>JAVJGJ010000037.1:28853436-28930960 GCA_035590215.1 Microhierax caerulescens
ATCCTGAGCGTCCTTTAGATGGCTCACTTGGAAGGCTATATAACTGATATTAAGCAGATTGCTGTCTCACACCAGAATTGCCAGGAAAGGGTACAACTGCCTTCTGAAGATAGAATTCCTTGATGGGAGCAGGAAGCTACAGTGCTGGAGAAATATCTTCATTAATTGAAACCGACCTGAAGGATTGGGAGATAACAGATTGCCAGATCTATAATCCCAGTAAATTCATAAATTCGTGGGTCTCTATTCTTTCAACTCCATTACCCTTTTTTCTTCTTCCTAAGCTATCAATGGTTTTTCTGCACTTAGAGGTATCAAACCTCCATTTTATTTCTAAAGAGGGAAGCACTTTCCACAAATAAATTTCATTCAAACACAATTACTCCTAATTTCAAACGATTATTCAGAAGTTTATATTGGTGAAAAAATGGCCAATGTAAATTTTTTTAAGATATTCTTACTGCAAGCATAGCTAAATTCATACATAGACTTTTTCAACAAAAGTACTGCTTAATTTTTGTGATTTTCTTTAGCAGGTACTAAATGCTGCAGCCATCACAAATACCTATATAATATTGACTGCATGTTTCTGAGGATTTCATAAGCCTTGAGAATAAACCCTTGTGAGTACAGACCCTGGTCCCCTCTGGAAAGCCGGGAACAATTTCGTACAGGTGCACAATCTGTGTAAATACTTTTTAACCACTACACAGCATGCTTCAAGAGTGACAGCATAACAGTAGAGTATTTTACAAAATAATTAAGGCAGTTATAGAGCAGAGATCACTCCACATCAAACTCAACAATTGTAAAATAACGTCCATAAATCCTTAATACATGTGTATGGCATTACTGTTTCCAAGTCTTCTTAATTCTCTCACACCCTTGCCTCTAAGCCCTACGAAGAGTTAGGCTTACTAGACGAAATCAAAATCTTTTCAGACTGTGGCAAGCTTTTCTACCCAGTCTAAAACCTATCCCATCTTTGCTGGTAGGGATGCTCTTATTGCAAGCCCCAGGAGACTCCTGGAAAGCTGACAATCCTGGTTTCTTTTGCAGGGGTGAGGAACCAGCTCAGAAGGGGTTAAGTGGCTGGAGACCAGCTGGGCTCTGTTAATCTGCAGGGACCAGCTGCTTTGTATAAAAAGGAAGACAAGAAACAGAGTGGCTAGTGCTGAGGGAAAGCTGAAGGTATTGAATTGCTTATGCCCTGGAAGGGGGGAGTGAGCACTTGTGTGTCAGCCTTTTGGTGTGCTGGAGAAGGAAGAAGAGCTCTGTAGGTATTTCGGTTCGGTTGGGGTGCTGCTGTTGCTGGTGGTGATTGACAGCCCACCCAGGATACTGTCTGTTGTTTCTCAGGCATTCCTAAAAAGATGGCCCTGCAGGGTGAAAGTTGGTAACTGAGCAAACCAGGTGTAATAAGCCACAAAGTGACTTTGATTTCATCTGAATGCTTTTGGAAGATGGAAAAAGAGCAGTGGAGGCTGTTGGTGCCTTCTGAAGTCCTTAATGTAAGAGCCAGTGACCTCTCTTCTGGCTGTCCCAGCAAGCTGTCAGACGAATGCAAAGTGTATTTCTCAAATGTGACAAAGACCCTCATCTGCCCCGATGTGCATTGGCACAATGATTGTACTTGTATATGTTGCATGACTGTCATCCCCTGTAACGCTTGCCTGTGAGGGAAAATCCCTCAATAGTTTTTACTAAATCTTTTTTAAAAAAATGTTAACTCTGAGAGACTTCATTGTTTATCTTACTGTAGCTGCTTTGAATGAAAAAAAAAAAACTAAGCAGAAGCTGAATTGTGTAATACTATGTACAGAGCTATTAAAATATATTTATTGATTCCATTAGAAATCTGCTGTTGAGCAAGGCAGAGCATATGGAGAGAAGTTGGTGAAAACCTGATTAAACATTTATATGGAGCATATTTTTATTTAACTTGCATAAATAATTCATTATTTTTGTTTTCTTGTTTTCTTTCTCTCAAAACCACCCTTTTCTACACCTGCTGTGCTAAAAATAATGCTACTGCAGCCGCACTGAAGAAGTAGCGGGAGTGAGTGGGTATATCGTACCTATCCAACTGCACCGGAGGCTACTCTCTCTCAGGTTTGACAGACCTGTATCCTTTTGAGAAACAAAACACTCTATTCCTATAAAATCTGCAGCAGTTTCCTTTTGTCCTTACAAATGGTAAAGTAGCGGCGTTCCAAGGGGCGGTAATTATTATGCAGAAGTTAAGTTGTGCTAGGAGTCCAGATCAATAGGAGAATTTCCCCAAAGCTAATGGGAATTGCAGCTCACATATCAGATGAATGATCTATTTTTCTAAACTGAGTAACAGTTTTAAAGGGAGATTCGTTTCTGAACTTTGCCAAAGTCTGGGTTTGATATTCTAGTTCAGCCTCGGTTTTTGTACTCTGTTGGGATTCAAAGTCCGATTTGCAATAACACTAAAAGTCTTTTATGGTTTCTTGATATTAATAATGTGGTATAAAGTGGGTCTAAATCCTGCTTTAAGGCCCCCTCTTGCCACTAAATATATGAGGGAATTCAAGCTTCTTCTTTAAGAGTTGATCTGAGTGAGCATTCAGGTGTCCCAAAGCACAGATTTTTCTCTGAAACTCCTGAGAACAAGGTTTTTCACAAAAACTGCTTCTCTTTTCCCTCCCACTGAGTTTTAGAGTTCAAACAGTGGCAATTTCTAGTGCCATCTTTTCTTGTCTCCTTGTTACAAGTAGGGTTTCATTACCTGCCTAACAACCAGCACCCGCTTTCCGGTGTCAGCATTTTCCCCGAGATCCTTTCTCTGACTGCTTTAGCTCATTACAGCGATGTGCCGCTCTTTCATAGTGGCCCAGCAGATTGCAGAAACGTGGGGCTCTGGATCATTACCAGGAAACAGAGTCACTTTGGGGTCATTATCAGAGAAAAGTGACACTTTTTTTTTATATATATATATATATAAATGGCATTTCCTCTCCAGCTCTGCATGGCAGCACTTGTCTTCTGAATCCTGTCTAACTTCTGCAACCCAGTGGCTTCAGCTGACTTGGTTCAGCAGGGAATGAAATCACAACATTTTATTGGAAAGAAGCTGCTGAAGTCTTTTGAAACGGAAATATTATCTCCTGGATGGAACTTGCTATGTTGAGTCCTGAAGGGCCTTATGAAGCAGCTCAGATAAAAGCTTTTGATAGCGTGTGTTTGCCAATGTATTAATCATAATGCAGTGAAGCAAAAATCCACCCCAAACTCGGAGAGGCTGTGCAGAGTAATTCCTCTAATATTTTAGCCAGTCTATGGACTGATGCTTTTGGCTTATACGAAAGCAGACTGTTAGACTGCAAAAGTGATCTCTAATGAGCAATAATACCCTCGGCCTGTGGCTTTGACAGTTATATCTCATTTCCGTACACTTGGCAGCCTGGTGAGAAGAGTTCAGTGCTGCAGCCCTGTACCTGAGCAGCCCTTGCAGCACGCCGCATGCAGGCAGAGCACGCAGGTAGCGCTCAGCCAGGTTCACGCACACCCAGAGCTGCTGGTGCCACAGTCACAGTGAGCATGTGGGGGAAGCTATGCTGGTTTGTGAATTTCATTAAAAATCTGAGATGTCTATGCACGCAGCCTTATTCACAGTTTTTTCTGTATTGTGATTTTAGGATATAACAAGGTGTTAACAAGAAAAACATGTTTTCATTAAAGCTGTATACAAAATGTATCTTTGCCCTGAGCCCTTCTGTGTGTTTATTTTTCTGAAACAGTCTGTTACTTAAAGAAACAAACAAAAACTGAAGCAGGGGAAGAAACTTTTTCCTTTCTGAGTAAAGGTCTGTTTCCCCCCTCCCTTTGATTTGCAGCCATTGAGGGCCATGAGCTGCCAGGTGGGCTGGGCTGGCCCAGGTGAGTGCCACACCTCACCTGTTGAGCTTATTTAGTTAAGCTGCTGTAAACATTTGCTCTGTTTTCTTTTGCAGAGTGAAAACACTGTAAAAATAATGACTGCCATAAAGACTGCATTAAACACTTTCTAAAAGGTTATAGTTCGCAGCTGTGAGGTCGCTGCCCTCTGATTATACTGCAGCAGTGAAGCAGGATGCCTTTCCCCCGTGCACCCTCTGCAGAGCCTGGGAAAGCTTCGCCCTGCCTGCCACGCATGAAGTCTTTGGGCTTCAGGGTGCTGAGCGTTGTCGGGGGGGTTAGGGTGGTCTTGAGAACCAGGTTGCAGATGATTATTGCCAGCCTGCTGCCACTTGGGTGCAGCGGAGTTGTCCGTCCGTCCCATCAGTGCCTGTCCGTAAGCTGGGGATAGTAGCAGGGAAGAGAAACTTGCTGATGAGGGTGGGTGGAAAGGCAAAAAAAGGGCAGCAGCAGATGTGAAGAGGAGGTAGAAGATTCTACAGAAACTCCAATTTCTGTAGGAGACTAAGACAAGGAAAGCTCTGCTGATGTGCAGTGGGAATAAAAGGGGATGAAAACTGGGAGCTTCTATAATTTTAATAATTACTGGTGTGGGGTACAAGTACAGACCTAGGTAAGGAAAGTATTCACTGGATCAAGATTGAGTTCATGAAGAATCATCTAAACATCTGTCATTGGGGAATGGGGGTCCACCTTCTGCTGAGCCCACAACCTGTGATGGGCAAACATTAACCCTCCTTCCCGCTGGGTCTCCCTTGGCCATTGCCCTCCTCGTTTGTACCGGTGAAACTGCAACAAAACCGGGTTTCTGATCCAAGTCATTTGGGAGTTGAAATTGGAACTTTGGGCTTGGGGAAAAGAGGAATATGCTTGCACCTAAGGGTGTGATGCTTGTTGCTATTCGTATTTGTGTGTCTGTAACTACAACTGTGCGCAAATTCACTTTTATGATGTGACAGCAGAGAAGACAGCCTGTTTCGTCCCATACTCCCAAAGCATTAAGGATCCGTCTGGCATATATGCTGTGCTCAGTCTGCTACAGAAAGGATTTTCCCTTTTTTAGTTATTTTTTAGAAGTAGGTGCATCAGGCTTAGACAGACCTTCCCGTTCTGTCCTCAGCTTTAATGTCCTTTTTGCTGTTGTAAGCAAGCATGGGGAGGCAGTGGTTGTTTTGCACCATGGTATTTCTCAGATTTTAGAAGCAGGCAGCTAAAATCATGCTAGGTTTTAAAAAATAAACAAATTTCAAATCCCTCTCAATTAAAGCATGAGGATTGACTAGTGAAACCGGTCAGGTGCTCTGGGACAGATCCTCAGCTAGGAGTGTTGTCCTGTCAGACTCAACAGAGCTACGATCCCACTGGGCAGCCTGCCTGCCATTTGGATAGCATGAGTGGAGCTGTGTGCTTTTCAGATTTAATGGGCCTGTTGGTTCACATTACACCAAGGTAAAGTCCAGTCTATGAGGAAGAAGGGAGAGAATAGCTATACGGTGGTTATCAGTCTGGTGAGGACTACAAGTATTGAATTGGTTCTCTAAGCGAACAGGACCAGATTTGTTCCTCATCACTTATCCCTCTGCCTTCTAGATGTCATTCTTTTAACTCTCGTACCATAGACCTATAGCTTAGAAGAAGCAATGACCAACATTTGGAGACAGTGCGGTCCTTGTGGAACTGGCTGGAGCCAGGGGACCCACACTCTCCATCCCAGCCAAGTAATTAATTCTGGCAGGAGTTTTACACTTAATTTGGAAATTAATTTACTACTCACATTTAGTACCAGTTTGGGGAAAGAAAAGGAATATTTGTTGCCAAGTACCTATTGTAACTGGGCACGTGAAATGTAGTTTTAATCCACGCTTAGTTTAGCTGGCAACTGTCCTTGTCATGTGCTTGGAAGGTGTTTAATGAGTACAAGGAAAAGAGCAGCATCTTGTCCCTGCTGCATGGAAGGAAACAGAGAAGCCAAGGGTACAATACCGCTCTCATCTGAGATATGTGGGGTGAAAATGCATAAAATTTAAACCAGTCAGTGTGCATGATGTTCCTTGCGCTTGAGGAGACATTGTGCTACATTGCTACACTGTGCTTATTTTTTCAGATCCATTAGCGCTGCACTTTCTTGGAATGTTTTATTCAAGAATTAAGGGAATACTTTCCCTTTACTTTGTATTTATTACTTAACCTTGATATTAAGAACCTTTATTGCTTAACCTTAGGAAACCAGATTGGTTATACCTTCTACAAGTAGGTAGCCGCAATGTGGGAGGCACACAGCTGCCGTCAGTCTGTCTGTCTGCACAGGGCTTTAGCACTATTAATGCTCTCAGATCTTTCCCCCCACGCCAGCCTGGCGCAGGGGTAATGGGAGGTGTGTGGTGCCCTGCACCAGAAACAGCAGCATGACTGAGCTTTGCTCAGGACCACTGAACCAGAGGTTTGACTTTGGGCTTTTTCTCCCCAAAATGGGTATGTATAAATAAGTCTTTCGAGAGAAATTATTGGTGTTGTCTGAGCCCAGATACTACTTTACTGTTATTTACAAGACTGCAGATGTGGTTTTGCACCTGACAGTAGTCGTTGCAATAACAAGAGAAGGGTTCACTCTTGCCAACATCTCTAAGAGCTCTACCATGATGTCAGAAGAAGCTGGGTTAGACTGACAGGAGCAAATTTTCTGCCTGACTTTACTTATTTTGTACCAAATGGAGCTGTTGCCTTTCCCTCTCCATGCTCAATTTTGTACTACATAAATTATGTCAAGCAGAGAGCGGGAGAGCCAGGGCTGGGTACGATGAACCCTGAGCACTGTCAGCTGGCACTGGCGCTGGGAACCACTGGCAGCCAGCACGTCGTGGACCAGCATGGAGCCTGTTCCCAGCTGTGCCTGCAGCACATCCCACAGGTGAGTACCTATCTGAGTGGGATGGAAAAGCCAGTATGAACTATGGTCTTTAAAACTTCAGATAAATGGACTCATGTAAAGCTTCACTGAAAATAAGAGGCTTCATTATCTGCTACAGTATGCTTGTTGTCTGGGGAGGAGCTTCAACCTGAGAATGCAGTTCCTTTTGCCTAATATCAGCCAAGGAAAATGCAGTACCCTGTCGGTACCTAGTCGGTTCCTATTTACACTCTTTCCGTAGGCATCAGAGAGACATAGACACCTCTGGTAGTAATTAATTCCTTAAAATGGATGGGACCTCAGAAGGTGCCTGAAAGAGTGCCCACTGAGTGGACTGGAGTGGACGGACCACACCATTAGACAGCTGGAGTGAGCTGAGCTGAACCCTGCTAGTAGACCATATCTCAGTAAAAAGTGTTCAGTACAGTTATGGTCTCTTCTTCTGGCTTGCTTCTTTATCACTGGCTTTTCCTCAGAATATTTTCAGAGCTAAACTGTTTATTAAAAAAGCATGGAAAATGTTGAGAGTGGGACCACGGGTGTTGGAGAGGAAGCTCCCTAGCAGCACTGCCCATGTGGATGTGCATCTAGTAACTCCCACACCCGCACCAGTATCGCTTCTGAGCTTGGCCCATCAACGTCTGTTAGTGATATTCCAAATAGTGCTGGCAGCTCTGAGCTGACTGGGAAGGAGCTGCTCACTCAATTTTCCATAAGACTTTTTTTTTTTCTGAATGTCTGAAAGTGAGCACCTTCATTTATTCCCACTTAAAATACACCTTTTTTACATGAAATGCCTGCAATTTGTATTGAAAAGTCTGGCCATTTCAAACTGACCTGCTTTTTTACCTGATAAGATTTCTTCAATAGATATTTCATGAGATAACACCACTTTCTAGAATTCAAAATGAAACATAAATCCTTCCTGTGGACTGGTTTTTTCCATTGTCTTAGGCAATTCTTTGCCCATATAACCTTTCTTTAGATAGAGAACTAATGACAAATAGCATTCAGTACATGTCTCAAATAAAAAAATTGTATTATTCTCTTCTGCAAGTATAATGAACATTTCTTTGTAATCAACTAAATAAGTGACGCTTGTTGCAGGAATTATTACTCTGGCAATTTCCACATACTGCTTATTACTTAAAATAGACTAACCTAATGCCTACAACTAAAATAAATCAAGCCAGCTGAGAAGGGTTCAAATACACGATACAAACTTGACTAAATAGCAACATGACATAAAAGGATGTTGTAATGCCTCCATGATAATAGTTGCAAAGGCTTCTGTATGCAAAATGTAAAAGACCGCTTTTCTGTATGCTGCCATATGTCCACTGCAATTTGTGGACATATGGACGTAGGACTCTCTCATGTGTAATGTATATCACACAGACAAAAATAAAACAGGAGCAAAGGGCTAATATCATGGACACTGTTTAGAGGACAAATTAAAATGTTTGTTGTGGCAAAAACATGGGTGTACTAATTAATAGCTCTAGATTACTTACTGGCACTGGCTGCGACAGCCTCAGGTTTTTGATAGGTTTCAATAAAAGACAAAACTAATTCTGTGACTTTAAATGTAATTGCTTAGAGAAGGTCTCCTTTTTTGGGGAAATGCTTGGCCTGGTCTTTTAAATTACAGTTTATGGTGTCAATTAACGTAGCTGCAAATTTACTTACAATGCTACTGTCCTTATTGCTCTCTACTGTTACTCACTGGATATGAAAGTGGGGTTTGAAACACACAGGAGGAATAAGAAAGCTCACAAGAAGTTTTCATATTGATGAAAACATTTGGAACATAAGTTTTATTTCCTAGCCAACAAGAAAGTGAGAATGTACATCAAGTGATACGTGTGTGTTGTGCTTTCATTTCTCTCAAAGACAGAAGTTGCCTGTTAAATATTGCCTTGCCAGCAATCAAATTGGTGTAGGCTTACCCCTCATCTCTTTGCAAATCCAGAGAGGTAATCTAAATCAAAACGATGCCCTCTTCACTTAGCAAAGCCAGCTGTTTGTATCATCTTGCCAAGAGCTGCAAACTAAAGAAAACAGTAAGTAAGACTACCTGGCACCTAGAAAGAATGGCAAACAGGCTTACAAGTTAAAAATCAGCAGTATCTTTGTGTTGATTCACTGCATGATTTTAAAGATTAATTTCAAATTTCCCCTTTTGCTTTGCAAATGGGGCTGGAGAATGACACCAAGTTGGGGAAGGACAAAAGGATTTTTATGGCAGATAGAAGATGTACCCTGAATATTAAGAACATGAGTGAGATCGGCAGCTAATGTGTGCATAGCAACTTGCTTCCATAGGAGAGACACTGATTTCTCTCCCAGAGAGATTAATCTCCTCATACATGAGTCATTCAAGCATGAAGAAATATTCTTTGGACATGGTGCACCAAATGGAAGCCCATACATCAGACAATGATGGTGTATTATATTGAGATGTTTATAGGATTGGGACATGCCAGCTGGGATGTGCAGCTTTAAGGGAATAAAAATATAATAAAAAAAAAAAGAAAATAAAAGAAAGGATTTAAGGTGGATCTGCAGAGAAAATCAATCAGCCAACACTATAAATGGAAGTAAATTCACTTATTTGTTTATATGTATTTACAAAGAAGGTGGGGGGAGCCCATTCTCATGGAAAATGTTTGCTCACGTTTGTATCCTGGCTTTTTTTCAGCTATGTGTCCCATCCTTCATGACAAAATGATAGGATTGCTGTCCCTTGTAGAAGCATGCTCTTGCCTGGCCTCCTATCAGCACTATAACTCAGATTCTTTCTGATATTGTTACGTTAATAACAGCCATACTGATGGGTCTGATAATTCCTGCAAAGGCCCTGAACAATGGCAATCTGTCAAGGTTTCCTGAATACATTTTGGAGAGTGGGTTAACAAGTGTTCAGAAACATGAACTGTTAACTTTTAAGCTGGAGATGGCAAGAGAAACAACTGTAGGCTTTCTTCTTTCTGCTGGGGGAAGACTTTTTCTCAGTGTGTGGCCAGCTGAGCTCTTGCAAGGCACAGCCTGCCTGACTTCTGTCAAGTAACGTAACGCTATGTGTTTATTATTAAAATGCAATTGACTCATAAATCTTCACCTACAAGTCAATGAAGGCAAATACTGCCCAGTAACCATGTTTTTTCAATTTGACAGAATTCCCCTGACCAGAGCTTCCCTGGATTGACAGCCAGGAAGGGAAGAGCACTGGTTAAAGCAGGCTCTCTCTCAAACCAACGGGAGCACTTCAAGTACACTTTCTATTTCTGCGATTAAGTATATAGATGCACTAAGTAAATTGCTATTAATTATTCTGTGCATAATTAACTTCCTCTGCACTTAGGCAGCGCTCTTCCTTATGTAGGCAGGCACAAGTCCTTATAAACAGTGATGCATTTCACAAAATATGATACACAAAGGATTTCCCAACCCATGGAGGGCAAATGTGCTCGGAAGTTAAGGCTCCATCAGCAAGGAGTTCACCCTAAGAAGGGCAGGCAGGTGGCTGTGTGCTTATACATCTAAAAGAGCTTTGGGCAGGGGGGATCCAGGCTCACAGGTGACCCCAGGAATACACCTGTGCTTTGGGCTGGGAGAGAACAGTTGTAGGACTGGAAGAGGCACATATGAAAAATTTTTTATGTTCTGTTCCTGGTTTCTGCAGTTCTCCTGTGGCCACTTCAATTATTCGTATTTCTGTTTTTCTCTGATGAATTTCTGGTTCTTTTTTGCTGCACGCTTCTCCTGCACTACAGAGATGTACTGTAGAGCCCTCTTATAGGAAGTATTTTTCAGACCCTATTTGCACTTGACTTTGGGGTAAGGATTTTCCTAGGGCAACTTCTCTGTAAGAGGGACAGGCTTAGATTTTGTGTTCCAACCTTATGAGAGGCACAGAACTCCCTTTGCAGCACTTGAATCTGTTTACATTGAGTGCCAATGCAGCTCTTAGGATAACATACAGCTGTTGAAGCATTACCCTACAGTCCTTCAGAGCTGTCAGCTCCCTGCAGCCCACAGTCCAGCCCAGCTTCCAGAGTGATGTCTGCCCTGAAAGTGTAGCATGAGGTGGGCATCCACTAATCCCACACACAGCTGGAATAATTGCTCTCCCTGCTCCCAGACCCTTGTGGCTCCTGCTAGAGTAGGATGCAGAACAGAAACAGATCAGTCCTCCAAGAAGTTCCATTTTAGTAAAAAAAGGAAAATCTCCACCATCACTAAATACTGATTAAACTTTTCCAAGACTGGATCCTTTTCACTTCCCATCATCTTCTAACACAGTTGCTTTTCCCTGCAAAAAGATAGTATATTGGTGGCTGTTTGCATGCTATCTGTACTCTTCCAGACTTGAGGCTCTGAATGTTTACCTTGCAAAGTACCATCTTTTCATGTCATAAAAATTTCTAGTGGTAAATAGTGTCTATCAGGCAAGCTTCCTGCTTAGGATATTTAAGTCAACTTCATTTCCCTGGCAGAAAATCTGGATTCTAAGAATATTTCAAAGTATGCTTTAATAGATGGTTCTGAAACATTTTCAGTTTTAAATTCCACTTACCTATATCGGGGAAACCGTGTGTTTTTTCAATAAAATATTTCATTTAAAATTCATTTGTGCCTCAGAAAGACATTATATTTTGGTACATAATATACAGAAAGGAGAAATCATACCCATTTTATGTGCAACACATCGAATTTGTAATATGTGTCTGATAATGACTTTGTACTAAGCTCCTGCTCCTCTACAGTTGCAATGTAATTGCTGTCCTGAGCTAGACAGAGTCTGCTTTAGTGCTACTTTGCTTATACAGTTGTGGGAAACCTATAAATCTGATTTGAGTCTCTGATGAGACTTCCGTACACCAAGGAGAAAAACGATACATCGTGATCAGATAGAATCCAAGACTTGTTTTCTTCTGGGTGACTCTTGTCTTTTAACGGTTGGAGACTTTGTTCAGGCTTAAGTACTTTTTGTGTATGTTTTGGTTTAGATATATTAGGAAAAGTTTTTGACTAAACATGGCTTCACTTGGCAGAGAGACTTTTTTAATGATTTCAGCAGACTGAGTTGGAACAAGTGTTCATGCTGACATAAGGAGAACTAATTATTAGATTGGGGGGGGGGGGTTATGTATGTATATTTATACATGTATCTGTAAAAACATAAGGGAATAAATGTAATGGACGCGTGATATCCTCTGCAAGTCCTGCATGAAATAAAAGCTTAGCACAAGCATGGAGGTAGGACAGGCTATGTACAGCATCAGGAAAAATGAGACTGAGAGCTAGGAGTTATTCATTTTCCCACAAGATGGTTCTGACTTCCTGCCAGAAGGTCAGCATCTGATAAAGTATTTTACAGTGGTGCCTTTCTTTTTTTCCATGATCCTTAGGAAAGCGAAGCATGTGGGCTTAAGCTGGTAGAGGACAGCCATAGATTTCAATTTCAGCATAACTCTGCTGAGAGAGTGGTAGATGGCTAATATTTTCACTTGCTAAATAAGAGACATAAAGTCTTTGTTAACGCTTTGCAATAAATAATGGTGTCATTTTTATGGCACATTTTTAGAATGAAAAAGGGAACCCTCTTATTTCAAAATGCAACATCAAAACATGATCCTATTAACATCTTCAAAGGAAGAGCCCATAGCTCCTCCCCCCTCTTTTCCCTCTTTTCTCCCCCTCATTTCTCAGCTTTTAGTCAAGAAAGAGCAGCTCTCTTTAGGAAACACATCTCTTTCCTCGCAGAGACCCACCACAGCTGGACTACACTCCTGCCACGCAGGACAGGATGTCACTGCACGTTGTTTTTCTCTGTATTACTGAAAGTACACATTCTAGCAATTCCCTCAATCATAGTCTATCGTCTGGAAAACAGGCATGATTTTTACTGGCATCTCCTCCTCCTGAGACTTAGTAAACTGTTCAGGAACTGGCACAAGTACAGGACCTCCTCCAAGCCACTTGCCTAGACAATGTGAGAAAATGTATTCTGAGTGATGTGAGAAGAGTCCCCTCTGGGATGTCCTCAGTTGAGGGTTTCCAGGTCTAGCCTTGAAGGTGCTCCAGACCAATGCCAGGCACTATGGGCCACCCAGCTAAGGGAGCCAATAAATCAGTGCAGAACAGGAGGCTGTCATGGCTGTTACCTAAATATTGCTTTTTGCATTTAAATGAAGATATGTGAGGGTGGAGAATACTCTTCCTGTAAATTTGTACCATACCCAGAACATCAGGTTCTCTGATTCCTGAAGGTATTGATGCTACCGTAATATTCCTGAATACTATCACCCCTTGTTTTCTGTTCTTTCCCTCAAACTGACAACTACCCTATTCCTGGGCAGTCACCCATTCTTGGATGTGGATTTTCTGCAGCTACCTGCGCATCTTTCATCCTTGTAGATACACCAGGAATTGCCAGCAAAAAAAAAAGGAAATGTTTGGAAAGCAAGGACCTGCAGTTTCATTGCTTTTCAGTGATTAAATGAGGCAGACATGTTCCTCTCTGCAGACACAGGCAGCAGGAGCAAATTCTTGCATGAATGTATCAAAGCTGGACCTTGCCTGGAGAGTAAATTAATTCCTTCCTTTGTAAGTAACATTAGAGCAATCAGCAGCTGAGATTAGAGGGGGAACCGTCAGATGACTATAACGATATGTTAACCTGAAGACTGTCATCAGGCTACAGGGAGTGCACGTGCAAGTCCCTGACCTCAAGCTAAACCCCCAGCTGTGGCAGATGTGATGGCAGTTGGCATTATCCCAGGACTAAGTGGGAACTTCACCCATATGCATGGGTTCCCATGTGGGAACTTCACAGAGTGTACAAGCACCAGCTGATTTTCTTTAATCCCAGCCAGAGTTGCTGGGTGGGAAGTCTAAGGTGGGTGCTGCGTGGCTGTTGTTATCTGAGGGGAAGTGAGTTTTAAATAAGCCTGAGCTCTGCCAGTTGATGATCATAGAAACCGTGGTGTCATTGACTATGTAATGTCTTTTTTTTTTTTTTTTCCCAAAACAAGTAGGTTGATGTGCATCAAAGCTAGCAGAGTTTGGTTTCCTACAGGTGTGCATCCCTCAGAGCAGTGTCCGGTGTCTAATCAGGAGTCACTTTTTTCTGTGTAAACTTGGCGTGAATTTTCTCTGTGAAAAAGAGAGAGCTCATCCTCCGGCCGCTCCTGCAGTAGGGTAGAAAGAAGGTCTCTCTTTCCTACCTGGCCACCTAATTTCCTGGAAGTTGTTGGAACACAACTTGTTTGAAACCCTTACAACTCTATCCAATTTGGTTGAAAATGGGCAAACAGTTCAAAAGTTACAAACAAGAAGAAATTCATCCCGACTGTGTGAACACAAAAACATCATTTGTTTAGAAAATCTGCACAAAAACGGACTTTGGTATCTCAATCCAGCTATCAGGTACCTGTCAATCAGACAAAATAACAATAGAAAAATGTCCTCAAGAAAAATGCAAGTGATTAATAAAATATTTAAAACTTGATTCTTCCTCACTTTGAAAAGGTGAATTAATGAACACATCAATCAAACCCCTGAAATCCTGAAAACCTTCAATTTACTTTTATTGTAATTGCATGGCAGAAAAATAGCCTTCACCCGGAGATACCCACTAAAATGTAATTAACCTTTTGTTTGTGGAAGAACTTTCTTGGGGAATTTCAGATGCTTATTTGGAGCTCTCAAGGGGTATTGAATCTTTAACAAAGACATCATTTCTCATCAGTGTTCATTTGTTACTGGAGTTAAATGAGTGTTAAGAAAAGTAAAGAATCTAGAGAATACAGCTAAAAACATCTGTTTTCTGAGTTGCTCAGATTTCTTCATTCTCTTGGGATGTAACTCTCTGACTAGTTCTGCAGCTAACATGCTGTCCTCCAAGGTAGACAAGACCTGTATTTTTAACATCAAACCCCTTTAAAACAGCAGAAAAAACACCATTCCTTTGATTTGTTAAGGATGTGTTTTGACTTAGGAAAAATTTCAAGGCTTTCATACGTATCTGTTGTAATCATGCACACAAATACCAAAAACAATGAAGGCAAAACCCTTATTTTCTTGTCTCTGAGTAACTTTCAAATTTCTTCACCTCTAAAAATCTGTATATCCTTGCCTGTGACTCATTCCGTGTGTCTGAGAACAAAGGGAACCTCTGAGAACATTACACAGAAATATGACATGAATTCATGGAGCAGCAAGGATTCATGAAGTGCCTACACTAACCCTCACAGATTTGTTAGCTAACATGAGTTACATGAAAATCAGTGAAGTTAAGAACTCTAATACTGATGAATCTGTAGGAAATCTAGGGGAGGTAAATCAGCAGAACTCTGGTCTCCAATGTATTAGAACCATAATGCATGCACTGGGCAAGAAATGTTCTCATGCATACTAATGAAATTTGATTTTAGCTAGGGGATGTATTAAAAGGTGATAATGACCTGTACATATCTTTATAAAGAGATCTACAGGTGAAAGCAAGAAGTGTATTAATATCTCTACTTCACAATGAGCAGAACTGATTCTTAGCTGAATGTCTTTGAGGATTCAGCACAGATACGCTTTGAATAATATACAGAAGGCCTAGCCCAGAGATCTGAAAACATTTCTCATTTGTTTGTTATTGCAGTGTCCTGATTTTGGTAGGATAGAGTTAATTTTCTTCTTAGCAGCTGGTAGGGTGCTGTGTTTAGGATTTAGTATGAGAATAATGTTGATAACACACCGATGTTTTAGTTGTTGCTAAGTAGTGCTTACTCTCAATCAAGCACTTTTCAAGTTCCCCGTGCTCTGCTGGTGTGGAGGTGCACAAGAAGCTGGGAGGGAGCAGAGCCAGGGCAGCTGACCCCAACTAGCCACAGGGATGTTCCACACCATACAATTGTCATACTCAATGTATAAACTGGGGGGAGTTGGCTTGGGGCTGCTGATCGCTGCTGGGGGATTGGCTGGGCATCGGTCAGCAGATGGTGGGCAATTATATCAGGCAACACTTGTTTTTTCCTTGGATTTTCTTTTTGTTGTTGTTGTTCTTTTTATTAGTATTATTTCACTTCAATTATTAATTTTTTCTTATCTCAACCCACAAGTTTTACCTATTTCCGATTCTCCTCCCCATCCCGCCAGGGGTGGGGGAGTGAGGTAGCAGCTGGGTGGTACTTAGTTGCCAGCTGGTGATAAACCACACAGCTTACTTGAGCAAAGAATATAATATTCAGCATACTTTGATCATCTCACACCAACAGTTTTTGTTTAATGTTTATCTGGATACTTATTTGCTTACAAAAGTTTCCTGTATTCCATATGTTGCTTAAAAATAGTATCTGTAATTTAAAACAGCACTCCACCATCATTTCAATACATGGCTCCAAAAGAGCAAAAGAACAACTAGCCAAAGTTACAAATATGCTATTCTCTTATTAGGAGATACAAGAGGACAATTTTGGTTTTAATTTAATTTGTCTTAATTCAATGAAGTGCAATGCTCAAAGTGAAGAAAAAGCTGCCTATGCAGCCTGTAAACATAAGCCCCAACTCACTTGTAAAGCTGGCAAGCAGAAGCACCAGAAACTCAACTTCTGAAGTTATTTTTCTATTAATAAAGCACAGGCGAGAGACTTCTTTGAACATAAGCATTACATTGCTTGCGTTGGCCTTCATTTGCAAAAAATCCAAGAGGAAATAACCATTTATAACCCAGGGTAAATGAAAGCAGACTGGCATTTTGACAATCGCTAGAGCCTATCAATCACAAGGAAATGCCGTATCAGGTCACGGAGGACTTTCACAGCTGGTACCGTGTCTCCAGCAGAGAAGAGCCAGGGGTCTCTAGGAAAAGCCACCCCAGAGGTACAGAAGCCACTGGCTAGCTGCAGGCAGGCAGCGCAGCATCCACAGCCTGGCACCAAGACTCCCAGCTGCCCAGCAACATTCATGAGTAGCCAGAGCATTGCTAGAAACACATCCAGGAAGTGGAGAACAAAAGAGAAGCAAAACCAAAGACCAACTCGTGCTAGGGAGCCTCATATGAGCGGTGCACATTCAGCTGCCGATTTCTTCTGAAGAGCATTGCTGGAAGCCAGGTGTCTGCATCAGCCTGGTTTTGAGACCGATGAAAACTGAACCGACATTTACAATTGAGATGATAGCTCTGATAGGATTTTTCCCTAATAGTATGGTTTGGCACTGAAAACAGAAAGGCAAAGAGATCACGAGATGATAAATGCTACCATCACGCCTACTGCATGCTGAAGAAGTTCCAGGTTTTAGTTAGGGAGGGTGGGAGCACTGTGATACTTTAAGTCCACTTACATAGCTGAAGCATGAAACCTCTCCTGCATGTAACAGAGCAGATAATGGAAGTGTAGGGGAAAGAAAGGCGAGTGGTGAAATAGAGCTGAAACTTTACCACCGCTTCTGCCTGTAAGCAGATGCATGAAGAACCAGACAAGTGTAATATTTGGTAGCCTGCATAATTACAAGTGTCTACGTTGGATAAAGTGTCCTGTACATTAAGTATAGAGGCAGAGTCTAACGTATATAAATAAAAAGAAAACAGTTTCTTAATATCAGTTTGCTGAAGAAGGAGGAGACAATTTATCTGGTGTTTAATATTTATAGCTATACTTACAGTGATATTCATTGCATCCCTCAAGAAAATTCAGATCTACTACCTTAAGCAAAGTGGGCTTCAAAAAACTGGATGTCAGACTATACAAATAAAGTATTAGTTTAGGCATGGTAGACTTTATTTTGGCACTTTAACAAATGCTTTATTTTACAGCAGTGGCACAGCATTTGCCAGAAATTTTCTTTTCTTGGCACAGTTATTTCAAGCAGTTATTTTACTAATTGAACTTCACTAAATATTGCACAATAAGATATACCTGTTAAATTCTTACCCTGTTTTTACTTGTTGAACTTTTATGGCTTTGAAAAACTTGCCAGTAAGTATAAGTAATTTAAAAAGCAATATATTAAATATTTTAGCACAGGATAGCATTTGTTTGCTCCTAAATGACCACTGAACTTGGGACAGCAACAAATACAAGTTACGCAACTCTTATCTGAAGAGCTACCAGATCTTATTTACAATACATTGCCATTTCTGAGAAGCAGTTCAGCTTGACATCCTGAACACCTATATTTTGGAAATCTCAAAAATAAAAAATGAGGAGGTTAACAGAGCAGAAGACGAAGCCATTTGTCTGTTACAAAGCATAATATAAGGAGGCAGACTACCGTCTTCTCCATGCGTCCCTCTATCCAACACCTATCTGAAGTCTAAGCAACAGAGCCTTTTCTCTTCTACTCGGAATATTTCTTTCTTCTCTATGAAGATATTCCACTTGTCAACTCTTCTGCTGGAGTCCGAGTAGAATAAACCCAAATTCTCCAAAACGATGGGGAAAAAACAAACCCAAACAACAAATCAAAAACCAATATACACAATAAATGAACCCAGGTACTCCTTTGAATTTTACAGTACGGAAAACAACATTTGCAGGAAGAACAGGTCTGTGTCAATACTGCCATTAAATATAATGCAAAGGTCAAAAGACTCATAACTCATACACCAGATGCAAGACTTAAACATTCCTGCTTTTCTCTGCCACTTCAGCAATAAATCTGGTCCAAGGATCAGCATGATCAACAGCCTTTTTTTTTTTTTTTTTTTTTGGTCTGGATTTTGAAGAGCTACTAGATGTACTCTGTGACATTAAAACATAAGCAAGTAGACATAAAATGAAAAGCATACAAAAGTATATCACAATGGAATTCTCAGTATTAGGCCACATGATTTATTCAGTAGTGTTTATGTTCCCAAATTACAATTATGTCTATCCATGTAAGACTACAAAAGTTACCATTAGAATTGTCTGTGCTTATAAAATACCAACATTTTCTTTTACTGTTATATACTCATTAACACCAGTCTGCGACAAGTCACATATAATCATAGGCACTTCAAAGGCTTTAAAAGACGTTTACAACTTAATGCATTTTTAAAGAACAAAAATTTAAACCCCTACTTGTACCTTCAAATTGCAAATAATTAACAAATACAGTGGCCATAGAAATCTGCAGCAACTTCTCAAAATACTGTTAGAGTCTTTGGGTTTGCTTAGGTTTGTCAGTAGCTTACTCCAAATCTTCCTCACAGGAGATTTGTTTAGTAAGAATACGACTATACAGTTTGTAGTAATAATCCAATTTTACACATTAATTTGCTGTTACAAATCTCACTGAAGCTACAGGTACGCTGAGAAACAATGCAAAGTGTAAAATTGATATCCTGACACAAATTTATACAAAGTGGAGGTTAAAGTTTACATAGCTGAAAAATTACATTTACACTAAAAGTTACTGTTATTTGAATTATCTGAAGACAAATTGCACCATGACAACTACAAAAAGGCATTTTGTGGAAACAGATAAATTAATGAAATAAAAACTAACTTGTAAGATCAATCTGAGACATGCCGACAAAAATTAAACAACTTTCATTGAACCATAGGATAAAACAATAATTTTCATTATTTTATATTTATGCATAAAGTTTTAAAAATGATTCAGTGAACATCAATGGTTTTATAAAATAATGCTTTGCCACTGTTATTCACAGAACACTGCAAATGTTAAGTTTTAATTTTACATTTTTAAAGGAATAAATGGAAAGTTTTAAATACAATGGGATTTTATCATAAAGGTGCCATAATGGCTCTTTAATGAAAAACAAAAAAAAAATCTTCATTATTCTATGCAAAAGCTTTATTTAAAAAAGTTCAGTGATCTCATAAATAGAGACACTAAATAGGAATTTCATGCGTAAAACTCCTTAGTAGGTGCCTTTTGGTAGGCAGCACAGGATGGTTTACGTTCACCAAGGTCGTAACTGCCTTCATCCTTCTTTCTCATGCGATATACCAGCAGCAGGATAAGGAAGATTGCGAAAAGAAAACCAATAACTCCACCAGCAATAACAGCTGTAATAAAAGAAACAAAGATTCACAATATGCCAGAAAAACAAGTTTAGCATCATGTTTCTTCTTCATCTTACACAATCAGTTCACCATTATTTTCAAGTTATGCAACTGTCTTGATTATTAGTACCCTGAAATATATTCTCAGAAAGCCTGTTTGTGTTTAAGAAGGCAATCACTTAAAAGGGCATTCCACCTACAAGTCAGTGATCCAACAACCCACAGTTCTAAAAAGGTTATTAAAATTTTCCAAATCCTCAATTCAGAAAGCCACCAATACTGTCAGAGCATAAAGTTGTCTTAATTTACAATAATAACATTTAAGTTTCTTTCAAACTCATTTTCAACAGTTAACATTTTCAGCCTTGAAAGAACTATTTTGTTACACTGGCTAAGAAACGGGTTTTCCCTTTTCTCCATCAGTTTTCACTCTGACCTAGACTGAAATGAATTTTCTTTTGATGAGCAATAGGAGAGAACATTTCATGGAGCTGTAGGAACGGAGGCATTACATTCATCATGCATTTGTGAATGTGTAGGAAGTACCAACTCCAACTAGACTTCAAGAGCAAACTCACATGCTTCCACTGATATGGGTGTCTAGGCTACTTCACATTTCCATGCTTACAGGAAGATGCAGTCCAAAACTGACTTCCATGCCTCCCAACAGCCCTTCCGAGGACATGGGGGAAAAGTATGCCCGTAAACACTGTTCTTATGACAAAAAAACTCACATGCAGTGAAAGCATGGGTGGCCAGCCTGTGCCTCCCTGGGTTATGCATGGAAGTAGACCCACTGTATCCTAAGGGCAGTATTCATCCATCCCTCCCTGTCCACTCATCCACCCACCCCTGCCGTGAGCTCCTCCCTTGCAGGGTCCATCTGCATAAGATGGACCAGACAGCAATGTGCTCTTGGAGTGTGGGTAAGAAATAAATTTCTGCACTATAAGCATCAATCCAAATTGCAACTCCCTGTCTGAGCTGTTGAAGCTGCAGATAGTCAGCAAGCAGTATTCAACTTGTGGGCATCAAATCAATTTGCAACAGACTTCATGATTAAATAACTCCAGAAGACGTTTGTTTCATTCTCATCAAATCAACCACTGGCTACCCACTATGAATGTGCTGAAGAATCTACCAAGACAACACAAATGCTGAGTTTGCACTATTTAATATGGATCCCCTCTGTTTTCTGTGATATTTCTGGTGAGATAGACTTTGGCAAACACTGCCTCACCTGCCAGAACTTCTGTTCTCTGGAAGAGGTTTTCTGAATGCTTCTCGGTGAACACGTCAGTGTCATCCCCTGGCTCATCACTCTTCTTCTTGGCACCCGTCTCAGGCCTTTCTTCTTTATCAATTTCTTCAGGTGACTGTGGCACAAAAAGGGAAACAGTGTCACTTACAAACAGGGCGCACCATAAGTCGGCACAGTCACTGCCCGTCACGGGCAGCCACAAAGCTGTAGCTCCATGTGCATACTCCACAGTACTGACAAGCACACACAGAGGAAGCTTTCTGACTGCGGAAAGCTGTGCTAGACATTGTAACTGGATCTATCTGTCATCACAGTGTTGGAATGAAAAACACTATCGGCAAGTTTTAAAACCCCAAAAGCGCATTTAGCAAACAGCTGTTAAGTATTGTCTGTGTTTATCAGAATAACAGCTTCTGAATGAAATAACAATCCCAAAATTAACACGTCAGGTATGTTATATTCAGAACACCTTCGAGGGTAACTTAAATATCACCTATGGTGGTAGAAGGAAACAGTGAAACACTAAATGGAACCTGGCAAGTATTCAAACTACAGCCAAACCACACAACATTCTCCTTTGAGAAAGAAGTTTTATGTAGCATTTTTTAATAACTCTTTGAGACTTAAAAAGAGACTTAAAAAAGGTACAGCTTGGACTCAAAGGTAACATTAGAAACTGTCTTGTATATCATGAGATATTACTTTTTGCATCTCTCTTCTTCCGTGTGAAAGCCAGACGTCCCTATGCAGACTTTCTAGTAGAATGAACTGAGCAGCATTGTATTCAACAGGCTGCAGTAGCATTAATTAAGGTTTGGGGGGGGGCTTTTTAATCCATATAAATCAAAGTTAACATCAAGCCATCAATGGGGTACAGTACATCAACGGGAACCACTTCAAATGGTGTTGGTCTCCAGCCACGCACCTTTGTTTGTGCAGGCACCTTGGTCTGCATTTTCACCGTGGTGGTCTCAGCCCTAGATGCATCACTAGTTGTCGGTAACTTTGGAAGCGTTCTGGATGTTGTTATCACCGCACTATCCTCATCCTCTTCAGCACCTGGAAACAAAAAAGGTGACATTTCATTGGCCTGTGAAATTCTTCCAGGCTAATTACATTTTTTGTTAGGGTGCCAAGGTAGGGGTGCTTGTGCAGCGCACCTTAGGGAAATGGTTTAGATAACAATGCCTAAGATAAAGATGCAAGTGCAAACAGTGTGCCCCAAGTGACCCTATGAAAGAGGAAGCAGGAAATTACCTCGGTATTTTTGAAAGAGAAAGAACCAGCCTGAAATGAAGTATGAAAAAAGCATAAACACTTGTAACCTCTGGAGTGGGAGCAGCATCAGGGCTGGTGTGACCCTGCCTGACGTGTCCCTGTACTCTGCTGCGGCTTGGCAGCACCACCCCCACCCTGTGGGTGCCCCCAGCAGCCACCCCCGGCTCTCCCATGGCCACCATGGGGTCACCCCTGGAACCCCCACCCTGGGGGTGTAGGGTCACCTCCTGGGGGTGGCAGGAGGTGGTGGGACCCCAGGATCACAAGGGGCTGGGGGCACCTGTGTCTCCCACAGCAGAGGTGTGTGGGCGGAGAGTCCTACACATCCAGATGAGGGGAGCTAGCACACCCCCACGGCTTGCAAGAGGGGTGTGTGTCTGTGCGTGTGTGTGCGTGCACAAATGTTGGTGTATGGCGCACGTTGGCATCAGTTACAGAAGGGGTTTGGAAATTTGTAGTTTGATGTTAAACATTTTTTAAGTGGCTCGTATTAAGGTTATCTGTTGTATTGCTGATATTAAGCCCAAAAGTACGGTTCAATGATTGCCAGTTAATGGCATATCATCAATCAATCAACTTCTTTATCTGGACTTAACTTAAACCACATGAACTGGCCAATTTTCCCTGTAGCACTTAATCAACTGCTTCATCAACAAAATCTCTCCTCTACAGCAAATCCGTTAAACCCTCAAACATAAAAACCCAAGTAGTTTCTATCTACAGGAAGACTGCTACTACTTTATGTTTCAGTCACCAGGTATTCATGTGTTTTTAAACTCCACATAATTCAGAAGCCTTTTTCTTTTGAAATAAAGAGTAAGAGGACAGAAAACTCCCTAAAGATGACCTTAAATTTCATTTCCTTCACATTCAAAGCCCTGCTGGAGTATGAAGGCTCCTTTAGAATAAGATAATGGACATGTCTAATAAATATCCTTTAGTGATACTGGAAGCAAGAAGACACAGACAAGAGACTAAATTACTGCAACGCCTGAAAGAGGAAAAGAATCAACCTATTCTTGGACCACTCCTTAGGAATCTCAATGTGTTCTGCTCATTACAGACACCAATTATCCAAGTAACTACTGGGTAATAAATCCAGCAAATGTGCATAAGAGTAATTCCTAACAAATAAAAATATATCCTCTTACAACAGAATAATATGACTCACTCATTCCAAAGTGACTTGTTATCGAATTTTTGTAGAGAAAGAAAACAGATTGAAAATACAAGTGCAATAAAGACATTTTGAACCCACAATCAAGAATTCTACACATTTGGCATTGAAAGGAAATGCATTAACAAGACAATAATGAAAACAATTTCTTACTGTAGAATAGAAAATTTGGAATCATGAAAAAAAGTACTACATTAAAGCTACCGGCACAGAATAATACTGGAAAAACCCTCAGAGATAGCAAACTTACAGTGCAGCCTCCAGAATAAAGACCTCACAACAAGAATCAGGTATTTTCTTGAAACGCTACTCAAAGATCAAAAAAACAACATCCTGTTTCAAAACAGAAATGAGGAAAGGCATCCAACAGGACAATTTTTCTGGCTTTGCCTTAAGAGTTTTCTTTGAGAAATAAAGGCCCAATGGATAGCTCAGCCTGCTTTACCTTCCAAAGTTCCTCCAAATTACACAAGACTTTCACAGTCAAGGAAATTAAAATTGATAATCAGATTAGAGATCTGATAAAACACACTCTGAGAATACAGAACTTTTATTTTCTTCTTTTTATGAAATGATAAATCCCACTTAATCACAATTGCTCCTTCAAATCCTTAAATGCCACCTTTGCTTCAGGCAACAGTTGTGTCTGCCAGATAAAATGGTGAGTGTTATAGGTTTGAACCTCTACTGGCTAGAGAGGATGCAAATCTCTGGTCTGTCAATAAATGGGTGACTAATCTAACTCCTGAACTAGTTGCTAGGTTTGCACTAAAAGTACCCAGCTCCCCTTCTGTATGGCCTCAGAGGAATCCTGACAAATCCAAAAACATCAGGGCACCTATAGTTTAGGCCTGACTTGGGTACTGGCTCAGGCACACCCCCACGGCTCCTGCTTTCTAATTAGCTTTAGCTAGACAGGTCTCTGCTTGGCATGGAGTAGGTCTAAACAAGGGGAAGGCATTTCCCTTGCTAAACTGACAGTAGTGTTCTCAGAATTACCTGTAAATAGGACTGAAGGATAAAAATACCTCTCTAATGCTCTCCAGAATACAGTAATAGCATTCCACATAGTATCACATTCTCTAAAAGGAAAAAAAACCAAACCAAAAAACAACCCAAAACCCACTTCCCTCCCTGAATCCAAATAGGACTGGAAATACAAACTATAGAGTGTCATGAGCGTAACTTCCAAATAGGTTAAGATGAATACTGTGAAATGGTTGGAATATAAGAGCTTACCTCTTCCTCTTGAAAGTATTACTGTCTCGTTAGATGTTTTCTAGATTTGGCTAGCTTGGGGGGCGGTGCTGGGTATTAACTGCCATGAGTCCCTCTACAAATAGATACTGCCCTGTTAGTAAGGGCACCAAAAAATCTCTGCAGTAATTAAACCCACAGCCATCTCTGTGGTAAAGAGTTGAGAGCTCTTGACCATCACACACCGTCTTATCCACTGCAACTTCTTCAGGATGCCCAATTGCTGTCTTCATAGTGGTCAAAATAGCTCTAAATTGTGCTGTAGTATTGGAAATATCTAATGTAGCTCTCAGTGATGTACCTATTACCTGCCTCTTGGATGAGGGAAACACAAAAGCTCTTTTGCAGTCTTGGGGCTTGAGGAAACTTGTCAGGAAATCAAGACTGTGCCAGCTTAAGTTACTGTATACTACAAAAAGCCCATGGCAGTTAGCACTCCTACTTGCAAAGCAGCCCGTGACTGGCTCTTCCTACCAAACAAATCTGATCATTTCACCCTATCTTTTGTCATCATGATTATTTGCTGTTGCACATCGCACTCTGGGAGTACTACCACCACAAACTTGTCTTAAGGTGGGCACACACATACCCACCATCTCTTTCACACCTTCCATCTCTATGATCCGTGTGACACCTACCAGAATGACACATTTTCAGCTGGCTTATCTCGCTCCCATTCACATGAAAAGTCCCCGATGCAACCTTTAATCAACACAGTGTTAGGCAAGAGATGGCACTGTAAACATTACTAGTGCTGTATCAGGGAACTGCAGCTGAAATAAACAGAGGCAGTGTAAGGATGCTGCGTCTCTGAAATTTCTCACCTGAGGAAGGAAACGTCCCCCAACAAAACTTGAAGAAAGAATAAAAGGAAGAGTTCTAACTATACTGGCGTATAAGATTCTGCCCAGCACCACAAAATTACACTTTCAAACAGTATCACAGTAGGTTTTTATGTTAATATACCTGGAGAACCAGGCAGTCAATGTCACGAGACATGTTTGGGGCTGGTACAGCAGGTGGATAGAAGATCTTGCTCCAGGCCGATACGAAAGGCACTCATGAGTCAGTCCAACCTTAGGAAACGGAAAATGAATCCTTGCTGTGCTGCTGCACCCCAGGAGGGGAAGCACCCCAGGAGCATCCAGCGTTGGCCATGGCCCCCCTGGTGGCTCCTGTTCAGCACCTGGGAGAGCACCCGTGTCCCTGTCTGTCCCCCCCGCTCCCAGAACCATGGCCCCCCCCGGCCATGCCACCACCTGTCACCCAGCCCCATGCCACACTGCCACTGAACTCCTGAACCACCTTCCGGCCTCGGAGCGTAACTTCGGCTTCCTGTTAGGTCAACAGCCAAGAGCATTGTGTTTCTTGGAGAAGCTCCAACCCCACCACCATAAATTTCCTCCAAGAACAGTCCCCAGCTGCAACGTCAGTCTAGACCTAGTTCATCCTAAGCTAACCTCAGCTCAAGCTGCTATTGACTGACAAATATTAGGCTAGGGAAGCATAAAAGGGGAAGGAAAAATTTGCATGAGAATCTGATATATATACTGCAGTGACTCGTCTACCATGAGTAACTTAAGACACAAGAAGCAGAGTTTTCTAAAGAACTTGCAGATAAATCTGACAGAGATGGTACCTTTCCTTAACATAAGGGTAGTCGTGCTGCTTGGCAGCCACTTCCAGGTACCTGCAAGACCAAGGCTCAGTTAAGATCTTTTACGCCAGAGGAAAAAGTATCAGCAGCTATAAAAGCATTTCAAGTCATATATAGGCAGGAAAACTATTTTTACTCTTTTGTTATTATTATTATGCTATATATAAACAACAGCACTAAAAAGAGTGACGACAGACTGAGGTATGTCCTCAGAGATGAGACCGCAGGAAGGAAACAATGGAATAATGAATTCACTACAGATGTTCTGCTATTGATACAGGACAATCAGGAAGCAGGCATGGCTCCTTTGGAAACCGTTGACCAACAGATTCAGACTGAATACTTGGGCAAATGCACAGCAGTAGCTGAACGTACATGAGGCCTAAAAGCAGCTATGAAAGGAAAGAAAAAAAGAAGAACACCATCACCTTTTTTCTCCTTACAATAAGCCCTCAGCCAATTTCTTGTTTGAAATATGTCACGCCTACAGTGACATTTGTCCATGTTAATGCTGCTTGCAGATCTGCAAGGGCATTAATGGTGGTTCTGACAATTCCTGTTTATCTCCACAGGCCTGGTGGCAGCTAACGATTTTCATAGCAAGGAAAGAAGTCAGCATGTTGTCATCTTGGATCTGTTTGCTTGGAGTGGAATTACATAGCAAGAAACCACTCTTGAGTGTGAAGGCTCTTCCTGCTGGAACACTATGCCACTGAGCATGCAGTAAAGAGGAACGCATTCAACATAATACGAGGAAAATTGATCAGTGGTACCTCTGCAGATCACTGCTTCATAAAATGGAGACAGAAGTAAGTATAGGATGAGCAGGGTGCAGGGGATCCAAATATGCTTCCCTCCTGAGACTTTTTTTTAAGTGAATAAAACTGGGTCCACAGATTGCTCAGAAGATTATTTGAACTTCTTTCTTTGTTCAAAAGTAGTAGATTTAGGTACTGCCACGTGAGCTCTCTGGATGGGCATCCAGATAGTCTCAGCCTACAATGAGACTTTTCCTGATTTCTTGTAGGAAAGAAAAAGAGACTGCCAGAGGCAGCAAGAGTGCATTATACACTCTATCTTCCACCCACAGTCAAGGCTGAGCACAGGAAAAGAGAGAAGAGAAAGCCAAGGTGTTATTGTTGGTGCATTACTGTTGGTGAAGTCTAGAGGTAGTTTCTGTCCTTCTGGCTCCACTTTTACCACTGAGATAGGTTAATAAAATCTGAAGCCAGTTCTTGTATACTCCTTTCCTCCTTCAAAAGCAGGGCTGCATTTTGAATCATCCATATTAGAAACAGCCAGACTACACAGAGGGATGGAAAAAAACCCAAAGCAGACCGTTCTCCATAGCACTATTTATTGTCAACCTGTCTCCTTCCCTGAAGCTTACAAAGTCACCAGCATCTGAAGACATGACAGAATGGGATGCTGACTGAAAGGGCAATTTTCTTGTAGAACCCAATTTTCCTGTAGATCACAATTTTCCTTAGACAGTCCTAGGAACTGGAAGAAATCAATGACTTGTTAATTTAACTTTTTTTTGTTTTTCAAATGAAATGTTAAATTTCCCCTCAAAGAAGTCTGCAGCAGGAACATCCAATTAAGCCTCTGATCACACCGGAATGTCAAATTGCCCCTCTGGAGGATTCCCAAAAATGCAGGATGTCACCTGCATTTAATATATCTTTGAATCACCAAAAGAAAGGAAACACAAAAATCCACCCAAAAAATCTCAGCTGTGGTTTACAAAGTAACAAAGACAAGGTGCTACAAGAGGGAGTCATCCTTTAAAAATCCACAAGTATGTATAAACATCAAAAGACAGATTACAAAAAGTGAAATAACAAACAAGTAACACACTTGGGAAATAAATGGGATTTCCACAACAGCTCAGCAAATACAGTAGTAAGGAAATCTCTCTTCCAGAACTACCATAAAATCCTGCACTTAACTTTTATTGGCTGGAGCCTCCCAGCTAGTCTAGAAGATACTCTACAAAGAGGCTTTCTAAGACAAATGATTAATGAGGTTTCATTGGCAGCTTTTTGAAAAATTATGAGCTAGCTACATGGCATGTCTCTAATGAGTGTTTAAAAGTGAAAACTCAGTATGTTATGCTTAAGAATTTCTTTATTCACTATATGGATGTCATTACCTCAGAGAAAACCCATGGTTTTGGCAGTATCTAGACTTCTAAATTTAAAAGAACAACAAGACAAAAGGAACGGATACCATGTTAATGTGAACCTGGATGCATATAAGAGAAAACAAGATTGCTGCTGCTGTGTTTTCTTACAGACTGCTAAATTAGCATTATGCCATGGGAGAACTAAGCCTTCTCTAATCCTTATTTCTAAACTCCAGAGAGAACTACACAGAAACTAGAGGGAAAGCAGAGAAACAGCAAAGAAAAAATAACGCTGTGAAATGATGCAACTAAGGAGTAAGAGAAAAAAAAAGCAGAGAGTTAATATTTAAAACTCAGCCCCCAGGGGTGTTCAGTGCTCTGTAAACAGAGCGCCAAGCACTTGTGATACCGAAAGTAACATCTCCAATTTACAAAGGAAAACTGCACAGCTCTTCCTCAAATAATTGCATTACTTCTTAATGCTTTTTAAAATCAAATTGTGACATTTTGTCTCACCTGAACCTGACCCAGAAGAATAATCATCATCATCAATTGGATAGACGCCTGATGCTTCTTCAACAGAGCTGTTGTCAAGGTATAAATCTTTATCAGAGGTCAAATCTGCTCTCTGGAAAACAGATAAGAGGGAATGGTTAAAAAGATAACAGTTCTCTAGCACAGCATCTCTTAATCTTCACTCCTATTTCCAGAGTTGATGATGGGACACTGAACAGTTTATACTTTCAGTTTATGCAATACATTCATCTAAGCTGGTAAAGAAATTTGTAAGAATTACACCATAAAGAGAAATTCAAGGCTGCACAATGACAACTAAGAAACCACCCACTCTTTAGGAAGCAAGCCCCCCTTCAAATCACACTTCGTCTCATTAAATGTATGGATGAATAAATAGGATTTGCAATGTACTCTGCAGAGATTCTGTTACAAGAAAGCAGCAAATCCCAGGACTGAAGCCCTCTGTCAAGATCTCACATATACAAATCTATAGGCTGTCACGTGAAGTCTGTCATCTGATTTCAAATGGGAAGCAACAAGAGTGTGTATCAAAAACCACCTCAGAGGTATATTGAGACAAACCTCATGAAACTCTTTAGAAGTTAGAACAAACAACTAGGACTACAGAATACAAATGTTTCCAAGACAGTAGTGTTGATTAAGGATTATGACACTTCCAGCTGGATCAGACAGCAAATCTCCAAAATTCTGGTCAGACATGATGCTCCAATTTTAAATGAACGCATGCATCTCTTCTAAAATTTAGCTGTAGCTTCAACAGGCTAAAAAGTTGGTTTCTTGTGACTTTCACCACATTTTATAAGTATTTCCCCACTAATGAGAGATTCTGCTAAAATGAGCTGATACTAGAACACAGTATCAGTCATCCTTTTAGACTGACAGTTCAAGCTTTGAAAGACTGGAAGTTGTCTTCTCCTGCAGCAGCTTGTGCTTTCTCAACAGAGCATAAACTTCCTTATGGAGCCACGTATCCTTGATGACCGAGACGGCACCTGCTGCTATTACTACTATTACTTTTACCAGCACTTCTGTGAATGCCCATTTGCCAGGACTTGCTGAAAAAGTATGACAGTTGCAAATGGAGCTTGAATTCACAAAGCCAAATACCAAAATACTACACCAAAAAGCATTTGTTCTATATCTCATTTAAGCACCCAAACCTGCTATTCTGAGTCCCAAGGGCTCCCACCTTACTTTTTACTGCACGGCACTGATTGTTCATTTTATTCTATCTAACATTCACTGTAACTTTCCTAAAGGGGTACCAAACTGTGAAAGGAATAACTCCTGTATGCAAAGACCCACACCCACATCTGACTTTTTGAGGTAAATTTTTTCCCAGAGGTCTAAAGAAAATTGTTGAAAACATGTGTGACTTTTTTTTTTTGTTTAGGAGGTTTGACAACAGATTACTGTTCTAAGCTTCTTCACAGCAGAAAGCTGCTCTTCAGTTTGATCTACAATAAAAATGGATTATGGAAAGCAGAAAGGCCATCTTGACTATCAGAGTATTTAAGAGTAAAAGACCTTTGCACTGGGGGTACCTAACACTTCTCTGAACAGCTCTGAACTAGAACAGTGTTAGCCTGTTTTTCTTCTACAGAGGAAAGGAAAACCAACACAATACTTGGTCAAAGTCTACTCTTACTACAGCAGCTTTTACCTGCGGAATATGGCGGGGAGGTAGTAAAAAAGCCCTGTTTTTAAGATAGGTTTACAAAAGGCTTGCTCTCATCTGCTGCTGCGAGTTCACACGGTCTGCCTGGAACTGGCTGCAGTCCAAAGCAGAAATTCAAAACAATGTGTGGTCACCATTAAATGACTTAATTCCTTTAAAAGATGTCTCCAAAGGAAGGCCTGAAGTACATCAGTAGGTGTATAGGTGGTATTGTAATCAAGACACAGCTGAGAGTGTTTCTATATAGGAAAACAACTCCCTGTCACGGGACAAATATCCTGCTGTTCATGAGGCTGCCACAATGGACCAAGACACTTTGCCCCGTTTTACTTTCAGCCACAATCATGGTACAAAACCACCCACTCTGCAATATCAGGCAGGAAAAAACAAAGCAGATTTAAAATGAAATGCAGGTGGCTGACCATGAGTATAGAAAAAGCATACAACATTCAAAACTATCAGAGGCAGTAAATGTTACCCAAAACCAAGCTGGGAAAAAAATTTCAAGATCTATTTGGAGAAATTTCCTAACAATGAAAATTGCCAATAATATTTGGCAACAGCTGAGAAAAAGCCTGCGTTTGCAAATGTTAGTGCATGAAAACCAGTCTGCATGAGAAGAGAAGCATCACACATCCATGCCCAAAATTTTTAATCTTGAATAAAAATATGAACTTACCAATCAATTTATTCCCAAGGCCATTTACCACTTCTGTCTGTATCAGAAGCAAATTTAGCAGAATTCAAAACCCAAACGAAACCCCAAAAAGCCCCATCCCAAAACAAACAACCCTGTTTCCTTGCTCCTTCCAGCTTCACAGGACTCAGAAAACAGAAATGATCCCGGAAAGTTCTTCCAAAGATTCAGTTTTTGTAAGACAGCTGAGCAGCTAACCCAACCCAGCTGCAAGCGCCTGGTCAGCCAGGCTCCCCACCATCATATTCACTGCCTTTATTTCAATGAATCATGGCTTTCTAGCTGCCAAAAGGTTTCATTTCTAGCTATGCTGAGATGTTCTCAAGATTTAAACCAGCTGAAAACAGAGGAACAGAAGTGGAAAAAAAGCCTGAGTAGTTTTCTGCAGCAATTTGAGCATCCATTGTATTTTATTCTGGGGATGCAAAGGATACAATGTGAAGCGTTATTTAATATCTGGTATTGTGGGTGGCACAACTCTATCAGAATGCAAAAACTATTCCTCACAGTCTTAGAGATCCAGTACAATATTTACTATAGGGGGAAATATATGGTACGGTGAACTCCACATGCATTCAGGTCAGACATCAAGCTCCATCTGAGGAAGATGCTCTGCAGCTTCTCTGGCCGCAGCCCCTTGCTTCAGCCTATTTTCAGTATGAATAATTCTTGTCTAGTGGAACTCGGGCAGGACACGAGCACCCTCTCAAACCAAAGGCACAAAGAAGCATACTCAAGCTTAAAAAATCCCCAAGCATTTGCATAGATAAAAGCACTGCACTGTCCCCAAACAGACTCTCTTTGTCAGCTGGCTAGTAGACTTGGGGTAGGGTCACCCTCTCTACATCCACAGCTTGCACCTCTTTTCCCAGTTGCTCAGAAGAACATAGCTGCCTTAGGCTACTTGGAATGAAAACTGCCTCAAGGTTAAGAATAAAAAGAAAAGCCCAACAGTTAACAAAAAATGCACAGGTGTTAAAAAATAATTCTAATAAAACTCTAAGCTTAGAAAAATGAGAGATGGTTAATGAAAATAAAGAATACTTTATGCAGCTTAAGTGAATATCAAGCACTGAAGCCGTGCTTTGCAATTTTACGCTATGTAAAAACAAATCTGATTTTATTTGCTCTAGAAATGTTTTCTCGCTTGTCAGCTGGGAAACCATGGGGGCCCGTGGACTACTTCCAGGGTGTTCACAAAAGATAAGTTGGAAAAACAAGTCTGTTGTCAGTAGCTTGGACACAGAAAGGTCTCTACTAGCACTTCAATATGCTTAGGGGGAAAAATAAAAAGGTCTCCAAATTCTAACTACATAAATCTATTTTTAGTTATTAGGAAGGCCAAATATTTAAGGGACTATTTCCTATGGCTAACAATTGAAATGAGGGCCCTCATGTCACTTTTATGTAACAGCCTTATTTTCAGATCTATTAAAACAGCAGGAACACCAGGCAAGGATGTCTCTGTTATCAGTCCTTTAATCTGGCCCTGAAGCCACAAAAACTGCTCATTACCTCCTGACAGAGATTGCATTCTTGTCCATCATTGTTATCCCACTTACGTTTTTATTCCAAGAATATAATGCTGCAAAATCCTGTGACCTAAATACTTCACATGCTACATGCCAATGATCACTGATTCCTCTCTGGTTATTGACTACACTGACATAAATCTAAATTTCATGGATGTAGTTTAGATTAGCACCTATTAAGTACTAGTTAAATGGTATTTCCATACCCATACTAAGTTGAATTTGAAATCTCAAAGTCTTTATTTTACTAAAGCTTGCATTTAAAATTATTTTTAATTTAATAAATCTAGAGCATGCAGAACATTTTAAAAAAACCCACCTCATTCTAACACTAAATGAGAGAGGAAACAAAGCAAAAAGCTCTTCTGACTCATCATCTCATGAAAAGCATAAACCATTCATCAAAATTACAATGGCAAAAAAGTGAAAACAATCTTCAGACAACAGGAGGGCTGGGACAGGACGGTGTGCATCATTAAAAAAAAAAAAAAAAGTATAAAGTGCCCTGTCATACCCATTCCCTTTTCCAGTCCTGCTGTTACAGTCAGTCCTCCCATTAAGTGAGGGTGATTTAGGAGTAAGATGTTGAAGACTTTTAAGCCATGAGGATGAAGCCAAGAAAGCTGGTGTGAGAAGCAGTGAAAAAGTAACATCTACCATGGCTGTCATGGCTGTTTGAAACTCAGAAGAGCAATGAGTAACAGACACATGGAAGGAAACATTTTATTACTTACAGATGCACTCAAATTTCTGTTCTCTGCCTTTTGGGTGCATATAGGGGACAGAGAATTTGAGGTTTGCAGCTGGGTTATTAATGGTACTTTGCCTCCTTTTTCCCAAGATGGGAGTCTTTTAGATGTAACCCATTTAGTATGCAAAGAACCAGAGACTAATATTTTTAAAGTGATGTTATATCAAAAGTATCTAAGCCAGAAGGCTCTCAAGTTTTGCAAGCATTACAGCTGTTAACTAGACAGAGATCTCATATGTAAGAAGGAGAAAGAGAACAGATTTTCCTCTTCTATTAACAGATACTGCTGTTCTCTATGTCCTTGTATCAAAGCATGCTCAGCTGGTGAGTCTGAGTCCACTGAAGTGATGTATTCTTCACATACACTACATTTTTGGAAAGCTAACTATCTGAATGCATTCATCTAAAGCCCAAGAACCATTGCAGAGACTCCCATTGAAGGATGGAGAAAAGGTAGTTGTGTGAAGGAGAAGCTGTATTTCCCTCTAGGCTTCCTGCAAAAGGAACTATGATCTGCCAGCCAACAGACCTCAGTACTGCCAGGCTCGAAGCTGGCAGGTGTCTTCCCATCGCTGCTCACCATTTCTTTGCTTTCCCTCATCACACCAGGAAAGCTACTTCACCGGTGAGACTGTCCCATTAAGAGTTTGTTAACCTTGTCCAGGAATAAAAGTCACGATTTTAAACAAAAAGAACTCTACAGCACAAAACTTGAAAATCAGATTTCATCTCAGAGCACTAGGTTTTCCCAGAGAAATGTGCGAAGCAGGAGAGCATCCACCTTCCATTTCTCAACATGCTACGGGTTCTTGGAGATGAGCCTCTGGTGGCTCTGACAACACTCATCAGCCTCCTTCAGCCCGCACATCCCTAGGCGGCCCACGTACACCCTGCTGCAAACACGTAATTTTGAACAAGGATTTTATGTTACAAGGCATGTTTACCACTGTCTTAGTACAGATGCCTGCCTTTCCAGTCACTGACGTGCCCTACAGCTAGGCACAGAATAAAAAGAGAGAAGTCACCCCTATTATTTCCTTTCAAGGTGGTGGTGGCCACTTTTAAAGACTCGCAGGCCAAACTTTTCCCAGCAAACCCCACCTCGGTGCACTGGGCCAGCTGCGGTGGGCCCTTCAGCAGAAGCAGCGGTGGGAGGCGTGGTGGCAGGCAGCTGTGGGATTCTTTGAGAAATAATACACTAATAATTAGTGATGTAACTGAAGCACAGCACTCTAAAGACTCTCCATTTTCTTCCTTGGAGAAACTGGACTGCCTGCACAATGGTGATATTAGTGGAGCGGGTACTGGCTGCCGGAAAGCTGCCCTATGCCACGGTCTGTGTAACGGTGATCACAGAAAAAATATTACTTCCATAACAGCAGGCCCTAGATTGAATTTTCCAAGTTTGAGAGCAAGGGTTTCATACAGAAGCCAACATCTGCATTGCTCATTTCCCCCACATCATTTTAACGTGGTTACCATCTCCCAGTTTTACCTTGGAACAGCCTAAAAGCCTCCAAGCACACCCTGAGGCTGCTGCCTTTCCGTGCCAGTCCTCCTGCTCATCCACGTGCCCAGTGTGAAAACCACCCTTGCGATGGGAACTGCCTGGACCAAATCTGCCAAAGCTACTGCCACCCCCACCACTGGCTTTGGTGTATTTTATTTATTGTATTTTATATTATGTGTATATATATATATATATAATATATTATATGTTATATATCATATATCATGTATCATATATCATCTATATTATATTATAATAAATATATATTTATTATAACATAAATAATTGTTATTTAACAAGGTGTGACTCATTCTGGAAAGCTAGTTTCCAACGGTTATTTTTAAAATCTTAGAGGAAGTTTGCCACCCTTCTTCAGGAAAGCCTGAAATGTAAATTGACTCTGTACAGGTGTCCCTGCTAGAGCTGTACATCAAGTGTTTGCCCATGGGGACGGCGCCGGTGCCAGCAGAGGTGCAGCAGGGTGAGACCCTGTCTGGTGCAGTGCAGAGCCGCTACCACGGCTGGAGCACATGCCAGAAAGATTATTCACGCTTCTTGTACCTCATGTAGAACTTCCTGATGCTGCACAAAACTATAGCTTTAGGCCTCCAATCTCTCATGACAGATAAAGAAAGGGTTTGACTGCTCGTGGCTGCTGAGAAAAGGCAGAGAGCCCAAAATAAACACAAGTACTGCAAACTGCTTCTAGTACCGCTAGCATTCAACAATAGGGGAGTCTACCAAAAAAGCTGATTTACGGAGATTGCCTCATGTCAGAGCCAAGAGTCAAAATATGCTGGCTTTTAAGATGCACACAGTCTGTTACACCAGACTAATTACCAAAACAGAGGCATATTTGACAGGGACGGCATTAATAAAACAACTCTTGCTGCTGTCAGGCATTTCAGCTGTCCATGTCACAGCTCACACTAAAGAAAATACACCACATCCACGGTGCTCACAGGGAAACACTCCAAGGCAAAAAGTCCCCTGGGGTAAGAAGACACCAAGAAACCATCACCATGTCAGCTACTGTTCGCTTAACAGCCCCACCCCAAAGAAATTACAGTGCTGCAGTTGATAGATTTAAGTTCTCACTCTTCACAAAGTCATAGCAATTCATGTGCCTGTGTTCTAACAGTTATCTGTGCCTTTAGAAATATCCCCTAATGTGTAATTACATGCTGTATGGCACATTATGTGATAACAGAACTTAAAATGGTAACAGAAGAACTTATTCAAGCTTATTCGAAAATGCTTTTCTTCCCATCACAAAGGCTCACAGATCTGTGTAGTGGATCTTTGGCCTGCTTACAGCTTTGGAGATGAGGCTTGTTCTGCCTTGAGGAGAAAGATAAACGTCCTCTAAAGTTCTGGCCTGTTTGAAATCAATTCCAATGGAAAAAGCTTGTATCTTTCCACTTTTCACGGGGTCTGATTCCCAGTTGTGCATCATTTGTCTAGTAGATGCACACAGGGACCAAACTTTAATCTAATAATCTAATCCCTTATCCACAAACTCTGTTGCCCAGGGTGAGACAAAGGTTGCTGTATGAAGATGTAGGAGGGAGGCAAGCAAGCACAGCAGCAAGATCAGACCGGGCTTTCTATCCATATGCACACGAGTACCAATGGCATGACTTGTGACGAAGGACAGATCAAACTACTTGCTCTGTGCTCTCCAGCCACAACAGGTGTTGAGTAAATGAACAAAAAGAGATCCTCATCAGTTACTCAAGAGCCCTCCAAGGCTATCCAACTAGGGAAGCAGTATTAAAGGACTACTAGCTGAGTGAGACCATAGCTGGGTCTGCCCCTACAAAAGACGCTTTCATCATCCACCCTGCACAATATACGTACATCTTCATTCAGTTATACAGCATTTTTTGGAACAAAAACCTTTACCTCTGTGGATCTCAGCCACCACTATACCCCAGTGAAGAGCACCTCTTCACCTGGGCAGAGTCTCCTCAATAGAAGTCCCCACAGCCTCATCTCAAGACTCAGCAAGTAAAAGCTACCGGGATCACAGGATATGGAACTGCAGCATTTTATTTTCCTTCTCCAGCAATTAAAGTTTCCTGTGGTTCTACAGCAGTTCATGCTGAAATCCCATGCTCAAGAGAGGACCAGCCCCACTGGTCATTCCCCAGACCTACTGCCAGGTAGCTGCATGGTGAGATCACCTCTACACAGGCTACAGGTTAGGATCAAGGGACCTTCCTAATCCAATGACCACATAAACTTACTTGAAGTTAAAAACAATTACTTAGAATGATAGAAGGGCCCAGCAAACTCTGATACACCCATGCAAGCAAACAGCACTCCTGTGCTGTTTATGTGAACCCCTTGATTTATCACATTCCCTGACTCCACACCAACAGGTCTTTCCTTGTACATGAAACGCAGAACTGAACACTGCAGTTTAGTTGTCTCTTTTACCTTGAAAACCTGCTTAACAGTCAAGGTACAGTACATAGCAATTCTTGTTTCCCATGTAAAAGCAGAAGTTTAATACCCAAGTTTCTCTGGGAATCCCAAAATTAACAGATTCAAAGCCCTTTCAGCTTTCAAGCCAAGCATCAATTGGTGCAAAGAACAGTTTATTCTTCAACTTTGCCTTTGACGTAGGCACAATACAACATGGAAACTATTTTAGAAGGGCTATAGCTGAATCAGCTTCTGAACTGATACTTCAGACTGAAATATTAAAGGGCAATGTGCAGGCAAAACAGCATCAGAAGCCAGCAGCCAGCAATGTGCATCACGGATTGATTTATCTCAATTAGCATAGCAATTTTCTGCACGTTTTCTAAAAAGCACCCTTCGGTCTCACCAAAAATAGGATCAAAACCACCATGCAAATCATTGTCACGGCTCAAAATGCTAATCAGTTTTTTAAGGACACAACAGCCCATGTGCAGACAGGTTAAAATTTAAGGCACAGCCGTGACCAAGAAGCTAAATGTGCTCTTTTGAAAATGCTGAATGAAGAAGTTAGCCTGTCTTTGAATCACCAGTCACAAGTCTGACAGTAATGGGAGAAGCAGGTAGCTTTTGGCATAGAGGTCATAACTACATGTACCTGCCCCAGTCACTGCTTTTAAATCTAACGCACACTGGCTCTTCCATGCATACTTCCCCTCTCCTTTTGTATTTTTCTGATCCTCTTCCCTAATCAATCAGAAGAACTAACACTTATATTTTCCTCCCTCCTCTTGAGAATGTGGATGAATGATTAAAGCTGCCAGGGTAACCTCTTTGGCATGCATGCCAATAACTCCCCACCTAATAGCCTTTCCTCTGCCTTGCTGCCCTGGCCCACTGGTGATTACTGCAATCCCTTGAAGTGGTCAAATTGCAGGGCAGCCCCCATGGAAACCTATTTGGAACTGTTCGAGCTCATACCAAAGAATGATGTTTTTAATACAGATTGTTCTTTTTAAAGTCCTACAAAAGCAGCTGTAATCAATCGTAGTGGGAGCACTGCAAACCTCCACCAGTTTCAAAAGCCCCATATTGATTCCTTTCCAGCCTGTGGATTTTAGCAAAATAAACCCACGTGATGAACCCAGAATCAACTCACATGAAATCATTTAAATTAAGATATTTTTGCCATTAGTAGCAAGAATTGGCAATAAACTGTCTCAATCAGTTAAATTCCTTTCACATAAACAGGGAAATTATTGATAAAACTACTATATTATTAAAGTTCCATTAAGCACCAATTAAATATTACTAGCAAAGGTTATGTATGGCAACCAAAGTTTGTCAAAGGTGAGGCAGAATCAGTCTTTGCAGTTTAAGGAGTGAGCATTTCCAGTTCTTGAATGCATGATCTATTATTCAATAGGGACTTACTCGTTCAACAACATGGTCCACAAATCTCTCAGTGGCCACTTCTGTTTGCCACCTGCAGCCAGCAGACCCTTGGTGATGTCCCACCAAAGCTCCCCACAGGTGGAAAAATGGGCACTGGTAGATCTAAAATCTGTTTGCTCTTTCTAAAACTGTGTGCTATTAGCTGAAGGAACTTCCCTCTCTCACAAACACATGCAACCTATTTCAGAGGATGGTTGTAAACTGCTCTAAATGAAGAGGAATCCTGGATCCTTTAGAAGCGCGATGAATGTTAGTGGTAACACATTCATACCCTAGGTTCGCTAGGTACTTACTTAAGGAAAGCAGAGTTCAAGTAAGCTTTAAGTATGCTTAAATGAAACACCTTTGTATGAGGACTCTCAGTTTCATTACAACAGAATATGCAGGCTGTGCACTCAGCACAACAGGAAAGAATCACCCTTTAAATCAGTAATGTAAAAAACCCCTAACAAACAAAACAAACAAAAAAAATCCCCAAATCATCATCTTTATACTACTTGGGGTGCTGACAGAGAAGATTTTCTGCTCAAAACTGGTACTGTCTAATGAGGCAAAATGCAAAGTGAACTGCAGATCAATGTGAACTCTGCGTTAGCCTGCAGAATGTGTTGCACATGCCAACTTCCTTCTCCAGTCCAAGAAACTGATCACAACTTCATTTATTCAGGTAATTACTTCCAACTTGTTGGGTGGTGGCTGGAAGCACAGCGCAAGGGGATCAGTTTGTCCTCTGGCAGGAAAAGCATAGGTAAATCCAAAACTTCATTAAATTAGGCCAGAACCCATGATCTCTGTGGCCAATAGGATAAATGATTATTACTGCTACTTTTTCCACCGGTATAGTCTTCTCAGAGACAGAAACACAGAAAGCATTGAGAGACCAGGTATATCCTTGAGACAGATCTCTTCATATCCCAGATTCCCAAACAGCAGACAACTAAGATGACTTTATTGCTGTTTCCAGGTGCCAACTCCCACTCATCTCACCAGTCTACAAGATTAAGCTGTTGGATTCGACACTCTGATCCTGTCTTACTTAACTGAATTTTTGCTACAAAGGCTCGGTGTTCATATCCTCTTTGATGCATACAAAGATAAGAAATGAGTTTACTTCAGATAGGAATAAAGCATCACTCTAATAACTTCTACTATAAAAGCAGTTGAGTGAAATCAGAGATACCGCTGCTTATACAGGCTACGTGGCTTCAGGAGCAGTCTTCTGTCTGGTATGCTGCCCTTCAGGCACTGCTCGCCTCCTTCCACCAGGGAGGAGGAACTGGTGCATCACCCAGGCAAGCCTGCCTGACTCCCCAGCCAAAGATGTCAGACAGGTTGGGCCTGGGTTGGGGGGACACACACAGCACCGTGCTTGCTGCGCCAGACAACTTCCCAGCCAGGTGGGGCCAAGGAAAAGAAGGAAGGATTTTCCCTCCTGTCCTCCCTCCATCTCTAACTCTCCTGTTGGCTCCCTGGGGCTTGCAGTGCAGTGTCAGACTGGGGAAGGGAACCAAGGGGACTAATTCTTTTGAAGACAAATACAGCCCAGAGTTGCATTTGGAAACTAGGTGGGTATACTGAGCAGAACTACTAAAAGATAATTTGAACTATATTTTTAGGAATTTCTCTGCATACAGTTTTGCAGCTGGCTGACTCCACATCAACCGCACAGCAAGACAAAACAAGGCAGAGCCTTGGTGAGGCCATCCGCTGTGAGCCTCCATACTTGCTGTAAGATGCATCCACACACAAGAACTATTAGCATGGATTGATATTCCTGAGAAGAACCATCTAACGTGTGTCTGCTCTTAAAAAACTCACAAACGTACGTAGAAAACATCAAGCTGAAACCACATAGTATAAGGTACACTGTAATAAAAGAGTTACTCCATGAGCAGTGGAAAGGCTGACACCGGATTTCCTACAGCGGTTCCCCTCCCCACCCAGCTCCTTCACATTTCCCCTGGGCTTCTCCCTCCCTATGAGCTGTGCACGTGGACATAGCAGAACATAGATCAAACAGCTCGGCAGATGAACATACAGGTATTTCTCAAAATAGAAGTTTCAACTGGAGTTACATAAGGGACCATCTTCAAACAGCATGTTACCATTTTTTGGTTAAAGCACGGTCAAGAAAGCTGCTGCTTTAATTGAAGGATTAGTGAACCGATAACAATCTCTCCCAGTTATGAGCGATAACCACCTTTAATGAAAACTGTCTGAAATAAGCTTCATATTGATTACCTTCAGATGACGTTTTAAAAAGTATGCTGCATAAAACTAGAACCAAAAGAATTACATTCATAATGAAGGTAGGGATAAATTACACTGTATTTGATAAATTAGCTTCCATTGCTTTAAAGGAAAGCAAGCCACTTAAGTTGTCTGACAGCATTTTTAACAGTCATAGATCCAACTGAAGACCAGAATACAACAAAGACTCTTAATGGTATTAAGTATCTGTTAACAAAGAACAAGCCTTTCTTGCTAGCATTTAAATCAGAGTTCTGCTGAAGGGAACAAAGATTTCAGTATTTCTATAGCCAAACTCTGAATCTTCATAAAACCGTCCCAGCACCATCAATACAAGGTTAGCAGCACACTACAACATTTACTGCCTTATCAACAGTCTAAAGCTTTAAAAAATCCGTATGCCTACAAAACCTCCTGGACCTATTACGCATTGAGGATTTCACAGCATTATTGACCTGGGCAGCCTCTTTATCCTCAGCAAGTTATTTTAAGCAACTTTCTGCTAGCAAGCAAGTCTCTTTGTTAGGCTTTGTCTGTATTATTGCTAAAGCACTGCTTACAATACAGCACAAAACAGGGAGATACTAAGCAGAAACCAGAAAGGGGTCTGTCAAGTTCCCTTTTTATTTCTTTTTTTCTCCACTTTCCTGATATGCTTCTAATATCCTACAAACCACTGCCCTGCTGCCAGGAATCTGGCTACACACCTAAGCCACCTCCTGAGAAGGCAGTGTGAATGCACAGCAGACAAAACAGACCAAATTCATGTATTTCAGGGACCATGCTATTTAACTTACTTTCTTTTGCGTTGTTAGCACTTATTGAGATATGTAACTCTCTATATATCTGTCTTGTAGAGAAACAAGAAGCTGGCAAGTATATTTGCCTACTGATTACGAAAACATATCAGCTGGCTTGGAAGGTGAGGAAGGGAAGAAGAAAGGTAACTTCCTCATACTTCAAACTCAAAAACCAAACATTCTGCTTTATTCTCAAATCCCTTATCAGATAAAGGTCTCCAGCTTGAGGACCATATTTCTGTGGCATGGTAGGAAAAGCAAACCTCAACCCAACATATATCAGCACACATCAAAAAGCAATCTTATGTTCTTCTGCAGACTCGTGCCTGGAGGTATCAACTGAGAAGGCCAGTGCTAGCACAGCACTCTTCCTTGGATTGTAGTTTATGAATAGCTACAGTCAAGCAGCCATATCCATGCTTCTACTTTTGTACTTATCAAAACTATTTATTGGGTGATCCTGTTCGGGGAAGCAACTCTTGCTTGTCCTTTTACTTTGAACTTGCCTATCTTGAAAGCTTGAGTGACCCATGCTACTCCCTGTTGTAATCCAAGGGCACACTATAAAATGTACTGACAGCCCACACAGGCACAGACAGATTTAGATTTGATACCAACTTCTGTGTCACACTTGATAACTAGACTCTCAGCTGAGGGACAAGACATACAGAGGAAGCTGCCCAGGGAGAAGGGTGACAGAAAGAGATTTAAACTGATATAAATCGAGTCCACAAAATCTCTTCTAGTAATATTTCATTTCTGGATGTTGGATCAAGTTTCCTATTTCCTTGTTAAACCTGTACCTTGTGGAGTGAATGGAAAGAAAGGATGTTTTCTAAGTTGTCAATTCAGCAACGTTTGCAAGTACCACAAAAACACCTTTTAAGTAATGTCTTACAGAAGCAACTAATTCAGCACTGGCATCTTTGTGCTACTTAATATGGTTAAATGTCGGCAAAAATAGTGGACACAATGGATAAGTAACCTGTCATCCCTGAGTTATTCTGGATAAAGTAAGAATGTATTCCAGTTATCTGCACCTTATTTCCAACAGTTCTGTTTCAAAGATACAGCACATAATCTGCTCCGTATAGCCATCAATCAAATGGGTAAATTCTCTTAAGGTTTCATTGCAGAGATGTCCAAAGCAATTGCGCTTTACAAGGCTATCCCCAGATTAATAACAAAAGTTTAATTCAAACTGCAGGTTTTTCTCTGCAAACAATACAAAAGGTTGCTACAGTGATGGCATTAGAAAGCTTCTTAGTTCCCATTTCTGTTTGCTTCAGTAAAAAGGGCGCTTGGAAATGGAACAAGCAAAAAGGGGTTTCATCAGCCTAAGTGTTACAGATGTCGGCTGCTTAATAGACCTGACCTTGCACAAACCTGCTCACCTCCCTGGGTTCTAGGAGCTTAAAAAAAAATCCAAGGACAAAGAGAGGGGATAAAGACTCTGCTTTGAGAGACCATACAGCAAGACATTCAGATCTGCCACAGCAGCACAACACAGAATAGCTTTGCAACGTTACTAGTACACTTGCATACGTATATCTGAGAAAACAGAACACCCATAGACTATGTTTCAAATGAGAGCAATGCAAGACAAAGCAGTATTTTAAGGTATGCACCTACACAGATAGAAGAATGCACATGTAATGTGGTTTCAGTAGAAAGCGTAGAGGAATTTTCTATCACACAATAATAATGTATTTAATTTCTTCTCAAATTAGACATTTTGATTGAAAATAAACCTCTCCTCACAGAGCAGGGCATGAAGTGTGTAAATCAGGTTGTCTGATAAACATATCTAAGAAAATTGGAATGAGAACTAAATACAACTGTGAAATAACACAAATGGAGTCAGCTTTTTACGGCATGCTGGGGAAGACAACTGCAAGGACGCAGTTGCAACATGCTATATCACAGCAAGCAGCATTTGTTTACTCACTTTACCAGACAGAAGAGATCAGAAAGATACTTTCCTATGCCTTTTTCAGGGACAATAATTGAATGAAGGCAGATGACAACCAGGAAGCATTTGAGAACTGAGAAGGTGAAGATTATTTCTGCTGAAAAGTCAATTCGTGTCAGTAGCAGATGTCTCTTCTTAAAAGTCACTCAGAAGTTCATTCGACTTCATAATGACAAGACAAACAAAGGCCATTAGGCAGAAAAATGCAACAGCTACTGGCATTTTGATAAAGCAGAGTCACCAGCTCATTTCATTTCTTTAAAAAAATGAGTCCACACTAGACACATCCCATGAAAACTAATGATACTCGTCCAGTGCAATACATAGCTGCATTCAACTTGCAGAAAAATTGCCTTATGGAGATAATCTCGCACCCTAGGAGTTTGCTGTGCTCAGACCGCTGGCACAGCAGCCTGACAGAGCAGGGGCCCTTCTGGTGAGCGAGGGCCCCGCTCCAGCTCCTGGCAGGTGCTCCCGGTCCTCCCTCCACCCATGGCACGTGCACACATGTGGGGCCCGTGCTGCAGTCTCCCGGCGAAACCTCTGATGGGCTGGGAGAGCAGATCTCCAGTGGCTTACAGCTCAGATATGGCACCCGATGCATCTGGACGGCTCAAACCTCTATTTCAGTCTTTGAAAATTAGTTTGTAAGGGGAAAAATGGAGGGTTATAGGAAGAACACCAAAAAGTGACACAGATCCCCCAAAACACAGCACAAAGCTGTGGGATAATGCCTCAGTTTTCAGTCACCAGCGTGAGGGCAGAGCCAGGAGTCTCTGCTGACAGCGCCATCAGCCACCAGGCCTGCCAGAGAGCCAGGGCTCGCTCTTTATTCTCTGCTCAAACATCACGTCTTTCACTAGCCTGTTTACAACTTTAAAGTGAAAGACCAGGTCATGCTCTGGAAGTCCAATATTACTGACATCTGCTTTCGGAGGTCACTCCCTCTTCTATAGCAGGTCACGGAGCAGGAGGGAAGGGCCTGTCCCACCTGCCCCACCACCCACGGCAATCGGTGGCCAGCGGGCCCTGGGAATGCTGCTGTTCCTCACAGGCGCCGGCTCCAGGCAGGCAGCACACGGGAGCCAAAGGCGACCCTCCAGGCAAGCCGCGGCCTGCCCGGACAGACAATGCGGCATTTTCTCTGTTACTTTCCCAGCAAGGCCAGTTTGAAGTGGCACATCATTTGCATTCAGAGTGAAAAACCTCATTTTGTCATCAGAAAGCCGAGGAGACATTTCCAGCGAGGTGTCCTCGGGCAAGTGCCCGCTGGATGTTAACTCACCCCAGCCCACTGTGTGTTGGCTCTGCGGCATGTCCCGCTAGCCCTGACCAGCCGGTGGGGACTGGGCTCTCGAAACTCCATTTTGTGAGGATGAAAGGGGGTTGCGCTGTTCCCCTTTGTCGCCACTACAGCCATGCTTTGGAGGTTACACAAAATGGAAAGCACTTGGGTGTGTGACAGCCAACTGCAGTCCTTCAGCATCTGCTGAAGTGAAGTATAAAAGTGGCACTTACAGATCTAACCACAAAACCTCAGTACCTATAGTCTGTACACTAAGGGGCAAGCTGCAATAGTACTGCTTTTTTTGTCTTTTCCATTTAAAATCAATGCATGAAATGCAAATAAAGGGATAGTTCAGGATACCTCACACCACTTCTCCATCTTATACTACCTTAGGAAATCAACTTCATATCCTATTATTGATTTATATCCAGGATATGTAGTATATCCTAGGATATATTCTATCCTATTATCAATTTATAATCAGCCCTGTCAACTGAAAGTTAAAACTCACATCCACCAAAGGAGTCTCTAAGAGGAACAAGCTTCCCCTTCACTTCTAAGCCTTTTTCACTGGAACACTCTGCTGAAGGTTTCCATTTTGCTGGAGAAGGTTGTCGTTCATGACATTATGCAGTGCTGAAGGAGCCAAACAGATTAAATGGACATCTGCCTTTGCAGCCTACTATAAAAGTGGTTTAACACCAAGCAGTGTTTAAACAGTAAAACTGTCTGCAAGTGCTGCTCTATAATCTGTGAGTAATCAATCAATCTCAATGCTGAGCTTCCATTACTGCTTCTCTGCAAGCAGCTGGAAATTTTTCCAGGGCACATACTCCTTATTTATACCCCAATGCCAAAGAGGAATTAAACACAGATTCACTCTGCATTCCCATACTGGCATATGTCAAGTCTCAGGCTTGTATTTTCAAAGCAAAGCACAGAAGATACCATGAAACCTCCAGTTACAGCAGCTATTTGCCATGTTGCTTCCCCTCTGAACGCATTATTGCAATAAACACCCTGAGGGCTTGCCAAAGCAAAGCAGAGCATGCCATCAGAGCCCTCATCCTCCCACTCTTTCAAACCTCAGCACCTCAGAAGAGAGCACAGGGCGCAGCTGTGGTCCCATGCCACCCATGGAGCTCGGCTGCTCTAGCTTGAAGCCATCCCAAGCAACAGCAACAAGCTGAATATCTTTTTCAGACTTGCTGCTTGATGTTGTAATGACTGTGGGATCATGACTGTCATGTTGGGGATTCAAAGGCTTACTTATTTTAACAACGCAATATGTGTTGACGTGTTTTGGTTAAGATGTAATTGTCCCTTGCTCTCAAAGCTACGTGAACCTGGCCAGCAAAAGCTATGCACGCCAGCAGTTGACATCCCTGCTCAAGAAAACTGAAGGTGACCAAAGGTGTTTCCATTCAATCAGGAAAAGGCCAAGAAGGAGACGTGGGCACTCTGTCCCAAGCATAGGATTCAGGTTGGAGCGAGGACACAGCTAGACAGGTAGCTTGCACCTCGTGATAGGGTTATACCCAGATTACCCCACTTCCCCAGCTGGACATCGACAGGCCCAAGCCATCCCTCTTATGCAAGAAACAGCTTCCAGAGTGGATTAATGCTGAATTTTTTCATGTTCCTTTATTCTGTCATGCATAGGTTGTTGCACAGTGCTCTCTCACATGGTATATAAAGAATATGACCCACACCCGTTCACCCCTTCATCCCCTCCCCAAAGCCAGGATTTCACATGGCAGAGCCTCTTCCTTTTTCTGGAGTGCACAGACAGATAGTCCCACAAATGCAGAAGTGGGACTTCATTCAATTTAGACAGGGCAAAGGCGAAATCAGTAATTCATAACAGCGGTATCAGTCACTGATTTCACACCTCTCAGCTGCCAACTAGTTTAAAGGCAGCTCCTGCCCCATGTATTTATTCATCAATAAATTCTGAGTTTCTGGCAAGTGCCCAGCATGGTGGCTGGTCAGGACAAGGGACCCAGCAAGAAGGGCACTGCTCCTCGCAGCACCGGTGCTCAGCTCTGCTGCTGACTGCAGCCACCTAACCTCAACAGCACCTCCTGCATGGGCTGGGGGTCTCAGACAGCCTGATGAATAGTGCCACGCACTGAAATGCAACATCAGCCTTGGATGAAACCCAAAGCATTTTTCCAACATTATCTCCATCTACTGCTAGTGACCCCCTCCGCTTGGCACAGGGAAGCAAAGGATCAAAGTGAGCTCCCCATATGCACATTCCTTTCCCTCTCAATATCTCTGTACAACAAATAGACTTCACTTGTAATTTTGAACCCGCTGGCCTCAAGCTGGATTATCCAATTCAGAGCTTTAATACAGCAGCACTCTCAGATAAGACTAAGGAAATGGGGAGACAGAAAGCCACTGTGTATTTCAGACACCTAACTACTTCAATTCAGAGTAGCTAATTTAGAACCAAAAGGTCCTTCTACAAGTCAATGGAGAGAGGTATACTTCCCCAGAGGGCTGTCCACAGTCCTGATTTTAAGTCTGAATTCAGACTCCTCAGTTAAGAGCTGAACAGTCCTTCCAACACATGCCAAGGAAGGTAGTCAATCTCTGACCGAAATAGCACCTATAACATCAGGTTCCAGTAGGTCTGAATGAGTTTTGGAATGAACAGTAGAAAGGCACATTGCAAAGCCAGCAGATCTTCTGCGTTTTCCAAGGGAACAATTACTGTCACAACAGCACATTTACGAGACTTGGAAAGAAATGTCAGTATCTCAGTGCTGCTGTAAGCTGTGCTGAAAAAAAAAAACCCAAACCCCACAACTTCAGGCTGCAGACCCATACTTTTGCAGCTGGTGGTTCCAATAAGAGACCTCTGTTTATTTATAATGACACAGTATAACCCAACCAAGTAGATGACTCGTCCCTGCACTGGGACAGCAGGTACTCATTTCTCTGGATGTTTCATAAGGAAGGAAGAAAAAGCAACCACAGCATAATTCCAGACTGCAGACTTCCTTCATCAAGAAGCTGTTATTTCTGTGGTCATGTAAAACAGCAGCTATTTCAACTCTGAAGTATACAAGCACCCAGGCGTCACTGTCATGCAACTGAATGTGCAGACTGGCTGTATAGAAAACCAATTCTGCTGGCTAATTAGCACAGTACTACCTGCCAAAAAAAATCTTCCAGGTAAACTTTTTACCTCTTCTTATGCAGCTTATAGTCACTTGATGACTGCTATGAAAGTTATACTGTTCCACACCTGGAGCACTGCAACTCTCCTCCAGTTACTAATTCTACCCTGTGCAGTCATTAAATGAATGGTAACATATATCAGATCCTTTCTCAATGCCATCCACTGTGTACAGGAGCATGCATGCTGAACATAATGCTTTAGAAATAAAATTTTCCACACACCACTTTGAGGAACGGAAACCAAAGGAGTAGCTGCATTGCGATACAGTAATCAAAATCCACAAGATAGCACAAGTCTGAATAGTTGTGTATCTCGGAAGGATGTAATGGTTTGTAAAACCTCAGACTGTGTGTTTTCTCTCATGCACAATGAGAATGAAGTGTAATCTATTAAGGCTTAAAATTAAATATCCCGTATCTATCAAGCAAGGAGACAGAAACCAGTCAAACCAGTTCAAAATTCACAGTTCTCTTCTATGTAAAAGAGTATTGTACACCTATCAGTTACAGAATAGCAGAAAAATTCACCTAGGGCTAACCTGTAAATGTGAGAAGTGCTTGTGTTAGAAAGTGCTTGAAATTTCTGGTAATTATACACCTATTCTACTGACAGACAATAAGGACCTATTTCCTCAGCATAAGACAGCACTCCAGTTCCTATTCCTGTGTCACCTTTTTCTCTTTTGAGCCAGGCTATTGATAAATGCCCAAACAGTATGAAAACCCCCTAAGGATACCTGCATATAATGCATTTACAGACAATGGTGTCCTGGTCAGCAAGATGAAATTACCTTACAGTGGCTTAGAAAACCTTCCAAGAGGGACATATTGTCCTAATGTAATAGGAGGCTGTGGGAACAAACAAGATGAGAACAAAACAAGACGATTATACAAAAGCAACTTCCCAGCTAACATCTGAGAGGCAATTACAGGATATCGGCGTGCTTCCTGGCTGCAAGCTGAAGTACCACTGCTGTTCGTCAGCGATAGGGGAAAAGGAAAAGATAAAAAGCACAAACAGGCATGGAGAATTTAAAACCCATTCCTAGAGAGCTCCAACCACCCAGGGTGCCAGGCTTAAAGCAAGGGATTCAGCTCCAAAGACATCTACTTTTAGGCAGGCATTTGCCTTGAGCTCAGTGTCCAAAATCCTATTTTAATCAGTGGAAATCTAGGCACTGCAGCCAGGGGAGCCTTGCTGAGCTTCCTAAACATAGGCACCGTGGCACTGATGCCTCAGGCACCCTGCTTTGTCCCCAGCTCCTGCTCCAGATGGACATGTGCCTCCTGTGGGTCCCATCACACTTTCCAGGACTGCGTGGACCTCCCAGTGCTGGAAGGTATCTCAAATGGCGCAAAAAATTAAGTACATTTATTCTCTTTGCCCACACTGGGAGGGCAGGAGTTGCTGGCAGAAGGAGGCTGTCTCTGAATCAGGGGCTGGTCTGTGGCAAGGGAGACAAAGGATCCTGAATGAAGGTTGTGCAGATGTCTGGAACACTTGTGCACACACTCCCTATACATAGGTATTGAATATAACATGAGCAAAGCCTGACTTATCACTTTTCAGTGACGGCAACTCCTGCACAGCAGGGCAAGCTTTGGAGAGAGCTCCAGGGTGCTACCCAACAGGTCTTCCGAAGTCCACTTAGACCACCTAGAAACTCCTCAGATAACGAGGCCCGGGCCAAACCGCTCCTCACAACAGCAGACGTCAATGCAGAATTCCGTATCCCAGGCATGCAAGATGACTACACAGGATACAAGAACTACACTCAAGAATTCTTTCTCTCAGGTTGCCTTTTTTAATTAAAAAGCCAAGCACAGAAAAAGAACGCTTCCAAACCTTCAACACTAACTTACATAACCTGTTGCTTATATTGGTGAGAAGAACACTAATGTCTTTGTAACACAAACCTATTAATATCTCTAATAACTAGAAAACCATGTTCCCCAATCTTTGCCTTCCCTACTACAACTCAGAGTTGCTTACACCGATTCCCCTTGCTGCTGTGGGAAAGACCCTGAGAACCAGCAATAGCCCCTGCACCAGTGAAGGGGTATGTCTAAGCTGTGCAGCACCCTGTTGAGCTCTCCCACAGATCACCAAGTCTCCCTGATGCCTCTGACACATCCATGTCAGAGGCTGTGAGAGCGCAGGCTGCCACAGCAGCCACAGCTTCTTGTGGAAGGAACAATCTTCCTCCCTTCCTCCCTGCCATGATGAAAAGCTAACGAGGGCATGGCAGGAAAGTGGAGGTCACCCTTCTCACCAGGTTTGAGCTGTCCTGGCTCTGCAGGGAGAGATCAGCATTTTCACCAGCCCTGGGCTCCACAACTACATAGAAAATTATTTTCAGTCTTATGCCCGTAGATATAGGCATGGGATTAGAAGATGTAACATTAGTCATACCTACAGCATAAGAGCCGGGGAAAATATTCTGATTTGGAGCAAGCTTTACTGTCATTTCAGTGCACAGATTTACATGTAGCTTTTCAGCAGTTCTCAGCCACACGGTCCCATTGCAAAACCAAGGCAAGTCTTCACAGGCCATTAAGAAGGACTTGCAGGCTGCAATCCTGAACTGGATCTTGTATTAGATGGGCAGTTGAAGACAGCAAAGTGAAGTCTCCAGCTGCCTGTGTTAAAACGCCTGTAGATCATCTACTTCCAGAGGTTCTCATTGTACAGATCACAAGCCATATTTATACAGAGATTAGCTGAAAATCTTGGTGAACTTCTCATTCTTTCTTCAAGGCCAGAAAGACAGGTCCAGGCAGGATTTGCCAAGGCTGATGCACTGATGCATTATTACTGATGTTTCCCTCTTGGCTGTACTAAGCCAGAAATTGGCCAGCCAGGGGAGTTGATAGCAGCTTTCCCCTCCTCATCAAGGTGTTGATGAAAGCTCCAAATAAGGCTTCCAAAATAAATGCTATGACATTTTTAGGGTGTAGACACACCCCAAAACCTCATGAACTATCAAGAGGGCTTTTGTTCTTCTGACTGAAGGCCAAGCATTTCAGAGCAGTCCACTGAAAGCTAACCAGAAAGGCTACCTATTTCCTTCCTTCCCAGGCTCTCAAAAACACTAGCAATGGTATTTTTCTTCAACCATAAATCAGACTGCCTACTAACACACTGCAGCATGGTATGTAGAATGTAATTTGTACAGGCACTCGAAAAAAAATAAAAATGCATGACTATACTCCATATTGCACTTACTTCTATTAAAAATGGGCATTTTTCTTTATTGCAATAATTCTGAAGGGGATAAAAGGACAATTTTACAAAAAAAAAACAAAAACTCTATACGTAACACACATACACACACACAAAAAAAAAAAACCTCACAAAATTCAGCCACCACCAAGGAAGGACAAGTCCCAGATTTTACTTCCTTCATATGCTTGAGGTCTGTGAATAAATTAAACATAGGAGCAATTAACTTTTGTGCAAGTAACATGTAAGCATTACTGCATATACAACTAGAAAGCCTTGACAGCTTCCGACAGAACAGGCATTCCCACAGGGGCTTTTAATTTCTTTCAAATACAAGTACCTCTTGTGAGGAACAGAAAACAATACACAAATGCCTCATAACACCTTGAGGATCACAGCAGGGGCTGGGGGGGACAGAGGGGTTCTTTTAGTCTTTATGCGGGTAACAAAACTTGCATATATTTCCAAATTTCCTTGATTTCCACCTGAAGCACAGTTGCTGCAATAACAACAATCACAGGTAACTAGAAGTCATTAGCAAGCTGCATACTCTGTGTATGTTCTATCCTTTTAAGGCAGAAAACAGGTTCCCAGTTTAAACTTGTTCAATGAGCTCTATTATCAGGGCCTAATTTTTTTCCTGTGTGGAGCAAGACATCATCTAAATGTTTCAAACACCTGGGCAAGATCTGTCTGCATCTTGCTGATACTGCCTTGAACCAGTAGCATTAAATCAAATGTCTCTTGCTTTAGGAAGGAATGAGCATCACTTTCAAAATTGATACAGCAGAAGTACCATGTGTAAATTTACAGTTCTTTGGGGGTAATTTCCCCAATATCAAAATCCTAAGGCTGCTTCTGACAACAGGAAAAAAAGACCTTTATTTTGTTGGAACTACTGACTGAGAGGTGTCCCCTCTTCAGTGTCTGCAATGAAACCCACCTTGTGTGGGTTGAACGCACAGCACAGGTAGTGTTAGAAGAAGCAGGCTCAAATTATGGAAACCTGTTCCTGATCATTACTGATGAGAGAGGAAAAAGAAAAGTTTAGCTAAATTCCAGGCTTTAGCATATTCCTCTAAGGTTATAGGCTGCTGAAACACTGAAGGCAAACCAGAAGGGGGGGGGTTCCCCCTCAGAAATAATTAAATCACATTAGGAAAATACAAAAAAATTAGAGCAGAGGTAGCCTAGAAACCTATCTTTTATATTGGACACTAATTGAAAAAGATACAAAACTAAATACATTTAGGAAAACATTAACCTTAATTATACTGTGAAAATTCATGGCTGTTAAACAATCATCTACATCTGATACTTACCTTATTATGTGCCTTAAGTAAAACTGAGTACCTAGCTCGAGGGGAATCCCTGCTTAAAATTAAACATAGGTAAACTGAAGTACAATAAGCCTCCATGATTTAAGGGCAATACTCTTAAGTACAGTCATGAAACAAAAGTCGTACCACAGCATCTCATTTGAGACTGCGTTTAGAAAGATACACCATTAGAGGACCAAATCTCTTAGCAGAGAACGCAGCATTTCCTGCCAAGCTGTCTGACAGAAACCAGGCACTGATGTAACGCAATCTGTACAACTTCCCATTACCAATACCACTTCCTAAAAGGAAGGCATTAAGGTTGAAGGGCTCTCCCTCACAGCAGCTACCGCAATTTGCTACATAGAGCAAAGCAAATTTAGCAGAATTACTTTTCTATGAGGTAAAACAGTCATGCCGAGATGTCCTTCCAAATCAGAATTATTTAACACTCCTTACCAGAGACAGACTCGTAGCATACTATAGAATTTGCAAGTGATTTAGTTATTTACTTTTTACAGGCGCTCAACTGGGATTTGTTACCCAGTCCTCCTACTTTAGCTCTTGGCCGTGCTGAGGGCAACACTGCTGTCACTTCTGGTTTATATAAAGAGTCCTCAGTACTCGCTCAGTGCTGTGGCAAGAAATACTCCAACACAGCGTGGATCTGTATTTTTATCTCTCTGCAATCTCATTGAAGACTGCAGCTTTCTTTGACACAGCTGAAGTATCAAGTTTTAGCAAGGAGGCCCTAACACTGAGCTCTTAGTACTCACCTCTCTTGAAACTCAGATTACCAGGATAAAAATGCTCCCCTCTTATTAGCCTTTTATTATGAAATACCTATTCATGGATTCCTGAAATACCTGCAATTCTTTTCATTCACTATGAAGAAACTCTTATAAAGCTTAATGAATCGCAGAAACATTATACACTAACAAAGGCAAGATGCTTCAAGAAACAGGAGGAATGCTCATTTGGTATCACACAACACTTGAAGAAAATTACATAGGAAGTTTAATGACATAAAAAAAAAGAGTACATTTTAAAAAACTTCCCAAAGAATACATGTAAAGGATATAAAAAAACAAAAAGTAACTTTATAATGCATACACTTTCCAAAATTGAGCAGTTTAAGGTGAGTTATGGGAAAAGAGTGAAAAATCTGTGTCTGTGGTAAAATACCATTGTTTCCATATAAACACGTCATAAACTATAAATTACACTTTCCTTGTCAAGATCTTCAAAAGGCTGCTGAGGCAGGGTGAGGTGAGTAGCTAGCAGAAATCCCACACTGCAGATTATACTGTGCTTTCAAACTCACACACCACCTTTTTTAAGGTACTCCCTTGGCATACCTGAGAGGTCCAAAGCTGAAGCTTCACTTGGAAAAGGGGAGGGGGAAAATCTTCTGCATATTTTGCTTTTATCAACATTACACAAGCAGGTGACACACACCTTGAGGGACAAACATGGGCCACATCAACTGCTGGCACCAGCCAAGCCACTGCACTGATACAATTTGGAAATCTGCTTCCCCAAGTCATGCACGAAGCACAACTCCTGGAATTTCAGTCAAATGAAACAGAGCTGCCAAAAAGAAAACCCACTTCACCATGTAGCCCATGCCAGTTTCTCCAATTTTCCAAGACACCACTCTCCCTTTGCTGCTGGTGAGGCAGCCTCAGGAGGAGACCAGCCCTTCATCACCAAGGACAGACATTCCCATGGGAGAAGCAGGTACCACAGCGAGCACCTCAGACACCCAGGCCAGGGTTTGCTATGTCACATGTGAGCACCCAGGTGCAGGTCACTGCCTTCAGCTACTCCTCAAACAGGAGGACAGCCTCACTAACAGAAAGCAAAGGAGGTCTCGTCACCTGAGCTCTGAGGCTGAAGTGATATGAGAAAAATGGGGAGAGAAAAAAAAAGAAGGCTATACTAGGGCAGAGGTAATAAAGGTGTATTTCCCAGTATAGCTTCTCTTTGGTAGACTACCTCAGATTTTACAGTAGCAAAAGCCACCTAGTAGCAAAGATGCGTGACATAAAGGCTGAGCGACTGCAGAAACAGAACATGATGAATAAAACTGTGATTGCAGAAAGGCAGCTTTTCATCACTAATACACCCCAAGCGGATAAATTATTGTGAAAGTCCCATTACATGGAAATTCAGCCACCTGGGAATTCAAGCAGTTAGCGGCCAGATCTATTTTTAATCACATTCATCTGCCAGGCCTAACGGCAGAATGGGAAGAATTTGGCAAAGCCAAGCAGAACAGAGCAGAACTGACTACGGGCTTCAGAGGTATGACCTTACTACACTCAGCGCAGGGTATGTGCCTATAAATTTTGCCAGCTCCCCAGTCCAGGGGCAGGGCAACAGCTTTGGAGGAACACAGGAGTGAGCACAGTTTCAAGTGAAGTACTCCACTCCAATAAACCAGACCTCATCCATGCCTGATCTACCTGGGACATCACACCAAAGCTTCTCTGGCAGGAAACAAAGAACAGAGCAAGAAACATAAATAACTTCCAGGGATGGTGAGTATGTAAGAGCAGAATTAAGGCCTCACTCCATGTATCACATATGGCATCAACTTTGGAGGACCCAACTCTGCAACATTGCTGAGGTTTACATGCACCACCTTTGCACGGCTAGACCAGTATCTATACCGTTGGCCAACTCAATGCTAGAGCAAAGTCTACAGCTGCAGATTCCCAGACAATACAGAGCAATTCCAGCACTTGCAAACATCTACTGTCTGTGCCCTCAAGCAGGAGCAAGGCAGTGGCTATCAAACAGCCTGGGCTTCAGCCAGGCCTGGGCTGCAGCTCCAGAGACAGGCAAGATGCCATTGGCTTATCCCTACCCTGTTTAACAGTTTGAGCTCAGGGCAGGGGTAAGGATTTCATAGCAGAGAAGAGCAGGCAACTGCCAGTTATCAGGTAAGACAAACAAGACTCACAAATTAAGTGAGTCTGCAAGGGGAGCTTGGGATGGAAATTATTCCTTAACTGAAATGGGGACACTGCACAAGTGTGCTTTGGTCACACTTAGGAATGACAGGCAACAGAATTACACAGGCAATGACAACCACTGGTTTCCTTCACTTGAGGCACAGAAGAAATATCCTTTCTTCCAGACAGCATGGTGGAAACTTGTCAAGACTCAGAGACTTCTGTCATTTCAATTCCCTCTCTTAAGGGCTGACCAAAATAAGTAAGCCACTTGTACAGGACTCTCTTCTGGAGTTACTCATCTTTTCCACTGAGACAATTCCACACTTATCTGCAGTAATCTGCATCCCGCATTCCTAACTTTAATTGCCAAACACAGCACATAATCGGCTTTTGGTATATATAATTTCATTAATTTCTTATTTTTTAAAAGAAGCAACAGATCCTAGAACAAACTTGCAAGGCAGCCAGCTGCCTCTTCTCTGCGTTTGGCAGCTGCTCCTGCTCAGCCGGGGCTACTCAGGCTGCTCCTCCCAATGCAACACTTGGTGGGTTCTGCTTCCTTCAGCCTCTTCACCAAGATACATACAGTACTGAATAAAGCAACCTGTGCAGCGTCAGTCTAAGCGTTCATGCCATTCGGTGCTTATACTGAATTCTGTACCATTCTGTCCACCCTCCAGAGCACTAAAATTACATTATTTTGTAAGTTCATAAACAAATAAACAGATCTCCAGCAGACAAGAGCATGCTCTGGCCTCTCTTGGATCAGTCCAAAACTGTGAAACCACTTCATGGAGCATTTTAACAGAGCCAACACACCCTCCAACGAACACACTGGGTCAATTCTGGCCCACTGCCCTGCTACCACTTCTGGATTAGGAATTGCACATAACCTGTGACTCGAGCTTGGACATCCATCAGATGCCCCCACACAACTCACTTTATGCACAATAAGGAGTCCCACCAGGGACCCTATTTGGGCTTGCTCAGCACGCTGAACTTGGAGCATGTGCTTAAACTGTGGATTTTATTTTTTTTTTTAATTCATGCTGTAAACGACTGCTCTGAAAATACAAGTTCTCTTCTTTTTTTATTTACTTATTTGCAACTCTAAAATACTTTAGGACACCATACAAGTGTGTGCTTGTACTTTAAACCCCTATGATCTTTTTATTTGGCTCTATTAACAATTGAGAGGACCTAGAAAATGAGATAGATGCAAGAGTAACAAAGAATAATATGTGGGATCCATCTAATCTGAACATCGCCACCAGCCTCCCAGAGAGCATCTACTGCACACAGGTAACATATGAGGCCCAGCTGGATCCCAGGTTACACCTGTCACCACACAAACTCTGTAATAGTTGCACAAAGCTTTATTTAAAGGTTGACAATCACAAAAAGCTGAAAAGCGCCTAGTGTGGTGATGGATCAACCACTATTTAGTGTTATGCAACCAAAACACTTTCTTCAGCAGCATCTAGTCAGAAGTAGAGACTGGGATTGTCCTAAATCCCAACGAAACAAAGGTCATCATCCAGCAGAGCAAAGCACATGCACTAACAGATGTGGACTCCTGCAACAAGGAACCGCTGCCAGCTCGACCTCTCTCCCTTGATGACTGAAATCCTCAAGCCTCCTGATTTAGCTTGGCTTCAGCTGCTGAGGCCACGTGGCCAAGCCATGGCCCCTGGCCCACAGGCAGGTCACAGGCAGCACTCGTCCCACATGGCCATCACATGCCAACAGCTGGGCCACCCAGATGCTCCACCATGGCAAGAGGAAAGGGCCAGTGAGGCCACCGAGCAGGGACCGCGGGGCAGCGTGGGCTCCCAGCCTTGTGCCCAGCTCACCTGCTCCCCATCAAGGACACAGTCAGCAGCAGAGCTAGGGAGCCTCCAACTCTGCAGAGGTGCCACTGGGGGCATGGGGCACCAGCCCTGGGGGAGCTGGTGGCGGGGCTCAGGCAGGAGGGCTGCTCACCCCGCTGCTGGCACTAGGGACATACTTGGGAAATTGCCACACATCTCTGAATGCCCTTCTCCTGCTGGTTCAAGCATCCACTTCATGAGGGGATTAATTTCCTTAAGCCATAACCATGAAACAGTCACCACTTCTCTGCATCCATCAGAGTGACTGATGGATACCTAACATGACTGAAGCACTTTCCTAAATAAATGAAGTTCTGCCAAATCTACATCCTATGCGCACACAGAGATACAGCAACAAAACAGCTTGGAAGAGGGGTGGAAAGCTGTGAGCAAGCAAGGAGCTAGGGGGTTTTTAATTTTTTTTTTTAAAGAATCACTTTGGTGAAGCCTATTTAAAAAAAAAATATATCTCTTTTGAAAGGCATTGTAATGCATGAAAAGTTTTGCATGCGTGCTTGTGACTCCACACCCGTACAGGACAGACTTCAAAGCATTCCCTCTCTTTGCTGAGAAGCCACCTAAACTTCTACCTTTCTCTGACATACTATATTTATTTTCATTGCTTAATGTTTATTCCTCTAAAAACCAAAGTAGTAGAGAAATAGATGTGTATGTATCTATTACCAAAACAAGTAACAGGTCAGCTGTCTCTGTCACGCTTTCACTCCATAAGAAAAGCAACACCTTTCTGTATTCCCCTTTCTACCTGAGATTATTCCATTCTTCAGGGTCTCCAAAACTACAATTTTGTTCTTTTTTTTGGTATGCTGGAGTAAGATCTCCAATTACTACAACACAAACTTCACTCAAGTTGGTGGCATTTGCTCAGGTACAACCAAGAGTAAAAGGAAGAGCATCCCAGATTTCTTAATGGAAATTAAGAAATGCTCTAGAAAGTTTTACCCAGAAGCAGATGAAGAAAAGGATGCTATTAATATGAGCTACTTTATGCTGTGCTTCTCAAATATTCAACAAATATTCGAGCCCAACTCTCTGTTTTTGGTGGCAGTAATTAGTAACACTGATGTGGTGAAGGGAAAGAAACAAATACTGGTTTGTGGGAAAGAGGGAAAGAAGAAAAACACATCACAGAGCAGTTATACAAATTCAGAACACACTCATGTTCCGTAAAGTCTAAAGCAATGTATTTCCATCCAAAGGATACCAGCAAAGTTGAGGTCTGTTCATTTCTACAACTCTACAACATCAGGTTAAGATTCCCCATAACTTCAGCAACTGCAAGGTCAGCTTTTACTTCACCAAGAGCAGAGGGGTCCCTGCACACCCCAGCAAGGCTGCCAAGCTGCCCATGTCATCCTTTGGGCACCTCTCCCACCAGGCGCAGGACAGAAGAGGCTGAGCCACAACGGCAGCCCCAGTGCCACTGTTCACTCACGGCATGCTCAAAAGAGCCATCACCATTTACTGTATTGTATGAATGCCTGTTAGCTATAGGGTGAATTATGCATTTGGGATAGCACCGGTTTCTATTTTCACGGTGCTGAGATGGCCATGTGCAGCTGGAGGCCTGAACTCTCTTTTCTTCAGAGCAAGAGACTTAAAATAAGTTTGCTGCCTGAGGCTGGGAAAGAGGCTCATGCTATAAAACAAGAACCTTTTTCACTTTGTTACTGCAGTTTCTAATTTAATGTATGTGGGCTAATGGGTAGCCAATTTTAAGCGGGCGGTTTGGTTTAAATATTAACTCTGGTGGTACATAAGGCTTCATTCAAAGGCTAAGTTCAGCTGCACAGCAACAGTTTACAAAACAAGTGTAATGCAGCAGAGAATTGTGTTGTAATTATACCCTTGAAAGTTACTTTTAATCCTCGAAGTTTCATATGCTGCAGTCTCTTTAAAAAAAATTAAAATAAAACTTCACACAGAACACATTAACTGAAAAGAAAGTTAATACAGTATCTAGTGTTTCTTATACAAAATTGCTAAGAAGTGTTGACTTTTTAAGATGGTAAAAGCATATAACTAAATCTGGCTGCATAATCCAAGCAGATCATGCTGATGCGTGGAAATCCCTGAACTGCTAGGCAATAGAAACTTTACATTTGAAAAAGTTAAGTCCCTAACTTGTTTTGATTCCCCAAGGCAATTCTGCAGCAAACCACCGCTTAATTCATCAGCAAAATACCACTTACCAATCATTTCTTTTTAAAAGACCCAGTAGCATATCCCAAGATGTTGTTTGAGGCTAGACTACTAGGTTGTTGCTGACTATGGTAAAATCAATTTGACTTCGGGGTGGATCCTTTCTTTTGGCATGTTTGTACCAACCATGTCTGTTGTTCCTTAACAAATTGACCAATACAATTCCGGCCAATTCTTTTTAGCTCCCCCTCGTCCTGCCTTTTTTCCCTCCTTGTAAATATATGGTGCTTTCATATATAAATCAAGTTTTGCCTGTGCTATCAAACAGCCATAATACATATAGATGAATTACTGTTTCCCTGTCCTGTAGAAAGTCCTGCCCCCTCCACCCCAAACTCTACATGCATTCACATGGCCACCGTTGTGCTAGAAAACGGCATCTGCAGTACACCCACACTTGCCATCCCCCGACATGAAAGCTGAACCAGCAATCCTAAATACCCTAATGCTTTATTTTAGTACTGCCTTCCTAGTTGCCTCTCCACGAAGACCGTCTAGTCCAAAAAAACCACCTGTCAATTCTGGATGTTTAAGCTTCAGAAATGCGTATACTGATGTTTAAAAGCAGATTTTAAAAAGAAAAATGTGTTCAGAAACTCAGCTGTGTGACATGCATAACATACACCTAAATTCCCAAGGAGAAATCACAGCATCGCTTGAGTAGATGATCCATTTCAATCCTCCCAGCAAAGCAAATGAATTCACATCTCTAAGAGGATTTGTCCTGGCGAACTGGCCCCTTCCTGAGTGCTGGGAAGGGCAAGATACCCACATCTCCATCCAGACTCGTTGACAAGCACTGAAAAGGGACATTCCAACCATGGGCAAAAAAGCAGCAGGTGGGAAAGATGTTGCTTAATGTAGAACTGTGCAGAGAGAGCAGGAGCGAGATGCCTTCCTAGCTGAAGCTGCCTCCTGGAGAACCTCATTCATCAGGCATGAATGACTGATACTTAGCAGCTAATAAATATTTATTAGGTGAAAGCTAAACAAGCTTTAATGGCTCATATGAAATATTAGCTAATTTTCACCATATAAGTAAGAATGTTATAACCAAATGCACTGCGATGCATAACCTTTAACTTGGTTAATTCATATGCTGAAAGCCTTGAATCACATAGGTTTCCAAAGACAAAACTGATAAAATACAGGTACTTCCCATCCGAGCAAAACGAAGTGGTAACTGATTTGCTGGTGTTGCAGTAGGAGCTGGAAATTTCTTATGTTATGCTGAAGCATTGACCTAACAGCCATAATCAGTTTGTGTAATTTCACATCAGTTTGGATGGGAAATACTATAAAGGGGTATGTGGTTGTTTTCCACCCAAATAGTCAGCTCCACCCTGCCATTCTGTCCCACTTCTAGTGAAAGTGGTCTTCTGCTTTCACAAGAGCTACCTTTACTTCCCAGGATCATCCTCCTGGAGTCATACAAATAAATCCAAATTTAATACAAATAAATAAAAAAAATAAATTCTGGAGTCATACAAATAAATAAATACAAAATAAATAAAACAACCTCTGCCCTCAGCTCTCACAGCGTTACTTGCAACACTGTCATGCTGACAAAGTACCAATTTGGAGGAGGTGAGCGGCTCAGGGGCTGGTGAGACGAGGCAAATCCTTCACCTCCTGGCACGTCCGCTGGGAGTGACAGTGCCAGGTACCTGCTCCCTCCCTCCATCAGTGCTTCACTCCACTCTTGGGCAGAGTCCAGCGAGGAACTAACTGTAGTCACATCCTCCATGTAACGAAAGAAAACCAAAACCCAACAAAAACAAAAGTAGAAGGAATCAAAAGTTAAAGCAAGTGGGTTCTCTTGAGGATTTTTCTTCCTTTTCAGGGAAAGCTGCCTCTCGCATCCGTTGCTGCAGCCACTTCCAAAGCATGCATAATTTTCTGGCACTGTGTTAGTAGGTTTGAGCAGTCACAGAATGATTTTCAGCGTGTAAAGTCACATTGTCACTCTTCTCTTTCCCTGTGCCTCTCCATCTGACTTTATCAATGCCTTCTGTACCCACAAGAGATCAGCAGCCACAGCACAGGATTACTCCATCCCCTCTACCAAATTTTCAGCAGAAGCAAGTTTGACATCTTTCATTATTTGAGGGCAGATCCCTCCACAATGGAAATACAAACACCCAAATAAGCTCTGTTAGCAACAGTTTCAGCTGAAAGGTAAAAAACTAATGAAAGTTGGTACTCAGCTACCTTTTCCTCCACAGAAAGTCCTGAGGCACCACTACTGGCATTCCTGGCTACTTCATCCCTAACTTGTGCTAATTATAATAGAAATCCAGCGTATTTACTGTGCAGCAATTCAGACCACCACTGTCACAGAATTAAAAAGTAATTTTAAATTCATGAAATACAAAAAAAAACCCACCCAAATCCAAACTTGGATTTGACAAGTGTGGTGTTTCCAAGGCTGTCTGAAATTACAAACACAGAAAGGAAGGTATGATGGGACAGATCCATATATGTTTTCAAAATTAGGCTCCTTACCAAAATACATATTTACTTATTTGACCATGACGCTACCAAAAGAGACACACTGTTCTTTCGGAAGATGTCATCCATTTCACAACTTTCCCAAAAATACACTTTCTTATGCTTTTGTGAACACCTTAGCATACAAACACAAGCATCAAAATACAAGAAAACAAACTGAGAGTCACAAACTGCCAGTTTCTTAATCACAGGCTGCTTCTCCCAGCATTAGAAAAAATAAATCCTGCCCTGCTTGGCATGCCAGCATATTATTTTAAACAAGTAGGAGGGCTGAAAGAAAGTCCCCCTTCATCTCCCAAACCCCAAGAGAAAATGAAGGAGTTATTTCCAGAGCATGTACTCAATGACCATCCAGTGAAGCCTATTCATTTTGGTCAGGCTTCACAAGTCCTGCCCCACACCTAATGAACAGACTGCCTTCTTCTGATGCCTGTTACGCTGCCTGCAGGAGAGGATTAAAAATAATTACAGGAAAAGAAAACAAAACAGCCCTAAAAAATTCTGATTGGGACAACTCTCCCTTTAATTTCCTTGGTGTTTGTTCCTTCTCCCTTGGAAGAAGCTCTCATCTATGCAAGAGGTCAGCTTTACAATTTCAGCCTCTACTTGCTTTGTAAGGAAAAAAGGAACTCAAGAATTTTGCAAACGGAGGCGAGCGGGATCTCTGCTGCATGACAGGGACCTGGCACACCACAGCCACCCTCCTGCAAGGGTTCAGATCAACCAGTTCCACTGGGAAAGCCTGGATGCAACTATGGCTGTCGTGGCCTGCGTGGCTTAGCCTTCTGCTCATGGAAGATTTGTTATTGGGGCATCTAGAGCTCCAGACCTTCTAAGAGTAAAAATCATGAGGTACAAAAGCTGTTTGTCAGATCTTCATGCTTCCTCACTACCGAGCAGCTTCTCTGCTTCAAAATGCACGTCTTCCTACATGGTCCCCACACAGCACAGGCTTCGCCCAAGTTAGGTGCGACGGAGAAAAGATAAAAGGATAAACTCAGTGCTTTGAAATAACCAAGCAGCTGCGAGCTGAGCTCTGAAAATGCAGAGTTCATGCTCTACCGATACGTTAAGCCTCACCCGGTTTCTTTGCCCTGATGCAAGTATCAGCACAGCTTAGAGCGTACTCTCAACTCTGGAAATGTTTCACGTCACTGACCACAAATGAAGTGATACAGACATGCTTTTCCATAAGCTGGAAAAAGGCTGCATGGAAGGAGCTCCTGGCAGGGAAGGAGCCTCCTGCAAACCCTGCAGCTGAAGACCTTCCCTCCTGCTGCAGCTCCACTGGCCTCAGCCTTTTACAGGCACCTCTTAAAATACACCCAGTGAAACTCCTGGTGCATTTTATTAGACCTGTGTGAGTGATATTTAATCCAGATGATCTTCTCCGTGTCCTTTCACTTCTTGTTCTTGCCTTTCCTAACCAGAAAGGGGATGTGGCAGTCAGCATGTAGCAGCTACACTTTCCATACAGTAAGGCTCAGCAATTGCCAGTTCACTCTTGCCTTTCCCCACCACAATTTTTAAGTCTCTCAACCTTGCCGTCTTCACAGATTCAGGTTTTGCAGTTTCACCTCCCTTTTCCTGATGCTGCCTGTTGCAGCAGACCCTTCCACAGGGGCCTGGGAATAGGTCCCTGTGCCTTGAAGGAAACCACAGCTTACAGCCTGCTCCGGGAGCAAAGCCTCCAGCAATCCAAAAACTAAGCACGAGTAGTTTTCTTTGAAGGGGAGCCTATTAAGAAAAGGCTTTGTACCAGAGTTTGATTCCTAAAACTTTAGTTACAGTCCCACAGTAAAGCCCAAGACTAGTAATTTCTCACGGTCTTCATTTATCTTACTCTTTCACGTAAACCTCTTCCCCACACATGCTCACCCTTCATCACTGGAAACAAACTGCACCCAAAACCCCAGCAAGGTATTTTTGTGGGGTTTTTTTCTGTGTTTAAGACACCCACAGGAATTTTTGTTTAAAATAAAATAAATCAACTGGCATTATTAGAGGGGCGGTATAAATGGAGCTCAGAGAGGACTCTCATAGCCTGCTCCTCAAACACTTCTTTGTTTGAAAGGCTTCTCCCCAGCAGCACATCAAGCTATTTCAGGTAGCACCTCCCATTTTTCACTCCCAAGTCTCTCAAAGCGTGTCAGCTTAAAAAGCCAAAGAAAGAAATGGTTACTTAAGGGCAAGTGTAAATACCTTGGAAGGAGTGGGAGGGAGACAGGGTGGTGTTAACAGGTTGCTTACCACGCAGTGTATGGAGAAGCAAGCATCCAGGCGGCAGCTGCTGAGCCACAGATAATCCCCCGGGGCACGCTGGAGCCCACCCTTCCTCTTCCCCCTGTGCCACGCTCAGCACCTACGGTGGGTGCACAAGCACCCTGCGGAGAAACCGCTTCCCTCCCTGCAGCGCCTGCCTCCAAAACCTTCACGAGTGCACACACATGCCTGCACTCCTGGGGTAGCAACACTCAACATTTTCCCCTCCGGTATCCATGGAAAGAAATTAACACTCCAATATTTCATTAGCCAACAGTGCTAAGTGTTCCACCAACTTGTGGAAACAGTAAAAGCGCCCCGGTTAATGTATTTGGTGAGGCTCTGTGGAAGGGTTTGGGATATTTTGTTTCAGTATAGCATAAGGAAAGCAGCTGTCACCTTGATCACAGTGCCCTCGGTAAACTGATACTTCTCCAACTTGTCCCAACTTCCACTGGCTCCCCCTCCATCTCAGCCAGCAGTTACTGATCACTTAAACAGGCAAATGGTGATTTGCACAAAAATAAGTTTTGCAGTGATGCTGTGGGTCAGAAGGGGAGCACCAGCTTTATCAGCACCTTGCACTCACCATTCCTATCCTTCCCCCAGCTGAGAAAAGAATACAAAGCCTTTCAAGAAAACCTGAAGAGCAGAGAGAAATGCCAAGCTGCATAGTTTGGCTCCACACACTCTCTTTCCAAAAAACCAAAGGGGATGAGGGATGCAGTGCTTGAATCCTCCACATCTGCTTAAACACTTGGTTCACGAGCTCCGACGCCATCAGACACAGCTGACGAGTCAAAGACAGAGCTAGTATACAGTGGCTCTTCCCCGCTCCAGACCAGTCACCTCCAGGTTTTCCTTGAATTATGGTCTGGCCAAGAGGTGTCAGCAGTCCAGCATCCCCTCCCCACCAACAGCTCTGCCAGTACTTTGGTCACTCCCAGCCATCTCCTCCCTGCTCCCTCTCTTTCACTGCCGCAGGATGACTGAACATAAGGATTCCTGAGGGTGGGCAAAGGACCAGAGCAAGCCCAATTTTTCATCTACCCTTTCTTCTGCTCTTGGATCTTGTACTTGCAACATGAGACTGAAGAGCAGTGCCAATGCTAACAGTCACCTGGCTTGCCTGACAGCACAAAAGCAGTGGGCCAGGGGGGGAGATCAGTCTAATGAGGATGGAAGCACAAGAGACAGCAGAGAAAAAGAGCAAGTAAAGAACTTAAGATACAAATTACAATTAAGTGCACTATAGTTACCATATACTGTGCAGTATTGCTCAGAAATACCATTAGCACAAGTCAAAAAACCCACACTGAATAAAAGGTGAGATTTCTGGTAGGAAACTGGTAGTCTTACACCACCGCTGCAGTGATAATGGCATGAGAAAATGTACAAGTGACAGGTTAGACAGAATTTAAAAGCCCTCTGTTCAGGTTACTTCGTTAGTTTCTATCTTCTGACAAAAACAGCCTATACCTACATAGAAAATAACATGGAGCACTACCCATCCCTGCAGTACACCCTATCATATCACCATTGAAAAACAGTCTTTCCCTGCCCCCCCCCCATTTTCTTTTGAAGATAAAAGCCCATTAAGATATAATGTCGTTACATGTGCTTTGATTTATCCAAAGGAAAGCCAAAGCACCTATGCTATATGCTTTAACCAATAAATGTACATAGCTCCATGGTCAATGTGTTATAATTTAATAATTTATTTCCCTGGAAAAGAAAACAAATTTTTATTTAAAAGCTGCTTCACATTTTAGAGATGTTCACTGAAATAGAAGTCCAGCGTAACACAGTCTGAACTCATCTACACAGAGCCAGCACTGCACTTCAGGCTTTGCAATTAGTCACAAAAGGACCCAGCAAACTGAAAAAAAAAAAAAAAATCACTAAAAGTCTTAAGGAAAGCTAATTGACAACTGCAAAGCACAGGAGAAGGGCCTGCCTCTGCTTAATTGAAAATCTTTTCTGTTAAGCTGCATGGTATATTACCGCCTGGCTTGTAATGGCTGTTTTTATTCAAATGCTCTGTGGTAAAATACATGCACGTGTAAGGGATGAAGACTTTATCATTGAAACCTTCTGCAAGAAATCAGGGGAAGGAGGAAGGCTCACACACTTCCGCAGCGAAATTAGGTCAGAACGCCTTTGAACAGCTCCATCTGAAGGCTGTGCCAGACTTCAGATCAAATACTTTTTAGTGTGTTAGACCCAACGGCTTAAGAGATGAACTTCTATGCTGCTGATAATTATTACTGGTACTGTGCATTGCTGCTTTCCTCTCCACCTGTGGATAATTATAAATAGCCTACATTTTCCAGTCCCTGACATATGCCACTCGGTTAATAGCACTTCCAAAACCCATCCTTTATAACCATGGGTCACACATTTCAAATATGACGACCGCGTAACTCTACACAGATTGGGAAATTATTACTTGCCCCATGCATACTCTTAACTATGCACTCCCTGAATATACATGTATAACTAAACGACATTACCATCATGGTAATTAATGATGTGAGGCTGTGAAGCGCCAAGTCGGTGATTCATATGCAAACTTGTCTCTGCACTCTGGTGCCTACACACAGCCCTGAACTGTGTGGCCAGGGAGCATCACTGCCACCAGCTCTGTCACCTCCTGCCCTGTCTAAGCACAGTCAGCCCCAGGGTTGATGCTCTCCTGCATGCCAGCCTCCCCTTCCTAAGGGGCTCCAGGGCTATCCCGAAATAAAGCATACTCCAGTAGCCAAGCTGAGGGAGCAAAGGCCACAGAACTGTCCCCAGATACATAAAGCAGTTAATCATACACCTCCTCTCCGCTCAGCTTTACTGCTTACACCCCGAGGAATGGGCAACAGAGCCCACCAGCCCCCACATCCAGTCACGTTTGTGTAAGATTTCATTAATAAATTACTCTGTAAGTAAACTATAAAAAAGCCTAAACCCTTGAAACTACTTCCAAGGAGTAAGAGGGGGTTATACCGCCAAAACAGTAACCCTAGAGTCAAATATACTTTTTGTGGAGCTTAACAGCATAACAAGCCTAGCAGTAAGAAAATCGAGGCATTCAGAATTGTAATTCTTTAAAAACTCAGACTTTTCCCTTTTGGTTTTTTTAGCTCTTAAAATTCACAGCTGAGTTCACTCTAGCAAGCTTGGCTCTTGGGAGGGTTGTTAAGATACACAGAAACACCCACCTCCAGTTTCCTACTGCTCCTTGTTTTGCTCTCCTGTTAGGTGACACTGCTAATTGTACAGCTGCTACAGCTCGCTGCCAGAGACTGCTCTAAGGAGGTTTTCCAATTAGGTTAGCTGAATTAAATAACAAGGGAGAGAAAGAGATTAGCTTTTTCTGTGCATCTCTAGGAAGCCACAGAGAAATTGCCCAAAATACTCTTGCTAATCCTCCCTTAGGACCCCTTCATCTCTGATCACAAATACAGAAATGCCATGTGAGCTCCTCTACTATGTGGGAACCATGCCAACTCTGATTGTCTGTACAGCCACAATCTTCATGACAAGGAATCCTACCTACTTTGTTTGAGACTGACAGCATCTGCCAGAAGAAGTTTTCTCCTCGGTTCTTCCTCGGGTTCCTCAGGTCAAATACCTTTACACATTTAAGCCAGTGGAGATAAGATCCTCAGGTGTTAGGTGAAACATCAAGAAGTAACAAGGTGAAGAAGCATCACAAAGACTCCTATCTGTATATTATAAAGCACCACCTTTTTTTCACAGACTAACATTTTTTTTGTCATAACCCAAAGCTGCCTAATTCTTCCCACGCAGATAGAGAAGGTCAGAAAAACAAAAAGCAGAATGACTGGTACATGACCTCAGGAGCATTACTAAATATTCACAAGCCCAGAAGACTTTTTCAACCCACAAACAAGATTCAGGGTTCTGAAAAAAAGTATCAGAAAACCTTCATCACTACTAAGTTTATCTGGCTTTTATATGTGACAATTTATGCCACCAGGCAGAAGACCAATTACAGGTGTCCACCAGAAGAGACCTACACCAAGATGCCAAGTCACCAGCTCTTGGTTAAGTGGGAGAGATAAGGTCAAGAAAGCAGTGTTAGTGAAAGCACAAAATCCCAGACCAGCTGAGGGCAAAATAAGTTTTTCAGGTTGCGAATCACAGTCAGAACAAGAACAAAAGGAAAGACAGGTCATTTTCCCTTTCCAATGCCCTGTAGTTACAAAACAGACAAGAATAGCATTTTCAACACAGCAATATTATTGAGTACTATCTCAAACCATTTTAGACCTAATACTCTCACATTATCAGGAGCTGGTAAGTTCCTTCCACCCAGTGAGCCCCATCACGGTGGCACAGGCACACCTCTGCCCCTCCAACCCAGCAGAAAGGCTATTTATTACTGAGCCTGAGCCTCCCCAAAGGCAAAGAGATCCCCCCCCTTGCAGAACATAGCCCTGCTCTTCAACACAGCATTGCTCCTTGAGCTAAACACCACCAGAGAGAAAAGCATTTCCAGTAAGAACCATGATGGGAGACCACCAGCCATACTCAAAGTTGAGTATGTTAAATGCCCTTTCTTCTCCAGCACCTGCACGCTTTAAGGAGGAAAGTCAGTTTTTAACAGGTGGCCCTGGTACCCACTTTCCGCATCCTCAAGCCCTGAACAGTCAGGCCTTTAAGTGGCATTGAAGCATCCAAACATTATTCTATAGGTTGGAGATCAGACTCTGAAATGGTATCAGTGGATCTTTTTATAAGTCTGTTTTCAGAGTTGGGGCTTTTTCAACACCCTCGTGTCACCCCTCTCCTCCGCACGCCAACAGATGCTCTACGCTGCTCTGCAGGAAGGACCACCACTCCTACCAGAAGAGCAGAAAGCATCTCATGGCTCACCTCAGGGTTTCCTCATCCACCTCCTGCTCACTGCCAAACCGTTTGGAAACTTCTAGAGACCTCTGCCACCTTTTCACAAGCAGACAGATGTGTCTGCCAAAGCGTTTTGGTCAAAAGAGAGGAAAAGACAAATTCAAGTGGCCCAAGCTGCAACATGGACAGACAATTTCAGGTGACCTGGGAATCCGTTCGGGTCACAACAGCTCTGGTGTGATCTCCCAGCCTGGCCAGGTCAGGTACAGACCTGTGCCAACCACTATTCCCAGTTTTTCTCTTTAGAACAACATTTTTCCAACTCGTTCACATTTTACAGTGACCCCTTACCAGGGCTCTGAGGACAGAGGCAAGGTTGTGCTGGAGAATCAAACCAAAAGCACCTGTGGGAGCTATGGAGGATCAAATCTTACTTATGGGGAAAACTGTTATGAAATTGTTGTATTAAATCACAAGTGAAGAAACAAGAAGAAAACCATTTGTAAAGACTCCCTCCTGTTTAAAGCTTTTTTTTCCTGGTAAGTAAGGTCAGAGAAGCTGCTCCTTCTACCCTAATTCGGGCCAAGAGAATTGTTAAGAAAATTTTGAGAGCAATTTTGATCTGTTTATTTAACTGGGAGACCTTCTCAAGTTCCGCAGGGCTTTCCTCTCCTGACACTTGAAAGACAGTCTGCCTTTCGTAAAAGGCAAAAAAAAAAATCTTTACTTTTTGTAAAAGATACACAAAAGTATATAAAATAAAAATGTATGTAACAGAGATATCTATGTAGAATAAAGATCTATATAAAATACACACACAAAAAAAAGTTTCAAGGTCCTTCCAAGCTAGAAATGCTGCAGCTGCAGAGAGCACAGGCTCCGTGGAAGCCACTCTCTATGAACAGATAATTTCAAATATACCCCAAGAAATTTCATTTCATGACATTTTAATGTTACATTCAAAAATATCAGCCTTCACAGATAAGAAATAATCAAAGAGCACGTGACTGAAAAATCATAAGCAACTCCATCAAAGACAAGAATTTAGAAGACATGCATGGCACTTCCTATCTGCCCCCAGGACTAGTTATCCTTCTTGTCTACCATGGAGAAAGAGGCCTGTGAGTTCCACAGGCTACAGATGCTTAAGTCACTAATGATCCTACAGCATTAATCTTCCAACATTGTACGCTGCCACATCAGTTCTTGAGAACTTTTCACAATGAGACTTACACAAGCCAGTCACAAATACAACCAAATTTCACATAGCCTGTTCACAGATGCTCCTTCTCTTTGCTGCACAAACACTTCCATTCACTGTACTTGTACTGCCACTAGTGGCAAGTACCAAGTGTCCCTGAGCTCCCGACTGGGAGGAGACACAAGCCAGTCCCCGGGCCAGGACAGGACCTGCATGTTTTACAATCCCTCTTCCACAGAAAACTCAGAATCTTGCTTCTCAGCAACATTATTTTATGCACATCCTTGATTATTATTTATAGAGCTAAGCCATACCTATTTTTATTTATGCAATGACACAAATTTACATTCAACAGAAGCTCGATTTTCAGATGTCCCAACAATGGTGCATTTCCATTACTTTGAACTAGCTTCACCTTTCCGCTTTGCTTCCCTTGCAGATTTTCATTTTAAATAGTAAGAACGCCATCAATGTCACACCCCCACACCTGCATATTTGAACACGGAACTGCACAACACTTGAAAGGGATTCAAAAGGAATGTGGAGGGTTTCAACTGGTAATCAGTTTAAGTGACACACTGATTCTGGAATCTCCATATCCAGGGCAAGCATGGATAAACAATCCAGCAAAGGAAGAATCTGTCTCCTGACATCTCTCCTTTTCACAGCCTGCAAGATACAACATGTATTCAAACCCGGTATTAGCCTTCCCCTGCAGACCCCAGTCCAAAAAGCAAACAAGACTCAGCTCTTAAAAGCCAAAAAAGACCCAAGCTCACGGGGCTTTGGCTGGCCACAGCAGTCCCCTCCAGCTGCTGTGGCCAGCCAGCTGTTCCTGCAGGTACTGCAGAGTCACCGCAGCTGGAATAAATGCAGCTCGGCCCAGAGAAAGAGGAAAGCTTGCTTCTATTTGTATAACTAATAGAGGGACAGAGGCAGACAAACCAGAGAGGATCCTGTGGAAGGTAGGAGAGATGGAAGACCCAGTGAGGTTATTCATTCATGTGGCAGCAAGTACACTACATTTTTCTTCTCTCTCAAAACTTACTTAGTCTTGATGCCACGCCAATCATGTACCCAACTGCTCCCCAAGAAGTCCTTCACCTCCCAGGCTACATTCTTCAGCAGCACTGTCTCCTACAGCTCTGTGAGACCATTGCAGCCACACGGCTGAAATGCATTTCAACAGCTAAGCATGGGCCACTTCACACTGATCTGAAAGGTGACAATTGACCTCCATTAGTGTGGAAGCACCTCTAGAGAAAATTATGCTTTATCATGGCTAATCAAGCAGGAACAAAACATGTCTGACAACACAGTATTTAAATACAGACAATATATTTTGGTTGTTAATGACAATGGTGGTTTCTGAACATTTTGATTCAGTTCCCATGTATACCGCAGGCTGTTTGACCTTCTACGAGTCCCTCTGTCTCCTTAACATTAATAAGAGTACAAAGTATGTATTTATCTTCATGCGTGCAACTCAAACACAGCCAAACAGGTTTTTATTTGAACTCTCCCACCAAATCAATTCACCTTTGGAACAAAACAATTTAGCTTACAAGGGAGATTTCTGTACAAGTTTATACATAAACTAAAAATAGTGATTTCAGATGGAGGGTCCAGCTCAGGCTTCAGCTAAGCACAGCTTACATGACACACTAATAGCCTATATATAGGCGAAGCCAAGTTCCACAGAATCATCACCACCCTATTAGTCATTATTTCACTTTAAATGAACCCCCTGCTTGAGAGATCAACAAAAATAATTTGTTCAGCACAAAAGCACTTGTTGCAAACAGTTGTTAAATGCTGTGTTTTCTCCTACTGCAATCAGTTTTCCAATACTTTTGAGGATTACATGTATTTTGTATTTCTGCCTAAATATCCAGTATGCTTTTGAAAGCATCCCTTGGGGCTGAGCTAATCAAGAAAACAAAATGCATACAGAGAACTGTCATTATTACAGGGTCAAACACTAATGCAGTCTTTACTCGAGAGACTGCAAATTATATTTCAACGTGAGCAAGAGAAATCTTGCTCCCAAATCACTGAATAGTGCCATGTAACCTATGAATAAATTACTAGTCCTGAAAAGATTACAGACAGCAGTTTATTATCATCTTGTAAGCATGCACCAAAGATGACCAAACAACAAGGTGTTAGCAGAACAGCCTGCAGTAATTCTCTCATGCTAGCTACAACACAGAGAGCAAAGCAACTTGAATGTGGACCAAACTGCTTGCTCATGACTTGTGCATCCTCTCTCAACTGCGGCAGCACAGGGGGCATCTTTATGACTTACATTCAAGCAGGGTCTTACATGGGGCCTCGAATAAGCTTGCCAGTCTCAAACACAACATTTCTGTTAAAATTCATAGTCAGTCAGATTTATTCAGAAGACAAAAGAGTACTTTTCCGCAACTAGACAAGAGCCCTTTGTTCAGCCGCTAAGCCTTACTAAAGCTCGTAATTCTTTGCCACAAGGAAAATGTTTAAACTGGTCAATGGCAAAAGTCAATTTGGTGAGATAATGTAATTAATAAATGGCATCCGTATGCCTCTGCTCAACATTTTATAAAGACAATTTGCCATCAAGAGCAGGGCAAACAGAGAGCCCTGCAAATGACTGGCTGCTCTGCAGGAAGGTCAGCTGCTGCATGGAGGAATGAGCTATTCTCCGAGCTCAGGACTCCCTGCCAAAACACTATGTTCCCCCGCGCCCCGAGGACAGCAGGTAGCTCTGCACCATCCTCCCTGGAGGCATTAGATCATGGCTGCATGTTTGACATGGAGGTTTTCATAACTCACACCTCTGCTAGCTAAGAAATTAGGCTTTGACCTCCATTAGTCAAGAAATTAGGCCTTGATCTGGTCATCCTGAGATTACACTTAAGATTAGCACCACAGATCCATCAAAACTTCAAACAAACCCAAGGCTCATCCTCCTAAGTCCACCATCTTTATCCCATTAGCTGCAGAAATTGCCTCAAACCTACCACAGAGGTATCATCTGCCCAAGAACAACAATCCCAGTACCTGACTTCAAACCCAGAGATATTTGTTCTGACTTGTTCCTCCAGATGAGGCTCTCATCTGCTTCCTCGATAAGGATCTAGAAAAAAATGCAGAGAAAGCATCTCTGCACTTCAGACCTGAATATTAAGTCAGTTCCAATGCAGACCTTGGGGCTAAGATATTAAAAAGAGAATCTGCTTCAGTGTTTGATCTCAGGTCAAGAATCATCTGTTCTTTAATTTTTAAAAGATAAGCTAGCCTGGGAGGGAAACCTATTCCCAGAAAGTGGCTCCCGTGAAGATCCAGCTAAGGGGCAGCCTCATTGCAGCACCACAACTGTAACTGGTGGTAAAACCCAGAGCTCCCCTGAATTTCCGGGGCACAGCAGTGCAGGCAGCTGTTGGATGGGAGCATGGAGATATTCAACCAGAGTAAGGGAAGCAGCCACGGCAGGTGCTGCTGGCTGATTACAGGTACTGCCAGGTCACAAAAAGCACTGGATGGATATTTATTAATTCTGCAGTGAGAAGAAAAAGCTCACGTGAGTTGGGGAAGAGTGGAAATAAATCAAGACTAAAAAAGCCTCCTACGTTTCTTCGGAACTTACTTGGCTATGCAGATTTAACACACTTAGGAGAGACACACATGGCATATAAATTTGAAACGCCACCCGTCTCTTCAGCCCTTCTTCTCTCTTCTCCTCTAATTACTATCTCCAAAGTCTAGCTGCCTTTTTCAGAAAAACAACATTCCTCCTCTCCAACACACTATCAATTTTCCAAATTCCAAAAGCAAAATAACCATTAGAAACAAACGCAGTAAAATGACAGCGTTGTGCTTCTAAAATACTAAATACTTCTGAAAAATACACCAAATATTAACCTTGGATCATCCCTCAGTAACTACATTTATGCCAACAAATCGGTGCTCAGACTCTTGCAGAAGAAACTGGAAGACCACCTAGTTGACTTTGATGCGCCGGTGCTCTATTTTACTGAAAGCCTAAAAACCACCACCACCACCACTACCACCCCCGACATGCATTGCTGACGCAAAGCAAAGTCTCCAGACACCTCACAAGGAGAGCGACGATTAACCTTGTTAGGAGAGCAGCGCTATAGTGCCGCGGTATGCAGCACAACCTGCTAGCCAGAAAAGTTTCCCAACGTGCGCTTGAGCTTGCAGAGAGGATTGGACCATCACACACACAAGCTCTGGAAAACCATTCTTCCCACTGCTGCGCACCAGAATGAAACAGGAAGGTTTATCAGCCTCTTCTGAATGGGAGCTGACAAGTACTGCTGGATACCTGGCGTTGCTCTCTGGTGCTATTAAAATCAGCAAGGGCTGCCTCCCACTACCATCAGGAGCGGACCCAGCCTTTCCACAGGCACATCAGGCCTCTCACTTACAGAGCTTGCCTTTTTTTTCCAGCGGTTTCATGTCACCCTCTTTCCTTCTCCTACAAGCAAATGAGGAAACTTTCAAGGTAGCTAAAAAGCCTATTTTTTTGCCGTTCAACCAAGCCTGGGTGAATCCTCCATGTTCTTCCAGGCCCGCTGGGGTTACCAGACCCCACTCCAACCTGATGTCTTACCACACACTGTGCTGATGGCAGCAAACCACTCCACAAGCCCTGGCTGAGACCCACTGGCTCTGGTGTGGGAAATGCCTGCCACCATGCACAGGCTGGCACAAACAGGTCGGGGTCCCCATCACCCTCTGCATCCCACCCACATCCCCAGAGCTGGCACGGCACAGCGGAGCGCATCTGCAGCACGACAGCCCACGCCAGGGCACACGAAGCACGCACCCAGCACGGACAAACCGCTCCCAGGTTCAGGGGCAGGTCTCATTTCCAGTCCATTTTTAACAGGGCTCTGACATCTACTCGGCCGATCCCAATAAAAAGGTTTCTTGGTTACATGAAGCAAACACAGGGAACTCACTGCTTTAGGAAACAAAATGTCCTGCTGCCTTCCCCGACCCTGCTCAAAAAAACTCCTGGATAATTTATTTCATCAGAAATTGGGGGGGGGGGGGGGTTCCCTTACAGCTTTGCCTAGATAATAATAATAGATACCAGAATCAAAGGGGAAGAAATTTAGAGGTAAACCCACTTGACAGTGCTCTGGAGATCTAGCAGGTCTTTTTAAGCATCCGTATAAAACTCCCCTTACAACTAGGACCAATTTCTGCAGAGACTACAGATTCAGCATCTACCATTTTCCAGAGACCCGTCTACAAAATCCTCCCTTAAGGGACTATGTAGCTGCTGCCAGAATCAGTGAAAGAGAAAAAAAAAAAAAAAAAAAAGAAAAAAGAAAGGGGGGGGGGCAGGGGGTGGAGAAAAGGGAACTTTTCCCTCTACTTTTCCAATCTCTCCACAACTTTCTGGCAGCAGCAAGGGCACTGCACCAGGGCCAGGCAGGCTCCCCCCGCCTCACTCCCCCCCTGCCCCCCAAACCACGCTGCTCCAGTACGCCCTGACAACCCGCCTCACGCTGCCGCAGTGTGTTCATCCCAAGGCAAAAAACCATAAAGCTTAATACTTTACTAATTACTGTGGCAGTTTAATAGTTACTACACCATCAGAAAACTTTGTAATAACAGCATTTCTATAAAATTAAAGTATATTGTACCTCATTAGCCAAGGGTGTTTCTGCAGTGCAGTCATACTTAGCGGAAACAGGCGTCCGTGTTCTACACAAACCTTTTTTAATTAGTCCTTAAGAAAAGTGTTTTGCAATTGTATCCTTAGAAATCCCTAATGATGAGCCAGATTTCACCAAGGCTGTGACTGGGCTGATTTATACAATAGCTAGACAACTTCCAAAGTTAACCCAAGCTAGTGACATTATTTAGTTCAGTGGAGCGGCTCATTTTAATTGGATTAAATTGTCATGCTTTTTTTTTTTTTTTTTTTTTAATTTCATAATTAAACCTCAATTTATGATTTGCGAAAAATTGGCCCAACGATGCAACCGTGTCGTTTGCATACCCCCTTCCCTCAGTGCAATCGAGGCAATCGCAGATCTACCGATGGAAAAGGAAGACTAAAACCCTCTGGCCCGCCTTCACGGGCTCCGTGCTGCGGCGGAGCGGGCGCGCTTTGCCCAAGAGCGGCTCCTCCAGAGGTACAACTCCCGGTAACCGCGTTAATCGCATTAAGCAGAGGCCCCCGGTTAGCAAATACACTTGTGGCTCGGAGAAGTGTAAACAGCGGCATTACCCGCAGCATCCCGCAGCAAGCCCGCAGGGGCTGAGCCGGCGGGGCCAGCGGCAGGCTCGGGCTTCCCGCAGCCGGCACCGGGCAGCGGCGGCTCTGGAGCCGGGACAGGCGGCCGGGCGGGAGGCGCGCAGCGCTGCGCC
>JAVJGJ010000037.1:28932482-28956126 GCA_035590215.1 Microhierax caerulescens
CCGCCCGCCCCCGTTAGCCGGGCCGGCAGCATCAACCGTCGGAAAACGCGGGACGGAGGGGTTAAAAATCACCGGGAGGGGGGAGATCCCTAAATGCCGGCCCACTTCGCATCCTCGCTTGGCTTTCTGCCCCAAGGTTCAATCGTTTTGGACTTCGCGCCCTTAACAAGAAGACTAGAAACTTTCAGGGCCGAGGGGGTGGCATGTAGTAGCCGCCGTTTGTACCCAGGTACGTGGATCCAGGAGCTGCGTCTTCAAAATAAATATTGCAGGAATTGACAGCACCGCGAATGTCTGCCCCAGCAGCCAAAACCAGAAGTCTTGCAATGACTAGCCCATGGTATTTCTCAGCCGGGGAAAATGGTGGTATTGCAGAGCTCAGGAGCCTCAGCCCGATCCACTGCCTGTGCCAGCCTGTTTCCACCGCTGAACGGGTCCACATATTACATCAGTCACTGGACATGGGAAAGGAGCAATAACCAGGAAAGCAAAATATATCAGTCTCGCTTGCAAACTGCCGGTTGTGATTTAATTCGGAAGGCTGCAGGCAGCATTTTATAGCCCTAGTCAAATGGTCACAAGGACCATAATGGCCTCTTTTGTGTTAGCAAAACCTATCCCTCTTAGAGGACCCCAGTCCCAGAGGGGGCAAGAAGAGCCCGGGGAGATTCCCCCGGCAGATGTTTTTCCCGGGTAGATGTTTTTCCAAGCGCTTTGCCTTGTTTGCCCAGCTCTCTGGTGAGCACTTTGGCTGACGAGTGGTGTTGAGATCCCTACTGCCTTCAGTTCCCGTTCTGGTTGCCTTCCTATCAAAACAGGAATGCCACGTAAGAAAAAAAAAAAAAAAAAAAGGTAATTTGGCCCAAGCGATCTCTCACCCCACTCATCACCCTCCCACCTCTCCAAGGCAAGCAGGCATCCCTGGAGGTCCCTGTGCAGCGTGGGCGCAGCGGCTAGCTCTGTGCTGGGAAGTGGCAGGACCCTTGTCTCCAGAGGGGTAGGTGGCCGTGTCTGCAGTGCTCTGGCTGTGCACAGCCCGGTCCCAGGAACGTGATACCTCTCAACAGTTACCACGCTTGCTATTTCTAGATCCACCTTCCGGACGTGCCATGTAATTGATTTTTAGGCTGCGTTCCCCATTGCAATCTTACCAGATTTTCAACGCTCTGCTCCTCGTGGGTGTCACGCACAGATTGTTTAATACGTTCCTTATATTTAACAGATTGTTTAATATAATCCTTCTCCTTCAAAGTATGTTGCAAATACTTGGGACCCAGTTCTGTGTGTCCCCTTCCTTGGTAGGCAGCAGGGTTGCAATCCAACCAAGCAACAATTTCGGCGCTGTTTGATGTGGGTGCATGAAGTGCAGTAAAGCAAAGGGAGGAAAACTCTGGCTGGGCCAAACCTGTAGGACCTCGCACAGGCACAGGGCCTTACAGGCACCCCCGTCTGCAAGGATGGGAGAGAGAAAGAGATTGCAACTTGCCCTGAGTCCAAGTGGGAAGTAGAAATAGAATTCCTTATGCCGGCAGGATCCTTGACAGCAGGAAAACAGAACACCACGTTAGATACAAGTAACAAGAACAAATCTGAAGAGAGAGAAGCTGGGTACAGGAAACATCTTAAGGGTTGTCAGACGCCAAGGGGCAGGTGATTTACTACAGTATGGTGGGGTTTTAGCATTCAGACCTTTCAGACATATCTTTAACAAATAAACGAAGCTCACATTTTCATTCATGTTACAATACGTGATTATCAGGGATTTAGTACTCAGTAGAACCTATCAGAGACCAAAATATCATCTGCAACCAGTGAAGTATTCCTCTGGCAAAGACAACAGCAGCTAATGGGTTCCTCATGGACCATGATTTTCCGTAAGGGCAGTGCCCATCAGGGACTCGGGACTAAGACCTGCAAAACCTCCAAATGCCTACACACATCCTTAAACCTGTGCAGGGGCAATCTCTGATGCCAAGCATGAAGCTAGGCACATGCACTAATACTAGAAGGAGCAGAACTGGAGACCAGAAGCTAGACAGATGATTTGGAAAGGTAGAAATGAACATGAGGAGGAAAGGAAAGAAAAGAAAAGAAATAACTCTTGTAGGTCACAGAACCAATACAAGATTTTCTTGGGACTTGCTTGCCGCCTCTGCACACTCGTGAGCCCTCTGGCTGGATGCAGTAGGAGCACTTCCACAAGTGGTCCCACGGGGAGTGGCTGTGCTACCTTATCACAGCCAAGTGCTCTGGCACCTGCTCCTCGTGTCGCCCTGATTTTATAGGGATAGAGGCAAATGGAAAGCCCAGCATGAAGCTGACACCGTGTTTTTAACCCAAAGGAATTATGTAATAAGAACTGTAACAAGAGGGTAATCAGAGCCAGGCGATGAGACAGAGCTGCCAAGAGAAAGCTGCAGGCCTGGGCATTCCTGATGCAGACTGTCAGGCAGCGATCACAGCGCTGCCTTTGTGCCACCCGGAGTCCCCCCAGCCCTCCAGCAGACACCAGCCACCTGATCACAATAGCAACATCAAGTCAAAGCAGGCTGGAGTAGGATTAAGGTGGGGTTAAGGGACAAACTTCACAGAAGGCCATTTTTTCCAAAATGTGATACATGCTGGAAGGAAGCAAGAGGACCTCGCCTGTAGCATGTGCAATGTTATCAACTACAGAAAAGTCCCATCCATAACCCAGATGACCACCAAGTTTGAAAATTCAGCCCTGGGTCTCTCCTAGGAGGAAATAAACCTTCCGCATTTGCAGCCTGTGTTCTCAGTTCTGCCTTATTTTCACTGTACAGTCATAGCACCGAGTGACTTCACACAAATGCAAACATTTCTAAAGCTAGGAGTACCGCAGAGCACAGACAGGGCTTTGCAGGACCCTCTTGGTGGGATGTGCCATGGAGTCACTGGAATATTAGGGAGAAGTTATGGTTAGAAAGAGATGGAATCTGTGAAAAAAGCAAGTTTGGAGGTCTTGGGGAAAAATATTTCCAACCTATGGCCTGTGCCATTTCTCCAATGAGTTCTGGCGAATACTACAGGGTGTGATTGAGAACACTTGGCACAAAGCACCAGTGAACACAGAAAAATGAGCCTCATGCTGCAGTCAAGTGGGTGATGAGGTGGTGTTGGCTGGAGCTGATGTCTGTTGTATAAGTGAACGGTGGCTGTATTTGTGGCCAGCATGGGACAGTCTTGGCATGACATTCAAAGGTCGTAAAAGGTGGCAAATTTTCCCAAATAACTTACTCAGAGGGAAGCAGAACCTGTGAAAAGGAAGAAAGCAGCTGACATGAGATCTGTTTGAACTCATGCTGGCAACGCTATGACATAAACCTGCTAAAATATGTCACAAGGACAGTTCAGAGTGAGATTTATAACTACATCCCCAAACTCCTATATTCTATGCTTCTAATTTAAGAACAGTAGAATTACCCATCTCTTCTATTAAAATGTCTCAGTAAGTATTTGCGAGTGTAGTCGTGTTCATTTCTGTGCTATAATCTGGATTCAGGAAGGTGGTAGGATGGGACTGGTGCTCATGGGACAGTTGAAACAGGAGAGGTGGGAACAATTTTTGGCAACGCATCACCAAACTGTTCTTTTCTGTATCACCTCTTAAACAGTGTAATTATATGAACATGCAACCTTCTTCAGCAGGCTCTTATTCCAAGGGTACCTCTCCTAAGCATCCCCAAAATACCCAGGGACATCTTTGTTTCTCTTTGATTCAAAGGCCTCTTCTGCTATGCAGCCTCTGAATCATACAGAGACTTATGCAGGTTATTTGTTTTTTATTCCATCTATCTGCTTTTTCTGATTAGATACGAAATACAAAATATGTCTGCACAGAACCAAGTGCCCCCTGATAGCTGGAACAACAGCATGGCAGGAGCTAAGGGCACCATAAGCAACCAGTGCTTGTTGCGTCTGCTGGGGCACCGCCGAGGCCATACAGTTGGACCGTATGTGGTTTCTAATACTGGGCTTTATAGGAATGCAACAGAAAGGCTGAGCTTGGCCTGCAACTTAGCTGGGCAACCAACAACAGAAAGCTTGCGGCAGACAAAACTTTTTTGTTCATTTTCCATGGGAGAGAAATAGTGGTAGGGTGGCCTCGTAAAGAAGAAAACAAGAGGCTGGCATTACAGGCAGAGCACAAGCAGCACCCTCCGAAGAGATGGTGGGTTGGGTGAAGCAGTCCAGGAGCAGCCTGAAAACGGAGCTGGTTTGTGTTTGTTGCTGTGCAGCAAAAGGAGAGAGCATCAACACAGACAGACAGAGATAAACAGGCTGGGGGCTTTGCTCCAGCGATGGCTACACAGTGGGGTGCTGTGCGTGGGGCGGGCAGGGGGGGACCTGGCATAATCTCCTGCTTGGCAAGAACTGCATTAGCCTGCTTTCCAGAAGAGTTACATTCAGAAAGTCATGGGCCCTGTCTAGAGGGGGACATCTGAACCAGTCACTCATCCAGAGTCAAAGGTGGCCTTTACACCTGGCAGTAAAGTCCGGTTTTGGCAGCGCTCCTCGAGCAGGTCTGATTCCCTGCTATTCAGCAAGTCGCTGAAGCTTTTAAATGTAAAATACATGCCTCGAGTGCCTTGCTGATGTGAGAGTCCCTTTTCCAGAGGAGATGCCTACCAAGTATCATAAGCCAAGTGAATGGCACGATACTGACAGCTAGGACCACCAAAAAATTATGGAACTTGGCCAGAGAAACATTACATTCCCAGATTTGGCTCTGGATGTTAACTGCCCTAAGAGTCACTTTGTTCTGGCTTCCTTAACAGGGAAAAATTTATTACTCTGCCATTCTAGCCAAGGCTATTACACTTTTTTTTTTTTTTTTTTTAATTAGGACAAAATGTACCTTTAAAATAGAAAAGATAATTCTTTATCTCAGAAAATTTCATTTAGAGAGACGGCTCAATATTTGGCTGAGACATTTGCATACCTGGAAGTGTCTCATATGTGATGATCTCTGCAAATGAAATGCATTGTTGATTTAATTTATTATCCCAAAAGATGATATCGTGGTTAAGGTTTGTATGTGGTACACAGGAGAAAAATATGGAAGAGCTGAATTGAAACAGTTTTTAATTCTGCCAGGTATACTGTTGAAGTTAATGAAAGTCGGTTAGACATACATTTGGCTGCTGTTGCTAACTGAATAATACAAGTAATAACAGAGGCATCTATTCAATTCCTGATGAACATGAGTAATTTCCATTATCTTAAAATGTGTAGGAGTTACGAATTATAGGTGCAGAGATTGCCCAATGCTTTTTCATTATTATATCTTGTTGTCAGTTGCTTATACATTTGCCAAAGTTTAATGCATCAAGCTGAAATTTCCTATGCTGAGTATCAGCTTCCAGCTGACTTTGTTTCATTTTATTTTTGTTTTCAAAGTTTTATCAAGAATGGTACATCTGTATCCAAGAGCAACGTTAGGAGAAAATATGTTATTTTGTCTATGGTAAGCCAAATTCCTTTAAACATTTCTCTGAGAAGATGTTTTACCTCTGTGTGGGGAAGCGAAGAGCAAAAATTTGGCAAATTTTTTTTTGGCAAAACCAGAAATTTGCTTTTCAACACATTTGGGAAATTACTCCCAAATCTGCACCATGGCTAAGCTTTACTGTCTTTACCGTTTGTACCTGCTCAGTAGAGACTTGTTAAATTCTGACATCTAAAAATGTCATCTAAGTTGGGCATGCTCCAGCTCAGAGCCACAGAAACCTCTCTGCGGTTGGTCTCCAAATAAAAGGGCTGGCTGTAAATTTCCTCCCCGCTCTTGCGAGACAAGGTCTGCTGCGTGTACCTGCACAGTGAGGGGGAAGAGAAGGGAATTATTGACTTGTGGAGGAATAAAGAGGGAGGCAGCGGTGGTAAGAGTTGGAGAGTGAAGAGGAGGAATATGGGGAGGGAGCAGTATGGTGGGAGAGGCACAAGAGCCAGGGTGGAGGAAGGCATTGGCACAGAGGGGCGAGCATCTGAGCATCAGACCTGGGGTAGGTGATAGCCACAGGCGCAGCGAGGGAGGAAAGCAGGGTGATGTGGTGTCTGGGATGGCTGGGAGAAGAAGTGGAGGGAGACAGTCCTTCCAAAGACAAGATGATGACTGCCTATCATTGAGCAACTGCGTTCTCCTCCAGACCTCGAAATTACACTGCCGGACGTAAGGTTCCCCGTTCCTCTGCTGTCAGCAAATAGCGATGGGAAGATGTCTGTCTGCCCCAGCACTCTACCTTGGCTGATCAGCATATATAATAGGCTGTGTAGTGTGAGATAATGTTGTCAGTAAGATCCACGCAGAGTTTTGTTGAAGAAGTTGAAAGCTACGGAGACAATGACAAAGACGACTGTAATTAAAGATGGTATCATAAGGCATTAGCTGCAAGGACAACCTTAATTCTGATGCTTCTCAACTGCGAGCACTTTGCTTTGTAGCTTAAATGTTTTTATAGCAAAGGTTTTCTTAATGTTATTCTTAAAACATAATGCACAACATGTCATGCTTGGGTTAACTAATTTCTACTGTCTGGCCCTGGAAATCTGTACTTATATGAGTAATGCTTCAACAAATGAAAAAATCACTGGAATTAATTGGCATCACTTATCACCTCCTAACTTATGGGAGTCAACAGATACTGCAGAACTTGCCATATAATACACTGGGCATGCTAAAGTTAGTCCAGATTTGTGTATAATTGATGAAAGTATTTTAAAACAGTATCTGTTACCTCTTGCCTGCTCATACTTTATTGTTCAGATATAAATGTATAAATACATTTAAAATAAACATGTAGTCCAACAGCAAGGGATCATCTGTCTATGTCAAGCCTTATCACAGCTATTTGGGGTTTTTGCATTTCTGTTTCTCTCTCTGTTGGTGTTGTTTTTACCTTCTCAGGATGGAACTGGATCAGGAGCCAAGAGAATAAAATAAAGATGTGTCCAGGTTGTACATGTTTCAGCATATTTATTCCAATCTCAGGATATACATCCTGTGAGCATCAAAACACATTAGTCTGCAGTACAAGGAGAGTCTATGGTCTGACTGTTTCTAAGAGAAAACGCAGCTGGACTTTTCATGCTAGAGAAAAAGCTTCATTTTCATGTGACTAGCTTTTCTTTTTTGAGTGTACAGGTATATAGAAGAGGCTGCCTGTTAGGGGTGAAGTGAAATGATGACTGATGTCCCTCAGTGCTTGCAGAGCTGCCCCCGGGGGAAGTCTGGCACCCAAGTGAGGAGAAGAGCCACCACCTACCGCCATGAGAGGATGCAGTGTGGGACTTCCCCTGGCTGGAGCATCCCTCATTTGGGGTTTCTGAAATCAAAGGGCAGTACACGCGTTCTCGATAATGACCAGCTTCCTAATGATAGTAAAATGGGAATTATGCAAGGCTGCAAGCAAAGGACGAATTCTGAATGAGAGAAAATGAGTTCAAAGCATGTGATTAAATAGTGGTAGGCTTAAGGTCTTAATTCTCCTCTCCCACTATGCAAAGCAGGAGTAACTAATTTGTAGTCAGTGAAGCTACAGAGATGTAAAATGGCATCGGAGGAGAATCAGGCCATTGTTCTCTGCAAAACTCACTGATAAGACATTAATTACTAAAGAGAAAATGCCATCAAAAGGGTTTTAACTGCTTTGCAGAACTCAGGAGACAAACTCATTAAGTGCTATGTCGTACAGGGAATTAGTTCCAAATTTGTGAATGCGAAGAAGGCGAACGCTGCACTACAGATAAATGGTTGATCATTTTGAAAGCTTTCTTCGGAAGGCCTACTTTCTTTCAGAGGGGGAGCCAACCCCACACATTACATCCAGAGATGAGAAACAATTCCAGATAAAATAAATCACCCTGAACCTTGGTCCATCTCACACACTGAATCCCAGCCAACTGCAGTTGTTTAAGGTTTGTGAAAGTTCACTGGACTCTGTTTCCTGCCCAGCCTGTCTCCCCTTCCTCCCCTCCACTCCCAGCTCTTGCCTTAGGTCAAGCCAGGCTCGAAAGCAGAAAAACTAAACACCAGTCAGACAGCATCATGTGCGGTCTCTCAAGCCATACACCCAGTTAAAGTGGCAGAGATCTCACTGGGGAAATCCCAGCTCCAGAGGTATGATAAAATCTACAGCAAAATTCTCATTTGACCTCTCTAAGTGCAAGATTTTATCCTTATCCTCCGAACAATCCCCAGATCGTTTTGCAGACCCCGGTTGCTGAGATAGAGTGACCAAGTATTTGAGGCTTCTGATTTTTTTATTATTTTTTTTTTTACCAAAAGCCCTGAGCAGTTAACCCTCCATTGAACCCACCACAGAGGAGAAACTTATTTATATACAAGGCAGAACAGCAGAGGTGCTGTTGGTGAGAAGTGAAAACATGACCGTGTCACTGGGGACAGCGCTGCGTGCCCCAGCCCCAGCACGTGCCGTGTCCTGCTGGGGGACCCTGGATGCTGCGGCTCCCAGGCCAGCATCATAGATCTTGAAGGCACGTTTTTTGCCCCAGACTTTTTGCCCTGCCTGCCTTTTGCTTTGGGCATGGACAAAAGCAGAGTGGCAAGAGGCTGGCAGTCAGGCTTCTTGGGGCTGAGGTCCTCATCCAGCCGTGTGATGGGACGAGGGAAACGCGACAAGATGCACTTGTCACATGAGCCAGGGGCAAGGTGGGCATGCCAGGACAATATGTCCCTAACACATGACCTGTGTGCAATGCTGTCCTGCGATCTGATAGGGTGAGTGCATTCCTTTTGCAGGATCTGTGTGAAGGAGAGAGTCCTTTCAAATGTCCCCTACTTCCCAGCTCTTTCTTGTCACTGTTGTTCAAACCCAGCCACTCGAAGCAGGAGAAGGTTCAGGCTATGTCATTGGCGTCATTGCGTACTGATCACACTTTGGGACTGGTGGCTGGAGCTCAAAGGGATTATTCACAGTCCCTCGAGCTGCCAAAGAGGCCGTGCACTGCAGAGCAGCAGGAGTGCTTCCCTGGCTCACAGGAGGACACGTCCGCCAGGACAGCAGCAGGACTGCTTCAGTTATTTCAGTGGACGGTGCTGCAGCATCACAGACGTCATTTCCAGCTCGAGTGGCACAGTGAGGCTGTCACCTTTCCCTTGCGCATTGGGCTGGATGCTCCTCTGCTACCAGATAGTTCGGAATCCTCCTGCCCCAAGCAGTCTTTGTGTTCCCACGATTTGGCTGCACTTGGTTGGAGTGTTGTGGTTGTCAATCCTGTGGTATAATTCTGGGCAATAGCGCAGATGATACACCCACAGATTTTTCGGATCTTTCCTCCTCCGATCAAGGAGATCAAGTCTGATCAAGTGAGCATGGCCGCAAAGGCATGTGGACAGAGTCACCAGAGGTGCAAAGTCTTAGACACAAAATGGGGAATATCCAGCTGCACAGTTGGAGGACAGTAGAGGTTTGGGTCGCCCTGTCACAATGGTGGCAGTAGCTGTGAGCACCTCTGTGCTGGACTGTGTCACTCACTGGGGTGGCATGTGCCCAGGCCATCTGACTGCAGGTGGTGGAGACCACGGGCTGCAGGGAAGTGTGTGTCACTGGCTAAAGAGATGTATAGCATGAGGTCCTTCAGCTACTTGGGGCACGTCCGACCTGGCCTGTGCTGTGTGTGATCCCCTGGAGGTAGCAAGAATACCTGGCAGAACCCAGAGACGGTGTGAGCCGGAGGAAATACCCGATGGCTCTGGGCAGGACCAGAAGTGAAGACATATATCAAAGGTCAGGAAAAGGCTTAGAAGCAGTCACAATGGGTTTAATTTAACAGGTGGATTAATTGCAAGCACGGCCTGGAGAAGCTGATCACTGCTCTAACCTTGAGCTCCAAGGGTAGCCAGGAAAATGTCCTTATCCAGCAACAGGTCACGGACGGGGTGACCTCTAACAGAAAGAATGTCTTTTTTTGTGAGTGATGTATTTTGAATCCAAATGTACACGGGACCTCTTTTAGTGATGAATTCATACTAAATTAGGGAAAATCTTAGAGAACTCCTTTCACTGTGTTTGCAAAGGCATCTTTTCAAAGCTGGCCAAAAAGTGGATTAATAGTATGAAATAAAAAATAATTAAAATACCCAACATCAAAGTCATGGCTGTGCTGCTGCAGTGTCCCATCACTGGGCATCAGCTTGCTGGAACTGTGTTCGTTCCAGTGTTTTGTTAAAATACTGCATTGGGAACAGTAATTAAACAGATTCTGATGATGGTTTTTAACACATGCCAGCTGGCTCCCAGCCAGTGTCGAAGCAGAAACATTGTGCAAACTCATGGTCAATGATGACTTTGATCTTTGAAGGGCTTTGTAGTGGCGGAAGGAAATGGGAGGATAGGAGGGAGGGAGAAGAGTGCAAGCAGTGGGGAGAAAAGAGAGTAACGTGCACTAGAGTGGGAATTATCTCCTGCACCTTGACAAAGGCTGTGGGTGCTTTCTTCCTTCCCCTCTTTCTTTATGTGGGGCAGTAGGCACAGTCATAAACATCATCGTAAAAGCCCCGTTTTGTTAAAGGCAACCCATATGAGTAACAGAAGTCCCTTGAATATTCCCACATGTGTGCCATTGGGATTGCTCCGTGAGTGACTTCCTCTGCACGTCGGCTTGCGGTAGCTGGCCCTGCCAGTGCATCAATGTGCAGTGGACACTGGACAGTGTTGGAGTCCTTCAGGACAGAACCTGGGACAAAGGTGAAGAGGAGGTCTTTTGTGGCCAAGAAAATCATAAGCACACTAACTATTCAAATTATCTGCTTAGACATTGCCCGAAATGCTACAACAGCTCTTTAGGCACAAGGAAAATTACGGCTTGTGTCCCACAAAGTTCCCTGTTTAGATGTTGCATGAACAAGTTTCAAGGATAATGGATGACTGCGACTGGCAAGAACAAGCAGAGTAGGATGTCTCTACAGTTCTGAGCAACTAGTTTATATTTGGCACAACTTTCCCGTGCTAACAGTTAGCAATGGGTGCGAAGAAGGAGAACCACATTGTCCTTTCTAAGCCTTAGAGATATGCAGATGCTTTAGGTAGATGAAGCTGCTGATTTCCAGGAGCAGTGCAAGTTGTGCCTTGGTCAGCAATAAGCCCGTGTTCCCAAACTGTGCTGGAGGACTCTGAATATTGGTGTGCTCTCTCTCTCAAGTGAAGAGATCGCAGCTGCTTTTACTCTAATATTCTATGAAATTCTTCACAGAAGTAGGCTTAACAGTACAAGCTGCAATGCTTCTGTAGTAGCACAGGAAAGCTGGAAAACCTTGCAAATATCTTCACACTGAAAAAAAAAAAAATCTTTACTTCCCTTCCAAAATCTTCACTATTGTTAGATGATGACACTTAGGATTTTTCCCTTTCTTCTGTTCTGTAATGAACAACATTTTAAATTCATTAATTTCCAGCTCTGGAAGGATGCATTTAGCAGCCATGGGGTTTTGATGTGACTCCTAAGAATTTCAAAGAATAAAATCCTTAATGAGTTCTCCTGTGCTTTTGCATGCACAAAAGATGCTGTCAGTGAGAATAACCTTTATTTTAGTTCGAGGGCTCCAGCAGACAACTGAGTTAAGTAACTAACCTTGCATCAGCTGATCTCCCAGAGATGTCAATAATCATTTACGTGAACTTCTCACCTGCTCTAATTGCAAGGTGAGACAGCTCAGCATGAGCTCTGGTAGGAAAGTTTTAAGCTCAAGCATTTCCTCCACGACTGAATGACAGTAGTTCAGTTTTGTATCTGAGCCACAAAAAACAATAAGCTGAAAAAGATAAGCATATTGTTTACAGGATGGTGTCTGGCCCCACTGCAAGGAGACCTTGAACTGGAAGTACAAGCAATCTGTGAATCAGTCTTGCATTTTATACCAGTCAGGTCCTCTGTGTGGACATATTTAATTGATTTACAACTGAGTGATAGCAAAGAAATTGATGCAAATCAGTTCTAAACCAATTTAAGTGTGCACAATGTAGCTCATCCTTTTAATTAAACTCCTATTAATTAATGCAGGTTTTGTGTTTATATGCAACATATTGCAGAGTTCTTCAGATAGTACACCTTGAGCTCTAACAGCAAAAGTGGCCATGGCATTGAGTCCCCCAGCAATATGCAGGAGTACAAATGCCAGGCCCAGAAAAAAGATCCTGGCAATTAGGTCCACCATGGACTTAAGATAATTTCCCATGTGCTTGTCCAACGTACCTCACATAATTTGAGCATCCTTGCTTTCTGACTTTGTTTGGTTTCTGAGCCAGGCTTGTAGAGGTGTGCTGAAGGAGGGCAGCAGGAACTCAGAGGCTCTTCCTCAACGTAACTGAGATCCTCCTGCACGTACCCACTTGATCTCCCTGTTGGCTTGCGAGAACGAGACCCAAAATCACAGCAGGCCTGATTAAAATGCACAGTCCCTTGGTCATTATTTTAGTGCTATGACAAAATCCTTGTTCAAAGAAACTGGGAACGAAGAACAGCTTTTGCTGCTGCAGCAGGAGGGACCAAAGCAGGTCAGCAGCCACTGCTGGAGGAGCAGCCTCTTCCCACAGGGCTCCCGGCTACCCCTGCTCCCACGGGTGCTGCTGGGCCCCCGACATAGGACAATGCCCCTGAATTGTCCCTACGCCATGAGGAGCCAAGCCCCAGGCCTGCAGCCCAGCCAAAGGCACAAGGATGCTTCAGAGGCGGCATCGGTGCCTCTGTCCCAGCGGTGCCAGCTGCTGGGACGCTGCCCCCAGCACTGCGGGGAGCCACCGGTGCTGCAAGGCTGCGCTGCAGCTATTTGCCACCTAATTAATTAATTAATTAATTAATTTGCTATTAATTGGATTTTCCCCAGATGGAAAGACACATGTACACACAGAGAGATGATAATGCTAAATAACCACCTTACAGGTCGTCGATTAACTTCACCTTTCGCAGACACATGTAGAACTTAACAGCTTCTACAGTCACAACAGGAGCCGCAAATAAATGCTACATTCTGTGATGGGCACCTGCTCTAACTGCAGTCACATGACTGCCATCAGCAGTAGTTGCTACACATGCTCTTCTGGGAATGACCCTCCACCTAAAATAAAGGTATTGCCTCCAGCTCCTAGCGACACCAACGGCAGCTTCATTGGCCTGGGACCGCAAGCAGCTCAGCCACAGCACAGAAAGTAATTTGTAAACATTTATCCATCCAGAGCTCTTTTTCTACAGCAAGGTGTGGTTTTGCTAAGTGAAGACAGTAAGGCAGGAGATCTTGGTTGGAATCAAGAATTTGTTTACTCTAAGCACAAAAGGGAAACAAGGTCGAGATAGCTGATCTTCTACAGCCATGTGCAGTGAAGTCACTCTCATGCCAGCCAGCCCTGGGGGATGGAGGGAGGTGGGAGGGGGGCCTGTACCCGAGCAGAAGTACAGGCACAGTTGTGATGCTCCCAGGTAGCTGAAATGTCACCCTGGGAGAGTGTGCCTGGCACACGCAGAGGAGTGACAGGTACATGGGGTTTAAAACAGTCTTGTCACAAGAGCTCAGCACCAGACTGGGAGCTCTGACCTCATGCCTGTGCTCTGCCAGGAGCACCTAGTATGAGGTTGAGCCTTTGGGTGGCTCAGCTGCAGGTGGAGACAGCAGGGCTGCGAGCACTTCTCCACTGCATGGAAAGAAATTGGGACAGCTCACTGGAGGCTGGAAGGATGTCACATAGCAAGAGCAATTCAGACACAATAAATATAGTCATGCTTTGCTGGAAGGCCCAATACATAGGGCACTTGAAAATGTTGCCCTGTATAGCTAGGGACTCACCTCTGCATCCCAGTGGAGAGCAGACAAATCCTGATAAGAGTAGCAGTTCATTACAAGCTTTCCTTACTTAGTTAAGTATTACTTTCCAAAATACTTGATGAAACTGGAGTCATCATTTTCCTTGGAAAACCAGATTACTGCTGTCCTTATTCTTCTGGAGTGCCACTCTGCCTCTGTGAAAGGTGAAAGGGAGTTCCTAGGAGATACTTAGTCACAGCTTAAACGGATCTTGCGTTTTCAGTTGAGTTTGATGGCTCACAGAAAGTTACTCCTCCCTTAATGAGCCCCTGGGGATCCAGTTGTGTATTTTTTCAAGATCTGTGATTCACATATGTATCTATCTGGCATCCTCCCAAATCTTTTCAAAGATAAAATGTGAGATGAACATCTGGTTCACACTATTACAATCTTTATTAAACACTAATTTCTTCTTCAGAAAAGCACCATCTGCCACAACTCCAGCCCTTGTTTTGTAACATGGATTTTTCTTCAGAAGTACACAATGAAATAAATCTTCACCAGTTACCGTCCCCAGAATTTCCTGAGATGAAAAAGCACAGTGACAGTAGTAGGCTCCAAGAATTGATTTGCTTAAAAAATCCTATGTTATTATCTAACTCAGTAAGAAACCATATTATCAAGGATACTATCTCCACTTCGCATTATGAAGAAGTCGTGTATGAACCTTGATAAATCCATTGCTGAAGGATTTGATACTTCTTCAGCAGCTTAGAGCACTGCATCTTCAAGCCTTGATTAGTCAAACTGTGGATTTTGCAAAATCTCCCTTGTTTCTCACAATATTTTTGGAAAAGAGAGACAGCTTGCTAGGGATATGTAGAAAGTTAACTTTCCTGCCAGTTGAATCCCTGTCTTTACGACATGTAGAAAGCTAATTTCATGCCAGTTCAGTCCCCGTCTTTATGTCACCTGTTCTTAAGCTCAGTAGTACCCAAAAGCCAGGAGAGAAAACCCCTCTGAGCCATCATCTGCTCGCCTCCTTCAGAGGCGACAGGAGTCCCCATGTTTCCCCTGCTCCTGAGACACATTTCTGAGTCACTCATGTCTTTTGCATGACATTTGTAGACTCATCTCACTCTGCTGGGGAGCTTGAGTGTCTAAAAGGATTATAGTCTCCTGGGCTTTTAGGCCCTTCTTCTTGCCTATTACTAAAGCAAATCTAAATAAATGCTGCTAAGAGGCTAAATTCAATTTGTCTCTTGGTGTTGCAGTATCACATCAACAGGAAGCTGTATGCACATCACTCTGTGCCCAAGGAGCACCATACAACTGATGGGCTTCATAAAGTGCCAGGTCCTTAACGTCATGGTGCTGGGTAGCAACAGTGCATGACTCCAGCCCCTCCAGTCAGTCCTGCCTGGAGCGGGCAAGGCGGAATGAGCACATTTCGTTTAATTTCAAACTCCCCCAGGTACTGGCAGCTGAAGATCTTTGCACAGAATGAGCTGCTGCTGGGATAAATGTTTGGTTTAGGCTACAGTAAAAGAAGGAGACCAAGGTGGGCTCGGTTCCTCCACCTATAGCTGGCTGAGGATCTGACTTGACACACGATAGCCAGGCAAGCCCCCGCAGAGAGTCCTTCTCCACTACAGGCTACTACAAGTCCTTTCTATCTAAAGAGACTCCCGAACCCTGAATCTCTACCTGCTGAATGGTCGGTGACAACGGCAGCAGAGACGATGGGTGAACTCTGTGAACACCACACGATGATGCTTTCCTCCACGTGGGTGTCAGAGCAGCTCCCTTCACCCCCAGCTCTCTGCGATGGCAGCGTGCAGCTACACCTGTGTTTGTAAATTCTCGCTGTGTTTTGCTGCCTCCATAACTGCGCTTTTAATGCCCAGGTGTTGCATGGCCCGTGGTACAGCACAGCATGAAAACAGCCACGGAGGCTGGGCCTCCTGTCAGCCTGCTCCTCTGGGTGCCCCCCCACCCTGCATACCTCTCACGAGACTTTGCTGGAGTTTGCGGTCACAGCAGCAACAAAAAGGAATAAAGAGAAGCAACACCATCACGATACAGCTCCATGGTGAAACCGTTAAAGGATATTCTACATAAATCACATATTTCTAGTCTGGACCTGCTTTTTTTAGAGCATTAGAAAGATGTGCCGAATGGTGACAGTACAACAGATAAGGAGTATGCCTTTTTAATGACAATCCAAAATTGATCCCAAATGTGCTTGCTGCTGAGTGCTTAAAAAAAACCCCTTGAGCAGTACAAATGGCGTAGGAATTTTCATCCAAATTAAGACCTAGTGGGTGAAGGTTCACACCTGTATCAGCTTCACAATAAATCACTGTTTATCCCAAAGGTGAGGGATAAACAGGTAGAAACTGAGATTAGAGAGAGTGGGCAAGCATTGTTTGGAGCCAGAAATGCCTGCTCACACCACGGCAGCCATGGAGAAGGTACAGAAGATGGCATGCTGACTTAAGGGAAACTAGAGATTTTCCTGCAGAGGTTCCCAAAATCTGTACCCCTGTGGGGAGGGAAGGGTTCAGACTCCTTCTGGAAAGGAACACCAGCAAGGAGGATTCAAAAGAGACCCAGTCAGCCCATGGCCACAGCTATCCCAGGGAAGAATTACCCTTTTTTAATGATTTCTGGATTTCAGGGGCGTTTCAGTTCAGATAGTCCTCACTTGCCCTCTAGTACCAAAACCAGACCCTGAGTGTCTTCAAGAGAGCAGCTGAAACCACCGCACCTCTGCTGCTGGACTTCCCCCTGCCCTCGGTGCAGAGCAATCCCAGAAGTTCCGTTACTTCTCCCAGAGAGAAATGGGGCTGAAACCACAGTGGGCACAGTGCAGAGGTAAATTCTCCAGCTGTGCCTATGGCATAAAAATCCTTCTGCTGCTCCTCCAACAATACATTCTTGCCAAATAGTTGGGAGCCTCGGTGTAACTGCTACTAAAACTGAACCATGGGCAAGTGGGAAAATTTGCTTCAAGACCACAGGAACCCCTGTGTTGAGGGTGGTGCTTGCAGAGCAGTCCAGGGCTGGCAGGCTGCTGCTGTAAGCATAGCCCAGCTGGGTCCTCTGGAGGAAGAGAGGTCAGAGGTGGAGGTCACCTCTGTGTTGCCCTCCAGGTCAGAGATCAATCCCATGGCATTCCTTAAAAAAAAGAAGAGTGAATGTGTAACCCCAGCGGTGTCACCAAAATTCCTTCTAACCGTTAAACAAGCTGAAACACGCATCCAGAGCTATGGGAGCTGCTGTGCCGGGGAATTATCTACGCCGTTGGTTGTATGGTCACTAGCAGCTGATGAATTTCCACCGCAGTTTTACATACTTCAGATGTGAAAAAAAAAAAGGCGATACAAAGCCAAATTCCTCGGGACTTATTTCACAGCAATCTTAATTGTAAACAGCTCCTGCATGCAAGTACCGTAAGGTACGGAGGGCTCGCAGCACTCCGGGTGCAGGGCACGCAGGCACATACACAAGAGTCTGAATGAGAAGCGCTTGTGCAGAACCGATACCTACTGCCATGCACATGCACAGGCTGATGAAACCCAACGTGACAAACTCTAAACGCGTGCACTGAGTCGGTTGTGTGAGCCGCTTCCACGCACGGAGCCAGGAGATTATGGGAACTTGCTGCAGTGGGTAATTCCAGCCGGGGTACGAGGAGTTTCATCCCGCTGCCTGAGGGTGGTTTGATGACTCTGTACAGCGTGTTGCAATCCTCAATCAGAACGTTTCGCTACGTTCAGTACACCGCATGGGAACATCTGGCAATTTACAGCGGGACGTCTTGTAGCATTTAATGCCTGAGTATCTCTTTCCTACAACCTATTTTCATTTTACTGAATAGAGACCCAATTTCCTGATTTTTTTAAACAGTCTTGCTAACATAATCAAATTACCGTGATTACTCGGCAACAATTTCAAAAAGTCCTAAAAGCACTGTTCCGACTTTGCAGTGAATTCCTATTACATGTAGAAGATCTTGTAAACACTTTAAATAAAATGCTTTTAATTCAATCAGAAGAGTAAACAGTGGTTGGTTTTAGCTATTCAATGTATTTGAGCCACAAGCATTTTTCCAAGTGAGTGACTATGGGGGTTTGTAATGCAATGCAAAGCAAACACAGAGAATAAAAAAATCACACTTGTTCAAACAGGATTAGAGAGTTTATTCTAGCAGAGTTTCCAAGGATTTCAAAGAGAAAATAGCAAAATTTTTTGGTGGTTGTTAGGGAGGTGGAAAATATGTGATGCCTGGTCAGTGATTGTACTTAGTAGGATCCCAGCAGTACCGTGCAGCCCGCACTCCCGCTGAGTAGCAGGGCAGGGATGCCATTCATTTTTCAGTCTCTCAGTCCTCTGCAGCTCACTCCAGTTCTGCCTTTGCTCAGCAATCGCTTTCACTGCATTTTGTTAACATGAACTGGAAGCCAGCAAAGAACTAAAGCCTGTTTCTGGCATGCATACAGCAGCTGATGAAAAATGTAACTACTCCATGCTTCTTCATGTATGCTTTTTGCAGGCTGTGTGTAAGATATGATGATAAGAAAGGGAGCAGTTTCCTTGCCCTGGGGTGTGGGTTATTCATGTGGAAGGCACAGTGCCTCAACCCTTGCTTGGGTGATAGCTCTCGCTCACATGCCTGCACCGCTGAACCTCTCCCTGCATCCCTTCTTCCTTGCCATCCCTCCCTGTGCATCCTGCCCTGTGCATCTGGTACCTTTTGCCAGCATTTCTCATCATCACCCAGTGCTGGAAACATCCAAAAGCATGGGGCGAGCATTGTCCCTCCTCTGTTTTCATCTGTGTTGAAGCACATGGTGGCTGGCCATCCTCCCTCCCACAGCCCTGCTCCCCAAGGCAGGGGCACATCAGGGAGGCATCAGAGCTTCGTAGGAGATGACTGAAATAGCCTTGCCCAATTTAAAATATTAGGCGACCCGGAGAGGTCACTGCAGACAGCCCAGAAGTATTTCCTTGATACCACACTCTGATTTTTCCACAATAACGAAGTAGTTATTTCTTGGGGCTGTGAATACTTTGTCCTGGATGGTGGTTAGCAGGTCAGTTTGTGAGCTCCCCTACCCATTTCTTCAAATGTATTTGTTATTTGTAAGCAGTCACTGAATTGCTGGGACAGGTGACTTGCAGATTACGGATTGTCTACAAACTTTTTTTTTTGTTTCAGCCACTCACTACTCAGGATTTGTTTTCTATGATTGCCAATTTAAGTGACGTGGTGTCACTTCTGATCCCAGAGAGAATGGCTGAAGTACTTTAAAGAGAAGAGGAGTCAGAAAAAAATGCCATTCTGCTGCAAGGACACATTCCTTCTGCAGTTCATCATCAACTTCCACAGGATTTTTGTAGGCATTGACAATGGTCCAAATGCTGTCAAAATGTCAGTAAGATAATTCCGCTGTTTGTAGGAAACTGAGCCCAAGGTACTAAAAATATATATTAAAAATGTAGATTTCTTTTACCAACTAGCCTTGTGCGTGTGCATACACGTGCACATTTGTGTAGGGATGCGTGTGGACACACAAACAGAGAAAGAAAAATGAGTTTTTCTCATTTTTCTAAAATACTAACCTTGTGCTAATACCGTATGCACAAACAGTTTCTAGCCTTTTACTGGGAAAAAATATCATCTTGCAACCCCTCTGAAAAGTTTGAGGAAATGTTTAGTGTCACCCATTATAGTACAGAATCTTAGAACACTGCCTCAATTTAGCACTCTGTTAGAGCCCAAAATCCTTGGCAGAAAAAATCAGAGAGCTGAATTTCTATTTGTCATTGATTTCCTTAAAATTGGTGTTCAAAATCCAATGTAGACACTGCAATTGTACCTAATTATATCTGCTTTAATTCAGGATGCTGGGGTGCTCTAGAGAGCCTGGATAATAACAGTGAACATTTACATTGCCAAGTTATTGCCATCAACAGAAGCCCTGAGAGAACATAAAACCAGCTATCCACATGGATATTTCCGAAAAAGGGTGACAGTGATCTCAGAATTTCAGGGCCTCGAAATCCTGGGGGCACAGTGCGCTGCCCCCCTCCCTGCTCCATGACTTCCCACCCAGGGCTGGGCAGCTCCAGTGCCCAGCAGGATTTCGAGGCTGTGGAAAAGCAAAGCTTGGCAGCCAGTTCCCCGACAAGTCCCCCCGCACCAGCGCATTGCAGGGCTAACAAAATGTGAGGATTTGGGTGTGTTTTCTTTTGAGGGTTCCTTTTCACCCCCTTGATGATCTAATGATCACACTCATTTGACCAAAATGGGAAGGATGTGTTTAAAATAAGGGAAAGTGAACGCCTCCACTGGAAAATTTAGATTCTGAAGAGTTTTTAAATATATTTGTCACATGGGCAGGAGGATTTCCCCATACAGCTTGCAAGATGATATTGCAGAAAGACTACATATAAAGGTAATATTAAGCAATAGTAATATTTTTAGCAACATTTTAAGCAATCGAGCAGCTGGAAGTATGGAGAGAGAATCACTCCCACATGATTCACACTGTAGGATTTGCTTTGTAGGTCAGAGTTTGGGATGCTCTCTGCTACCAGTAGTTATTTCTGCAACAGGCTCCAGTGTGACACTGCAAATCACTTGGCACCAGCGTGCCATGCTTTCTCAGCAGCGTGCATTGTTGTCACAACTTCTAGAAACCCAACTGCAATGGTAAAGCTTTCACAACAGGATCTTCAGACAGGAGACTGTATATCAACCTTGAAAATATCCTTGTCCCTAAATCTAATGGTGAGGAACTCCTTAACGACAGCTATTTCTCAGCTGGCTGTGTGGCAATTCCTGTGGCGCTAGGGGGACATGAGGAAGGCTATGGCCCTAGACAACAAGGGTGAAGTGAGTTAAACAGTATCAGTTCTCCTGCTGCAAGTCCTCCGGCCGTTCTTCAATCTTTCTTGCTTGGCTATTTTTATTTAAGTAAGAGCAATCTAAATTAACAAACAAATTACTGAGCATTTTGGAAACAGGTTTCAAAACGTTATAATCAGCTGATATAGTTGCCTATTTACAAAATATTGAAGCAATGAGATCCTCACTGTGTTTGTTGAGAAATGGAGGGCTAGGCTATTTATGGAATTTATTTTTATCTTACCAGAACCTTAAGTACTCAATGCCAGTTGCTCACAGTGCTGCCCCACAGACTCTGTCTTCACCGTGCAGGGCTGCGAGCCAGAGCTGCAAATGGGGCCATGAGACAAATTCCACTTTTCTCAAGTTAGACCCATCCCCTGGCCACATCCAGGTCCTGTCTCTGCTCCTTCCCGTGTGTCCCCGTTGCCAAGCCTCCACCCAGAAACCCTCACGTAGCAGCAAGGGTCTTGGTATGACTTTGGGTACCGTGATGGAGAGCACCAGGTGGTGGGCAGGGAGAAACCCTCTTTGGTGGCCATGTGCTTCACCCACGAAGCAGGACAAAGCCTGAACGTGCCCCCCAACATGGCAGAGCAGCTACCATACAGTAAATTGATGTGCTGACAGGCAAGGAGGACAGGAGGAAAAGGATCTGCTGGCTTCCAGCAGGTGCTCTGGCTGCCCATGCACAAGGTCCAGCCTGCTACCGTGACAGGGTGAATTAGCACCTCAGGTCCTTTTTTTAATGTGTAAATATAACACCCCTTTCATTCAGGCACTGCTCATGTATTTTGGTGGGTTGTTGGTTTTATTTTTTGATGAAAGCCTTGGTAGGGTAGGGATTGTCCCTTGTCAAAAGCACATAAAATAAATGAAACCCTCCTCTTCCACAGCTGGATGCTACAGGGTATGTGATGCCCACGGCTGGGGCCTCCAACCAAGCCCAGCAATTCACCAACACAATAGATCAGTCATGGACACTGGCAGCTATTTAGGCACAGCGTGAAAGCTTCTAATTCCCGCCTTTTATCATTTTATCTCATCACCTTGACATCATTGAGGCAGCATTTTATTGGCAAGCTTTGGAAGCCGGTAAATAACACTGTGTAGAAAAGTGGTATGAGTTAAGCACTGATAATGCTGGTGGGCTGCGATTTCAAATACCTCCGTAGACGGTAGATAGAGGTAGGAGATGGGCGCTGGGATGTTTGCTTTGTTTTGTTGTTGTTGGTTGGTTGGTTTAAACTGCTGCAGGTTGTATAGTTCATTTGCAATTAAAATACCAAAGACTGAGCAGCCCCAGGAATACAGTCATTTTCGATTGCAGCAGTGAAAGACAAGAATGTTGGAATTTCAGTGAATGCTATTCACAGCCTCTTACTTATCAAAAGAACCATGCTATTTAGAGGTAACTAATGGATAAAATATGAATAAAGATTAAACTACAAAGGCTAAAAAGGATTATTTAGAGTACTTCCATTATGCAGAGTCCTGACATTAATATTTAGACACTCATGAACACTTACATAACTGCAGCTTATTTTTAATGTTCTTCTATCTTGCTTTGTTAACAGGCTGACAAAATGTAATTTAGGACTATAAGCTGTGAGCCCCACATGGAGAAGAAAAGCCTATAATTCACATCATGCTCTGGCTTTTAAGACTTAGAAGACGATGGCGATTGTATGGCAGAATGCAGCTTGCAGGGCAATATCCATTTACATGCCATTTGAGACCCTCAGGCTACATGAAGCACTGCAAAGTGCATCAGGAAAAAAAAAAAAAAAGGAAGAAAAGAAGCCAGTTTAGTTACAATTGAACTAACATGACGGCAAATTAATTTATAAGGTAAAGGGAAGGAAGGGAGGCCCAGTTCCATTGGTGGACTCGGGCACGTGTCTGTCTTTACTTTGCACCATTGATTCATCACTCCAGGTTTTCTGTCCTTCCCTTGGTATAAAACCGCTGGAAGGGGGCAAAGCATCAGACTGACGTTTCCCAGACAAACAGAAAGTCAAGGGGAGCCAACGTTAAAAAAAACCCAAACCCTGGCGTTGTGTATACTAGGAAATCAAGGTTATTAGTTAACGTTTGTTGTCTCCTCATCCAGCCTGAAGTTAATAATTATTACGCCTGTTTTGAGAAAGGCAGGGCTAGGGCTTGACCCAAGTTAAGCGCAGGTCTCAGCAGTAATGAGCCAGGGCCGGGCCTGACGTGCTCCCTCCCTGGGAACTCAGTGTGGGTGACAAGCTGCGGAGGTGCAGCTGCAACACCTGGGTGGCTGACCCACCTCTAGTGTGCGTTGCTGCAGCTATTTTCCACTTGGAGCCATCCATTAGCAGTTCCCTGAGGGAGACCCTCAACACCCCATGCACGCTTGGGCTCTGAAGCGTGAAGACGAGTTGCTGCTCCAGCTGCCTGCGCTCAGGTGCAAGGAGCCAGGCACACGGGGCTGAGGACACCGAGGCCAGGCGGCTGCGGCAAAGAGGAGCCCCCAGCCATGCTGGGGTGAAGGCTCACACCATTGCTGGTTCTGGGGCACTGCCAGAGGGTGGCTGGAAGGACGTGCCACCTGCCTCCCAGTTAGTCCCCTTGGAAGCCAGTGGCCCCTGACGAGTTGAGTGGGCAACCCATCTCTTTGCTTGCAACAGTTTGTCCTGTTTGTCTCCAATTTCATGGCCACATGCTTTGGCTTTGAATTTATATGCACAAAAATATATGTTTGTATTCCCAGTCTAGCAGAGGTTGGCTCTATTCAGGGATTATAAGCAAGAGAGAATGAACGCAGAGGCAAGATGAAGACAGAGGAGATGACTGCACTTCATGCACAGTCACCATACCTGCCATCAGAGTCAGGGTCTATTGCTGCACCATGTTTCCAACCTCCTTCTCAACTAAACTGCCAGTGGAGACTCATGGTGGCATGTAGGTCTGGCTCTTGGATACCATCT
>JAVJGJ010000037.1:28956226-28995546 GCA_035590215.1 Microhierax caerulescens
CCCCCCCCCCCCCCCCCCCCCCCCCCCCCCCCCCCCCCCCCCCCCCCCCCCCCCCCCCCCCCCCCCCCCCCCCACCTCAGACATTGCTCCTCTTATCCTCCTCCTGGAGCTCCTCAGGGAACAGAGCAAGGCTCTGGTTCAGTAGTAGCCCCTCCTTAGGCAAGCCCAGAGCCTGTGCTGCTGGGACAGCCCCTGCTGTACAGACCACCAGCAGTGGCCAGCACCTTCTACTCCTCATCCCATTTCACAGGTGTTCTCAGATGGGCAGTTTGCTTTAAGCTGGTTTTGCAATAACTGCTTTAGTCAACATCGTCACCCACTGTGGCTGATTCCAAGGAGGTCACAAGCATGATTACAATCCCCCTGTGTGATCTCCCAGGCCTGCCTGTCACCTAGCACCTTCCAGCCAGGCATAGGTGTCCTGAGCCTTGTTGAGACCTGGCTACGTCCTTCCTCTGCTGGAGCCTTTCTTAGGAAAACAGCTCCCTAAGAGGTGTTTTGTGGTCCCACAGCTTTTCCAAATCAGTAACTGAGAAGTTACAGCCCATCTCCATAGCTAAAAGAGGTCTGCTAACAGTGGTGGCATGCTAAAGATAGAAGGTAGCAGCCTCACTGTCCAGGTGAATTGAGGGGGGATTTGGGAAAATCTGGTGAATTAGTCTGGGAGAGGGATGGGCACCCATGCTGTCTGCTTGGGCTGCTGGAGAATATCCTTCCCCTGAAGATACACTTGATATTTTTCTAGAATTACATCACTTGGGTCATCCTAAACCTTGCTTAAAGGTCATTCAGGCAGGCAGCCCAAGGGTTTCCTGTTCAGAGACGATGTGAGCTGCCAGGCTGCCTCCCTCAGCTCTTGCTGCCAGCAGTTAACACAGGCATCTCCTGAAGGACTGACCCTCCCCCTGATCACCACTGCTGCAGAAAGGACTACAGGCTGATGGCTCTTTGGTGGTGTAATGCAATAGTGTGCTGGCGTAACTACACGGGTCCCAGCACATCACTCTTAGTGTATAAAAATAGCTGCGAGAAAAAGCCACTCCAGCTCTACAATTATAATTTCTTCAGTCCTTGCTATAAAGATAAAACCTACCTCTTCCAGCTCTTTCTGATCTTTGCCTTTGCTGAGAGGACCTGTGTCTTGAAGACATTTGTAGGAGGGAGCTGGAAGCCCCAGGTTTAACCTCTGACAGGCAAAGGAAATAATTCAATGCAGAATTAACTTTACAGAGGACAGGCGTTGTCCCGGTCCTGCAGCCAGAGCAGGCAGCCTCGTGGCTCTGTCCGAGAAGAGGCACCAGGCAGAAAAGTGTGGGGAGCCTGAACTGGGATTGCACATGGAAGCAGCACCAAATGGTACACGCTGGGAGAAGCCACATCGCCCCACACAGAGCTGTAGGAAACTGGAGGGACACACAAGTTCTCCACAGACTAAGGGCATTGTGCAGAGCATGACATGAGCCTGGAGGGTGGCTGTCGTGTGTCCCTTCAGAGGGCTGCTGGCTTGAAGCAAGAGAGGATGAACAAACCACCAGCTAGAAAGAAGACGGACATCCCCTGCACTGAAGATGGAGAAAGTGCCTGGGGTGCTTGCTCAGACTGTATGAGGTGTCAGCTTGGGTGGGCAAGGTGTCAACTTCCCCAGATCCTGAGAGGGGGAGAAAATGCTGCCGAGACAGCTGCTCTGCCTGAGAAGGCTTCAGAGACAGCCATGACCGCTGTGTCCTCGTGCCTGGGAGAACGATGCGATGTGATGTTACAGAAGCGAGCTAAGGAACTCCCTCCCTGGTGACACTGGGAAAACCTCGCAGGTCCCAGCCACGACCAAGGACTGCGTGCGGATGGCAGCACCGTTGCACGGGACTGGGGCAGCTGCTGCTGCCCTTGGACCAGCAGCCTGACTGACAGCAGAAATGCCCATGTGGGGAGGAAGTCAAGAAACACCTGAGCCTGCACAGGCACCCGGGGCAAATATGGCAAATTGTAGGTGTTTTCATATGTGCTAGAACTCCTGTTGCGCTAAGAGCAGTGCTAGTGGCCTTTTGGTTATGCTGGGAAGGGCAAGGAAGAGGCTGGTGGCAGCCCTACAACAGTCACGACAGAGTCACTGCTGTCTCGTGCAGTGGCTCGTGTTAGCCCTTGTTAAGTAGCTACGACTCGGACTCAGCAGCAGCAGATCTCTGCCGACTCTGGTGCTAAAAGAGGTTTCTAAGTAACACCTCTACAACCTGCCTGTATTTTTATACATGTAAACACATAAATGTATCACTCCAGTTCAGGACACACTACTCAAAAGTCACAGGTAGAGCGGCTGTTAGCCCGAACACTTCAGTGGGGTTGGAAAAGGGATGTGACAAGTGATGCTGGGGGTCCAGCATCTACTCATTTTGCACGGGCTCTTAGGAAGCCGGTTGTCGGTGCTGTTTGTGACAACAGGCTTGCTCATTAAAAGCTTGGTGCTGCTGTTAATGAGTAAAACCATAATTTCTTTTCCATCTACTGATCAAGAAACAACAGAGGTTAGCTGATATAGGGAGGTCATACTTGTAATGTGGCAATATTCTGTCCTCGCTTGATAAATTCAACTGAGGAATAGTCTAAGCAACATTGTACAAATTAATACGCATTTCTGTTACTGAACGTTTCTGTTGCTTGGGTAGTATTAAACAGGAGAATTGTTTAGGCTTTGTAACAAAATCATTATGAAGAACATCAAAAAACTTGCTGCTACTCTTTTCTTGCGGTTTTCAGGGGCTCTTGAAATCCATAGTAAATAATACTATTTATTAATAATATTTAACGTTTACCACATGGTAAATAATAGCAATGAGTTAGGCATGCTGTTCAATAATGTTCTGCTGCTGCTTGGAATTCTCATAACATAGCATGCTCTCAGAGCTTTGAAATAACAGCATCTTAAATAAGTGCCTGCTAGTGCCATGGACGGAGGCTTTGCTGTGGAGGCTTATCCCAAAGCCAGTGGATGCTGATGGAAAGAACCCGATATGCTGGCTAATGGACTTTGGAACTGCCAAAGCATGGCTGGAGCAGACACCTTGGGTCAGAGCAAAGACTAATTCTGCCCTGGTAGCAGGTCCTGGGCAGTGTCATTCCCTTAATTTCACTTTTTGCATCTGCATTCTCCGTGCAAGGTAGTCCATTAAATACCAAATGATAAATCAATGGTTTGTAAATGCTGTGTGCCACAGACAGACTTCTGCTCATTTCCTGTGTGAAAGTGTTTATTTATTTCCTACAAAACCTGTAGGCTGGAAATTCAGGCTTTAAAATCGAACATAATTCTTCCAACGCAGCAGGATAGCCATCATATTCCATGCAAAACCATCTGTAGCAATAAAAATACAACATAAACCCCAGACCTCACCATGAAAAAGTCCTCCTTTTTCCATTTTTTAAATCTTCTTCTTCACAATAGCGATACTCTCTCACTTCCCTCTTGCTTACTGGTACTGTGAGCCCATATGGGTCTGCCACACAGGTTTAATTTTCTTCTCAGCACATGAAAAAAAGATTTGCTATCGGAGGTATGTTGTTACTAACCTGCCAGAGGACTTTTCCGTGGTACAACGGCTGCTGCTTCCTTTTGTCAATCTGAATTTATAACCTCTCTCTTGATGATGGACTGGGCACCGAAGGATGGGGATTATTTTGGGGTGCTGCTAAGTAGGAGGTTTCAAGGATATTTGATTTTAGGTGTTTCTTTCCTTGATGACTCCTCTGCTCCCAGACCACAGGACAGCATGAGGAGCAAGGAAGCCCCACACAACTCTTATGCTCACTGTGGGCTGCGGAACAGCCCAAGTGACAGCTCAAAGGTGAGTCCGCGCTGTCCGCAGGCAGCCCAAATGCTTGAAACCTCCCCCCTCCTAAAGTCCCAAACCCAGCGGGGGCATCCTCACAGCACAGGCTTGAGGCTTCACTGAGCGTCGATGGGAAGTGAGTCTTCTTTGGGGAATAAAATCTTGGGTTTGGGTCCATGAACATCCTCTGAGTCCATTTCTTTAGGCTTCTGGTAAGCAATTTTTCCTTGGATTTCATCAGAGATTTGTCTTGATGCTCTCTGGGTCATTTCCTTGGCTTTACCCACCGGCGTCAGGACTGTGGCTACAGGCAAATTTCTTCTCTGATGTCCTTGCAAATGAATTACAAAATCATTTCAAATACAGTTGAGAAAGGTTTCCCAGGTTCCTGTGAATATCCACCTTTCAATGCTAGATGATTCTGGCTCCAGATCTTTTGCTTGAAAATACCTTGAAAATAAACACCATAAATCCCATAAAATCGGTTAACTTAAGGAAGATTGAATGCATGTATTGTCGCTGTTCATAATAAATGATCAATCCAACACAGGAAATTTTAACATTAGCTCTGGTTTAATTTCCAAAATAGAAAAATAGATCAATGAAGAGAATGGAATGGCTTTTCTAATACTGAAATTACAGGAATGGATTCCTCCCTCCTTTGCACAGACACGGAGTCTCCCCAGGGGAGAGCAGTATCAGCGAGAGCAAAGCCTGACTTACAGATTCGGGTGCAACCAAACCCAGGACTGCTGCAGTCCGTAGGACATCGCCGTTCACTTCACCATGTGTAGGCTCTGACTTTTAGATGCACATTTTCCTTTAAAGTAATTGCACACCAGTTAATTGTTTGTGTGTGTATGCGGACCAGATGCACAGATTTGTAGACCCCAGAGAATTTCAGTGCTTTCAAAGGATGTGATGTAAAATTCTGTACACTAAATTTATTTCTTCCCATGCAACTGTGTACAATCAGTTCTAATAGGAACTAGACACTTCCTGCACGTCTGTTTTTTAATGGAATCTGCTAAGTTTTATAAGGGCCATATTTAGCTGTACATCCTCTCAACTGTTAACTCTATTATCCTTTTAAGGAAGTCATTAACTGTTCACTAAACACTCTTCCTATAGTGGTTTTACAATGCATGCACATCGAAATGTGGTTCTCTGTGGGCTAAATAGCTCTTCATAGTAAAAGGAGCCGTGCGTATGTATGTGACTAGAATAAATGAGAAGAACCTTTAAAATGTATGGCATGGTTAGCAAATAATTTCTTCTTGTTTGCCCTCTGACAGCTCCTAATGCACACTTCATATATTTAAACAATTTCCTTTTCTCTACAACTGATCCTGGGAATACTGCTCGTGCTGCCCAGAAATTATATTTTCAGTTACATCTTTGTTTCAGCTTGAAGGAGAGAAATAATTTTCAAATCCTGGCTGTTCAGCATTAGCAGCTGAAGCTGTTTTCTTCCTCACATCATTCTGGATCAGCTCCTACATTTCACCTCACATTGTTCTGTCATGCTTTCTGTGTGCAAAGTGGAACCATCAACTTTCAGCCTAAAAGGTCTATTTTAAGATGAAGGGGAAATAAAATGAGGAAGATTGTAAGTGAAGTCTCCATGAAGAAGTTCACTGCACTTCCTCATTACGAAAACAAACTGGAGGCTGCCCCTGGCAAACACGAGGTTTGTTTTAATGTAACTGTACAGGAAAGACCTTAATCCTTGAACCTGCCACAGTCCTGCTCTGTGAAGTCTGCACATAGTTTACATGGGAGTTATAAATCCGAAAGAGATAGCACCAAAATAAACGGGCTGTACTTCCTATGGGATAATGGTATCATGCTCTGCCAAGCTGCTCTGCCAAGCTGCACTTTATTGCCGTACCTCTCATGAATTCAAATAATCAAATGTAAAAAAATCAGAAAATGCATTCCTTTCTTCACTCACCTGCATCCGCTTCCTCCGCAAAAGCAAAAACCCGAGCAGTTCTTACTTTCCAATGTACGTGTTTTCTTCCTGTGGTTTGTGGTTCCTTCTCCCCCTAACCGAGACTTGTGGAAGTATGTGAGCAGGTGCCTAAACAATTTCAGGCATTCCCACGTCAGGAAAACTTCCCTTCCCGTCTCCGTGAGACTCTGCAGCCCCTGGAGGTGGGTCGGCTGCAATGGGATGGGTGCGCAGGCTCGTGCAAGCCACACACTCTGCCATCCGCTTCTGCAGGCTTCTCCTTCCACGGCAGTGGTAGACTGAAGGCAAAAATAAATGGCAGAAAAATAATTATTCTACCTTGTCTTTTTGAGACTTGTGATGTTCGGGCTCTTTTCTCCTTTCTGGTTCTGTCACAGGGAAGGCAAGAACGGTTGGGGCCACAACTCCAGTGCAGAAGCAAAATGCCGAGGTAGGGACACACAAATATGATCACCTATCCCAGCTGGCTGGCAACGTGTGTTTGAAGAGAAAGAAGCAATGAGATGGCTGGCGACGATGACAATGTGTGCGCTTGGGACAGGCTAGTGAAGTGCCTTGGGAAGGTACGCACATGTGTCTCCATATGGCACAGGAAAAGAAGAGGGAGATAAGCAATCATGTCAGCTAGGAACAGCCCAGCAGGACCCCGTTTCCCAGCCAGGTCCCCAGCCCAGGCACACTTACACACTTACACACACTTACAGCCAGCACCAGGGTTTCTCGGCTCATGCCGGCACACCGGTGGCACCGTGACCTCAGCCTGGCTCGTGATGGCCCCACCGCGCTGTGCCCAGTGGAGGGGCTGTGGGAGCGGGAAGGAGGTGGTAGGTCTTGTTTTCAAGTCTGGCAAAAGGACACCTTGTGTGCTCTCAAGCTCTGTGAGGCCAAGGGGCCACACCACATCCTTCTTCCCCAAACTGCAAGTCCCAGGAGTCTGGTAACTGGGAAAATCCAGACTAAAACACGGAGAAACTTCTTGGAAAGTTTTCCCTTCATCTGCATTTTTAGGAGGCATGACGTAGCTCTCAAGGTTGTTAGCCTAACATTTGGCATCAGTTTCAAAAATATTTATTTTCAACGACCACATATCAGGATCTTTTGTTTTCTTCCTCCCTCCTGAAAGAAAAAAAAATATTGTTTGATACGCTTCTAGGAAGAGCACTCTAACAGAGAGTGAGAGTGTATAAAAAGCTGTACGTGTCCACTCTCCATAAAACTCTGCCGTGCTCAGGAGTTTGTAGGACTTGGTCTTTTATAAATTAAAGCAAGAGAAATCCATTGAACACAACATGCCCCAAAACCAAGACTCCTGGAGGAATAATGTAAGAACAATGAAAAGAAAATACTTCAGGTTTTACAGAAAGTCAAGGAAAAAACAACTTTTCCAAAAAATGCCCAACCTGCTTTTCTAGAAATAGTCAAAGCTTAATTTTTAAAAAGTTCTCCAACATTTCACCCCCCAATGGATCAAGGAAAACGTCAGGATGGCAATGTGTGCAGCAGACCTGATGTGAGTCACACAGAAGGGCTGTCATCTGCATATTAGGCTTTCAGGGGGACCCCAGAGGTCTCATTCGCAGCTTGGACCCCACCAAACAAGGCCATGTATAAAAGCCCTGAAACGTACACAACCAATTTACTTTTCAGAGGAGAAGTACACAACAAGTCATCATCATTATACAATAGGAAATGGATGTGGAGGGTACAGTTCTGATTAAGGAGCAGTTTACCTCTGTTAATTGCAGGAATAACTGACTGCACAGGGAGCTGGGCAATGGAGAAAACGGTCTTTTTGATGAAGAACTTCAGTCTAAAAGCCAGAGTCTGGTGTTTGGGGTACAGGCAGATCCCTGTGTTGCGGGGCTGGTGAAGGAAGTGCTGTGTGCTGGTTCTTGGCAGATGCGGAGGATCAGACCGCCTCGCTGGGGCTCCCTGACCGAAGGCTTCTGGCAAAACCCCCCAGGGCACTGGGGAAACTGCAGGCTTGGTTGCAAGAGAGGAAACAAACCAGAACTTTTTGCAACGGAGGAAGGTCACCCAGAGACTTCTGCAGTTTGTGCTGGGGCCTGCTGTTCCAATAGACTTACAAACGACATGGACGAAGAGGCGGGCAGCAATGTGAGAACATTTTCTGATGATAGCAAGCATTCAGGATAGCAAGGCACCCTGCGTTCCCCAGGGCACAGTTATAAAGTTTAACCTGATGCATAAAACACATGAGAGAAGCTCCTGAACATCTATCTCCTAGTGGCAATGCTGGTAGCTCTAGATTGCCAATGGCATGCATATGTATAACTACACTGTAAATAGATTTATTTCCATCTTTCTTTCAATTAGATTTGTGTCTGTAAGCTGCAAAACCCAAACACTTCCTGGGGACTCAGAAGAGATGTGCCGGATGGAATGACGTTCTTGGGCTTTGAATCAGATTTTGCAGCTAGTGAGAAAGTATGATTAAGAAATACTAAAACATCTGGAAAACAGCTGATGATGATGTCCCCCCAAGGGGCATCATCAAAATATCCTGAAAAAATATTTTTGTTGCAGAAGCAAGGCCAGTATTGCACACAGAGAAGTAATTTTGCTTGGGAAAATAAAGAAGTGTCCTTGTCCAAAAGACTTTTTTTTTCCCCTCTCCCTATTGAAATTAAAAATAAACAACAAAAAAATGGAAACAGTAATTCCTCCTTTTTCAGACGATGAAAATAAATGCTTACTAACATCTCCATATTTAGACAGGCCAGCATACTTGGGGGATACAGTCATTTATTTGGTATCAAGGGCTCCTTTGTTTGCAGAAGCAAAAATAGCATTTGAACAACCCTCGTGGACACTTCCGCCTTCAAGCATAACGTGGCTGTAATATAAAATTGCAAGTGATTCAAGCCCCCTCTGAAATCAAGGGCAAGATCCAGCTTTTTAAGAAGCTGCTGGAGAGGCTGCCTCCAGCGGGGGCTGCGGGATGTTTGGGGGAACCTCAGCCAAGTCCCATCAGACTCACCCCCAGAGCTGCACTTCTGGGCTGTGCAGCGGCTCAGGTGGTGGCCAGCAGACTTCTGGCAGCACAGCCCTCATCAGCCTCGCTTCTTAATTGGGCAGAGAGAGAGCTGCGCATCGAAGCTCCTCTCCACGAAGGAAGTGACCTGCCACTGTCATCTTTAAGGTTGATTTTCTGAACTCACGTTCTCCCTGGCAGAGCCAGCGGCTTGCTCTCGTTTGGTGGCACGGGGCTTGGCTCCATGGCCGTGTGCTGCGTGGGACGGTGCGGAGCCGGGCGCATCAGTCTCCAGCACAGCTCAGCCCGGGACAACGAGCAGAAGTGGTGGATACTTGAAGGTGACCTGGGGGCAGCCTCTCAGCTGGCCCCCTGCCATCCTCGCAGAGCCGTGCCCTTTCCCACCTGCTCCATGCCTTAGCTTTTCCCTGCAAAGGGGGTGTAGACATCCCGTCCAGGACACTCAGTCAATCCACTTCTTGCATCATTTAGCCACCCACGTTATCATCACATACCGTGATGTCTCTCCGAGAAGCAATACTCGGAGAGCAAAGTTTGCTCAAGTTTTCCTTAAAGACCTGCTCTGCAAAAGTGAAGATTTGATAGTGACGACTGGTAGTAAATCCCTCAAAACAGGAACGGCACTGGGCAGCTTGAGAATTAAGAGAACGAAACCCCTGTATTTAAAAAGGGAGCAGAAAGGAAATAAACCTAGGTAATCCTCAGGCTATTTCTCTAACCCACATAAAGTCCAGTTTTGCAAGGTTCTGCACAATTTAAAATACATTTTGTGGGGACAGGTATTTACAGGCGTGGAGGTAACTGGAAAATGGGATAAAATGGTAGATGTAGAGATTTTTCTTTAATAAGGAGCTGATCGTATGGATGATGGAAACTTTACAGATCACAGATCTCATCTGTCTGGACGTCAGTGAACCAACTGATGTGAGGACACCAGGGGAATTATCTGTTGAAATGGGGAAGAGGGGATCTCGATGAGAAAGAAAAAGAAATAGGTAATGGAAAAGTATGAATGGTGAATTAAGAGAGTAGACTGCCAGCTGATTTTTTTTTTTTTAATATCTTCATAAATGGTCTTTACACAAAACACAGAAGTGGCTTGAAAAGTCTGGTTGTGACCTAGAGCTCCAGAATATTGCCGGGCTGGAATGGAATACTGGATGGGGAGAATGAGGTGACTCTTCTGAAGTCTCAGGTAACAGATGGGACTTAAAGAAGGGGAATGAAAAGTGGGAATTCATGACTTCACGGATAACAAACGGGGATTCCGACAATAAACCAGGGATTAAAAGGAACAGAAGGAGGGAAGGATGTAGGTGCCTCAGTCATTGTCAGGCTATAAATCGCCAATGCCATGTGACAGACAGTGCAGTAAGTAGTGAGGCATTTCCAGTAGAAATGGGACTTGTTGCTAACATTTTTCAGGCAGAGGTATGTGTTCAATTCTGGCTACCAGCAGTTGGAAAGGACGAACTAAGGCTGGAAAAAGTGCAAGGGGCAGCAGGCCGCGTCTAACTTGTCCAGACCAGGAGGACTTCAGTTCCTGGGCATCAGTGCATGTGCCAGGCGCATCCTGACCCGCAGCAAGGCAGGAGCTTGGTCGGGGGGGATGCAGCATAGCCCGGCGGCTCCCTGACCTGGGTAATGAAAGGAATGACACCTCAAGAGTTTCCTGAAAAGCATTCCCACCCCTCCGGCTTTCTGGCTGCCCCTGTCTCCTCTTACTAGACAGGACCACATGGGGCTGGCTCCTCCAGCCTACCAAATCAAGGCCTGGGCAACTGCCGTCTGTAAGTCCCTTCCTGGCTTTCCAAGGGTTTGGAGGCTGTGGGTCAGCTTCCCAGTCAGGGCAGAGGGGACAGAAGAAGCCGATGAGTTTTAAAACAGAGCTTAAGCTTGAGTAAAGGACTTTAATGAGCTGTTGCACCACTCCTCGGTGACCAGGGAGCCCCAAGTTCCTAGGAAGCTATAGGTTCTGTGGTTTTCTTCTGTACAGTACCAGCTGTGCACTCAGAGGACCGATGGCAGCATCAAACAGCTGACTCTGGAGTGTTGTGCAGAGCTACAGAACTGCTGGCCAGTGCTGGTTTTAGTCACTAGCCTGCAAAGATGTCATTCAGTCAATCATTGCCTGCACTACGGCAGCAAAACATTCCTTCTTCTTCTCCTTGAATGTGATTATTGCCTAGTACTGTTCTATTGCTAGGGTATTTTTCTCCACTTTTACATTTCCAAGGAGGAAACCAAAGAATCAAATGGCTTTAAACCAACATTTTTTCAGCATGATATTTTTCCAATATGTCTTACGGGCAGCAGCTGCTATTACCAGCCTCTTCTGCCTGCCTCCCCGGGATTCATTTTTCCCCTCATGGCAGCATTAAATTAATACAATCCTGCCTTTACCTGTTTCCAAGGTGAGTCAAGTTATTTCGGTGGGATCTCAGAAGCAGGCATGCCCAGCTGCAGCAGTTCCTGGCACATGGCAAGTACCACATTCTGACTTGCCAGCTGCAATCAGCTCCGCAGTGTAAAGTTAGCCTCCACGGGAAGGGAAGGGAGGTGAGAAAATGGCAAGGAAATGGGAGAGTCACAGTCCAAACTTTTGGGAAGTCAGAGCCATCTGAGATGCCACAGTGTGGAGGCTGAGCGAGATATCTATTAGTAAGGCTGCATGACTCAACACTTTGGTCCCTCTTCATGTCCCCGTGCAGCTGTGCTGAAGCCAGGGACAGTCCACGTGGTGGATCCTCCAGCTCCTTGGAGTTTCAGGATTTTTGCCTGAGTTGCAGTTACCAGAATGTAATGGGAATTGTGATCTCAAGGAGTCTGGACTTGGTAGCTTTCCTATTTAGTTAATAAGCCCGTTTATTTAGACTTAGTAATTTCCTGTGGTCTACAGCATGTTTCCAGAGAGGAAACTCAAGTGCTGCTGTACAACTTCTGTCTATAAGTACCACCACAGAAAGACAACATACAAGCTGCTTTCATTTATTTCACAATTCGGAAGTAATCACCCTCCTTTGTATCATGTGCCTTTTACTTAGAGCTCTCTGTGTACTTCCCCTAACACAAAGTCACTTTCTGTTGCTAAAATTAATGCTTCCTCGATACTGATCTCATGCCAGAAGAGCTGGTAACACCACTGACTCAGCACCACCCGCATACATCCTGTTCCCCAGCCAACACCTTGCCAGAAGGAGTCAAACCCGCCCAGGGGTGCAAGCTGGCCCAGCACAGGATCCATTCCCCAGCACCCTACACATGGCTCCTAATGACCTGCTTTGCCTCCAGCTCCTCAGCGCTGTGCTCGCACTGTCTTATTCCACGTAGAGGCAGAGGTACCCAAAAAAAGAATTGACTCAGCCTGTCCAGACAACCTGGATGTCTCCAGGACTGATAGGTCCTGATAGGACTGATAGACTGATAGGACTGATGGTCTCTCCATTTCCAACCAGGAGTTAAATTCCCATCTGTTACTACAGTGACTTTTATTAAAAACAATAACAAACCCTCAAAACCGTGTAGATCCTGTTGCTGTCCAAAAACAATCCACTTATGAAGAACATCATCACTCGACACTACAAAAATAAATAGAAAAGGAAAACTAAGTGGGGTACATTACAACTGATTGCCAGCTCTAGGCAGCTCTCCCTGTGCCATCAGACCCCCTCAGAATATTCATCCCTACCACATGGATTAAACCAGTTGTCACTCATCTAGCTCAAGACGGTCCACTGGGCTGAGTTAAAACAGAGGAAACAAAATCACAGCAATAAAGGAAAATTAATCCTAGACAATGTGCATAACAGCAAACGGTAAGAAACCTGGCTCCTCTTTTCAACACCATTAACAGTGATTAAAGTTCTATGCAACCATTACAGGTGTACATACAGGATGCATCAAATCGTTGTAAGCCCAGTTCTCGCCGAAGGTTCCAGCTGTTATTGCAGGGACTGGTGACAGTAACCCAAAATGCTGTGCTGCCTTCCTGCCCTGCTGGCCCCGCGTGCACCTGCACCCTCCAAAGGGCCGGGTGGTTTGGCGTGGGTAACTCCAGGAAGGGATCTGGAAATCACGTTCACAAAGACGTCATTTAAGGGACAGAAATTCTAACCAGCAAATTTGTGGTCAGATTTTATCGTAACATGTGTATTTATTGTTTACCCAGAAAATTGACTAATTAACGGTTCTCCTTATAGCCACAGCAACTGAAAGTAATTGTACTGCCCTGCCCAGGGTATGCACAGTGAGTCTGAAGCCAAACTACAGTTTGCATTTCTAGCCAAGGCTCTTTGCCGAGTCCTTTGCCAATGGGGGTTTTGGAGTGAAACCATCTCCCCATCCTTCCTTCGGAAAGACTATTTTATAAGCCCTCAAAATCCCCTATCCTCTCCTCTTTTCCCTCTTGTTCCCACCCTGTCTCTGCACATGATTCCACCAAGGCCGGTCGTCCCTTGCCCATGGCAGCCGGTGCTGACAGGGAGCGATGGGAGCGAGTGGAGAAGTCCTGGGCTGATGGGGAAAACACTGCTCAGGTCCAAGCACCAGTCTTACCCACGCTGTTATAAACAAACACAATGCGCCATCCAGGTCTGTTAGCAGTGGGGTATGAATGGTTTGGCTACCTAGAAACTTCAGCAGGCTGGTGCCCAGCCTAGCAGGTCCCCCCTTCTGTGGCACCCATCCCAGCAGGTCCCCTCTCCGCGGCACCCATCCCAGCAGCCACAGACAGCATGTGCTCGCCCAGGGCGGCTGGCACAGCTTAGAGCTGGGGATAAGCAAGCACACCGGTCGCTTGAAAATTGGAGAAATGTTGACAGATGGATGGACTTTAATTTGTGCAGGCAAACTCTTATGCCACTGTATTGAGAGTGATTGCGTATTGTTCCCACTTTTCCAGTTAGTCTGAGGTCATTTCATCGGAAAGCGCTGGTTTTCTCAAGTGTGTTTTTGGGGAGTTTGCTTTGAAGCATTGGTCGGGGAGTGACATTTCACCAGCTTTTTAGTTTCCCAAAGGGAGCTCCACGGGCAGAGAGTCCAAAGGCTGTCGAACAGTGCTATACGGATGCTGTTTCGTACACATGTGGTGATAGCAATGCTATCCCACCACACGCAACAGAGCAGGCTGTCTTTCATCTGCCTTTTCAAGCCATCACGGCATTTTACTCCTGCTTTTAGCCAAGGAGAAGAATGGAATAATTTCTCCCAGGAGCAGCCAGTTGGCCTGGAAGCAGGGCTATGGATCTAAACCTAAGCTTCATCTGGTGCAGATGTCCAACCAAAAGGAAAGTGGCTAGAAGAAACTTGTCCTGCTGCTATCATTACTGTCTTCTTTTCCTCCCAGGCTAAAGATTTGTATTTAAGTTAATTCTATATTTCTAGCAGGCTGTTTGATTTAACAGGGTTCACAGGGGAGGGAAAAGCTGTCATAAAATTTTTCCCCATCCTTGTTTTTTTTTTTAAAGAAAAAATCAAACAAACTCAGGAAGAAACTGTTTTACAAACTAAAAATTATCTCCAGTGAAACTTGGGAGACCCATATAGTCCCAGTCTCACACTGATTTCTGGGGCAGTTACACACACATAAAAACATGGGTGTAAAATGCTGTAGATAATCTGGTTCTAGAAAACTACGTCTAATGTATGTCATGAGGAGTATGTTTGTATTAGGAATGTTATATATGTGTGTGTGCACTTACATATACATATAAGATTTTCAGGCCAGTACTAACAAGAACATTAAAAGGTGGCTCACTACGTCCATGTTATGCAACAGAAAAAGCGACCAGAGATTGCTATGATTCTTCACTCTTAGGTCTGTTTGCAAATGCCTTGGGAGGCATTACTTGACAAGAGGAGGCATGAAGCAAAACCTGACGTGTAAGGCGTTAGCACGTATTGGCTCCAGAAGAGAAACTACAATGACAATTAGATTTGGCCATTGACAAGGGAGCAGCTAATCACCAAAGCTAAAATCAGATTACCCGAAATGAAAGTCTGTTGCCTGGCTGCAGCCGAGTTTCAGATGTTCTTATTGTAAGTGTACCGAGAGGAATTGCAATCCCGTTATCCAAACAAGGACCAAAAGCACAAATCAAATGCCAGACAGATTAACCAGTGGCTTCCCGTGTCCCCTCCGCCACGCGCACCCGTCTCGCTGCTGAGCCCAGAGCCAAGAGCTGTCCGAGGAGGGACACCTCCTCGTGTCACACTGCCACCGGCAGTGCCCAAGCAATTCACAGCACCCAAACTCCGGCTGCAGTTTAAAAGACGATGTAGATGCAAACTGAAAAGTCTGGGTGTTTTGTCTCGTTGATCTCTCCAGCTTTTCCGCTCTTCGCAGTCACACATTGGTCGTGGGATCGCACTTATCATGTGAGCAAACATTTGGGCTTCTTGGTATTTTTGTAAATTTACTAATATTCAGCCAAAGTTTGCAGAAGGGTTTAACTGAAAGGTCAATGAAAGAATATCTGCATATTGTAAATGTAATAATCGGGGGAGATGCGATTTGTTTAAATTTAGGAAAAAGCCAAAGTAAACTCTTTAAAGAAATGGCTCATACATTTGAGGCTAGTAGGTGGGGTAACGAAAATAGAAATTATGTACGTAGGACCTATTGTGGTATAGAAAGTTAACCTCAGCATATTGATTGAGGCAGTTCTTGTCCCTGAATTAATATACGCCTACAAGTGAGTATTTGTTTTAGGCAAGTTAAACAGAAAGACCCTGAATAAATACAAAGGCTGAGATGAAATAGCCATCTGGACTACATTAGACCAAAATGCGTAATTGAAGCAAAGAGAGCAATACACCCTTTGATCCAGTCACGCACAACTGAAATGAAAATAAATGGGCAATTCCTCTTACCTAATCATTAGAGAAGAGTTTGCAGCACATGTGAGCGAGAAGGACCGCTGGAGGGATGCAGCTGGGGCCACCTCTGCGGCAGGAGGACCCCGAGTGTGCCAGCCACAGGTGTCCTTGTGTCAGGTGTTATGTCAGGGCCAGGACTTCAGCATAAGCCCTAGCTGGGCTTATCCTTGAACTGCTAAAACCGTGCATCCAGCCTCACTCAGCACCTCTGCCGTTTCCAAGGGATTAGCAGCAGAGCCATATGGCAGGGCAAGGTTGAGCTTGGCTCTTTGTGCAGCTGGAAGAGGTGGGGTGGCTTTGCGGTGCCCTGTTCTGCCGTGGTGGGGATGCCCATGCAGCGAGCCGCGGCATGAGCCAGCCAGGGAATCACCAGTCCCTTTTAATCCAGATCGGTCTTGCAAGCAGTGGCACAGAGACACTTACTGTCACCCCGCTGCCTTGAAGTATCCTCCATTTGACTAAAGGGGAGGACATGGGGATGGCATTGCCAAAAAAACCTAAGGGAACTGAGGGCCCATACTTCAAGAGCCTGAAGTGTGCCTCAGCTTTTGAACCCAGGGCTGCCTTGGGGCTGGGGCTGGTCTTTGGGGCGCACAGCCATATGTCACGCTGAGGCAAAGGAGCAGGCAGAACCGACGTCTTCTGAACAGGTTTTCTAACCTACTGTCGAAATCCCAGCCAGCCCCTGAATGAAGTAAAAACTGATCTGACACTGCCCTCAGTAAGCTGTGTTTTCCCGAGCACTGCCACCTTCTTGCCCAGGCAATGTGCTGCCCGTCATCAAATCAAAGTCTGGAGCAACTCGCCCTGCCTCCTGGCCCCTGGTTGTCTTGGTCAGAGATGTACCGATGGTCAGGTCTGCAAAGAGCCCTGGTCCTCCATCGCTGGCAGAAGTCTAGTGGTTAAACCAAGGAGCATCATAAACTTTTCACTGATGAGGATGACTTTGCTCACATGCGTGTTACTAGCCTAGCAGACCGTCGAGCTTTTCAAACAGAGCTGTACTAATATCAGCAGAGCTTCCCTGGCTGAATAAAGGTACTCCTGGAGAGGCACTTTCAGATTAGACTTCTCCTCCAGCTTTCCAGCTAAGCCCCTCACACCTCTGGTGCTTTTGAAAATGGTGCCCTAGCCCTGACATGCATCCTAAAGATGCTCTGCTGCAACAGAACCTCAGGGGTTGACCTGCTGACATCTGATACAATGTTGGTACAAAAACCCCAACATCCCTTGATCATTCCATCTCAGACAGAACTCACCAAACTAGTAGGTATGATTCTAGGAGTGTGGTAACACCCCTGTACTAAGGGACAATGACATTTGGAGGCATGGGTGTGCTGCTGAATGAGTCGGGCGGGGGGGGGGGCCTTGCCAGTAGGGCACAGCACGGGGCCAGGAGGCAGAGACACTTGCCTGAGGGCCAAGCAAGAATAAACTGCCTGCTGATGTGGTGATGGGCAGCACATTGCCTGGGCGAGGAGATGGTGGTGCTCAGGAAAGCAGAGCTTGCTGGAGGCAGCTTCTGATTAGTTTTTCAATCCCTCAGCAGCTGGCTGGGATTTCAACAGCTGGTTCAACCACAGGGGACCAAGCTGTCTCCTAGCAGAGCCTTGTCTGGAACAGCGAAAGAAGAAATTCTGTTGAATCCAAGGAAACAATTTTTCAAGATCCCGTTGTCAACTGCCAGCATCTTGAATAGCTTTCCCATTTCTCCCGTGCTTCTCCGTTCTGCGCCTGTGGTTTAGTGCTGTGTTTAATGTGACGGGTTTGGGAACAGGCAGAATGTAAAGTCAGCTCTTCTGTGCCGAGGGCAACAGGCTGGATAATAACCTCAAAACAGCTCTATGGCCAATGGCATAATATTATCTAGTAATTTTTCTTCATTATTCTCCCAGCTCACAGAGCAAGGGAAATGATTTGCAAACGTTCATACACACACACACATTTTCTGACACTGCAACAGAAAATATTCACGTGGATAGTCTTTCCGTTATCTCCAAGCTCATGCAGAAATTTCTTAGAACAGTTTGTCTGCCCGACATTATGTAGGTCATTTCATGGTTTTTTACAGGATAGAGACGATATTTCCAGAAAAAGAGGGTGCCAGAGCCTACTGATTTTGAGAGAGCGGGAAGTTTTTAAAAATTAAATTTTCAAATCCTTGAAAAACTCTTCATTGGAGTGACTTCTAGACTGAGACAGACCCATTTCAACTAGCTCTGTCACGCAGCGGCAAAGCTGGCTGAGTAACTTAGAGATGTGCCCGATGCGCCTCCCTTACTGCTACCAAAAATCATACAGAGTCCTGTGACACACTGGCCGTGACAGATGCTCTTTGGCAACAACTATCAGGCAAGTGAAGGTGGGTGCTACCTTCCTGTTAGTTAGGAAAGCCTACACGCCAGGCTGTTACATCAAGGGCAAAGATACGGTGATACAGGGAGGGCAGCTGCAAAAATATGCTATACCTTTCAATAACGGCTGAGTCCCAAAAGCTCCCTTGTTTAAATCCAGTCTCCAAGCTAGAAAATGACTTGAAACAAGTTTTCTGTCACAGGTGGTGTCCACCACAGTCCCGTCCATCCTCTCACCAGAGGATGTCTTCCTTTTGTGCTCAACAGTTTGGAAGAACTTTTTTTTTTTTTTTTCCATTTGTATTTCACCACATTAAATGAGTAAAACTTGCACAAGAGTTGAGAGAAAAAGAGGATACCCTGTATCCCGGGCACTCACTCTTTCCCACACAGCCTGCTCACCCTCCTGCACTGTCCACCTGCCAAGCACAATTCAACGTCTCAGAGACAAATGGCAAGGGGAAAAATTTTGCGTGAGAAATGGTGAATTTTCTGAGCAAATACCATATTCATATTTGTCAGGAACAAAAAGAACAGTTACAGCCACGTGTGGCTGAATATAAATTAGTTTGCACAGCTGAATTAACTTTTATCTCTGCCGGGGAGGAAGATTCAGCTTAAACAGGAAACCCCAGGTCAGATTTCTCCAGCCATAGCCCCATGTGCTCCTGTACTGGCCTTGTTTTGGTCACACCACTGCGACCTGCCACCAGCCACCTCTGTAACTGAGAGGTTCGTAAAGAAAACGCCGTACTGCAGGACCAGGGGAAAGAAATACAGTTGAGGACCTTTTCTACCATGTTCTCCAGACCTGAACCCAAGCCCGCCTGTATCTGCAAACCTACCAGGAAAGCCCCCTGTGCTCTCATGTATCCAGACTTCATTGTAGCTCCATGAAATCAAAAAACGTTGTCTGAAAATTAGGTCAGGGAGACCCATCTGAAACAGGATGGGTGAAGTCAGAGGGTGAGGCAGATCTCTACAATGATAAACAAACACAATTGCTACCTTTTGTCCCATTTCCATGTCGGTCTCTCAAAGTCTGGAGATGTGGCTTCAGGTTCCTGCTCTGCCCTGGCTGTTCACGGTGGCGTTTCGAACAGAGCCCCCGTCCTCCTTGGCTGCTCTTAGCTGTACTCACCCAGCACTCACAGCACCACTGCCCACCCCTGGGGGTAGGTGGCTCTGTGCTTGGCGGACACAAGACCCCATTTCTTCCCCGCAGCCTCTGGCAGGCTTGGAGAACAACTCAAGCCTGGTTTGGGGCTCCCTGGTAAGACTTCCCATCGCTGACATGGTGCTGTGTGTCCCCGCTGGGGAGAGCCTGGCTACTGTGACAGCAGCTGAGTGTGCCACTCGCCACCTCCGTCCCCTCGTGGGGAAGCCCTGGGGTCTCCCTGATGAGGTCCAAGCTCTGCAACGTCCTTCGCCTTTTGGCCAGGACCAGCTGGAGATACTCAGAGCACACTGAGAGCTGATTAGCTGCTGCTGTGCACTCACTAGACTCAAACGCAGGCTGCCAGAGGAAAGATTAGGGGATAGAAAAGAGGGGGAATGCCGTACGTCTGGGATTTGTCCTCTTTCCACCCCCTGTGCATGGTGCCTGAGCTGAGTTTTAAGGCTCAGTATGTGTGCCTGGCTGCCAGCTGGGAGCAGGAGCGGCAGCTGGGCTGTGACATCCCGTGGTGCCGGTGGCGTGCAAACCTCACAGCAGCGCGGGAAGAGCCGGTCCCGTGCCTTCCCAGCAGCCTGGCTCCTGCACTCCAGCCGGGCCAGCTCAGGAAGGCAGCGGCTTCTCCGCAAGGAAAGGGCGTTTATGTGGCTGAAGGCTGGGGGAGCTGATGTAGTCATCCCTGCTGAGCTGGTAGGCTTGACATTGCTGGAGATCCTGAGCTGTGGTATCCGTCAAGTGTCACAGGGGCCAGGTGCCACCTAGCATTAAGCAACCCACACACACACACTGAGAAACTGGGGTTTAAAAGAGTTGGGTACCCAGATCACCTCCAGGACAGTCAAGTTTTTAGTTCATTGTTTGAATCAGACCTAGAACATCATGGGTTTAAATAGGTAACCTGAGTAACTTGGCCTTAGATTCACTTAAATGGATGGATGGATCCACCTTCGGTAAAGCTCCCCCAGCTTTGGTAGCCTTACCCTAGATCAGCAGTTGCCTGCATCTCGTTCCAGCTTGCTGACAGCTGGGAAGGCTGAAGGAAGCCGTGACGGAGGAGCTTCTCCAGATCTTTAGTCTGTACACGGCCACTTCAATATCAACTGGTCACTTAAAGAACGTGCAGTTCCTGGAGGGAATGTGTAGCCCTAGGCTCACAGGGGAGCTGGCAGGTGGGTGCTTGGTGCTCAGTCCCTAAACAAGACAATAAATATGGGAAGGAAATGAAAAGTTTTCCGCAGGAAAAAAAAAAAGGGGAAAAAATATTAACATTGAGATGCACTTGTCGGGAGACATGAAACCAACATTTCACTACGAAAGCAGAAGCCATGAAGGGCTCATTTGCTGACAGGCTCAGTCTCCTGTGGCTGTTGAACTCGAGACCTACAGGGAAGAACAATCATTTATACTCTGCAAAAAACCACTGTCTTTATCATAGCCTGCCTCGGGAATAGATGCCTACAGATCTGGGGGTGTAGCTCTGATCAGCAGGCAAGACTAGAAAGGCAGGAAAACTTCCCCAAGAGTTTTGAAAGCAAAACAACCCCCCAACCTTCAAAGGCAGCTTGGCTAGAGGAACAGATCCCACAAGCTGATTTCTGTAGGCACTGCTTATCATTTCAAGTGATGGAGGTTTCACACTTTAAAGGCTCATTTCCTCTACAGTGCTCACACAACATCAGTATAATAATATTTCCCCCTCCTCCCCAGTGTCAATCATTACCTTCCAGCCTTCCATATGTCTTATCCAGATTGCAAATGCTAACCATTTGTGGGCTTTTCTGCAGAGTCACCCATTCACACGTACATCCAAACAATAAATAACTGCAAATCATTCCCAAAGTTTGTTTTTACAGTGTTTTGGCTTTTTTTTAAGACACTTCATAAAACCCAAGTGAAATGAATGGTCCTGACAGCAGCAATGCCTGTAGCTCATAGCAAGGGAGATGTTAAATGCAGCCTGTATCTGCCACTCTCTTCTCTCCCCTTCTGCCCGCTCAGGTCTCTGTCTGTCTGTCCTGTCACCACTTGTCAACCCACATCCTCTGGCTTTCAGCAGCCAGGGGGCTAGCAGAGGTGGCATGTGACACAAGGCAAAAACCCTGCCCTTCACCCCTTTGCATGCATCCCCTTTGCATGCATACAAACAAAATAACAAAAACCAGTACATGAATCCTTATAATTTAAGGCTAGTTTTTATCTGGTCGTGGCAGGTAATAGTCATGATATGTTCCCTCTTTCCATTTGGTCTGGACATGCACAGCTCTGCATCCTTCTAAGCCATCCTTCCATTAAAGACAGTTGAAAACCCACTGCTCTGTATGTTACGTGCAGAGACAGGCAGAGCAGATTGAGTCCTCTGCAGAAGAAAAACAACACAAGAAAAATGGTAATGTTTGGGGTGATTTTCCCCAACCTATTAACAACCATAGTTCTGACAAAAGATAAATTGCCAGCATCTCCGGCTGGCGTAACAAAGAGGACCTGCAATGCCCTGTATTAGCATGTACGTTGGCTCAGTAAATTATCTCTTTTCTATTTTTCTACCTTTGGTCCCTGCCTATCCACTGCATTACCTTACGCAACAGCAAAATGTTTTCTAACTAAAGCTCCAAGCCCAAAGACCCTACACTGGGTAAATTAACGGAAGTAAACAAGCAAGCAGCTAACTGGGGCTAATTATGTATCTGCCAGCAGCCTTGCTTTTAAGCACCTTACAGGTGAACATTTTAATTACTTAATGTGCTCTATTGTTCTTGAATTAGATATGAGAAAAATAACATCGATCCAATCCTTTTTTATTTTTACGCACTGGAGTTGGAAGGGAAGTGGCTTTGTAAGGGGATTACGTGTGTGTTAATCCTCCTTAGCTATGATGAAGTTCTCTGCTTCCTAGTCAGATTGTTTAACCCTCTTCTAACAGCAGCAGCAGCAGCTAGCTCCTCAAGAAAGAAGCTGGGGAAGATGAATTACGGCTTGGAAGACTTGAGAGATGAAATAAATAAATAAATAAAGAAAGAAAGGTTTGTCTCTTATCTTTTCCCATGCTGAATATTGCTTATCAAACTAGTAGGAAGACAGCCTCAATTTTAGCAGGTCCTGTAAGAAAGCAAGTGAACGTGTTCATTCCAGCATGGATCCCTTTGTTTCCTTTTGGATGCTGTAACAGGCTCGGAGTATCAGCAGCATCCTAAAAGCACCCCCTCGGGAAGAGAGGCGACGAGCAATTCCGATCCCATCAGACGGGAATTATCCATCGCTGGAGTACAGTATTTCTGCATTTGGAAAACAGCTTCACACTGTGGGTTCCAACAGGGGAAAAGAAAAGGCTGATGGCTCAAATCAAATGGAGCAACATGGGACAAGGGCCTGGACTCATCCGCTGTAATTTAGGCATTTCCAGGGCGTGCTGCAATGAGAAGGCTGGTATAGCTACATGCCTGCTGCCAGCAGGTCACCTGCAGCTCCAGAGGGTTATTAAACCATCTACAACATCCCTTGCTCTTTGAAGGTGCCTGCTGAATCTTACTGACTGGTAAGGAAGCCTACGGGGACTCTGCACCTGACTTAGGCTCTTCCATCAATTGTCCCAAGTGGAGGCAAATCCAGGCATCGTGTCCTGCTGCTGGAAGGGGAGAGGCTGGCTGCTGCACCAGGGAAAGCGGTAAGGCTGCTGAGGGAGAAGAGTAAGAAGTGAGTGGAACAGAACAGAGGCTGAACCAGGCTGTCACCGGGACACCTCTGGCACCTGCTGAAAGCTGAAGCCTTGCGGGATCACCTTAGATGGAAGGGTAGAGATGAGCCAGGCACCCAGCTCAGAAACAAAAGCTGTATTTTGGTTCCTTTTTCTTTTCACTTTAAAATGGTTGGCATCCTTCTATCAAGTTTAAGAAGTAATTAGTCTTGTGATGAAAGATCTCTGGCATGTCAAGGCAGAAAAGCATGGCTGATGGAAGCAAACACCGGGGCCTGGACAGGTTCAAGAGCAGTATTTAAATAGCAGAAATTGAAACTTTCGAGCCTCGTACAAAGTCAGTTGGGTCATCTGCTTTACTTTTGCTATAGCAACACAGGGAAAACAGCACGATGCAAAGGAGATCAGCTCACCCAGCAGTTCTGATAGATGCAAACCCAAAACCATGAGGGTCTTCAGGTCCTGCTATCAGTAGCAGAGCTGTGCCAGACCACCCACTTTGACTCACCAGTTTCCTCAGGCAGGTCCAAGAAGGTAATACATGCCCGGGCACACAAACCCACGGCCAGCAGGTTTCTCTGCAACAGCATGGAGTTGTTCATCAAAACCAAAGAAAATTCAAATTTACGTGGTGGCCAGACTCCTGCCTTACCCCAGCATTGGGCTCTACAGACATCAAGGGCTTCAGAGAGGCACCTCACATTCACTGCTTGGTGCCCCAAGCGATTTACATAGCAGTGCATTTCTGAGTCAGCAGTTCCTTGGAAATACCACAGTTATTTGGCATGGAGTCATGGCCCACACCACTTCTAACAGGCAGTGGTGCATGAGGAGTATTCATAGCCATAACCAAGCTAATGAGAGCAAAATCTGACAGAGACACAGGAGGACTGTGCTACAGCTAATCACAGCAGCTTTTCCCAGAAAAGTCCTCTGGTAACTACCTAGGGGTTGGATGGTCAGATAAGCAAGCGATGGTCACTGTGGATGCTCGCAATAAGAACAACCCTGCAGTAAGCTGCGAGACAAAACTGATTCAGGCTCACGAGAAACGGACGTGTACGAGAGAAGTAAAAGGTCCAAAATAATCTCACCCCCCAAGACGGGAGTGGAGCATCTCAGTAGCGAGCACAACTCTGCAGGGAGAGCGGGCACAGCACCTGCACGTGCCCCAAAATTCTAGAAGGAGCCCGTGAGATCAAAACACTCTCTGCCATGTTATAAATTTTAGAACAGTTCCAGCTGCTATTTTTTCATGCACATGGGGGAACAGTCTTCAAAAGGACTCAGTTCAGATTCAAACGCTGGACGAGAGCCCTGCTCCCAGCTCTGGCTGCTGCCCCTCCTGCAGCCCTGGTTCAACCAGGACCGCCGGAGCTGGTGACCTGTGAAGGCGGCAGACCAGCCTGCCTGTTGCAACCCCTGGGAAGTCAGTCGTAATGGACTACAAGCGCTAACAAGAGAAGCAGAACACTGCTAGGTTGGTTCAGAACCACAGTGCCCCAGCATGTCTTGGAGATCCAAAGATCTTCTATTTTGCCCTACACAAGTTGACCTACTTTTAGCAAACCCTAATTTCAAATCAACAGCTGAGGAGGTCATGAGAGCTCATTGGAAAAGGTAGGTAGGCTGAAGTAAGCCTGCAAAATAACATGAAGACCAGAATATATGAATGGATGGGTGATATCACCTCACTCCTGTTCCCTTTGTGTAACATGGTATGTTTTCATTTTTAGGGATTAAGAGACACTGATAACATTCTTGGATTTACTACAGAAGCCCTTTTTTAGCAAGTCCCATGATAATTTTCTGGTAACAGCACAGGAACCGAAGGTCTGGGATCTTACTCTTCTCTTTGTCTTCAGCTTCCTGAGGAAACGTAGACAAGTCGCTTAGCCTTTGTCCTCATTTCTAATCATTAACATGAACTCACTGGCCACCCCCCATCAAGTCTGCAAAGCCCCATGCATTGTTTAAAAAAACAAAAATTAAAAAAATCCTTCAACGTGAAAGCAGTGCAAGAAAACTCTATAGCATGAAATGTCATTACTGGCAATCACGTTACCATCCCCGTGAGAAGCACGGGGACCGCATGAATGGCAGCGTGCTACTGAAACCTGAAGTCAACAAGTAGAACACCTCGCCCTGAGAGATATTTTGGGATGTTTAGAGAACATGTCACCAGGAAATTGCAGTTCAGCTCTACCCGATTTCTCCACCCCAATCTCCATCCTGCTATTCCAAATTTATTTTAAATGTGGGCAAACGGAACGCACAGATCCAGATTTGGGATCCAGATATGGCAAAATCAGCAAATGGGCAGAAATAAGAATATTTAAAAAGTTGTAAGCAACATTCTGTGTCACCTACAGTTCTTACAGCACATGCATCAGAGAAAAAAACCCACCTAAAATGTCTCAGTTAATTTATTAAAATGTCTTAGTTTCCTTCCAGATTACTTACTCGATTAATGGAAACGTGTCCTTTAGTGGTATTTTTCACTCTGTTCTTCTTCCTCTCCATTAAGTACTGAAGCCAGGCTACAACAAAGCCAATACAGGTTTCTACTAATGGCCAGAACCAGACTGAGAAGAGCAAGGACACTGTGTTTCTTCCTGCAAGGAACGAGCGCTGTGATTTCTTCTTTCAGCTGACCACAGACAAGTTAAAGGTTTTTTTTCCCAAGCCAACAGGAACGTCTTAGTGTTAATAGCTAGAAGTCACAGCAATTGTGGGTGCCCTGTCAAGGTTTGTGACTAACAGGGTTTTCCAAGTCTTTAGAAAAAATGCTCAGTGGCTCTTAATGGAAAAATAGGAATTCTTTGCAGATCATATGAAGTTCTGATTGCTTGCTGAAATACACTAAGCCATCCCAAAACTCTGAGCCACGTAAAGACATAAAGCAATAATAATAATAATGCGCACACAGTGGCTTCCCTTCCCTTTCCCAGATGGGACAGCAGGGATGAGGGACAGGCTCATGTAAGCAAAAAGATAAACTCGCAGCTTCATTGCTACAGCCAGAAACTCGGGTGAGCAGGCAGCACTGGGGACTGCAGCCAGGTCCAGCTGAGTTCCTAGGAGCAAAACCCAAACAACCTTTTCAAACAGCGGTCACCTCGTCCCACCCCAACGCCCTACACAAAGGGCAGCGGGAACAGAAGGAAAGCCAAAAGAACCCTGCCCAGAGCTTCATCCCAAAGATCTCTGGGGAGAGCAGTGCTCCCTTCAAATGGGGAAGGTACTTGGACAACAAACTGGTAGTCTGTGTGTTTTGAAAAAACTAAAATAGAAGTCTCTCGCTCTTGCTCTCCAAAGACTAGAGCTATCATTTAACATTTTAATTAAAAGCCTCCTCAAAACTACTCATTTGATTTTATTTTGCTTTGATTGTTCTGCAGCAAGTTTGACAACACGGGCACTTTGCAGCCCTGTGTGTACAGCACATGTAATTAAAGTCAATAGGAGTTACAAAGTCTTTAAAACCAAGCCAGGGTGGCTGAAGCCAGTAGCCCAAAATTAGAAGCAACATGTGAAAATCCAGGTCACGTTGTGCTTGTGTTTGTGTCACAGCATCACCTAGGGGCTGCAACTGGGGTAATGCCCAATTGTTCTGGACATTATAGAGGTACATATAGACGTGGAGGCTTCTAAATGTCCAGGCACACAGCAGTCACTCTCACAAAGACTACACTCAACCAGGCCCTGAGCGTTTTGATGAGAAAGTTCTTCTGGTAGATTTATACATATATATATATATATATACACATATACACACAAGTATTTCGTGCATTTTTTTAAGCAAGAGCCACCATAACACTGAACTGGAGGGCACAGCAGTTGTAGAACATACTTTGGATCACAGCCATAGGAATGCTACTGCTGGACATTTCCCTACTCTAAAAAACATTAAATAAGCCATCCAGTCATTTCATGATCATTTGCAAACTGAGATCCATGAAAACTATGAAAATTAAACCCATGTGTATGCTTAGTATAGTCTGGCACTTACATTGTTGCTGATTATAGGAATTCAATGTTTACAATTTACATTCTTTCCCAGACTTTCTTTTTTTCTGAATCGAAGTAAAAACTCGCTTGGTCTTACCATAACATAGTTCAGACTGTTGAGGACAGGACTGCTCCTTTGTGAGAGAAGCAAAGTCCAACCATGAGACACCAATTCTGGTCTGTTACCAAGAGATGATGAAACACAGTAAGATACAGACCAAATTAAAGACACAGGAAGGAGCTGGAAATAAAAACTGATCTCCAAAATTTCCGAAGTCTTTTGAGAAAACCATGACTTGGACTCAACTTTAGAGTAAGAGGAAACTTGATCATTTTGCTAACAGCTGTCCAGAGCTAACAGCAAGTTGAAAAACACACTAAAGATGACTCGTGCAGGATCTGTTCTTCACAATGTTCTGCAGATGTATAGCAAACTGTACACTGCCAAATGCAACAGCAGGCCTGGAATCCTCCAGCAAACACATGTAACAGTACTTCTTCCAGACCCAAACTGGGTTTCTAGGGCCAGCCTGGTGGTTTATGCACAAACTCTCACATACAGGCATCTTATTGGCTTGATTGGTACCAGATAAAATGCGAGAAAGCTCACTATCGATCATCACACTTTCAATGATCAAGCCCTCCTGGACCCAGATGTGCTGAGAAGAGCGTGAGAAGCATGAAGAGTTACCCCTAACTCCAGGAAGAGCTGGGAGCAGACAGAGCTTAAATATCAGCTGGCTTCAGAGGGGGCTGGTATACATGATGAAAGCAGCACAGGAGCAGCACCAGAGGCACACCAGCAGCCACAGCGCTGACAGGTGACTGAGCAGGCACACAGGTGAGAGACCGTGCACCTTGGTGGGCACAGGCTAGCAGCCTGGTTGTCCTTGTGCTTTCAGCCCCACGTATGAAGGGTTTGGGGCTTTCTAGTCCCACTTTCTTTGAATAACAATGTATGTTTTCAATTCCTGACCAGCCTTCCAAAAAAGCAAAAGTGAAGTGAGTAATGCAGGGTGTGTGTTTGTCCAGATTACATTTCCACCCAACTGCAAAACTCCTCCTTTAGGGAACTACCTTCATTTGATGAAGTAAGACCAGTCCCTGCCAGGGGTCTAGAACACAAAGTTATGCAGTAGCAATGGGTAGATAAGAAGGCAGAGCAAACATGGAGGGAGGGGGAGACAAGAGTACTGCCTACGAGGCTTAAAATCAGCTCAGAAACACCTGGTTAAACCCCAGCCCCTGAGCACAGTCCTTACAATGCTCCAGCAGGGTCAGATGGAGAAATACCAGTGGGAAAACAGGAGCAGTGCTTAGGCCTATGGGCGCGTTAGCAGGATGCAGCCAAACGTGAACACTGAGACATAAGAGCAGGCATGGCCACCAATACCCTTCTCGATCAGTACCATGCCAGCTTTTGGCTCTAGCTCCCAGTCTGTGCCAAATCATATTATCAAAACAGCGTGCGAGTTGTGCCACAGGACAACTGAGCGGAAATAAAGCCATCTGGCTCATCTGACCCTACCCTGACACCGCCGATTACAGCTCTACCCGCAGCAGCGACTACCAAGACACAAAATAGAGAGGGATCCTCCGAAAGCAGCGGAGCTCCATGCTTACAAAGGAGCACATTTTTCAACTGTTGCTTCTTAAAGGAAGTTTCTTCAAATATTTCAGGTTTTTTCCCCAGTATTTTTAATGCTTTAATTGATCAGAATGAAGACATTAAAAAGCCTTCTCCAATGTAGTAAGCAGTGTCCTGTGAGAGAGGTGGCTCTTATAAATTAATTAGGTATTCTCTCAGCCTTCAGAAAAGATTTACCAACTCACTGCTTTCCTCTTAGCTGTTCTTCCCAGAGGTTGAACAAGCTGAAGTCCTGGCTATTCCAAATTTTACTACAACTTCAGAATTTATGGGCTCTCTATAAATCAGTATTCAAAAAAGGTAAGTCATGCTGAAGAAGAGCCCTTCCCAGCAAGGCAGAAAGTCCCAGTATTCAATGCCTGTAGAGAGAAGGAACTGAGGAAGAAAGGAAAAGCCAGGCTTCTTTACACGCTAGGCATCAGGCTAGTGCCAACAGCAGAGAAGCAATAAATAGCTCACAACAGGGTTTAGGTGTAAAAACAACTGGAAACTGCTGTTGTGGAAACTATAGTAGCAGTAGAAGCCGAAGCAAACTGTTTCTGGTACTCAATGACATCTTTATACTGGCAGAAGTTTATTTGCTGATAGCCTGTCCTATAGCTCTTCCACAGAAGTCTCATTTCTCCTTTGAAGGTCTGTCATGAAACCATCCTGCAACTTAGTTCCCCCATCCAGTAGTAAAACAATTCCAAAAAGAATAATTAAGGTAAAATTTACCCTGTATACTAGGGAAACTTCAGAAGGCATAACAACTGTTCATATTATCAGAGCTGCTGCTCTGAATAATGAATTACAGCAAAACCTTAGTGTGCACTGTAGGCTGCTCGGGAACCACTGCATTTGCCAGCATGCAAATGCATAGAATAAAGCGTAATAGCTTCTAAAGGCAGTTTGTATCATTTCCTATGCCTTGCAGGGACAGACAAACACACATACTGGTGACATGGGTTGATTTACTGAGTTATTGCAAAATACAATACTTTGCAATCAATACAGAGCAACTCTATTCAAAAACTATTAAATACAAGGTAACATCTGTGTCGGCTTGTGAAAATAAAGTAAAAAATATTAAAGTTTTAACTGCTGGAACACCAAATTATGATCTTCACAGAAGAGTAACAAAAGCACTGGTTGAAATCACACTCCAAATATATAACAAGATGCTGTGTATGATCTATGCAGCAACTTTAATACTGGAATCTAGTACTCAAGGCTAGTTCTGGTTCACTGTATACCTGCATTTTTAAACTTTCTGTTTTTATTTAATCCACTGCTTAAAGTTCTTGCCACTACCCTCTGTTTACACCGTGCTGCCCTCAATTAGCCTCCCTTCAATGACTGACATCACTGATGGACAGCCTCTGGAAGGCCAATTCAGATCTCTCCGTAACAGCAGGGGAGAGGACTAGAGCACAGAGAAAGGCAAGAACATCAGAAGCAGGAAAGCAGGAATGTGAGACTGTGACAGAACAAGCAGTTAAGAACAGGACAGTGCATCTGTGACTTTTACAAAACACTGTTCAAGCAGCAAAACTCATACATAGATGCTTGTTGCTAAACAGCTCAGTGATTTGTCATCGTAGGTGTTACACACATAGAAATCAACCATAACACAGTAAATGATAGAATTGAGATCACTAATTTTACAGCAGTGATCAAAAGCACCTTCCAATGCCTGCCAGTGCAAAGCTTTAAGTCCAAAACAATTGGGCTGAAAATACACTTGTCAGTCAGTGGAGGACTTGTGAGAACACACATGAATTCCAGCCAGAACTGTTGACAGAGGACACAAAGTGCCATTTTCCAAGCAGCACTTGAATAGTTTACTTAAGTTTCCCCTCTCCCTAGCCACCACTCTTTTGAAGTAGTAAAAACCAAAACCAAACAAAAATGACCAACAAAACCAAACAAAAAAAACCCCCAACCAAACACACACAACAAAAAAAAAATAAAGGAGTAAAAAGACTTTATGGGAAATATTTTTAAAGGTGTTGTCAAACAACATTTCTTCAAGGCTGAACTGTTGTAACAGTATACAGAAGTTGGTTTCTAACAAGATGACACTTCATATTTACCTTTGCAATATTTTTAGGGTGCAGTTCAGCAGGGTGAGCACCATCTGCATTTACAAAATGTGTCCTTGTCCCCACAAGCAAGTAGCTATTGGACTTCAGCATCTGCTTACACGTGTAAGCTTTGTATATATAGTTGGTGTGCATACACCCTGCAAGTACAAAACAGGCTCTCCTCTTTGAAAACCATAGTACTTAAAATATCTAAGCAATTAGACTTCCAATCTCTTGCTTTGGTATTGAATCAATAGAAAATTTACAATGCCATTCTTCAGTCTTACACAGACGGAGTTATTAACCAACAAAATAAAAAAGTAACAAGTCTCAGTATCCAAAGAAATCTACAAATACATTCATCCAAATGTGGTACATTACGAATAAGGAGGTGATACATGGAATTGCTCTAGAATGAATGAAAACTAAGTAGTTGTAAGAAAGCCTGAAAGTCTTCCTAACACTTTTTCTCATGTAACACTTGAATTCACTGTGGCAATGATGATGTAAAAGCTTCTACTATGTTACTTCAAGTTCTACACTTCAGGTTTGATTGAAAAGAGGGGAAATGAAGGGCCTCTGAGGAGTTCAGCAGCAAGGCTTAAGTGCATTGAAAAAATTGATAATCTGTGGCACATAGGAATTATTGGATTACACAGGATACTTTTTTTCTATTTACAGTATCATACACTGTATAAAGTCTCTGCTGCAATATTTTTTTTAGTAATTAGCCTGTAGCAAATCACAGTAACATTATTCAAAGAAAAAGGAAATCCTATTTTCTTGTGAAGACTAAGAAACTAAAGGGTATTACTTATCCTTGCTTAAGCTATCTACCCCTCTGAACCCCATGAATTCCAAAATCTAATTGGCACAAAACCATTTTGATAACTTAATACAGGAACTGATTGCTCTTGATTGTTTACCTCTTGACTTAATCATTACATTCACTGCTGGAGAATTATCCACTTTGCTACATGTCAGAATTAATACATTTAAAAAAAATACACACACACAAAAAACAAACAAACAAAAAAAAAACCAAACAAAAAAACCACCACAAAACCTGCAAGAAAGAATGACTTTGCTGTTGGGTATCTGACTGCACGATAAGAATTACAAAACAATGGAGTATATCACAGTAATATCATGCTGCCTCTTGTACACCAAAAACTACAGCAAGCCTTCACAGATAATTATGTTTATGGAATAGTACATAACTTCAGAAAAAAAAACTGCCTTATCACCAGGCTTAGTAGGACATCAGAGCCTTCAAAGCAGTTTCTGACATCAGTCTGAAGACACGGGGATTTCTGGTTCCAGCTGAGGCTGAAGCAAATTAGAAGGGAGTGGGAAGGAACATTGTACACAATGTGACAAGTTAACAAAATGACATATTTGCACTTGAAAATGCAAAACACACTGCAGTAAAGGAAAAAAACCCAAATGACATCTGTCTGAGGGCAGGAAGCACGGCCCACCACTTTGCAACAGGTTTTCATTTAAGTATTTTAAAAACTTAAATCAAATGTGTAACAATCAAGCAGAAGAACAATGCAGAACAGAAGAACCATGTTTGAAGATCAGTTTCACATCCTTTACAAGAAACCTGGACCTGTTTCTTCACTGATAAAATCCTGTCACCAGGTCAAAAAAGACTTTACATAAAAGCAAGCAGATGGATACAACTATGGAAATCTTAAATACTTACTAACTATTGTATGGAAAAGTTTAGTTGTGAGACTGATAAAGAAGGGCAGAGTGGCTTTTAGTCAAAGGATTGTATACTCTTCTAGAAAACAACAGACACAGCAAAACAAAACAAAAACAAAAAATCCAACCAACTATGCGAACTGATTATCAGTTTACTAACCTTTGTGTTTAAGTCCTCAACTAAGATATTTAAAATGCACTTGCAACACCTGAAGACAAAACAGGATGTACCTGCTATGACAAAATTACTTTTCTTTCCAGCATACTCTTCATTAGCTTTTGTTGCCACATGCTGAAGAAACTATATTTAAATCAGTGAATGGCAAGCGTCAGCAGGCAATGATTTGCACTACACTGGGGCGGTTCCACCTTCATCATCCTTATCTTCAACACCTCCTTTTTTTAACTTTTAAATTTAAAAAAAATCAATCTTCCATTTGGAAATTCAGACCCAGGTCTGATTTTCTTTGTCACCTCTGATCACACCGTAGGATATCTTCAGAGACAATTCATTTCTTGCCAATTCCATTTGTTACTTTTGATTTGGAGTGCCGATTCCTCCTTCTAGATGAATGGCTTTCACTATTGACTGAATGTTTTGGTGGACTATTGTCAGCACCTGCTGAGAAATAAATATTTTTTTACTATATATATATGACATTATCAAACTCTTGTCTAAAAGACAGTAAGGCTTTCTAGAGCTACAGCGTTTACAGTATGAATTATTTCAGGCTAATACGAACTGGTCGATACTTGTACTCCATCTAGTGGCCTATTTTTTAAAAAGAATGTAATTCTTAAACTTCTGCAAAATTCTTCCTCAAAAAAAATTTTCAGAAGTTGGCTATAGCAGAATATACTGGTGAAACATCCCCCATTCTAAATGACATCAATAATTAAACATCCACATTTTTATGACTGGCAGGTACTACTATCAGCAATTAAGAACTATGGAAGTGAGGTCACAGATCCTTATAAGAGTACATTTCTTACTTTCAGTCTTTCAAATGACAGACCATGTTTGAGAAAGCAGAGGATGATAATGGGGACTGAAACAAGAATTCAAGAGCAAAATATGAAAGAGGCTGAAATTTGCAATTAATGAAGTATCAGACAGTCAAGAGAAAGATTTGCTTAGCCAGATTTCTCTAGTAGATATAAATAGGAAAAACATTTTGAATGCAAGCTATTTTTCACCAGAATTCAACCCCCCCAAAATCTACTAAACAGAGAATAAATTAATATCAGCATCCAGAAAAATCATTAATATAAAGCAGCTCTGCTGTAGGTACTTTTCAAGTATATAAAAAAACGAAGTACCTTTAATGATACAAACACCTGGAGCATAAACTCTGACAGAGAGAACATCCAGGTGTAAATCTTGATATTTGTTCAATAAGCAAGACCACATTAAAGAGTTAATGGAGGAGGCAGGTAGCTTAACTGACCTCTAGTGTAAGGAGAAAAGGAGTCAGAGGAGGAGGCTGCTGTTGCTTAGGTCAGAAAAAACTGTTTAGCAGCACTACATTGACTAGGCAGGCATCAGTAAGAATACAAGGTCCAGACACATTCCTGACTGTTTCTTAATAAGGAGGAATAAAAACACAATTCACATTCATACGTTTCAAATAAAACATGCAATGTTCAGAGAGAAAATCTGTCCACTAGAGTTATGAAATGCATAATGCCCTAAATGTACAAGAATGGCCTGGAATAATGGCAGAAAAATTCAGCTGATTAATTAAAAATTAAATAAATTTCTGAGAGGTAGAAGAAAAAAAAGGTAGTAAAGCAAAATAGCTTTGCAGTTGATTTATTTGTATAGCTCCTGTAGAGATGTTTAAATAAGACCAGCCGTCTGCAAGGTAACTTTCTCAAGCCTCATTTCCTAGTGTTGAGCCTTAATGCTACCACTTCAAGAGTATAGACGCAAAGTGCCAATACCTCTGCTGAATTTAGAATGAAGCCAGGAAGCATCTGGACTGTATGGGCTGTCTTCACTTTCTGATAAGGTCTGCAAAACCAAAAAGGACACGTCATTGGGATGCTGGTGGTTCTTGTGATCAGCACTTCTCCTGTTTGCAAAATTAGACTTAAAAATTTAAACTGTGGCAGAAGTCCTCAAAACTTTCAGCCAGTACTTAGGACTTTTCCCTTCCTAGTTAGAAGGTACGACATAGATGACACAATAAGAACTCACCACTTGCCATGTGATCTGTTGTGTAACCAAGTATTCTTAATATTCCCCTAGCATTCCACCTGTACAATGGGAACATTAGCTAACCATTCATCCCTGAATGCTTTGCTAAAATTACAGCCTCATTTTGAGTAACTAAGAAGACACATTCTTTAGAAACCACAGCGTAATCTGGGATCTGTCCAAGGCCTGCTGAATTCAGAGTTCTTTCTATTGACTTCAGTTAGACCCTGGACCATCCCCCCCTTCACCCCCATTTATATTAGCTCTGGTAAAGAATTCTAATATTTAGGAGCTTTGCAGTTTTAATTCTGGTATAAAACAAAAACAGGCTTCTTAATAAAGTACCTTTTCCCGGTGGCCACAGTATTCTGCATACCAAACCATACCATATAAACACAGGAAAGTTGTAAAGGCCTAAATAAGGAAGGAGAAGAAAAAGAAAAAATAATGTGTAAAACTTTCGCAAATTCCTTGCAGAGACTTTAACGTTCTGTTTCTCTCTGTATCTTTTGTCAGGATGAGCAAGACTCATGCTTCAAGGTACACATACATTCTGCCACCACAGGGTATGCAGACCAGTTCTTGATGGGAGCATGAGAACACACACAGATCACCCTCATACATGCAGGATATACTGTCAGTATGATTTTTTGTCCTCATCCTGTACAGTTGTCATACAAAAGCAGTTGGTAAGCACTTTTAGGTATATTATCAGGAACACCTGCTCTGGCAGAAAAACAAATTCCCCTTCTCCCTGCCCCATGCTTCAGGCTAGGTTACACATTCAGTTTTGTGGTGCTCTGATCTGGGAAGCAATTCAGTACTTTCTCCTCTGAAGCTTCAGGAATAAAATCATCATGCTAAATAAAAGGACAATAAATGCTGTCTTCCTATCACCTGCTCAAACTGTGCTTCCAACTAGAAGGAAGAAGTATTTATCTGCCAGCCCATTATAAATGCCTTATTTTTCACTGATCATTAAAAATGTGTTTGGCATCAGAGTTACAAGCCTGGCGAGACAAATATCCATTTACTGTTACAAAATGGGCATTTCATGCTGCACTTGCAATAATCACACTGAAGTACAAAGTTGCAGGCTGAGTGAGAATTATTTGCCTGACAAAGCAGGGTTGTTTATGTAGTTTAAGACTTCAGTGTGAATCAACATGCATTACTTATTAATGCTATTCATTAACTCCCGTTCCTTTCCAGTGGGCACTATAGCAAGCACTGCCAAAGGTAGCCTCGAACTGACATTTTTTTCCTCTCATAAAGTGCCCTATAACTTATGTTTGTTTCATGTTAAGTACTGGTACCGTGGCTATACTCTGCAATGTCAAGAAAAAAAAAAAAGTTATCCTAGTCCCTTCAAAGTGTGTTCTAAGTGGTCTAACATTTCCTTTTCCTAGGACGTGCACAAAGCTCTTCACCAGCACTCCCCAACAATGATCCCCTGCTGCCAATGTTCCAGAGAGGAAGCTATTTAGATGCTTTCAATGCTTTTGCCATGCTTTATGTTTCACATGAGAAATCTCACTTACCACACAGAGAAGCCAAAACACAACATACAGTATTTGTGTTTTGGAAAAAAGATCCTGTCCAAACTTTATGCACACAATAGCTTCAAGGAAAGCAATAACCCTGTGGGTAAATGAAAGAGGGGGGGAAGCAGTTACAAACACTAAGGATTTAACTTACATGTTCACAACCCAGACCCCAGACTGCCAGGTCTAAACAAGCACTACTCTCTAGTGAGCACACACCTCCCCCCAACACCACCATTAACTGAAATTAATTTTTCTTGCTATACTTTTCTTCAGCATAAACAGCATACAAATAATGATCGACTGGCAGTTCACGATCCTGTGAGCCTTTGCTTGTCCAGGGAACAAGCAGGGGGGTGTGCCAATAGCAGAGAATTTCTGGTTATACCTACAGCTGTGCTTCAGCCTTCACCAGATATAAATTTCTTTTCTGAACAACCAACTGACTCCCTGTTGGGTGAACTAGAACTGTGTTTTGGGGATTTCTCTACTGGATATGAATCTACTACAATTCTGAACAGGCTACTTTGCTTGCTTCAGATGGATTTTAATGAGAAAATTAACATGAAACAGCATTTCAAATTCTCTAAGAATCCATGCATTTGCTCTGGTTGATGTGCAAACTCTGATCCACACTACAGTATCAGAAGATTTCTGAAGAAATTGAGAGGAAAAACTGCAGTATTCACTTTCCTCTCTGGCATTACAAGAATCAAAACAAGTATCTTCAGCTCTCTCCCCATTACCACATGTCTACATCTTTTCAGGCTCAAAGCTATGGAGGCTTGTCCACCACTTGGTGTGGAACAAGGGGTTTGAATCCAAAGTTTCCATCACTTCCATGAAAACATAGTTTGTATAGGTTCTGGACACAAAATTACGTATTTTTAGCAAATACAAGTGTAGAAATGTGACTGGTGCAGCAAAAGCGTAGACAATTGACTCTTCTTCATGATTTGCTTCAGCTTGAGAAAACGATTAAATTTATAAAAGTTTAGTATTTAACTTGTTCAGCAGTGACTTTGAGGTTGTACATATGAGCACATGCATGAAAATTCTCCCTCAAAAGTGCACAAGGCACACTTATCATCAGGTCAAGTGGTTTCGTCTCCCAAGCTCGACCCTGCAGGACACATTCCCTACCCACACTCTCCACAACCAGGAAGCTGCCAAAAAATGTCTCTACTGCCTGACAGACAGGATCCAGCTCCCTCAGTGAAAGAGGGAGGAAAGGTATGTGCACAACTTAACAACTGGTACTGCAGAGATGGTCCTGGTGCAAATAATAAATTACAGCTTTCTCTGTACCATCTAATGTGACTTGCAACATGATGAGTGGGGCCAAAACTTAAGAACTGTGAAATTAACACCTAACTGACCAACACTGCAAATGAATGAGGTGCGTATTAATAAAAATTTGAGAGCAGTGTTACTCTGTTGGGTGACCAACTATTTTTCTTTCTTGGTTTTATATTATTCTTACTGATCCAGCTGCAGATTAAAAAAAAAACAACAAACAGTTAAACTGAACTATAGCAGTGGGAACAGAAAGACCACCATCAGGAAACAAACTTATGAGGCTATGATATACTCAAAGGTATAAACAAAACAACAGGCTATTTTCAACAAGGACTCAGAAAAATTATACAGCTGTTTGTGCTGCATTTATACATTCTTTCCATTATTCTTGTCAAGAATACTTGGGTTAAGTACGTTGTACAATAGGACAGCTATTACAGTTAAAGTGGGAAATCAAAAGATAGAAGAATACCAACAGTGAAAGGTGTTAGTGTCCTACTGAAGGATGATGAGAACACTCCATAGAACTAAAGACTCTAAAGTTTTTATTCAATTAAATAGTCTTGTCACATCCTATGATATTCCTTTTTGAAAGGCTTCATCTTAATGAAAACGGTGCAATTTCCAGCAGAGCTGTTGCACTGGCCTTCTTCATGCCTTACCTCACTCACGGTCCATCTACTAGGAGTGATGGTACAGTATATTTCAAGTTACAGAGAACCCAATTTCATACTAATGCAAGGCATTAATTTTAACTATTCCCATGGTTAGACCATTACAAATTAAATTTGTGCCTTCAAGAAGTATGTCTTGATCACCAGAGATGAATATTCTATATACTTGCTTTTAATTGCTTCAGAAATTATATTCTGGATAGTTAAATTACCTGAAGAGTCCTGTTTTTCCAACAAATAAAAGGAACTCCTAGTGTTGCTCTGTTTTTTCTAGAAATTACAGAAGTAAGCAGCATCAAGGAGAACTTACTCCATGCACATTTCCCATGATTAGATCGGACTGTTGAATATTCTATTGCAGTTCTTGTTATGCAGTTGTAGAGATATCTAAGCATATATTTATTGACATATATGACATCAATGTGTTCAGTGAGAGCTCTGAACCCAAGATGATGGTTTCTACAACCCTCAACAATTTTTCAGACCCAGAAGGCAAACATTCAGAATCATATTCTCTTCAGTTTGTAAAAGAACATGTTTATATTCTCCCTCTTGGATGAAACAAGGTCATCTTTCTTTCTTCGTAATGCAGAACTTGAAAATTCTTCCCCCAAAATTACAAAATTCTTTACAATGTGTCTTCTGTAACTCTAAAATTACCATCTACAGTTGAGCAAATATCCTCTTTCATCTTAATTCCCCATTAATTTAAATACAGGTTTCAGTAACATGTCTGTATTCAAATGCCTATCTCCAAAATACTAATACAGTTGATTTTTAGCTATTAAGATGTTTATGCACAAACAGAGAAAGGTTCTTTGATTCTAATTGTAAATTAAGTAGTCATATTAACTGTGTGATAAATTAGTTACCTTCAGTACTAAAGCACCTTCCATACCAAACCCAGAAAGACAGGTTACTCTGCCACAATCATTAAAAAAATCCTTTTTAAGGACCTGTGTATGTTACAGACACCCTCTAAGAATCATAATGCATGTTTCGAGGAGGGGGATCCTCCCTCATTAAGGAGGTTTAGGCTTACAGAAAATGTTACCTAATCCTACTCAGCACCAGTAAAACTAAACATGAACAGTTACTACCTTTTGTATGTCCACTGGATGTTACAGTCCTGAGTTGAAGACAGTAACAGACCCATCCAGAAAGGTGGTAAGTCAGTGAAAGATGTGAATCCTTAAGCCCAGCGACACCCAAGGAGACCTGTATCTTGTTCTCCAGGGTACATTTAAAACAGCACAAC
>JAVJGJ010000037.1:29004930-29017846 GCA_035590215.1 Microhierax caerulescens
TCAGCCTTCTAGTAATGTTCACACCTCCCCCCAAGAACAATTCATCTCACACACTTAGATGGGTGGCTTACCTCCGTGAGCTCCCAGGTGATGCTAATAGTCCAGCACAGCCCATAGCTACGGATCAGCAAAGCCTTCATAGCCCAGCCCCAGAAATGCCCAAAAGCAAATATATCAAAGTGGCTGAGGATTCTCTCCCAGGTGATCACATGGCAGTTCACAGCATACTCCTGTTAATGAAAATTAATAAATAAAACCAACAAAACACCTTCAATTGACAGGCAACTTTGGAAACACCAGTGAGAAGAAACTTCCTTCTATCCAGTGCAACAAGCCTGAAATTACAAGGATATTAAAATAAGCATTATTCCACTTTCTTGTCCTTCAAAAAGTCTGCAGGAAAACTTTCAGGATTAAGACTCAGCATCATCACAGTACAGCTCTAATTTAACAGAAGATAGGATAGACCTTGGTGCCTGAAGTAGAACGTATTTCTTATGTGACAGAGGAACAGTAGAAGCAATAAAATCAGTAAAAATAAAACCAGCAAACACTCCGGAAAATAGTTATTTGCTTTTCCTTGGGGTCTTGATCTGGAATAACCACCTTTTCCCATTTTCACTCTGTCTGGTGTTCAGATGTGGCTCATCATGGCTAATCCTCACCAGTCTGTGACGTCATCCTAATGTTCATTTATCTTTTATGCCTTGTTTTCCTCACAAAAGCAGTTTTCCAGAACACATTCCTATTGAGAAAGTTTGGTCACAGAGCTGGATTAAAAATCATAATAATAATTTAAAAAAAGGAAAAAAAACCAAAAGGAACTTGTAACTGTTTTGTCACGATGAGTAGCAAATTCATTACCAATATTAATATTCTAGTCATCAATAACAAAGAAAATGTGTTCTCTCATCACTTTGTATAGCAAGTGCTAGATATCTGCCCAACAACAACAAAAAAATCTGTATGCTAACAGAAGGCTATATCTGTGGGGTTCTGCCTTGTCACTGGGCACAAACTGAACTATTCCCCACTGGAAACATATTTTAAAAAAATGTCTGCTGTCCATCCCTCCTAAAATATACATTGCCACCTGCAGGTGACCACACAGCACTGCTCGGTGCTGTTGAATTAAGAAAGGATTCTCCTTCAGGCCAGAACAATTGCTAATCCTGCACAAATGAACTGTGATCAAGTTGAAAAGGGGATGGCAGAGAAAGATTTAAATCCCGGTCTCCATAAAAAGAAGAATGCACAATTTCATACAAATACTTCTATCAGCAGGCAGTTAAATCCCACTATGAAACTGCAGGTAACCCTTACTGCTGGTGCTCTGAATAACCCTGAAGTGAAAGCATGCTATTGCTTCTCACACATGCCATTGATGCTTGTTATTCAAGGAAAGGTGCACCGCCTCTGTGCATGAGAAGCACAGAATGGAAGGTGCAGGCTCTTAGCCACACCGTGATATCTGAAACTTTATGATGAGTGAACACAATGATGTTACTCCAAAACTAAGCTTTTTTTTCCCAGGGCTTTTGTCTTTTGCTTTTATTTTTTCTGGGGCTTTTGGCCCTCTGTCTCACCTTTCCAGCTGCAACTCTGCCAGTCATACACTGAAACGTGTTGAACTTTCTTTTATACTGAAGCAACTTTGCCAGCCCTGTGCAAAAGACCAAGCTGCAGACTTCCTTATAGTTACACTTTAAAAATTTACTCCAACTTTAAGTGACAGTGTCAGGATTGCAAAGTAGTACAAAGTTTTCCCTGACTGCTACAGTCAGGGAATCTGCTGCACTGTGGTTCAGTGCCAGTAGTAATACTAGTCCTCCCCTTGACTTGAATCTACTTATTTCTGACTTAAATGACAGGAGAGCCAGGTGAATCTGACTTGCCAACAGGCTCCTCATCTCAGTTCCCTTTTGTTGCTCAGCAACATCACTAACCCCCATGCTCATGCTCCATTTAGCAATGTGTCCTCCCACCACCCTAACAGCAGGCTGCCCACGCCTCACCACCACCACACCATCTTCTGCAGAACAGAAAGTCACAGCCCTACTCTAGATGCTGCAGTTGCACAACAGATACTGCTGATCAGCCAAGGTGCAACACCTGAAGCATCCACAGTTTTCCCAGTAAGAAGCCTATATGTAGCCCTCACTATCCATCAGCTAAGGTAAGCTTACTGTACTGTAAAGATTTCCATCCTTCTTACGTGCTACAGGGCAGGACCTTGCAGCCACTGCTGATTATGTGCTGTGCAGTAGTTTGCATACGCAGTAAATTGCTATTTGCCAAAGACAATCTCCGTATTTCCTCACTCTTGAGGCACAAGTGTGATCACAGCACCTACTATACAGGAGGTGACCATGGTGTACAGATGCGCAAAACCAAGGGCAAGGAGCCTATATGTCAGTATTTTATATTACATATATATATATATATATATATATATATATAAAACCTGCTCAGGTGGTGGGCAGGAATTTGATACAGTAAATTAAGAGGGCGAGACTTGCAATTCTTGCCTCTCCACGCAATACCCCTCTTCTGCTTGGTGCTCAACTGCTCACACCCTCTTCTGCCTGCCTCCCAACATAGCTCACATACTTCTCCCAGGCTTCCTTTTACTATCTCAAGTCCCTATGCTAGTGTCCCCTCCTGAAGGTAAACGTTTTATGTATTCAAAACTCTGCAAGCTGCTCAACAGGCAGAAGAACAAGCCTGGCTTTCCATGCCACTCCAGATCATGGTCTATGGAAGTAATTTCCCAATGATAATAGCATTAGTGCTTAGCTGCGTGACTGAAAAGCAGCAGAGTCCTGCAGCTGTTGTATCCAGATTTCCACATATTCAGAAGGATGTGTTGTGGTTTAACCCTAGCTGGTAATTAAGTATCACACAGCCACTTGCTCAGTGCCCCCTCACCCACAGGGATGGGGAGAAGAGTTGGAAAGGGATGTAAAACTTAATGGTTAAGAAAAAAATTAATAATTGAAACAGAATAATAATAACAATGATGACAATAACAGTTATAATGAAAACAAAATCCAGAGGGAAAGGAAGAAAGGAACACGTGATGCACAATGCCACTGCTCACTACCTGATTGCCCAGCCAGTCCCCAAGCAACCACCTGCTGGCCAACTCCCCAGGTATATATATACCAGGCATGATATCCCATGGTATGGAATTCCTCTTTGGCTCGTTCGGGTCAGCTGACCTGGCTGTGTCCTCTCTCAGTTCCTTGTGCCCCTCCAGCCTTTTTGCTGGCAAGGCCTGAGGAACTGAAAAGTCTCACATCAAAGCCAAAAAACAGCACTGCACTAGCTCCTAAGAAGATAATTAGGTCCATTCCAGATGAAACCAGGACACATGCCAGTCATTTACTAAGCTCAGAGCAATAAGGCACGACCAAAGTTCTCCGAGTGCAGCATTGTGGCATCAAAAATACTGATCTGGGTCACACCATAAAGGCCTTGTTTAGATACCACCTTGTTAAGTCTATTTTCAGTATCCAGGCTCATATCTATTATTTAAAGGAATCCAAAGACACCCCAGTGCAAATATATCTCACACTCCCAACTGCATGCTCATCTGAACATCTGCTTTAGAAAAAAAAATACAGAGAAGACTTTTTCACACCAATTGATTTCAATGTAAATAAATAGAGTTGATACAAAAGGCTTGTTGACTCTGTCTAGCATAGGCAACTGCTCACGGCAGCAAACACAGATTTATCTCTCCCTGCTCACATAACATGCTTGAAGTAGCCAAAACTTCCAATAAAATGCCATGGATACATACCATAATATCTGCTTCCCTTGTGGCATATCGAAGATTAGGATCCAGCCAGTACATCACTGCTTTTACCTGCTCAAAGTTAAGGAAGAGCACGAACACCAGGAACAGAAAATAGAGCACACTGAGACCTGCAAAAAGACTCAGCTTTAAGATCACATTCACTCACAAAACTTGGGGCAGAGAGAGTCCAAAAAGCTGCTTTCATACTATTGTTCCACACACATCCAGTTTGCACAAAAGAGTTTTCCACATATAGTGGCTACATGCAAAAAAGCTTGAGACAAGTCAGACAGTAATCTCTGAGCACTCAGCACTTCATATCCCCTCCTGTTTCAACTGATAAGAATATATTCTCAACTGCATGAACCCAATCGAAACAAAATCAGTTTAAACAGTTTAGACACGAGTAGTACAAGGCTGTGATCAGGAAGCTCTTTAGTAAGAGATGCACTTGGGACCCCAGGATTGGATTAGCTCTGTCCCTTTGCTTTAAGTATTCTTGGTCTCACTAATGCAGCTCCCTATAAGCCTATATGCAGATTCCAAAACAAAAATCAATAATCCTACCCAGCAATTTTGAGTTAGAGTTACACTGGACATAAAGAACAGTTATAAACATAAACTAATGCATGTCTGAGTTACTTTTGTGAGTTGGAAATTTTGCTGCTTAAAGCTTTTAAAGATAATGATAATGATTATTTCATATTGTTGTAAGTTAAGAAACACTGTTGCATTTGGGACTACTGCCTCTTACCTCCCAATGCCTGAATATGCATTTTTTTTAAAAGGAAAAACTTGTAAGAAGTTAAGAGTCCTAGGTGTAGATCTGTGGGTAGTTGAAGCTACTGTTGAGAGCATTATCTTTACATTATTCATGAGTTCGCAGATATCTAAGACTGCATTTGAAGAGGCGTATAAACACTAACACCTTTTCTATAGTCTAGCACTCAAACTTATTTGTATCCTGCAGCAATGTCTTGGAAGGCAGAAAGATTTATGACTTAGTATCTGCCATCCAAAATAAACTACAGCAATTCTAAAAAGATATTTTAAGCTATAACCAGAACTCACATGGTATTAATCCCCAGTATATGCTAGAGAACAACTTCTGTTCAAGTACACACACATGATCAGAAAGCATATATATTGTCCTCTGCAGTACATATAAAAACATACCAGGTAGACAGATGCCACACTACTACAAGTAGTACAGCCTGCACGCAAGGCTGCATACTGAAATGTTGAGGACACACTGCTACTGCCTTCCATCTACTGAACAGGTCTGAGACCTCAAGTGCAGCTAAATCAGCCATGCCAGAAGTAGCAGAATTACATGGGAGGAAATGTTGCTCTTGATTGTGTGTGCAGCCTTTTCTGGCAGTACAGGGGATCAAACTCTGGCAGGGTCAATACTGAGACTGACTTTTTACTTTACATTTCCTGAAACCTGAAATGAGCAGTAGCACCCATGCTTTCCAAACTTCATGAGGAGCAGGATTGTTTAATGAGTACTACCTAATCAGCAGTATCCTTTCAATGTCAACAGATGAGTAATCATCTACTTTGGGAGGCTACTTATTTTTAGCTATATAAGGTGGCAGGAAAGAGAAACATTCAGTCCCCTTAAAAAGAAACTGATCGGCTTTTAAATCAAATGTACCTAATTGTCTGTAAATGTGCTTAAAATCTAAGATATGCTCTGTGAACTCTGAATTACTTCAAAATAAAATTCCTTATGTTTTTGTCACGTACTTTAGATGTTTAAGGAGCAGAATTTCATTGTTAGTTTTGTAGTTAATAGAATTTTTTCCAAACTATAAATTCAACTAACAGGTATTTTTGCTGAACTTTTAAGTTAAGAATATATGTCAAGAATATCAATAAATGTATGTTAAGCTATACAATGATACAATTTAATAAACATTTAAAGTAATAGCATATTTTGCCAATAATGAAAAGAAGCACCCTACTAGACTGGATTTAGTTAGAAGTCAGATAGCATATGCAGTAGCTGTAAAAAAGCCAAACCTTTTTGGGGTGAGATCAGGAAGCACAAACACAAAATGGGACTAAAACAGACTATCAGAACGAATGATCCCCTTCTGGTAATCTAATTTACACCATCCTGATACAGAGTAACTACAATGACATCCCCAAACATAACTAAGAACAGATTGTAAGTCACTGCTCAGAAGTGGGAGGGAAGCGACATTCACAGAAGTTTGATGCACAATTATGTTTCATGACAATTCCAACCATTTGAAAGTTAAAACTGTTGGTCCTGCAGAAGCTCTAAAAAAGTCAGAAATACAACTTAAGCTTACCAAAAACCATTCTCCATAGCGCAGGATGGGGACGTGTAAAGGGTCCTGTGGACAGTAAACAAAAAACCTTATCAGAACAGAGTCAAGAAAAAACACATGATCTATTTTTCAATATATCTCATATGAGGATTTGGCATGATCATGGATCAGTTCTCCACCAAACTATGTAATATACCCAAAAGTTGGGGATATATTAAAAAAGTATCAGCAGATTTCAGAGAGGAAAAGGAGACTACCAGTTAGTAGGGTGTAGACAAAATTTTCCTTTATTAATACGGAGCTGTTTCTAGAAGAATATGGTGTCTGCTGAGCAAACTGCACACTATCTCAGGTGTCACCTGAGGATCTCTTGATCTGCTTTCTAGACCACAGCTCACACATGGCTTGCTCCCAATGAAGTAATTAAATACAAATTTCTCTATGTTAGCAAAGAACCATGGTGCTTAGCCATCAGATGGCCATGAAATGTTAGCAAGCAGGCCTCCTAAAACTGAGTATCATGTATCTGACAAAAACTAAGATAACTATGCTCTTTACTGGTGTCAGTATTACTTATTTTAGAGCCAGTGAACAAATTTATTTTATTAGATTAAAACCCTCTGTTAACATAAGGGCCAGAGGAGGCAAGTCTGATGAAACTGGAAAGCCTCTAAACATGAATCATACATGTAGGTAGCAAGAAGTGCCTGAACAAATATTTTCAGCACACACTGCAGACTGCTCTTTCACCATGGTATGCATAAAGGTCATTTTTCTCTAGCATTCAGTTTTTCAGGGAACACTTAGTGAAGGGTATGGATTAATGACTTTTAAAATATAAGAAAAACACTTCCCAACTCTGAAGTACAAAACTATCCTGAGCACAATTCCTGTTTTTTTCCTGAACACTGCCAATCCTGACACAGTTTAGACTTGACCCAACAATTATGCTCTTGCTGACAGCAATCAGCAAAAACTTAAAATAAATAAATAATAATTTATTAAAAAAACAACCAAACAAAACAGGAAGACAGTATTTTCTCCACAGAATTAAGTGTCACACAAGCATTTTTACCTTGTTGCACCTTCTGCTCCTCACACAATTACCAAAATTTTTGTCCAGCTTAACCTTCTACTGAGCAACTGTGGGTTTACATCATAATGTTACTTAGAACATTTCTAATTATCGCTAGCTTCTGGTAAGGTGATTTATGTAAGGTGTTATTTCTCTGAGAATTTGTAGAGTGACACTTCTGTTAAAACACACTGAGGCAGACCCCTTTTAAACATTGTTTAAGGATCTGGCACCATCATTATTTACCAATCTGAGCTCAACTGTGCACCTGCAAATAGAGACACTGATTCTGAGAATTTTACTTCCTTGTTAGATACAGACAAGCTATAAATAACTTGCATTTTACAGCTATCTCTGTTCAGTATGACTGCAACCCATTTTCAGACTGTCCCTTAACATAAAGGAGCTCAAAAGAGTAAAGACAAATACATTAAAAAATGTTGGTACTTTAATAAAAATCAAAATAAATATAGTGACAATAAAAAGAAATTCACATGTTACAAAAAGCGAAGCATGAACAGTATAAATCTCACTCACCATTAGGAAATGCTAGAACACTGATGATTAGAAAGAAGAAAATCACAGAGAGGATACCCCTCCAAATGTTATCCTCTGGGACAGAATCATCCCTGAAGAGACAGACATCAAAGTGTTAAAGGACATTATAAGGATAAAGTCAAAAGGCTCTGAAGATATATTTAAATAAAGACCACATGGAAATTAAGTATAGGAAATAAGCATGCTGGTTATATAACAAGTCAAGATAGTAACTACACTGAATGATTTTCACTCTGCACTTCTGGGCATCCCTTCCTCACAAGAGTGTCAAACATAATCAATAAATGTGAGCCATAAGCATTGTTAGAAGTCAATGCAGAAGCAATAACTAAGTTTAACACAAGGTGAAAAAAAATCTTCCTGCTTTAATGTTCACAGAATCATCATCAAAAGTACTTCTCTACAGCAGAGACCTAGACCAAAGACTCTGGAAGCCTGGATGCAATTCCTGTTTCCCACTGCCGTTTTGGTGCTTCCATTTGCTTTGTAATCCCCTTCACTCCCCTCGGCCCGTTACCAATGCCAAATGCCTGAGGTGAAATAATGACAGAGGGTGGAAATAATGATTACACAGCTTAGAATCTGTGTATAGGAAAGATACGACAACTGAAGAACATAGGAAAAATATAAACTTGCTTTCAGAACCATTAAGCCAAAGCTCTGAATAAAATACCAGGTATTATTTATGCTACTGTCATATTAAAGCCAGAAGAGATCTAAGAATTTAGTTTGGAATGCTAAGGCAAGCACTTGACTGAGCATTTGTTTCTTTTCAGAAAAATAGAATATGGTGTTCAACAGCAAGATTAATGAAAAAAAAGCCTACTCAAGTCTTTTAACCAGCAGCTAGCTTCTAAGGTACTTCACTGATAAACAAACTTCAGACTATCATAATATGCACAGCTAATATTTCATAACATATCACCCACTACAACTGAAATTCAAGTTTTACTATCTGGGTAATTTTTAAGTACTTCAGATCAGTTTATCTACTTAAATATATTCTTTCATCCCCAACACATGATACCAAAAAATTCCCAGGAAACTTTAGAGGAATAAAGCTCTTCCTGGCAAAATATCTGTCACATTTCTGGATGGTTCAGCAAAGAATCTGTGACAGCATAAATGTGCTCCACACTAGATATTTTTGTAACTTCAGCAAATATTTCTCACTTTGCCAAATGATTTCCCTTTCCCTCAAAATTGAGCCTTAACAGCTCCACAGCAGACTTTCATCCTTGTGAGGCATTTAAGCACTGTGTTAATTCAACCGTATGGCAGAAAAAAGTACATTAAACATTAATGGTTTCTCCCCAGGCCTTAGGGACTCCCCACAGCATTTTTTTTAAACCAGCACAGTCCAGATTTACCAGTCATTTTCCAGCATCCATGCTGCACAGGCTGACACTTTATACCAGCTACAAATCCCAAATTCCAGAGCTTAACTCTGACTCCCTTGGCAATCTCAAGAGCCTCTTGCCATCCAGTGCACCAGGCTCCAACGGCTCAGACAGCAAAACCATATTCCCGGTTTAACATATGCAAATAACATACACACACATGCTGTCACGGGTGCCACCAAGTGGAGGAATTTTTTTATTTTATTTTTTGAAAAGAGAACAGATTACTAGAGTCACATCATTGCACAATTCAGCACGACCAAGAAAGAAGTGAAAGACACAGTCACTTAATTGTTCTAACAACTGGGCTGAAGGGTCCTCACCTTCGCATATCAGGATTCGAGTACTACTCAGCTGCAGGAAATCTATCCTAGTCATGTTGGCACCACTTCCCTCCAAAATCAACAAAGATGTATGCACTGCTAAACTGCATTTCCTTCCAAATGAGTGGTAGAGGCATTTCAATTTTGCTTGCTGGTACCCTTCAAAAGGAATAGACAGCCAATCTTCTTGCCAGAAGCAGGTAAAGACAGGTGGGAGCAAGACACTTCCGACTGTGCACTAGTTAGGATAAAAATTACAGCGTTTGCCTGGAAGAACTATTTTGGGGAATGCCAAGAGAAACAGGGAAGCAAAATAACTGGAAGAAAAGACACAATCACAACAAGCTGCAATCAGGAAAATGTGCTAAATCATCTCCTCACTCAGCCCTAGGAACTTTGATGCTGATTTTGAAATATGAGCATTCATGCAGCAAAACCAAGGTTTCTAACGCTTGTGTGGGAGGACAGATGAAAATTCTCTCAATTTTAACCCACTTTACCAGTGCATTTTTCAACTCTGTGGCTTTTTGGAGAAGAAACAATAAAAAGCAGAGCATATAACTATAACATTTTTCTCTCTCCTGCTCTTCTCCAGAGCACTACATTACACTGGCACATTACAAAACGTAAACTAGTAAGTTATTACATCATGAAGGAAAAAAAAATGAGACTATTCAACTGAGGAAAAAAACAGCTAGGATAATAAATTTAGAGCATGTGTAGGGGGGAAAAAAAACCACTTTTGTGAACTCCCCAAACCAAACCTAAATTAAATGCACAATAATCTAGTTTAATCAACTCCATTAATCAAGAGATGTGAAAGACAACAGCCTACATCCTCACAGGTCTTCTGCTTCCATAAACCTCTGCAACTTCACACCAGAAGATAGCCATCTGTCACCTTCCTCAGTCGTGCTGTGGTGTTCCACAAAATAACCCCTCCAGCCCCTGCCTGCCCTCCTGCTGGTTGCCTCTGGTCTCAGGCCTCATCCCTCTCTCTAGGGAGGAAGAGGTCAGGCACAAAGCTAGAGCCACTCCGCACCTGCACTCTTAAGATGCAGCCTGGAAGCAGAGGAGCCTGTATCTGGCTCATTCAGCAGGAAATCACCAAGGCAGCTGCAGCCATTGTCAGAAGCACTAGGATGTGCTTTAAAAGACAGAATACCCTCTACTCCCCACTTTAAAACTGAAAAAGATAAATACACTCACCTTTCTTCTTCTGGATTATTATTATTGCTACCTGAAGATTACTGCTATCTGAAGTTCAGCTTCACCCTCATCTGTCAGCTCAATGACAGTATCAGCTGCTCTCAGTTATCCTAAGGGAAAGCCCCATTATGGCTTGGTATACTCAAGGGAACAGCATTTTCTAAGTTTGTCTGAACCTCCACATATTTCTGACATAAAACAGTTCAGAAGAGACACAAAAGACTTTAAGGGAAGCAGAATTTCCTCTGCCTATGCTGAAGTTCCTGAAAATATAAATTTTACTTAACAACACCAGTATGAAAGTATCACAGAAAATCCCTTGCTTAAATAAATTGACCAGGAGAGCTATGGAACAATTGACGGTACGGGGGAAGCAAAGAATCACTTGTCACACTTTACTGGGAAGTCTAAAGCACCCTGTGCCCAGGAGGTGGAAACATGAACACAGTTACTGGAGGCTCAAGGTGATAAACTGATGGGAATAGAAAGACCACACCTGAGAGCACATACTGTAAGCATGTGGGGAACTATCTCCTCCCACCAGTTTCTCAAAGAGTTCATATGGCTTAGGTAGTGTCCCAAAGGAGGCAACACAGGCAGGAGGACCCTGGTATCATCCAGGAGATTTAAGAAACTCCTGTAATAGCTGGAAATTGCAGAAGGAAGGGGGTGGGGGAGGAGAAAACAAAATCAGAGTAGTTTCCACAACCTGAGAAGAAGAGAAACAAAGAAGAGTTAAAGAGAAGTCAATGGATATTTAACTTCACAACACAGGAAGTGAGGCAGAGCAGAGACAGAAGGGGAAGAAAATGAAGAAGTTGAAGTTAGAAAGCTAGCAAGTCACATGGAAAGGACAGTTTGCGGTCCTCTTGGAAAAACACAAACATCCTGGAAGCAAAGCAATATTCTTGGGGCCTAGAAGACTCCATAGTTCTGAAATTGCTGCTTGGCTCATCCTCTGCTTGAACGAACTGGCAGCAATATTTCCTTCCTTCCCCAAAGGCCAGCAATCATTTCCAAGAATCCTCCAGAATGATAGCTGCATTAGAATCCCTTAGTAACTCACAAGTTTGACCTAATTTAACCCTATAGTGAGAAAAGTGATCGGGCAAGGGGAGACAAGACAAGAAGATCACTTGCAGCAAAGGTCTCTAATTAAACGCTATACCAAAGCACAGAAACATGTCTCTGATTTAAGTTAAGAAGGGACCCCTGGGACATTCTACCTTAGCTTAGGTAACAAGATCCGAGTAGAACAAGGGATGTGTTCACCAAAAATATATTCCTTGGGGCCATACACAAGCTGCAACAAGAAAAGGCACACCTCAGAACATTTGCAGCGACACTGTTTTGTTTTCTTATGCTCTTCTTTCAGCTCAACCCAGGCTTGACCATTATTTTCATATCTGATAAAAACTATACATCTGGATTCTCAGAACAAGTCAGATTACACACTGAACTGTATAGCAGGCGTAGGGACAAATGATGATGTTCTTCTGTCAAATGTAGCGTTTAATCAACAAGGCTACTGAAACCTGTGACTGTGTACATACAATGCCACAAAACTGCATATGAGCCCAAAACAAGAGGCACAGCGCAGCCAAAACCTCTCAAGAATCACTGTTTGCCCAGAGACTGCAAGGTCTAGCCTAAAGGAGGATTGCATTAACATCTTCACAACCCCATTCGGTAGGGGGCAAGAAAAACTACACACAACTTTGAAATACACTGCCAGACACCCTTCAGATTGCACCGCTATACCCTTTGTTTCCAAATAAGGCTCCTGAAAATAACCGGGTCCGTTCTTAGCTTTATTTCCATGAATGACTGCAGTGATCAAGTCAAGAGAGCCGTGCCTGCGGTGGGGAAGGGGCGTGTCGCGGCACACCGGCACCGGGGCCCGAGCCTGCCCGTGACCGGCCACCTAAAGACGGTGACACAGAGTAGTAGTCACCGCCGCCCGCTGAGCGCCTGGTAAATCACCTCCTTGAGTGATGTCATTGCTGGGCTGCTCGATAGCCTAATAAATGCCATTTTTGGCAGCTGCCTGGAACGCACGTTTAGGTAAAGACTTTTAACGGAGAGCCTCAAAACGATCAACAAGTTCCCGGGAAACGCCGCAGGGGCGGACAGCCGCTCTCCGAGCGCAGGGCCCCCCGGCGGGGCGCCCCCCAGTCCCCACGCCGTGCACCGCGCCCGCCGGCCCAGCCTACAGCGAGCCACGGCCCGACACCGGGTAACCCGCC
>JAVJGJ010000037.1:29018480-29036158 GCA_035590215.1 Microhierax caerulescens
TATACCGCCCGCTTTGAGCAGGCGGTGGGAAGGTCCCTTTTCTGCCTGTCTCCCCCCCCCCTCCCGTCTCGCGAATGGTCTCACCCGAGTTGGGGCAGGGGTAACGCGGGGCAGGTGAGGCGTTAGCAGGCCCCACGGCCAGCCGGGCTGCCGGTGTTGGGGGGGGTGGGAGCCGGGGCCGGGGCTAGGGCCAGGGCTGTTTAGCGGGGTGGCCGCGCTCGCTCTCCCGGGGGCCTGGCTCCTGCGTGTGGAGCGGGACACGCTGAGGCACGCAGCGCGGGGGCTGCCGGCCCGGGGCGGCCTGCAAAGAGCGGCGGGCGCGGCGCAGCTTGGCCCAGTTCCCCGCCCGCCCGGTGGCGGGGTGTGGGATGTGAGGTGACCGCTCTGCGCGGAGGGCCCCGGCCCTCTGGGCGGGTTTAGGCCCTAGCTGGGCTTCCCCTGTGCGCCAGAGGGAGCGGCAGGCGTACAGGGCAGCGGGCGGTGGCGTTCAGAGCCGGCTCCTCTCCTCAGGCCTCCTCCGTTTGCCTCGTATTTAAAGCCCCAGAGCAGGTACTTGGAGCTTTGTAGCGCATAATACCAGCTGGAATTAACGGTCGTGCTCCCAGCCCTGCGGGCGAGGTACGGCAGCGCCTGGGTGACTCCTCAGCCTTTTTTTTTTTTTTTTTTTTCCCAGCAGGGTACTGTGCTGAGGTGGAAGATGGCTTTGCGGCAGGTCTGCCGTTGGCGTTGCCTGCTGAAAACGGCCCGTGCTTCTGACTTTCCTCGGAGTCTGAGGAGCTGCAGCAGCACCACACAGCCATGTCGTGAGTGTGCCCCTCAGGCTCTGCTGCCCTCTAGAAATGACGTTCTGTGGAGGTTGCAGGCATACAGGAATGTATCTGTAGGAAGCGGTTCTCTGCCAGACAGTGCCAAGGATGGATGCTTTCCTTCTGAAAGTAACTTGCCTTCACCAGCAAAACAGGAACACATAAAAGCAGAAACATTACCTGATCTAAATGCAAAAGTACTGTATGAAGGTAAGAGGTACCATTTCTCCCGAATCTCTAAATCTCCAGTATCACCCTTGGCTCTCCCTTTTTATCCTTTAGATAAACAGGCTCTCCCTGTTTATCTAAAATATTTAGCTTAAGTTCTTGAGTTTCACTTGGTTTTAGCCTCATAGTTAATGCAGAATTCCTGCAGTCACTCTAGCATATAAAGAATACTTTTAAGTCAAGATAAAGATAAAACATTTTAGGTAGACATGTCAGTCTGGAGCTGCTGTTTGAAAGGCTTTTTTTCCCCTAACTCTACCAGCAGCAGCTGAGCATTTACCTTTCTCCCATAGATGTGCCAGTACAAAATAAAGTGTTTTATTTGCCAGTTTTGGTTGTGTTTGGGTTTTGAGGGTTTTTTTTGAGTAAGGGTGGGGAGGCTGCCCCTGAAGCAGCTCCCACAACACAGACGTTTGAATGATCAGGGATGAACAACAGGAGGCAGCAGCGTGAAGCCTGCTTCAGCACTGCCCTTATGAGAAATGCTCATCCAATTATCTCCCGAGGAAAGGAGATAGATACAAAGTTGCTTTGGTGTTGTCCTGAGGAAATTGCCTCACTTTACTTTTATATCTAAGTGACGATTAAAAAAAAATACCACCCTCTGAAAATAATTCTGGTATGCTGAGGAAACTTGCTCTGGATTACTAAGCAGTCTTGTATGTTCAGATTCTGCTTTGAGCCCAGCCAACTTGGATCCTACAGAGCTTATTTTTGGGGTGGCTCAGAGCTGCAACTGAGATCTGTATGTTTGTGCAGCTGGTTCTGGAAACAGTGCTGCACCAGAACTGACAGGTCAGCCAGCTCGTATGTGTCTGCACCTGCAGTGCAGTTTATCTATGTGCCAGATTTTTATCTGCCAGCAGACTTACTGTTGTATATATGTGTGTGTGTAGCGTTTTTCCCGGTTGGCAGTGACTATAATGGAATAAACATAATTGCTAACTTTTTTTTTTTTTTTAACTTGGGATATGTTTCCTGATAGGAGGTCTAAAGAACTTAGAAGTGGCAAAAAATGGGCATCTATGCTTCCAGAATGGACCTTGGTGTATACTGGTTCAGTCCTCAACAAGTTGTAAGAAAATACTTGATATCCATATAGATTCCTAGAGAGTTATTACTGTTTAAGGTGTGAGTGTTGCTAAAAATGTTTTACTGTGCTTTTGTTTGTGAGGCTTTGAGAAAAAGAAGTATGACCTTCAACAGCTATTGTGTTAGTTGATGCAGCTCTTCCTAGAACATTAGGATCATCATAGTTACTTTGGAATCTGTCTTGGTAGTTCTGGTGTGGCTTTATTTTCTTGACGTGGAAGAGTGTTAGCCTAGTCTCTAGGGAGCCACTGTGAGAAGGTACATGGCACAGAAAATCTCCATCCTGAAGAGTTTATAATTAGGGCTCTTGATCAGTAATCAGTTTGATAATTGAGGTGGATGCTAGCAGCCAGCCTGCAAACAGTAATCTTGATCTAGCTGCTGTGAGCTCCTGTCAGTGGAAAAATAATCAGTTTAGAGATATGCTTTTTAAAAAGATGCTGAGCTCTGTGACTTGGAACACTTAAGGAAAAACAAGTATAATGATGTTCACTTGGAAGCCTTAATGAGCAGGAAATGGAGCTTGATTTCTTTAGCTGTTAGAGGTGGTGGCAGTCAGCAGCCATTCTGTAATGGATAAGACATGATAGCTTGTTTAGAGTTGGCAGGAAGATACCTTGAAAGTTAAAAACAATTGCAGTTCAGGATGAGGTTCAGAAGAGGCACAAAGTAGTGGGCTTGTCAGGTTATGAAAAATAATCTCTGCAGTAGCCTTTGATCTAGATATGATCAGGCAAGAATGCATTGGTGAAGATATGAAAGACTATTCTTTTTCAAGATGGTGATGTGATCTGTTGTCAGCAGCGATCAAGGCAGCAGGCTGAGGGCAGACTTGCTGGGTACTATGCTCAGATTTGGCCACATGAGCAGGAGTTGATGGGCAGTGATGAGGAAATGGAACAAAGACAAAAACTGGGAGTAGTATCTATGTTTTCAAATAATAATAGATTGACTGTTCATCTCATGCACAGTGTTCTTGCATTTTGAAACGGATTTTAAGAGATCTGTGTAGCCTTTGGTGGGAGCAGGTTTGTCTTTCATAAAGTGCATTTGGTCTTCTGTGTTTGTTTCTTAGATTGGGATGACATCCCACCTTCATCTGCTTTGGAGGAGATTTCTGAGGAAGAAGCTGTACAGATCATTGCAGAACCACTTCTTCCCCTTCAGTCTTCCACACTCCGAGACTATGTTGATCACTCGGAAACCCTAGCAAAACTTGTCCACCTAGGTATGTGTGATTTTATGTGGTTTGCCTATGTCTGGAGCTTTGGAGAGTCTAGAATTCGTATTTTGGTCTTACTGGTTGCCTTGTAAACTTGAAAATAGGAACATTGACCAATGACTAAAAGCAGCAGAATGTTATCCAGGGTAAATGGAAAAATGAGAGGGGACTGTATGACTCATTAGTAATGCCATATTGAAGAAAAAGCTGGCCACTTTTAGTCCTGTAGTGCTGTGGATGTTAGAAGGAGGCATCTCCCAAGCTTCTGGAGGTGAGGAGCACTTTGTGTAACTTGATTAGTCTTTCTTCTTTTGGGCTGGTTAAGGATCTGTTAATTTGCTGCAGAAGAAATTACAGCTCTCCATCCTTGGAAGGAAGGAAGGAGAGTGGTTGCTGTTAAGAAACTCAGAAGTAGCACACATTAAACTGGAGAGGTAAGAAGGAAAGGATGGAATGCACCTTACTTCACATCAAAAAGCACTTGAACTGTGCAGGGATAGCAGCATTCAAGGTTGCTGGCCACCTCCTTGTTTCCCAAAAGTGCAAGAAACACTAGAAGGAGGTTGGAGAAATAAACATTTGAGAGGGGGAGTTCTGTCCCCATGTAGTAACCAATTGCTACGTGTGAGCCAGTATCCAAAGGCACTTCACTGTGAAATTGTCCTGTTCCCTTGTATAATGAAGTTGGGAATTCCTCACACACTTTTGTGCACCAAGAGTACATCTCTACCTGTGGCACATGCTAATGTTCTTGATTCTTCACATGCAAGATTCACTGCAAATGTCTTCCTTCAAAAAATAAACTCTGCAAAAGTGTCTATAATGACTGCTTGTTTTATCTGGAATCTTTCCACAATATACAAGGTGGTGTGACCTTGCTGTGTTGAGCAATTAAAGTATGCTAAATCAGTGCAAAAAGGAGTAGTCTTATAAATTTCAATGTGCCTTTGTGAAACATTTATAGGAAGTAGGATCCATGTTTAATTAAAACAATTTCTAATTCTCTTTGTTGTAGGAGTTAACCTATCCCAAGTGGAGAAACGTCAAAAGGCAGGTCAACTCTTACTGACCTTGGACTTTGAAAAAGATGTAAGAAAAATACTTCTGTTTCTTAAGGATGTGGGTGTAGAAGATAATCAGCTGGGACCATTCCTGACCAAAAATCCGTACATCCTTGCTGAAGATCTGGAAGCTTTAGAAACCAGGCAAGCCTTTCAAATAGCAGCAGGGTGTAATTCTCTTGGCTTGAAGAGCAAATTTCCCAGTTGGCTTAACCTTGTGTCAGCCTGTGTCGCTGCTGCGTCCTTTCTCACTCAGTCCCTGGCTCCATGTTCCTGTGCCTTCCCTTTAACATGTGGTGGTATCGTAAGTCAAGTCAACACCCTGAAAACTGACCTTTAACAAATTGTACTGCTCATCCCTGTCTGTCTGCCACAGAGGAATCAGCTTGCCATCCTGGGCCACTTGCTTTATGTGTGTCAGCTTAGATTCAAAATGTTAGTCCTGAGGCTTCACCTAAATTTGTAGAACAATATTAACCTCTTCAGTCATGCTTTGGAACTGCTGTCCTAGATGATATGTCTACCCATACATTGTGAATTCTGCAATAAAAGAAGCAGATCAGATTTCTTCTGTGTTTACATCTAACAGCAGCAGCAGGTGACAATTTTTTCCCCATTGTCCAGCTCAGACTGAGCACAAGACTACAATGAGTTAATTTCTGTGTGTATTCACACTTATACGGCCCTACAGTGTTCCTCAGTCCATAAAATGGACTTCTATTCTTAAAATTACTCCAGACAGGCTTGTATTAATTCTACAGAACAACTTGTGTCTGTGTGTACACGCTTCGTAATGAATTCAGAACATCTTGGTATTTAAAAATTCCAGAAAAAAAAAGTCTGTTGTCTTGGTTTTTGCACATAGTAGCTGTCCAAGACAGAAATCTGAAAATAAGGCTTTTTGGAAACAGACGCATTAGTAGACTTATGTCTAACATAGACCTGACAATTCTTCTTTCTCCTTTGCTTATCCATCCTTCAGCTCAGTAAGTGGCCTTTCAGAAACAATAACCAAAAAGAACCCATGTCATTTTTCAGCAGTCATTTTGAGTCTAGATGTCAGAGTTCCTTATATGCTTCTAAAGACAGTGGGTTTTGCTATGGTAAACATTCTAACTCTCTGTGAAGTGGATCAGCTTTTCAGTGACTGTCCTGTAGCACTGCCTGGTTAGTGAAGTAAGGGCTGAACAGGACAATCAAATTTCTTAATTTTTTGCAGCTTGATTTTCAGTAAGTTTATTGCTGGCACCAGTGAATGCTTTCCTGCAAGCTTTAAAGTAAGTGTGCTGCAGAGGGTTTATGGCAGGCTGTGAAGTGAATGTGTCTCACATAGCTGTCTTTTGAAAGCGGAATATCACCTTTGCATAAACACTTCAGTGCAGATGGACATGGTATTGGTTACATCACTCTGGAATGTTTTATTGCTGTGGATTCCATGTTGCCAGGAAACAAAACACAAATTTCAATAGATTTGGCATTTGACTTCAGATAAACATTGTAAAAGTCAAAACATTCCATAATTCATAACAATTCTGACAGTTGCAAATCAGTGTCTGTACTGCAGCTGCACCAGATGCTTTGTTTTATGGTATTGTTAATGATGACTTAAAACTGTTAACATGCTACATAGAATTGCTGACCCCTGTAGTAGGATGAGGGCTAACCTTGGTGCCAACACTCACAAATTTATCTCAAACTTTGGTCAGGTTGGATCATTATGTTTCTTCACTATACCAGTTTCTAGAGTCAGGTTGTTACAATCTTGCCATCTGTCTTTTAAGCTTCTTGCCTTTCCAGGATGTGAAGAAATGCTTCGGGTGTGTATCTTAATGACTTTGTCTTGACACCCCTCCACTTGTTAAAACCAAAAGGTTTTATTTTCAATCTGTTCATTTAGCTATGTTTCTAGGATGCTTGGCAGTTGTGCCCTTGAAAAAATGAATGGAAGAGGTATAATGTAGCCAAGCAGCAGCATCCAAAACACAATGGGATAATTTGTGAAGGGCCAGTTGTTTATCGTAGCGTTCTGCATTTCTCTCCCTCCTAACCCCTCCTTGTCTCTGAGGCTCCTGCAGCCACTTCGCATCAGCATTGTCTGGAGCCTGGGCTCCTACCTTCTATGTTGGGGTGCCTGCTCAACTGGGAATTGTCCTTTAGAGCTTGTTCTTAGATCATCTGTGTGGAGGTCTTTGGCTTGTGGTGACTTAATTTTTAAGGGTTTGTGGAAAGAGAGGGAGGTTGTAGTGATTGGAAGGTATTTTTATTTTTTTGTTTCCACAAGACATGATTTAACACACAGCCTGTCTTTTGCCGAGTATCTGCTTCTGCAGAATATTCTGCATTCTATATATATCTTAATTACTGCCAGATAAAATCAGTTCTTGTATGCTGTAAGTTCATTTGACAGCAAATACTTCTGTATGTGCTCATTTATAACACAAGGAAACCTCTTCAAATTGTACTTCAGAGGTTTTTGTAAATGGTGGCACAGGGGTTAATCATGTGTCTATATCTTGTGCTGTATTTCCTCCCCATTCCTTTTTGTGGGAGCCATGGTAATAATCTACTGCAAGTAGTACTTGAAATAGGATTTCACTTTCGCTGAATTCAACACATTTGGAAAAAGAAAGTAAGCTCTGTTAAAACATAAAAACTTTATTCAGCTCCTTCTCCTTTCTGACCACCAGATGTTTTGTAACTAAATCCTTGGACCAGTGACTAAAATTAGGGACCTATTGTAACAAAAGTAACTTCAGTTGACTTAGAGACATTGTCCAAAAAGACATTTCTACAGATAGCACTGTTGTATGATATTTCTACTCCAGTGCTATTTGCAAAACAGGGATGTATGAGGTATAGTACTCTGCTCTTTCAGCAGTAGAAATGGAATTCATTAAAATAGCAAAAGGCTGTATATATATTCTTGTCTATACCCTATGATGATCTATTAATGTGTTTGCAATCTAGGAGACAGGCTGGTAGTTAAACGTAGGTTAACATAGTTATCTGCTTAAGTACAGCTGGAAGGAATTAAAATCTGTCTTCAGTATTGACATTCTGCTCTGAGGTTTATTTTACTTCTAATTAATTGGAAGGGATGGTATTTTGCTTTTACGATAACTGCAGATTTCCCCCTAATTATTTTTGGCAGGGCTGCATGTTAATGCTAGAACATCTGTCCATTTATAAGATATCACTGAGGAATTTAAGCAAGTACTGAATAAATGGAGGCAATAAAATTTTCATCACTGGATTTTATTTTGTTTTTGTTCTTTCTAGAGTGGCTTACCTAAAATCAAAAAAATTTGGTAAGGCAGAAATTGCTCAGATGGTCTCAAGAGCTCCATATTTGCTGTTGTTTTCTGTGGAAAGACTGGATAACAGACTGGGTTTCTTCAAAAATGAACTTGGTCTCAGTGTGAAAAAGGTAAAGCTATATATACACTGAAGTCTTTAGGTATTTTGTTAGTGACAACTGTAAGGCCCTGGAACATGAATACTTGAAGTGTTTAGAGGTTATCCATAAACATTAGTGACATTATTGATGATAACACAGAGGGTTTCAGGAGGATAATGTGATTTTTAACTCTCTGTAGAGGTAATATGGACATCTAACATTCAGAGTCTTGAAGATTATCTGCTACAGGTTATTGTCAAACAAGCATCTGTGTGTCCAGTTTTATTATCTCAGGTGGGTCAGAGGACTGAATCCATTTCTGAAACAGCAAGCAGCTTTTCTAAATTATAGAAAATTAATTGGCTCTCTTCATCTTGAAAAGATGAAGTAACATACTTAATAAAAAACTGTAACATACTTAACTCATCAGTGCAAAATGGTCTAATCTGCAAATACTATATCAAACTAAATGCCAAATCATGCTCAGCTCACCAAGAGTAACCCCTAGGTTTGCTCATGAGTGCTTACCAGTTATGTGCTTAGCAGGTATTTAGCACCACATTTCAGGATCTTCAGAGGAGGTAGTAGCTGGACTTCCTTGGAATAAGTGGGCAGTGTAAGTGTTTTCCTGCAGCAGTTGGGGACTGCGATAAATACAAGTTCCAAGTGGAATCTGGTGTTCTTCCATTGGCTTCTATTAGCTGAACAGGCACTGTGATAGCTACAACTGTTGCTGGCCTTTCCATGCTTGAGGCAAGAAATATCACTGGAAAAGGATTTAGTACTTAGGGTAGATCACAAGTAATCACATGCCTTAGGGAATGTGGAGTAATTTCTTGTATTGCCATAATACTGTGGTCTAATCAGATCTTAAGGCAGACAAATTCCACTGCAGCTAAAAATTCTTTTTATAGCCTCTTATCAGGTAGTGGTTTGTTTACTTTTTCTTTTTAAAGGTGGGAAGAAATAACTTGAGCACTGAGGGGGATTGAGCACTTGAGCATGTGTACTGCTTTTGAGATATGCTTTCACTCCCTCTTTCTGTGTGCTGTATAATAGCTATGTTATTTTTTATTTTCCAAACATATTTGTGTAACTTTTTGAATCTTAATATACTGCTGCTTCATGCAAACTCATCTTTGGGGTAGAGATAAGAAAGTGCATCCCTCTTCCAACTAGGAAAAAAAAAGTTTGAGATCTCTATTTTTCTTTCACAAATGAATTCACAAACAAGCTCTTGGTAATCTTTTTTTGTTTGTGTTTTCCTTAATTGTAGACAAAGGATCTGGTAGTTCGTCTTCCAAGGCTACTGACTGGCAAATTAGAGCCCATAAAAGAAAATCTTCAGGTGAGCTTATTAATAGATAATAAAAGTGTGTTGTAGTTTAAGAGTTGTCAGAAGATAAAATTCCTGGAGAAGAATCCTGCACAGAGAAAATTTAATGCAGTAATTTTAGTGGAGTTATAAAATAACTGAGGATTTTGTTAAACAATTTCTTTTCCTCTATAGCTTGCAAGCTCATAGCATACATGGAGCAGTATCTTACACTCTCTTCTACCCTGATAGAAGTTAGAAACTTCATCTGAGTCCCTTCCTGCTAATCTGATGATACAAAATGTTACCCATTTCTTTATGACGAGTGAAAAATAGGGCCTACTCCTGCTTCCCCCCCCCCCCAGCTTAATTATTACGGTTTTTTGCTAACTTGTTGAATTGTCCATGAGATTTTAGGAGCAAGAAATGTGTAGTTGATTATTTTCCTCTTGGCAGGTAGCTGGTCTGCCAAAATGTGCCTTTGACACCTATTGTCTGATAGCAGATGGTCGTTATTAACAACTGTTGGGTAAATAACTTCAAAACCACAGGGACTCCTTTCCCTTTTGAAAATGTAACTGTGTATTGGTTTAATTATTGTGCTGTAAAGCCATCTAAGCCAAACAGCATGATGTAGTGTAACAATTTCAGAAATCCCATTATCCTATAACACATAACTATGAATTAAAGTATGTAATTTTCAGAAAGACTTACTGCTCTGAAACTATTAAACACTAGGAATCTTGCAATCTGAAATGTGTGTGGTAAGGGAGGAGACTGGAAAGTAGCAGAACGTTCCAATTAATAGTGCTTTCTTTTTAATGAACATTGTTTCCATGGGCTAGGGAGATTCAGTATACTGTAATGAATGTGTTTTTAAGATTCAGTTCTATGTGATTATCTTGTCTATCTACCAAAAAGTTTGTAGTGTAGCATCCTTATTTTTAGTGTTCTAGAAAGAGAGGAAGGATTTTTTGATCCTCACTATTAGAATCTACTGATAAGTAGAAGCTACAGCCTTTTTTCAGGAGGTTGGGTGTCTCAGATTCAGAATCTGGGTTCAGACCTGTGTGTCCTAAGCTGGTGGTGAAACCCCTGGAAAGTGAAACCATATACGCAGCCCAGAACTGATGTGGTGCTATCCATCCCTCATTCTGAGTGGGCTGTTATTTAGAAACAAGTGCTGCAGCTGATACTGGTTGTCAAAAGATAACAACTATGGACTAAGTGAGCAGAAGGATGGCTTATTCCATCCTCTGAAGGTTTCATCAAACACAGTTAGAGATTAGCTGATGGGGTAAAACTGGAGAGCTTGCATCATCACTGCCTGTTGTGGGCATCACGCAGAGTACGTTGAATATTGCTGGGGCTTACATGGTAAGGATATTAGCATATGTGGTCTACAGCATTACTGAATGTTTGCTGTCATACTGAGTGCAGTCAAAGCAACTTACACTTGAACTCACCGTTTATGTCCAGAGAGCTGATCCATTTCACAAACTAGAAAAGAAAAGCTCAAGATTCTTGACATAATTACCTCTACAGTGGGGCCAGCTATACGAGTCCACTGATTTAACATCAGGTCTTACTCACGTTGAGTATATTAATGCAGTAACTCACCCCGGCCAAGTCAGATCCATGGAAGATACCACTAAAGAGCAAACACATCTCTTCATACTTGAATGCTGTCTTAGTTGATTAGTATGTCCTGTGATATGTAAATTATTTATAAAGCAGGTAAGGAAGAACCAGGAGTCAAAAGACCTGATTATAGTCACTTCTGGAAAGAATTCCCTGCAAGGATCTGAAAGCCCTAATGTAGCTTCAACACCTAGATTCTAAGCCCTTCCCATAGTATTTGCCAGGCAGCTTTGGAAAAGAGCTGCAGTCTTGGTATATCAAACTGGAAAACCAAAAAAAGCACCACCTTTTTGCCAACGGAAGAAGTACCCAAGTTGGATTTGAAAGTCTGGTTATGCTGACTGGCAAGCACACCTGCTTTGTGACTGAAAACAAGCTGCTTGTAAATGTCACTGGAGGATAGAAGAAATGGCTGAGTTACCAGACACTCTTGTATGCTGAATTCCTTTCTCAACAACTCAGTGAACTGCTTGCCATTCTGCACTTTGGGAGGAGTGCTCATGATTATGTTGAAAAAATGTGTTTTGTTTTCCTTTGGGGAAACCATAACTGAAGTCAAGGCAGTCTCTGAAAAAAAGACATCTTATTTTAGATATTAACCAACGGTAAAAGAAATGGAATACACAGCATATTCTACACATCTCTTTCAGGTTCAACAGACTTCAGCTGAAGACTACAGTACTGAAATTATACTCCCTAATATAAAAATATAACTTGAAAACATTAGCAAAAGAAATAACCCGTTAACAAAAGTAGTCAGTAGCTATTTGATTGTTGTGTTTTAGAGAGCTCAACAGCTCAGCTCCACAACTAGAAAGTCAGTCCCTTTTGACAGCTTGGTATCGAAACTGATAAAAGACTCTTAGAGGAGAATTTTTATGCTTGTAACTGCCATGCATTCTGAGACACAGCATTTTTTTTCATATCTCAGACAAGCTGAAAAACACATAGTAATCGTGGAATTCATCTTTACTTCAGGGATACTCTAGAAACAAATTATTCTTTAATCCAGAATGATAAATAAGTGGCAGATATTACTGTGGGTTGCATTCTTGTTGCTGTGTGACAAAGGGGAGAATAATTTTGCATTAGTTCATTTCAGTAGCACGTTAAAATAAGCTAATTTTGCTGTAGCTGACTTTTGAAGATAAAATTGTGCTCTTTTTCAGGTTTGTCAGATTGAACTTGGTTTTCAACGTAATGAAATTCAACAGATTGTGTTTAAAACCCCCAAGATTTTAACTGCAAGTAAAAAGAGACTCAAACAGACATTTGACTACTTACACAACATAATGGGCATTCCCCACCACATGCTTACTCGCTTTCCTCAGGTGAGCTATTAATCTGAGAATAAATAGTAGGCGCTCTTTGCACAGCTGTGTCACTGGTTTGGTGCTAAAGATGGAGCCTCACTGTATGCAGGACATATGTGAATTCTTCAACTTGTCTGTGGCTTTCACTCTACTTGGGATAACTTTTATTAGCAGTTCAGCAATCATTGAGGATTCCAGTGTGGAAATGCCCTTCTCTCCCTGGCACATGTGACACCACTACTCCCAGCCCTGTGAATTTTTAAGTCTTCAACAGTAGTCATGACTTATCTCTTCTGGATTCGTGCAAGAGAGATTACTGCCTGCTTAGGGATTCTTTGTCCTGAAATCTTATCTAGCTGTGAGACACAAGGGAAGACAGATCATGCAGGACATCTGTTCATTAGACAATAGATATATATAAACATTTCTTTCAGATTTTTCTAGTTAAAAACCCAATTTTTGTAGATTATAAGATCTGAAAATACTGTTTAAAGGTAAGAGAAGCTCTGTCCATTAGGCAATCAGATTCTCATTGATCTTCCTATTGCTGTGACAATAGCTAAAAAATCAAAGGAGTGAAAATAGATGTTTCTTCATAACTATTTTGTTCTTTTCTGTCTCCTCATTATGGTTATTTCCTTACTAATTAAAATTTGAAAGCATTAGTCACTTCATCCAATGCTGACATGCAGTCACACTAGCTTCTTACAAGGAGAAAAAGAAAGCACAATTTCTGAACTGCAGTAATTTTCTTCTTAAAGCAAGTCTAGTAGGGAAGCTCCGCTCTACCTGGCTAAAAAGTCAAAATTATATGGCGAAATAAAACTACTCCTTGGGATTTTGATTACTTATCTTGCTATTTAATATATCTTAAGGATACTTGCTATAACTCCAATCCATGTGTCACTTTTGCCCTCCCTGACCTGCAAGTGACCAGAAGTCTGGCTCACTTCCTTCTCAGTTGTCTTACTGTTGGCGTTGTGGTGGTTCACCTTGTTATTTCCATTCTCTTTGTTTGGAAGGGTAATTGGAGAGTTTCCTCTATTTGTTGTTCTTGGTGCAGTCATCTTCTCTCTTCTCTGTTTTTCCATTCCATCCTCAAAAACTATGAGTTCCAGCATATGGCTAGTGCAACTCATATGTATTAACTTGTGCATTCACAAATGCATGCATGTCTCCTCCTGGTTTTGCTTGTCTTGAATGACAGCAGTGCTGAAAATGAGGCATACAGGATTTTTGTGTCAAAATCTTTCTGATGTTACAGCTGCTGCTGTAACCAACCTTCCTGTCAGCTAGCTTCTTCCATTGTCTTCTTGCTCCCTCTTTTAAGAGGAAGGCAGAGGAGGAATAGCAGTTTTGCTTTCCGTTCTAGTTCAAATTAGTTTACATCCTCATGAAATCCTTTCAGTAGTGTACTCTCTTCTGTCTGCTCACTTTCATTGCGCTAGCATTCATGTTTTCAGCATTGTCTTCTCTAAGGTGGCGTCTCATTCTTCCATTATACTGCTCAGAAATGCAGAGTGAGATCTCTGCTTTTGAGACTTAACTGTGCATCTCTTGTCTTCCCCACTTCTCTCTCTTTGTAGATGTTCCACTGATTTATTTTGTGTTTCTCGTACCATTGTTCTCACTGTCTAGAACTTACTGTGACAAGCATCTTCAAAGGTAGGCATTGCTGTGCAGCAGAAGATGGTTGTTTTGAACCATGTGCTGTGCCTTTTGGCTTTTGTGTTACGACAGGAGCCACAGCCACTCACCTTTTCCATTGCTGCTGTGCATTTCACTCATTTGTATTATGCCACGTGTTCACCTCTTCACTTCTTTTTTTTAACAATGCACATCTGAATCTGGCTGTATAAATAAAGGCTTCTGATAGCATAGGGAAAATGCTTATTCTTGCTCCTTTCTGAATGTTTCTGAATGTCTCCCCTCTACTTGGCTGTGATTACAGAGAAGTAATATAATTATATATAAACAAAAAAGAAAAACATGCTTGAGAGTTGTATCACTCCCTGATTTTTCCCTTGGGTGTGTATGTCAGCATATTGTATTAAAGCATTTATTTAGAATTTAGGTAATTTGTATGTAAATGTAACCTACCTAGTATTTGACATAAATAATAAGAAAAGATGCAGATTACTTTCTTTCTAGATCTTCAGTTTGTCTAAAGAATAGCTCTTATTTTAGATTTATCAGTGTCTGAAATTAAGACAACCTAAAAAGTTTCTTCTCTTTCTTTCTCAGGTTTTCAACTCAAAGCTATTACGAATCAGAGAGAGACATAGATTTCTTACATTCTTGGGAAGAGCCCAGTATGACCCAGCACAACCCAGCTACATCTCTCTGGACCAGCTAGTATCCTTGCCTGATGAAGTGTTCTGCACAGAGATTGCCAAAGCTTCTATACAGGACTTTGAAAAATTCTTAAAAACACTTTGATTAGTAGCACATGTAAAAAGGAATAAAGTTATGAAAAAAACATATTTTATAAAACTGCTTCCCTTTATGGTCTCCTAACTTCTTAATTACTGGTTTAAGAAGTTGTTGCTTATGAAACATTTGTAGGATTTAAAGGCTCACAGTAATATCCTTTATGGTGACTTAAAAATAGTCAGTCAGTCTTCCTGAAATATGTATGTTGATTTTCTACTGATGCAGTCCTTGTAATTTATTGTTAACTTAATTCAGAGTGAATGATGCAGCACACTAAAGTAGATTTTTTTTTTTTCAATATTTTCAGAGGTTTGGGAGATGGAAAAACAGGTTAGTGACTTATTCTCTTATGTTGCCCTCTGTCTTCTCTCCTCTCCCTCGCTCCCTGCCTCCCACCCAAAAGTTAGAATAACAAGGTAATGCAGTAGCAAAGAAAGTGATGTGTTTACCTGCTTTTATCTGAAGAACTAATAATGTTACTCTTTTCCTTGTTCAGTGGAAAGCATGCCATTACATATGTGAAGCCCCTCATGTAAAAAGGCATTTTCCAGCAAGTTACGAAGTGTGAAGTTGGCTACTGAAGTTAATATTCTAAAAGCTGTGGAGTGAAACTTGGTTTGAAATAGCAAAGAAAATCGGCAAACAATCTAAGCAAATTATAGAACGAAAACTATACATGTCTCTGAAATCTAGGAGGAGCTTATTTTAAGTCACTTTGCTTCCTCACCCTCAACTGGAGGAAGAGAAATTTTTCCCCAGCCCAATGAGATTTGTATAGCTTCAGTAGACAAGTAAGCAAAGAAAAGAGGCTGTAATATATACTTGACAGAGTTTCCTTGCTCAGTTATAACAACTGATGTCAATGCTAACATTAGGAATTGTGGGAGTATTGAAAGTACTTAATTCTATGAATAAACAAATCGTGTTAATACAGAATTACCAAATGCTTCACAGTATATTTGGGCAAAGTGAAGAAACTGACTAAATGCAAATACAAACTGTCTGATAGGTCATTGTTCAGAAGTTTCCATTCTTTCAGTTAAAACAGTTCCGGAAACTGAAATCCAGATGTTTTCATTTGGATTTAAGCTTATTTAATGAAAAAGCTTCAATGTTTTAAAATCTCGGAATTGGAGCATAAAATACCAATTTGTATGTAGATAGCAGAATAAAATTCAAAAGGTTAAATTCCCCTAATAAGTGGGAAATAAAGTAAGGTTAAAGAAGCATTTAAAGAATGAGAATAGTAGCGATCTCTGGATTACAACTTGGGTCTTTTATCCAAAGTAAAAATTTGGAATTTGAATTACAACACCCATGAAAAGGAATGTTGTCAGAACAAGCAGGGTGCAAAATAATGTACTGGGGCATCTTCACCTGAAACACAGTAAAAAGCCATTCATGGCCTGAAATATATATCTGAGATGCTCTCTTATCTTTTTTTCACGTTTCCCACTCAGTTGGCCTGGGAAGATTACTTGAAATCCTCTATTAAGGAGCCTGTTCTTGGTGGAGATGCATAACAAATTTCATCTAAAGTGGTGGCTGGAATGTGATAGCTAAACACTTTCCCCCATTCCCTCCTTTTAAATAAAAATTATCTGAGTTAATTCAGTATGCTTACTTAGATTTTACTGTATTAAATGCTAGTAACAAACTATGATCTTCAATCTAGTAAAAATACTTTGAGTAAAAATTAACATTAATAGAAAGTATGTGAGTTCATAATGCCAAAGTAAAGAGTTTGGTTTTGCTGATTTACTCCGCTGTCCTTATCACAATCTATATTATCATGTGAAAAACCATTATAATACAAATTTTATTATAGAAGACATGTATTTTGAATGTCTCAAACTTTGAGTTTTTAATTCCTCTAGTATTTTTAAATGTAAAAATGATCGTTGCCAGAGCTGAAACAGTTTCTTTGAAATTTTAAATGCATGAGCTTATGCCAAAATAGCTTCCCAGAAATACCATGAAGAAAGGAAGCAAAAAATTTTATGGGAGTGCTAAAAGGAATGGGGAGAGAGGATAGAAGAACTTTTTGAGGATCATGCCAAATACTTTTTGGCTTTAGGATGGAAAAAAAAATCTTTAGAAGGAATGTTTAGCCTAGAATTAACAAACTCGTTGTAGCTGTTGTTCTTGATCAGGGCTAGCAGCCTTTGATCGTGTTGATTAATTGAGGCTTGCTGAGTACAACACAGCAAAGACCCTTTGCAGTCTGCTGACATGCAGTCTGAGCTGTGCTGTTTGCTTGCAAATTGCATCCAGCCACATACATGCTTTTCTGACTGAAATTGCTTACTGTAGCAGGATTTCTAGAATAATTTCACATACTTATTTCATTTCTTTGAAAATGCAGTGGTCCATTTCTGAAGGAATTTCTGGGGAGGGGCAGTGAGCTGTACATTAGAAGATGGAGGCTGTCACCTGGCAGCTGCAATAACTGAGCAGAGAGAGGTTTCTGCTTCATTCTGTGATTGACAACTTGGTGTTTTGCTTGCTGGGATTTACAAACATAAACATATTTTTAGTTGGCATTCACCTTTACTCCTCCGTTTGTAGGTTTGGAGACTAAAGATTCTTCACAATACCCAGTTGCACCAGTCCAGCTGCCATGACTGACAGCTGGATTACCTTACACTGGAACCAGTGCTTGTTCACTGCAGCCGCGGCCGTGCAGTTGAGACCGCGCACGGCCACCGGTGACCGCAGCTCGGGCTAACAGCGGCCAAGGCAGTCACAGCCAGTTGGCGGGGCAGCGGCCGCGCACGCACACTGTGAGGAGGCCTCCTTGTGCTCCTTGTTCCGAGTAAGCGATGATTAATTTTGGCTTAATTACCGGTCCTCCAACACCGTAAGCGTTATTTAAAACCATCGTAAGAGTCACAGGCCTAGCCGCGCCCGCCTTGGCCTCTCCTTCGTCCTCCTCCCGCCCGCGGGCAGGTGCCTCAGCGCAGCCCGGTGATCACGACGGCTGCGGCGCCAGAAGGCGGCCTAGCGGGGGGTCGAAGCAGGGGCAGGCGGCCGCGGCGGAGACCGGTGCGACAGTCCCCGCCCTTGGGGACGTTCGTTACCCGCTTGGAGAAAGCACCGGGCGAGCGGGGGCAGAGAGCACGGTCCGCTGCCGCCCCTTGCCCCCGCCCGGCGGGGCGCATGCGCCAGCG
>JAVJGJ010000037.1:29036171-29046422 GCA_035590215.1 Microhierax caerulescens
TGGGCCCGCCCCCGCCCCCGGGGAGCGGCGGGTTACCCGGAAGGCAGCGCGCTGCTCCGAGGTCGACATGGCGGCGAGGGCGTCCGGTGAGGCGGCGGTACGCGGTCGGGGGTGGTTGTGCGGGGCCGTGCACGGCGCGCTTGCGGCGCTGGGCTCGCACGCTCCCGCGCCGGGAGACGAGGCGGGCCGTGACGGGGGGCTGGGGAGCCGCACGACGCTGCGCGCCGTGTGCCCTTGACAGGGACAGCTAGTCTACCGCCCTGCATGGCCCTGGCGGGCGGGCTTCCGCGGAACGGGCCTCAGCGCAGGGAGCCCGGCTCCCATACGGAGGTTTTCCAGGAGCAGCGGGGCAGCAGGTGCTCGGGAACACGGGAGGAGCCCCTGGGCTGCCCCGGAGGGGCTCGGGGATCGCTGCCCTGCCCGGGTACTGACACCAGGCTTAGCTGGTCTGTGGTTCTTTTTCAAGTCATAAAGCACGAAGGAATGAGGCCTGGTGAGGTACTGGGCTAATGGCATACGGCTGTCACGTGTAACACTGGCTTTATGAGGTGACTTAGTAAGGCAACTGACTTAAAACCATGAAAGATAGCTTGCCCTGGCTGCATTGCCCATACTGTGCTGTTTCTGGATTTCTAGACCCCTTGTTGAGTTACTTCAATGGTGTCTGATACTGCATTGTACTTGATTACATGTAAAACCACCTTTGCTATCCAAAATCACAATTAAGGAAAGATGAACATTCTACTCGTGGTGTGTTTTTTTTTTTTTTTTTTTTTTTTTTTTTTTTGAGGTTTCAGTGTTGACTTTCCAATTGACTTTGGAAGCCCTTTGGAAAAGGAAGTGCTGGAATAGTATTTAAGGAACTGGAGAGGAGAACAGAAGGTTAACAGCATAATAATATGCTGGCCTTGAAATTGCATGAACCCTTAGTGAGAGCCGTGGAACTCAAATTATTTGAAAAGCACAATGGTTTTGCTTTACTTAGAACATGTTTTTAGCTCAAGTAAGAGTTGTGGAGCCTAAGTGTTGGTCCTGTCTTTAACAACGAACTGTTAACATTGCTCAAAGTCTTAAAGCAGTCTAATATCCAAATTTAGTGAAACAGAGATCTCATTATTGTGCATAAGAAGCACATGGTCTACCTGTTCAGTGTCTGTAAGGGATATTGAAAAGCAGAGAGGCCCAGTCTCATATATTCAGATTCAGATTTGATGTAGTGTTGCATTACTGCATGTGAGGGAGGTCAGCAAGTATTTGCATGCAGTCATAGTAGTGTGTAAATGTTGAATTTTATACTGCTTTGCAACTGATGATGGTCACCTTCAGTTGCAGGAGGTGGTCGGTTGATAGACAGAATTCGCAAGTGGTATTATAATGCAGCTGGATTCAACAAACTTGGTAAGTGTTCCATTGAGTTTTTAAAAGCCCTGCAAATGTAATAATCATCAAACTAGTTTGTAATTGATCTATATATGTGCAGCTTGACATGAGTCTTTTTGATCAAAATTATCTGCTACTTTTGTGGGGGAAAAGTTAGCAATAGCTTCAGTCAGTAGGCTTGCTACCTAGTAGTGAATGAGTGACTTTTCTGTTACTACAGTGTTTGCTCTTGTTTTCAGTGAAATAACTTAAAACAGCTAAGGTTAAGCTGGAGCAGTTGAAAAATCTTTCAGAAAGCAGTCCTGAAAGCTTGATGATTTATCCTTTCCCACCATGTCACTTTCACTGGCCAGTATCTTCTAACCCAAAGGTTGCCCTTGAAGCTGGAGAGGTTCCCACTGATAGCAGTCAATCTGTCTGCAATACTTATGCAAAGTATCCAAAGTGCAGAAAGGGATTTAGTTAGTTTTGCCCTTTGTATCACCATAACTTCACTTGGTGTCTCTCTGACCAGTGCAATGGTGAAGTAGGTGTAAAAATAGCGTTTCCTTAAGTAGAGGAGGTGGCCTTGATGGTATAGTCTTCGATGTGTTCAGAGTTGTTACCAAGTTTGTTTCAACTATTTAGATGTTCTTGAATGACAAGAGAATCTGAATATTCAGAGGCTGTAATTTGCTGCTGACCACAATGAAAGCAAATCATTTAAAGGAAGTTAACACACCTGCCCTGGGGAAGTTAGAAAAAAAAAATTGCAAGACAGCTGTAAAGGAATAAGCTTAGATCTTTTCTCCAGAGATGCAGTGCTTGTTTAGCCCTTCTTTTTATGTTTGCTGAAATTCTTTAAGACATTAATGCTTTTTGATGCTTTTCTGGGAATGCAACTAATAACTGAGGAGAAACACTAAATTTAATCTAGTGGGTTAAACCAGCAGCTATGCTCCCTGTGCCTTTGAAATAAATTACAAAACTGAGTTCAAGAATATGTGGCTCTAAATTTCTTTTTTATTCGAAGACTCCTGCCAACTTGGTCACATGAGATAAAAACCTTCAGCCCTAATCAGTAGGCATACTCTTGTAATCTGTATAGATCATGGAATGTTACAGAAGTAACATTTTGTCCTGTGTTGTTAATACTGAAACTTAAAGCAGTGTTGGTTGAACTTCAGGAATCCTTTGTTCCACAGGCAGTGTGGGGGTGTTCTTGGCTTGGAGAAGACTAGGTACTTCTGCCTGATTTAGCTTCTGATTTGGGGAGGCATGGGAGGGAACCAGCTTGTGCACAAACACCTAGCTTCGGGTTTCTATAGCTGAATATAGTCAGTGCAGATCTAGTCATTATGCACAGTGAAGTTTAGAGAAAAATTCTTCAGTACTGAGGTAATGATATGTGTGGTTGACCGATGGATTCAGAGCTCTTAAAGCCTTTACCTAGACAGTCACCTTTAATACAGGTACAAAATTAGGTGAGTTTAAGTTCGCCCCTCAAATCCAGAATAGTTACTGTTTTGTATATCTATACTCCTATGAAACACATTGAATTAAATGCCCATTTCCCTATTCCTCCTTAAGAAAAGGAGTAAACCCAAGTAAATAGAGTATACGAAAGCTAGAGTTTAGTTTGTTCTCTGTGACCAGTTAGTGGTTCTCTGTTTTTGGATTGGTTTGAGTTTTCTTTGTAATTTAGCATTGGAATTGTTTTGCCCATGTTACATAGAAAAAACGATGTCAATCTTAAATCTTACTTAAGAACATTTATTCAGTGATACGGTAAAATCTTCTTGGCTTAGGATTAATGCGAGATGATACACTGTATGAAGATGATGATGTAAAAGAAGCACTGAAGAGACTTCCAGAACATCTTTACAATGAAAGAATGTTTCGCATAAAGCGAGCACTTGACTTAAGCCTGAAACATCAAATCCTTCCAAAAGACCAGTGGGTGAAGTATGAAGAGGTATGTGTACAGAGTGTTTCCAAGGTGGAGGTCTTAAATGGTACTGCTATGACTGGTCTTTGGGACTTTCAGTCTCTGAAGACATACATGCTTACATTTCTTCGTAATGAGTATATGAGCCTGTATCTTGTAGGCCACCTCTGGGAAATACAGCTGTTGATCACTGTTTAAAAATACCTGTTTTTCAGTGGAAACTACAAAATTTTTCTCAAGATAACAAAAGCTTAAACTACAGCTTAGAGCCATAGCATGTTGTTCATATTAGGAAAAAATACTTCTTCTAAGCTGTCAGATAAAGAATACACTGTAACTAGCTTAGAAATTCTTATAAAAGGTCTCTTACTGTTCTGATGAATTTCTGAATTGTATAGAAAATCTCAAGCCACAGCTTTTATTAATGAAGATGCCAAGGAAGAATAATTTAAAGTCTAATTTAAAATAATATAAAGAATAAAGATAAAAATCTTGCATTAAAATAAGTGTTGTCTTGTAATTTGAAAAACAAACTACATCTTCCTTTTCAGGTGTAACTGGTTTTTTTTTGTAGTGGATTCATTCACAGACTTGGTGTTATTATCCATCTTAGCTTTCTCCAAATTACCAGGCAGAGAGGAATCTTATCACTAAACTTCTGATTATGGGATAGTAGAAGGGTATAGTGTTTATAAGCAGAGGCTGTTTCTCATGGCCTTATTGGTTATATTTAAGTAACTGCTGCATTAAATAACTGGTTGCATAGCTCCTTAAGCAGGAGTTTGGTTTGTGTTAAACGTGGTCAAGGTGTTTCCTCAAATCCAAGTTTACAGTGTTGTTTAGAAGTTAAGTTCAAAATTAGTTTCTCCAGAGTATTATAGTTGGATTTTGAACTACTTAAGTGTATCTTGTACATTTGGGTATCTGCCAAAAGAACATTGTTTCTAAAGGTATAGCTGGAAGCATCACTTTGCTTGTGAATGTTGGCGAGGCATTAGGAATTAGTGATTGCTGCAATAAAGAACTTGTCATTGCAGACTTGGCAGGTACAAAGTTGACGTTTTTAGAGTAAGTATTGTTTTATTTTTTTATTATTATTTTTTTCTTGTTAGGTTGGGGTTTAATCTGATTTAAGTTCAAATCTGAGGAGGAATGAGAGACAAGTAGTCTGTAGGAATGCCTTGAGATGTTTCTGGACCTCCCTGTAAGTTTAAATATATTCTTTTTCAGGATCAGCATTATCTTGAACCATACCTAAAAGAAGTAATCCGTGAAAGACTTGAAAGAGAAGCATGGAACAAGAAATAACTATTCAACTACTTCATGCAAATATCCACATATTTCTGATGTTTTTCAACATTTGGTTATAGAAGTCTACAGGGAGGCAAATGTGAGGCTGAGGAATACTGTTTCAGCTTGTTCACTGAATCTGCTCATCCAACTAAAATAAACATGTCAAAGTATAAAATCTACTTGGAAGAGTTCTTTGTAAATGTTAACAAGCTAATGTTCAGATCTTTCCTATGAGCATATACATTTCATATTACTTTAGTGGTATGCAGTCTTCATTCCAGCTTTTTGATTCTTACACTTTTCATAGTACAGCTGTTCTCCGCGGTTGTAGGGTTAGGTAAGAAACATGTAAGGCTGTTGGTGCTAGTTGCTCTGTTAAATTAAAAAGGGGTTGCTGATTTCCTTTACCATTTCTCCCTGGAGACAACAATACTGGGCCAGTGCTTGATGTTACCATGGTATCATGAGACAGCAGAATGTAATATCCTGTGCATCTAAGCACATATGTATTACAACAATGGAAAATATAGATGATTCCTTAATCACAAAGTCAGGGAATGTTTCACTAGCTTTTTATACCATGTACGTTGTTAATCCTTAAAAGACTATTTTCATATAAACCATAATGACTTCCCACGTGAGCATATTGAGACTTTTTATCCTTTTAAAGGGTAAAGTGGTGTGCTGATATTCCTTCAACAAAATAATTCCCATATATTTTTTTCATTGTCTAAGCATGCTGTTGTTCACTGTGATTGGTATCAAGTATTTTAATCTACCAGCCTTCGTGATATTAGAGATACACATGGAATTAAGGCTCTGCTTAAAAACGAGGCATTCAATTGTATCCAGAAAATACCAGCCCTTGCTGGCTGAAGAACTTCAGTTTAGTCTTCCATAACTTAATGGTAGTGTTAATTTGAGGCAGATTTTGGTATTACATGCGAAATTCAAAGCTTATCATATAGCCCTCTGTGTGAAGCACACAATCTGGTGTAATAGCCCCAAGGTTTGTTTTTTTAGTTTTTGATATGCATACTTGTCTGTCAAATGCAAGAATACACTGACCAAAAGCTAGAGCAGTGTAGAAAAAAAGTTGCATGAATACGGAGCAAATGTCTGCAGTTTCAAATTGGTATGACTAGATAAATACAATACTGGATTAGAAGTCAGAACGGAAGGTCTTTTAGCATTGCTCATAACCTACTTGCTTCAGTTGCTTACAACTGTAGGATGGACACAGTGATCCCTGAGTAAGATACATATTTCAAAATTTCACAGCCTGATGCGGTAAAACAAAGTGCTGCAAAAATATCTGCAACACCGATATTCCTTAGAAGTCTGTGGGGAGATTATGTTAAGAATATGAGGTTTGTTTCATCTCCGATAGTAAAACCTTATGATTGAAGCATATATAATATGAAGTATTTTTGAGAACTATCTAATTTTCTTCCAAGAGACAGATAGGACCTGAATTTTCACACTTCAATTTGTGGAATTATTAGAATACTGAATTTTTCTAATGTAATTAGAACTATTTTTCTATCTGTTGTTATAATATTATTAGAAGATTTAATTATTTAGTGGAAGTAGCATTTGAAAAGCATAGCTGGTCAAACTCCTACAAAAGCTAGGATTTTGTAGAAGGAACACATCTGCTTATTTGACCGTAGGATTGGATTAAGATTAATGTAGTTCAAGAGTCTCTTAAAACATTGACTTAGAGAAAAGGCTTTGTTGACATCAGGCACTTAAAAATAAGCTGGCTTTTTGAGTGGAGTGTAAAGCAGCCATGTTCCAATTGGCCTAACACACCTGAAATCACTGACCTCTTTACACTCAAATTTAACATTTTAAGAGTCAGAGGACAGTAGAAGTTAATGAGTGTTTCCAAGTGAACTTTATAGGAGTTAAAGTTGAGAAGAGGAAACCATGTTAAGAGCTTGTCTGTTCATTGAGGCTGAGGTGGTTTGACAGGTTTTGTTTAGGTGTGTTTTCAGATGCTTCTGGTTGAGATCGATCTTTTTTAACTTAAGTTCCTGTAATGTGCAATAGTCTCCTGTTGAAGTATTTTGAAAAAGTTCACTGAATACTGTTTAGTTGTATCTTAGAATGATATTAGTAAGGAAAATGTATTGGTTTTTGGCAGAGATGGGTATGTATTCTTTGAGACATTGAGGAGAATCTAAAAACAGTGAGAAATGGAGGAAGGTGGGTGTTGAGTCTAAGAGGGGTATCTGTTGCCTGGGAACCAGGATCTGTAGCATCTTTGTGTTAAAGACTGTAAACTCTTTCTAGAATATGTGATGTGAAGTTTGGGTGCTTGTGCTACTGGTTAATAGATTAATAATTTGGAAGGCATTTCATGTTTCAACCTCTGGTATTCCCCTCTGTACACTCCTGTGAACTACTGTCATTAATCTGTAGCTAGAAGAAACAAGAGTTTTCTTGTATGAAAGATCTGAATCCTGCTGATGGCAAGCTGGAGGGTCAGTGTGATTCCCATTTTTGAATTCTTGCATTTATCCTTTAAAATATCTGGGAAGAGAAGGAATGGACTTGCAAAATTAGGGATTTTCAGATCTGCAATTTCCTTGTAACGCTTTCATGCCACCTGTGCAGCTGTCTCTGCAATCCTGCCATATTCCTTGTGCAGGCTAAGTGCTCCTCTGTGAACGATCCAGGACCATGCAGCCATGAGCTTGCTATGTGCAAAACTGCCTTGTTTTAAGGAAAAGCATGATAACGGTGAAGGGGGTCAAATTGCCAGAGGTGAAAAGTTGGTCTGATGATGAAAGAAGGAGCGTTATGGTTTGGAGAACTGTTTTCTTTTGGCTGCTGTCATAAGGTGGTTCTTTAACACTGAACAAGACACGTAGTTTGCAGAAACTGCAGAAGCGCAGAGCAATCACATCTATCTTTAGGTTCAGTAGATCTGTTCAGAAAATCCTGGGTGAAAGTGTCAGTATTCATCCATACACACAATGGATGCTACAGGACCAGGGTGCACTGCCAGGACCAAATCTCACAGGGCTTCTCCTAGATTTGAAAAAGACCTCACAGTTCTTATTCCTCTGATGGTAAGTGCAGAAATTCTTATAAAGAAGCTGATAACATTTGTGGCCTGTACAGACTGCAAGAAAGCCAGGGTGAGCCATGCACTGAGGAGGATTGAGAAGAATCCTGAGTAAGAGAGGGGGGCTACTGTGAAGAATGCAAACCTGCAATTTAAGGTCATAGCAAAATGCAGAAGGCAACGGTGCCGCTGGCATTTCCTTACTTGACTTTGAAATCTTCATCTTCATTAATGTAGTTTTTTGGATGTAAATTCTATACAGATTCCATACATTGCTGAGGCCATCTTGTACTTTGTTCACAATATCTTTGGCACATCTGAGTCACGTGTGTCAAATTAAGAGGGTCTGAGCTGGTATTGCTAATCCTGCAGTTTGATGACAGTTTTAGCGTGAATTAATTTTCATTGCTTTTAAGCGAATCTGCGCTTCACTTGGAAGTTCTTTTATTAAATAGTGAAATATAAGAATACATTTTGATTGCTGAAGATCATGTTTGTTATGGCAGACATTATTTTAAATTTTGAATCGGTCAACCCAGAAACAATGGATTTTTTTCAGCACTGTAACAAGAAACATATGCTTGTTTTACATCCAACTTCCATGTGAAGAACTACAGCAGATATAAATTTCATTAAAATTTTGATGAAACATCATGCTTTTGATTATAATGGAACTGTTTTAGCATTAATATGGTAAACATCAATTCCTACTTGAAGCATTTTCTCTCTAGATCCCGAAGGTCAGAGATTATCTTCAGGATTTCCCCACACCACTGCTGCGCCCTTGCGGTCAGTTTTCATGGACTGAAATTTTGGCCAGGGTGAGAGCTGCCCTTGCAGCGCAGAACAGGCAGAGGCAACCCCAACCACCACTGGGCTGGAGCTCCGTGTCCCACCTGCTCTGCAGCTTGCCTGAATATGCCCTGAGTGACTGCACTTCTCTTCGCCTCTTTTAGCTGGTCGAAGGCACAAAGGGCTAAGACCTTGAAAAATCTGTAGGCAACTATCTCCATTGTAAACAATTTGGCTTAGCGTGTAGGTATCCTTGAAGAGCTGGGCCTGATCCCAGAACTCAGTTTCCCCAAACTCCTTTGCAGGCCATGTGGAGCTCCAAGCTTCCTTCAGTGCAGTTTTATAAATCCTTCGGTGTCAAATAGTTCCTGGTTTGCCCAGGGACCTCAGTGCTGGTGGTGCTGAGACTAGGTGCCAGGTTGGTTTGATGCCCCAAGGTGCCAGAAATCACGTGCGTTTCTGCTTCCCCTGGCCAGGTGGGTGTCCCCAGGCATGCCTGGAGAAGGAGCCCTCAACACCTTCAGCTCTCTGGTGATTTGGTGCTAGCTTATGCCAGCAGGCTGTGGGCTCAATTCCTTTTGCTTCACAAAAACGTGTGGATTCACAGTTCCCTTCTCTGCAAATGTTTTATTTCTCTAATTAACATATTTTCTGGAGTGCACATGGAGCTGTTAGTCCCTTTGGCTGACTGTTCTGCTTTGAAAGGTGTAATTAACTGCACCAAGAAAGAGTGTGACTTGAGTAGGTTGGTTAGAACTGTTTTCTAGGCTGCTTTACAAGCTGCTTCAAAAGAAAGGCAATGGCTGACTACTTGCCTAGAAGCACTTGCCTGCTCAGGCAATTACTGTCCACCAGCTGATTGTCTTTACTCACAGCTTCTGCTCTGCTCAGCTCTCTCCTGCAGCACCCAAGCCCCAAGCCAGCCCTGGCAAGTGGACCAAGGAGATAAGCCAAGGGCTCGAGCAAGGAACACAGGGCGGGTGAGGGATTGGGGTAGACCCAAGGTTGGGAAACCACGTGCAAGGATTTGGAAGAAATGTAGGGAAAATAAATTGACCTCAGTCCCCTTTGCCTGCTTGGGTGAGTACGTGGTGAGGTTGGGGAATTTATGTGCAGACCAAAGATGACTACTGGGAAGGGGGAGAAAGAAAAACATGTGCTTGAGCCCATTTTTGGAAATGGGACCACTGAGTAGGATGTTGAGGAAAGAGAGGTATATGGTGTTTGGGAAAGGCCAGGGTGCTTTGCAGGCCACTGCAGAGGGTGACACCTGTGTATCCTAAGGTGTCCTAACTTTGGGAACCCCAAGTTCATGGCACTCGCTGAGTTTTAATTTTTCCTTAAAGAATATTTAAGTACTTTCCATTGAACCAGATCATGAGTGGAGCCCAAGCTGTCCTTGTCCTGCTTCCAGAGTGCCTGGATGTGACCAAAGTACCCATCTCCTCTGGCCCAACCTCATCTGTTTCTTTCCACGAAAACCAGAACAGCTTCAGGAGGATGCCTCAACAGCTGCAGGGCAGGTCTGGGTTTAGGGTGCTCACATCTTTGTGGCAGAAGGGGAACACTGGATCTTTTTCTTGCAAACCCTAAGCAAGTGCTGGAATTGTTGTTGCTGTTTTATGAGAGTGTGCTGCTTCAGTTCCTGCACTGGGAAGGGATCTGGGGCTTGAAACCTGATCAGAAAGAGGTACCTCAGCACAGCTGGGCTGTGCTCTCCTCAGTGGTTCCTAAAGCGGTTCCCCACTGGCCTGTGTGGATCTGGTTCTTTGTGTCTAAATCT
>JAVJGJ010000037.1:29048883-29067359 GCA_035590215.1 Microhierax caerulescens
GTGGAACCTCCCGTGTTGCAGTTTGTGCCCGTTGCCCCTTGTCCTGTCACTGGGCACCACTGAGAAGAGCCCGGCCCCGTCCTCCTGACACTCGCCCTTCAGGTGTTTGTACTCATTGACAAGGTCCCTCTCAGCCTCCCCTTCCCCAGGCTGAACAGGCCCAGCTCCCTCAGCCTTTCCTCGTCAGGGAGATATGTTGGTGCTGTGCCACAGCACTACAAGAGTTCAAGATTTTGGGGGCTGCAAGAAGATGTGGTGCAAGCCCCTGGCTCTGTGGCTGCATGGCTCAAACACTGAGTCTGTCCCCGGCTCAAAGGTCCACGTTTGTGCAGTTTCCCTGAAGCATTCGCTGCTCATAGCACAGAGGAGCTGTGGGCACAGGGAGCAAGAAACCTGGTGAGCTTGTCTCGGGAATGAGCCCCAGCTCCTCGCCTCCCCAAGGGTGGGTGCTACCTCCTCACACCCACGAGCTGGGCGCTGGCCCCATGGGGCATGCTCAAGCTACAAGTGACCCTCTGCTCAGCCCTTTGAAGGACACTGGAAGGCACCAGCACCCTGAAGAGCCTTTGGGACTCAGCAGCCCAAGTGTTGGGAGATGTTTCACCCTCAAAAAGAGAAGTGATTTTGGAAAACCCCTATGCTGGGGTTTCCATGAGGTAACATGGGTTGGTGAGTTGCTTCTCCAAGCCCCTTCTGACTGCCCCAGCTCACAGTTCCACTGGGCTCCAGCCATGCCATCTATCTGGGCCATGTGCCCTCTCTCCGAGTAGTGAGTAGCTGGGGTGTGTGTCCATCCAGCTCCCCATGGCCCAGGGCATGTGGTGGAGCTACCAGCTTGTGTTTGCCAGCTCACAGCAGTACATCAGGCTGTGAACAGCAACAGGTGAATACTGGAAACGGTGCCATGCCACCATGGTGACACGGCCTCTGGCAGAGGGTGAGGATGACGGGTGGGCAGCAAGCCCTCCATGTGCCCTGCCAAGGCGGTGAGCAACAGCCCCAGCAGCTAATGCTCCCGGGTGCCGCGGCCAAGGGAACACAGGCACCCAGCCCATGGCTCTGGCTTCTATTACCCTGCACCAGGAGGGTACACTCACCCATCACCCTTGCAGGAGCTGCCCAGTGCCAGGCAGCATGGCTTCATCAGCACACAAGGGTGACGAGCTCAGCAGCAGGCAAGCTACACAAAAATGAACCCCTGGCAAAACCAGTCCCCCAGGCTAAGGAGCAGTTTTGTCCTGGACACGATGGCAGCGGTGGGGAGAAACATGTCACCCACCCCCAGCATCACCCGTCAAGGCCAGCTCACCCTGACGCAAGGTGGGGCTGTGCTGTAACAGTACGAGCACCACCAGAGCGTCCTGGCATTGTCTTTTTCTCTTTTTTAATTTCATTTTTCAGGATGACAACACTTTAGAGGTTTATGACCAACAGGAGAATTTACTACTAAGTCATATACTGATGTAATGAAATCTAATATATGCTGTGTAATGAGTTATGAGATGTTATTTAGTTTCAGGGTTTTATTACTTCAATCAGTTATGACCATATTTCCTTTTATATGATTGCTCACTCTTTAAACATACCAGATGACTGTATAAAGAACACCTAATAAAGTCTGGAGATGTTAAAATATAAATGTTTTAATTTTTGCCATAAATTTGTTTTAATCCTACCAATGGCGGCTTTTGCACTGGACGTGGTGCAGTCCTTGTTAGCAGTGCAGACCTTGGTAGTGTTGTCTCAGATCCTTTGTGGGAAGGAGCTGAGCAACCCTGCTTCATTATAAAGCATAGTCACCAGTGCTCACCCTTTGTGATTATGCACAGAAATTGAAAGGTTTTTAGAGTAAAATGAAAGACAGAAAACATTGACCTGTGATGTAAGTCATTGTCTTAATCATCCTCGCATACTTACCAGTATAACTGCAATATACTCATCCTGATTTCTACCAGTCTTCAAGAAGGGAGGATCAGGCTTGTGGTCTTCAGCATCAAAATCAAAAATATGTGAATGTTCTCCCCATGCACCTTTTGGCAATACTGCTAATTTTTCCACATTTATGCATTGTATTTTATAGTCATTTGGAATAACGTCATAGCAGTGGAATTACATAGCTGTGAAATAAGATCAGAATCAAGTCTTCAATAAATCAATGTTTAAGCAGGTGAAGGTCTTCAAGCGCTGAACAATTGCAGGAACCAAGCGGTGCAGAGTCCTGGTCGTGATATGTTCGTAGTAAGTGTCGAGTTCTCAAAAATTATTGTAGAACACATCTTATGATGATTAACAACTCTGCAGTAAGAGTTTGTGTCTGTGTTAATACAGTCCATCTATTTTAAGGCTTTATCACACTGCTGCTATCTAGCATCTCACCTGCTGTGGTCATGCAGAGGTCTCCAGTGCTGCTGGCTGGGGTCCTGCATGGGTGTCACCTGCCTGGAGGTGACATCTACATATAATAGGTGTAATGTCTACCCATATCCTAAGGGTGAGTGTCAAGAGGACGGGACGGGCTCTTCTCAGTGGTGCCCAGCGACAGGACAAGGGCCAACGGGCACAAACAGCAACACTGGAGGTTCCACCTGTTTATGAGGAAGGACTTACTTAGTTTGAGGGTGACAGAGCCCTGGAACAGGCTGCCCAGAGAGAGTGTGGACTCTCCTTCTCCAGAGACATTCAAAACTCGCCTGGATGCAATTCTGTGCAACCTGCTGTAGGTGAACCTGCTTGAGCAAGGGGCTGGGCTAGACAAGTTCCAGAGGCCCCTTCCAGCCCTGACCATTCTGTGGTTCTGTGTGATTCTGTAATTACAACCTTCTGTTTTCCTCCTCACCTCTGCAACAGGAAGCGCTGGCGTGATTTGCTTAGCCTGATCGAAGTTCCCACTGTCCCCGTCACAGGGACTCGATGGCTCCTGCATCAGGCTGGGTATCTCTGCCCAGGCCAGGTGCTGGTCCTGACTTGAGGATGAGATGCCAGCTACTGCAGTGGAGTGGTGGAGCACGGAACGGTCCCCTCTGTCTGCAAATTGTTGTTGCAGGGGCTCAAAAGCAGCCATCAACAAACTGTTTCATATGAGATCTTGAATACAGTCTTCGCAGCAGAGTGTGTGTTTCTGCTCTGCTCGTACAAGGCACAGGGCTCCGGTGCCGGGACTGGTGCTGGCTGCTCAGCAGCGCAAGGGAAACCTGCCTGTGCTGCACTGGGCTGGGAGGCTGAGCTGCTGCTTCCGTGGGAAGGAGGTAAGCTGGCGGGAAAGGAGCCTGGTCAGCCTGCATGTGCTGTAGGCATCTGTCTGGCCAGCTTCAAAGGAGGGAAAACTACCTTTCAGTTGCAGCTTAATTTAGAATTTGCAGCCACCAGCAATATTTTCAGTGTATTCAATCTGCTGTGACTGTGGCTGCTACCTGTGTCACGACCCAAGGATGACTTGGAGCGATGGTCCCTGCCACTCCATTGCCTGTGGCAGAAAGATACCAGAGGCCCAGTTGGGCAGAAGTCCCCTCCCTATACCCATCCCAACCTCTGAGCCCTGGCCCTGGCCAGCCCGTGCCTTGTTTTAGCTGTGGTTAGAATTGCTGCTGTCTGCAAAGCCCTTCCTCAGGTTCTTCAAGGCAGGGTGGCATCTCAGGATAGTCCCTCCAGACAGTTGTTCATCAATTCAATTTCTTTTTTAATTGTACGTACCTCAAGATGCTGTACTTCTCATATTTATTCAATTATGCATAGAGTTACGCACAGAAGGGAAAAACTTCTACATGTCCCATCTTGCTTCTCCATTCTTTTAATAGCTCTATCACTAATTGGAGAAATTTTAGGCGAAGAATTACAGCAAGTAATGGAATAAAGACTTTACTATTCACAAACTCAGGATAATAATTCAGCCAAAGAGAATCATACATCAAATAAATGGCCAAGTGTACTTAAAATATGTCTTTGTACAGTAACAAGGCACAGTTTAATCCCATTAAGAAAATGTTGGCAATGGTTCAGTGTTTGGGAACATGCCACTGAACTGTCCTGCTGTAACCTTGGATGTAGGAAAGTTGAGACAAAGCAGTGTACTCAGTTTGACACATTTGTGCCCTTTAGGTCCTTAATGATGCAATGAATTACTGAAACATTTAATATTGTTTAGCCACAGAAACTGTCTTATATGCAGAAGCTAAGCGATAACATGCTTGCTGAATGTGCCCTATCTACTGCTTCATATGCAAAGTTTATTTCCACCTCTATAAAACACAGATTTCTGAGCTTTCTCAAAAAAACAAGTCCACATATTGTTTTAATTTGCAGGAAAGAAAATTTTTGTTCCATATATCTTACTTAAAGGATAAAAAGACAGGTAGGTCAGTTTCTCACTAACAAAAAACTTGAGAAAACCATTGGAGTTTTTTCACCTCAGGTTTTATTTTTCACCTGAATTACTCTGATTTTACTTTGTCCCCAGTATTTTCAATAGGATCTGGAGTACATTTCTTGTGTCTAGTTACTTCGTATGTGGCATTCAGCTTCCAAAAAATCCACTTCTTTTATTTCCAGTTAAGAAAGGTTTAATATGTACTGTAGAAAAGATAGTATGGCTAGGTGTATTTCTCATGGCCACATATTATATCCATGGAGTTTTAGCTATAGGTCTTAGAAAAAATACCTTGTGGACAGTTTAAAGCATTAGATTTTCAAGACTAAATCACAGCTCATTCGGTATAACTTAAGACTGGCAATGTGCTGGGGGGCCAGCACGATGGGGGGGTCTGCTGACATGGAGCGCTCCCCACTTCTCTGCAGCTCTGCAGGGTTGGTGCTGCTCCTCCCCGCACACACAGCTCTCTTCCCATCAGTTGATGTGGCACTTCCCTGATTTCTGTAAGCATGGAAGGAGAATGAGTGCTCTGAGTGTTATTAAAATATGCAAACATTACCAGCCAGAGGTATCAGTAATCAGTGCTGTCCACTGATTTTCTCTGAAGGTCTTGCCCCTAAAGTATCAACTGTGTGGTTTTCCTCTGCTGTTACTTGCAATATCATGGTGTTGTGCAGAACGAGTTACTTGACAGAGCTTTGTGTCTCTTTGTACTGTAACAGCTTCGAGAAAAATTCAAACTGACAGTTCCTAGAGTAAGACATGAGGAAATCTATTTGAGTAGTGCATGTGTTTTATAGTGTGAGGTCAGAGAGTATGCATATATCACAGGTTACAATGGGGAATAAGAGGGTAACTATAGATATTCACAACACACAAACATGAGTGATTATTTTTTAGCTCTTGATCCATCCTCTGGCATTCACTGCCAAACCAAAGGGAAAAAAAATGCTGTCCCCTTTCTGTGTGATTGCAGAAGGAGCTTTCACTCCACAAAGCAGCGTTTAGAAACCACAGAAAGCAAACAGCATGGCCCATAGCAGTAGGATGGCCGCATTTTTCCTGCATGAGCCACACTGCTAAGGAGATGGCATGGATGCTCAAGGGAGCTGTGCTCCTGTGCCAGCGGCCCCACCATCATAGCCGGGATGGGGTGACCATGCTGCTTCCAGCAGGTTTCCTTCAAGGAGCAGAGGAGCAGGATGGCTCAGGGGCTTGATGTACCCTGGGTGGGCTCAGCACCAGCTCTGGCTCCTAAGAGACCCTCTGCCACCGACAGCCTTGTGTCGATGTTTTAAGGGCAGCTTGCTGACAGCGGAAGCAATATGACAAAAATTAGGTAGGCAAGAGGGATTAAAACATGTACAGTTGTGCAGAATTTGTTAGGCTCAATTACATGAGTCAGGAACTAGTGAAGTGTTTGAAGACCTGGAAATAATTCCAATTTGTCATATCAGGAGTCTCCTTCCCAGAAACAGGCTGTAGAAGCAGAGACAAGTCTGCCATATGGAGAGCAGATGCCTCAAGGGAGCTGAAAAGAAGATACTTTGCTAGTACTAAAAATATTCAGTATGAGGAGGTGATAACAAGTGCTTCTAAAGAAGAAGCAACTATTCATCACTGAGTAGACATTTTTTACTGTTTCCTAGAACACAAACCTATATGCTCAAATAATCCTGGGCTGTTGCAGTGAAGAGGCACTGATTCACAGCTTGGGGCAGAAGCTATAATAGTAAGCAGATGGAACATCTTGTTTAACCATCTGCTTTTTAAAGCACATTTTATCACAAGCTCTATCACACTGACAAAAGGTAGAGAAAGAGGAAGACAATGAATTACCAGTGTACAACCTGTTTGATGTACAATGCAGAATGGTTGCCTTCGCCATTTGCAACTGTGATGTTTTACTTTTTAGCATTTTAATTAGGAACTATGCTGTGGAGATTGACTCAATTTATAACCTCAGTAGTATGGTGTTAGATGGTTCCTGTGAGAGCCTCCTTTGGGTACCAAACCTACCTAAACATCAGGAATAAGGCTTGAGAGAAGAACTTAATCACTGCCCTCAGGTGCCTTAGGAGATGTGTTAGGGAAGGATCCGAGTGAGTGAGGAAGCTCAAGGATAGCTTGAATTTAAGTGGAGTTCTGCAATGTCTTGCTCCATAAGCAAAGACATGCAGCTGTGGCTAATGCCTGTGTAAGTACCAGCCACAACGTGCTCATGTTACTTATGTCCCGGGTAAATGTTTGTGTTTTCCTTCTGCCAGAGCTGTTCAGCTTCCTGAGCAGTAGACCAAGAGTTATTGACACAGCTCCCTAAGCTCCTGCAAAACTCCAGGAAATCACTGCAGGGAAAGATAAAGCAATCCCAGCAAGGTAGGGCCAAGTGGCTTATTGGCTGGCACTGAGGTGAGACAAGCTGTAACAGATCGTCTCTGACAGATGTTCATCTAATTTGTTCTTAAAAACCTCTAATGACTGTGCTTCCCCAGCCCACAAAATAGCCTGCTCCTGAGCTTATCTTTGAATATAGTTGAGAAGTTTGTCCTAATATCTAATCTAAATCTCCCTTCCAGTTAAACCTATTACTCCTTGTCCCACTCTCAGTGGGTGTCAAGGCAATATATTTTTATCCTCTTTACAGTAATCTTTGAAGGCTGTTATCTGTTCCCTGCAGACCCATCTGTCTTCTCTTCACTAGACTAAACAGCCCCAAAATCGCTCAACCTCTCTGCACAGGTTAGGTTTTATAAACCTCCTAACACCCTCGTTGGTCTCTCAGGGCTTTCTTTTTCATCTATATCTTTCTTAAAAGGTGATGCACGCTGCTGGACGCAGCACTTGAGCTGAGAAGTTCCCAGTGCCATGAAGTTACCACCCAGCCCTTGGCTTTCCCATCCCCATGGGTACAGTCGTGGATGTCACTGTGATCACCCAGTCTGTGCTTACTGCCAGGTCTCTTCTGCCATCTGGTCAGCCACCCCCCTGTTTCAATACAAGTTCTTTTGACCTCCTTGCATTTTGCACGTGTCTCTCTTTGGTTCCATTTGTTGATTCTGGAAAACCTCTCTGATTTTTCATAGCTATTTTGACTTTTAATCCTGGGCCCCAACATGCTCGCAATCCTCCTGGCTTAGTGTGATGGGCCGATTTTATAAGCATACTTTCTTCCATTATCCAAGTTACTAATGAAAATGTCAAACAGAAACAGGCCCTGGACAGACCCTGGGTGACCCCATTAAAAATGAATTTTCAGTTTGATGGCAAACCGTGATAAGTTCAGCGTGTTTTTCAACCACTTGTGCACCCACTGATTAATGATTTCATCTGGCCTGTATTTCCTTAGCTGGCCTTCTGAGGACGTCATGGGGGAGGCATTCAAATGCCCCACTCTAGTCAAGGTGTCTATTGCTGCTCCCTGCCTGTCCCCAAGAGAAAGGAAACATCCTTGTTCCTCCAAACCAGTTTTGTCTTGGCCATCCCGGGCCAGGCTGCGAGGAGGACTCCTGCCCAACCAGCTGCAAAGCATTGGTTGGGGTCAGGGAAATTTTTGGCAATTGCTATTTTAAAACTGTAAAAAAACGCATTATAACCATCATTAAGTACAGTGTTTCTTACTGCTGAGAAATGCCGGGGCCTGCAATAATTGTGAGACTGTAATGCTACTACCAAGCACCCAAGGAAGCAGCTAAGAAGGGAAGGGAGGAGAGCAAGGCAGCATCCCACACAGGCAGCAGCCTGCTTCCCTCATGCTGCATTCACACCTAGGTTCATCAATAGCCCCCTCCAAACCAAAACCCAAACCCCCGGCAGCCCGCAGTGAGAGCAGCAGCACCTGCAGCCCCAGAAAGGTCGAGGGATGTCATACTGATGCCATTTCAAAGTAAAAATTATTCTCCTTGATTTAAGACAGGATTAACATTTCCACGTAGCCCTCACAGGGAGTTAAGAAAATGGAGAGACCTTGTTTTATCCAGACCAAAGAAGATGACCACAGCTCGGGGAAACCTCCTTCAGTTGAGGATCTCCCAGAGGGAAGAGAAACATCCTCCTGGGAGAGCACAGGAGAAGTCTGGCTGTGCTCCTAAGGCACAAGCTTGAAGAAGATCCTCCGGGAGTGACAGGGCTTTGCTATTCATCATAAGGGAAGAGAGAAATAATTTTTAATATACATTTTGGTTGCCCAGGGCCGGGTGTACGCTGGGTGCCATGGAGGCCTCTGCGGCCACGGGATCCAGGGCAGACCCTTTTGTGCTGGTAGCTCTGGGCTATGTATATTGCACCTTTACATTCAATTTGATACTGCCTTTAGCCTGCTGGCCCCCTGCCAGTGCAGCTGCAGAAAGGTTGGGGAAATTTGCCATAATATGCTTGGGAATTCTTGTGGAAAGCAAGTTTCACCTACTGCAGTGGAGGTGGATAGGTTTAAGGGGCTTGAGTTTCTTCTTGTCCTGAAATGCTCATCCTCACTTAAAATCAGAAGTAAGGTGGAGTTTAATGTTGAAATATTCCAGCCTGAACATACATGACCACTGGAAATCAGTATTTCAGACTGTTTAGAAAATGCACTGAACTCATGCCCCAGATTAAAACCTGTGGAAGCAAAGCATTAACCAAGATCCAGCCAATGATGCTAACACCGGTGAAGACGATGCTGTCAACCCAGATTTTGGTGAATGCAATTTTTCAAAAAGCACGGAGAGGGGTGTCCTAGCTGCTGCTCAGCCAGCCACACAACCCCAGCCCACAGCAGGGCTTGGAGCAGCCTTGACCACACGCTGCCTGGCCAGCAGCCAGCCTTCCACTGCCTTCAAGGAGATGAAATCCCAGCCCAAAAAACTCCACCAGCACCAAGTGCCCCAATTGCTACACCCTTCAACTGCAAGAGGGTTTTATCAAGCCTAGAGGAAGACGATTGCAAAGGCACGAACGATTCAAGACAGAGTCACTACGGACTTTTATCTGTTTCCTATCAGGAAAAGCATAAGTGATGTTTTAGGTTTTCAAGAATACCCTAATTCAGCATTTTGCTGCAGCAGGGTGGTCACTGGGCTTTGGACCGCATCCCAGCCAAACAGAATGGAGCTTTTAATCAGTTAAAATCCAAGAAGGGAATAATGATCTCAGAGTTTTGTATTTATCATTGGAATTGGCCTCCTGACCCGCCTAAGGAAGGGCTTGAAACAGTTTCCACAAAGCCAAGACCTAAACGGCTGCAGTAAAAAATAATTTTATCCTGATATCTTTTTTTTTTTTTTTTTTTTTCCCAGATACACATATTTCTGTCATGTTTGGCTAAATCCTGCCCCCTCAGCTCCCTCAGAATGGTCAGTGCAGCTCTCCACACTCTGAAAGCTCGAAGTTGTCACTATTTTGGCAACGCCTCGCACAGCCCCAAATGGGGCAATGCAGAGTTCTGTGCAGTTATGTATGATTCAGCAGCAGCGAGTGTGAAAGGCTGGGACTGCTGGCGCTCACCCTTCATCAACCTTTTCATATTCCTGGCATTCACCATGAGCATTGCTGGCTTCATATGTTTAAAGAGCAAAAAGAGCAAGTACTGCAGTTAGGTTTGGGGGTTTTTCCATTTAGCATTTTTCCTTCCTCTTTGTTCATTTGCACAGATCTGTATGCTTTTATGGACAAGAATAGCTTTCCCCAGCCTCTCAGCATCGGCATGGGCCATCTTGTTCTCCCAGCAAGTGGCACACAGTGATGAGCAGTACTCCTTGTGCCAGCAGCCTTTCTCCTCAGGGTAGGCACTTGTCCCCCCTATCCAACAAAACACGTGGGGTTTGGGTGCTGAAAGCACAGGGATTGTCCATCATGTGATGAGAGCATGTTCCACGTGGTGGGGCACAAGCACCGGCTGAAGTGGTGGGGTGCCTTACATGTTCCGCCTTGCAAGCTGCCCATGCCAAGAGACCTCTTCACTTTTTGCAAAAAGACTGGGTGTTAGTACTCTGTGAAAAATCTAAAGACCTTCACATAAAAACAAAACCAAACAAACAAAAAAGCTTCACATAAAAACACCTCTGAGAAAAGACTGCGGGACTTCCATGCTTCCCAATACACCTATGGAAAATGAAGACAAAATCCCTTGCATGCTACACCTACAAAAGCATGCTACAAAATCCCTTTATGCCTGCTACGCCTTGAAGCCCCTTGTTTCTTCCTTCTAATATAATTCTTCTGGGGCAAGACCTAGGTCACCTAAAACTCAATTAAATTGCGACTTCAGACTTGAAAATCCACCTATATCCTAGGCTGTGATTTAGTGTCCAGGGTTGTCTTCTCCCAGGAGGTATTTACAGTCACTGAGCACTTCCCAGGTCCCTGGTACCTAACTTCTGCCATCCTGAGGGATGCTGCAGGCATGATGGTAATTGTTAATTGGTGTTAAATTAATTTGGTGGTAGGTGGGAGTTTTGAGAGGAGGGGCTCAGAGAGCTGAGACCACCACAACAGGCAGCATTACTTTACACCTGCCTTGGCTGCCTGGGCAGCGCTGTCGATGATTAAGCAGATGGAGCCGGATTTACCAGCCGAAGACAGTCTCTCCAGGTTCACTGCCCGCAGCGCTGCTTGCTGCTGAATCCACTCTCAGATGAAAGCAAATTCACCTATGGTTCAGACAGCAGAAGAAATCACGTGCTTAAAGGCAAACAAGATCTATATTTGATTTTATTCTTCTTTCCTACAGCATACATGATTGCTGGAAATTCTTCCTTTCCTGTGCATAACCCTTATTTTTTCTGTTTATTTGTCCTGATTCAGAGCTAACAGCTGTTTTTACCTATGAGAACCAGCTCACAGACACACTTCAGGATATAAAGCACATTTATGATAAGACACCTGATAAATCCCTTTACGTTCCATATCTTTTCCTGTAAAGCTGGGCAGGGGGGAGCGGAGAAGGAGAAAAGACCTGCTTTAGGATGATGTCATAGCTGTTGGGTACATCTGCCCCAAATTAAATTACCATCTAAAGGGCTTATTTCCCAAACATATTTCTTTTTGGCTTGGAAGGAGACATAAAGCAGTGTATCCCTTCAGCTTGCATTTGGGGAGTCTTCAAAAATTTGGGATCACCCTTCACAGTATGCCAGCAAGATTTACTAGTGCCGAGTCTCTCAGGTGATGATGCTGTACAAGTTGCATGAAAAATGAATCTTTCTTAGTTCCTTGATTAAGTTGTGACTCATAATAAATCTTCCAGAGACATCAAGCCTGTCTTACTAAAAGCATGAGGGACTTTTGCAAAGCCTCTAAGAAGGTGTGAGAAAGGAATCTCACCTGTAAGAAGAAAGCTTTCAAAAGTGAACCTGTTTGAATTTTAAAATATCCATTCTCCATCTTTCACAGCAAGCTCTATGTGCATGCCAGAATTAGAAGACAAAACCGCAAAAGGCATAGAAATAAACAACATTGAAACGCACCAAGGATAAAATACTTGCAATCAGGCTGCTATGTCTACTGCAATACAAAAGAAAAAAAAAAAAAAAAAGAATGTAACAGGAAAAAAGAAGGAAGAGGAGAAAATGCAGGAAAACTTTTTTTTTTTAATACTTTCTATGTGATCTTGCCCTTTGAAGGCGCTCAGACTGTATGGCTTCCAGGTGATAAAGAAGAGGGAAATGCTGCACTGTCCTCTTGCTGCCTAGTAGTGCACATGCCCCCAGTGTGGTCATCATGGCAAAGCCTGGAGTGACAAGGGAGCCATCTCATTTGGCATTGGCGTCTGTTCCCGAGCAGACCCCATGAGCCCAATGGCTGTGAGAAAGCAGCACAAGCGTGTGGTGTTTGCTGCATCGGAGGGAAAGATGCCGCTACCACCCAGGCAGCCCGGGCAGCTCGGGTGACTTGGGTGCTGAATGCAATCACACTGGCATCATTTTACAGGAGCTCCACTAAAATTTGCGGACAAAAAAAATGGCAACCTGTCATTTGTCCATGGTAGTTACTTAGAAATGGAGCAAAAACGCCCAAAAATGCCTCTTTCAAAGCACCTGACAAATAGCATCCAAATGCAGCAAAGCTTTTCAGCCCATCTAGAAACCACAGCCCTGGTTTTGTGCTAATGTAAACCAGCACAGTTGGTGGAGATATGCTGATTTACACCAGCTGAGGAACTGTTCCTGTATTTTCACCTGGTTCACGAAGATTTATATACTAACTCCCTGCAAAGTATTGTAATGAAAAAAACCAAAAAAAAAAAGAATCGCCTAGCTGGGTCCACAAGTCCTATTTCATAAGTAAGTTATCTCAGCCTTGCGAGGTCAGATCTTACTGAGAGGACGATACATCCAGGGCTGTCATGTAAATCATTTCCTTTTGAATTCTTATGTCTAATCAACTTCAGACCTTGTTTTGGACACATTGTGCGTTTCATAAGCTGAAGAACTCTGATGAAATCCTTGCCTCCTGACCCCGAAATACATCTGAACAAAATTGTCCCATCAGGAGTTCAGATAATTGCTTGGCCTTTCCTGTCAGTCATAAACCAGACCGATCCAACTTTTTTGGACACTTCTCCGCACTTTAATGTGCTTTTCAAACATATTCTGAACAGCATAACAGAATAGGAATGGCCGCTTTTATAAATGTGTGGTACTTCATATGATTAAGCAAAGAAATCAGAGACTCTCTTTGCTGTTACCATATGTATTACTGTGTGATAAAAATTCACCAGCATGTAGTTTTGCAATTATTGTTCTTACAGCTCCATTAGTCTTAAATCTTATTTATGTACCGTGAGTTTTTTTCTTCTTTCAGTGGAACTCACAAAGCTCTCCCTTTTCTTGCTCCAAAGCTTATGAAGCACTGAGTAGTCCAGGCACAATTTGAAGACTTAATCTTTCTCATGCCCAGAGCAAGTACGCTTAAGAGCGATGCCTTTCTGTTCTCATCCACAGTCTCCTTCAGGGTCCACGGCCTCGCAGCTGTTTGGATCTAAAAGAGGTAGCCAGTGGCTGACACAGCAGGACACGGGCACCAAGCGAGGCCTGTGCTCTCCACCTGGCCACGGCAGCATCCACCACAAAGGGATGCAGCTTACAACAAGGAGAACCCAAAATCCTCATCGGGGCCAAGCTGGGATGCTGCCCAAGCACTGGGGGGAGCGAGATGTCCACAGAAAAGGCATGGCATGGACTCAGCAAAAGCCACTGGAAAGTTTTCTATTGACTGCTGAGGGGGCCATGATTTTCTGCCCCCCAGCCCTCCTTGACAGCCTGCCAGCATGTGCAGGAGAGCTTGGGGAGGTGAGGAAGATTCGCTGGAGGAAGCTTGGCACATACCAGTGAATGGCAAGCTGCCCCGTGCACTTGGACAGTGCTAGATCCTGAACAATGAGAAGTATTACAAACATTCAGATATCACAGACAAGAGTTTACAGAGATCACAGACTCGAGTTGAAAGCCTGGGAATTCCTCAAGGAGAAGGTGTGGTCTGGGGCAGCGCATGTGAGCCAAGAGCTTTCCAAGTGCCTCTGCAGCTCTTGACATCTGATGTCATGGGCAAAACACACTGTGAAAATGGAAAGCAGGCTGCTGCATTTAGCAGTAAGTTGAAAGGACAAAATGTACATGAATGTTAGAAAAGGAAAATCATTAAAAGACCATTCTACGCCTGGAAGAAATCTTTCCAAAGTCTGGGAAACAGAGACCTGCCAGGGCTCAGGTGCCACAGAGGAACCTCACATCTGCACCTGAGACCTGGCCGTGTGAGTGGAGGTGCAGAGCCATACATGTCACCTCACAGACCGCTGGGATGCTAAGCCTGTGTATGTCATGGTTCCTGCAGACAGGCAGGCTCCGTTAGACTTCACCATACTTGTCCGAGGTGCCAGCCTCTTGGCGGTTTGCTGGAAGTCATTGCTCCCTAGCAGGGGTGACAAAGCCAAGTGTAAATGTGATACCATCAATGAGGAGTACTTTGGGAACACTAGCGGTGCTGCTAACACTGGTGAGTGACACATGGGGCAGAGTTTTGGCTCCAGCACAGCCTCGTGAGAATATGTGCTCATGGATTTCAGGTCTGCACGTGTTGCAGAATCGCTCCTGAAGCTCAGGCTGGCTTTAGCATTTTGCAGCGTACCTTTGTGCGCCTGTGATCTCAGGCAGAGCTCTCGCAGGGTTTATAAGCTGTCCTTTGAGGACGTGCAACAAAGCATGAATCCTCAGAAAGTTTGATTTTTCCTTGCAAATGCACCTGCAGCAAAGGCCACAGGAGTCCGTTGGGCAGCGGTTGCACCCACCAGCTTGACAACGCCCATGAACCAGCACATGCCGAGCCGTTTTTCCTCAACCTTTTCACTACTTCAGAACTTACGCTAGGTGTAGAAAAATAACTTTCAATTGATCTCATAATTCCCCTGCGCCATGAACAGCTTGTGTGATTTCCAGGTTGGATGCCCACAGTTGCAACCTTTACCTCCTGGTTTCCCCACCTCGGATGCTCCGCTGTCATCCCTGCTGGATGCTTGCAGCATCAGATGGAAAAATCGGCCTGAGGGCTGCTGCTTCGAGCACAGAAAGGAGCGCAGGAACAAGGGGACACAGCGAGGAGCACACGGAACAAGGGGACACAGACACGAGGTCGGAGCTTGTCGTGAATTCGGGGCGCTGCACCGCTGCAGCCGCACCCCAGGACATCGGAACAAAATGAAGCGAACCGTCCTCGGGAAGACCGGGGGGGCTGCCACTCTCCGGACGATGTCCCCGTCTGTGCCTCTGTCAGACGCAGACTCACACGAGGGAAAACGCACCGCTGGGGGGTCCGGACGCTCCCGCGGGGTCCCCCCGCCGCCCCGGGGCCGGACGCGGCGGCGCGGGTCACTGTGGCCGCCAGGTGGCGCCGTCGCCTCGGGCACGGCACGGCCGCCCCCGCGCCAGCTGCGGGCGGCGGGAACGGGAGACAAGCGGCGGCGCCGGCAGCGGCCGGCGGGGGGGAAGGGGCCGGCCCTGCCCTGTCCTACCCTCCGGTGGCCGCTCTCCCGGCGGAGCCGGGGCACACGGGGCCGTGTGTAAGCGGGAGGGCGAGGAGGGGGTCAGGGAGAGCCGCCGCGCCGTGTCCCCCGTCCCTCCCCGCCGAGCCTGCGCACCCCTCGGTGCGGGGGGAGGCCGCGGCGCTGAGGGCGAAGGGCCCGCTCGGCGCTGCGGGGCAGCCCCCGGTCTGTGCCACCCCCCGGCGCCAGCGGCACTCCGGCGGTTCACGTCAGGTGCGAGTAAGTCCCCTATTTTCAGTTGAACTCCCCCCAGGAGGGTTTATTCACGGGCTGCCCGGGTTCCTCGCCGGGTCCCGTTGGTGCGCTGAGGCCCGGTGGTTTGTTTTCCCAAGGAGGTCTGAGGCGGCGATTTCTCTCGGAACAGAGGAACAAGCCTTCTCACTGCCCAGTGCCTTGAACTCGCCTCTAAAGCACGTCAGCTAGTTCAGCTGCTGCGGTTTGGTCCTGCTACGAGCTCATCGTCTATCGGCGACAGTGTTTCGTCGCTCTTCCTGCTGACCACTGTATGCATTCTGTGCCGCCGGTGGTACTGAAGTCTGTCACAGCCCAGACATGTTCCCCCACATCTGCGGACCAGATCCCTGCCCCAGCTCTCGGCAGTCACCGAGTCCAGCCGGTATTTCATTGCCCACCGGTGATTTTTCTCCACAGCTCACTGCTACGGGCACTGCCAGGTCTCCCTGTGACGTGCTCTGCTCCTTCCCTGGGCACCTGGGCAAAGGGCAGCCCATGACATTTCCCAGGCACCATCTGATGATGTTTATTTTGGCCCTTCTACAGGTGTTTCCGAATGACTTTTGTGGGAGATATATTGAAAAGTAGATTTAGGGCAACCTGCTGAAGGAACTGGGAGGCTGAAGGTGAAAACTCCCTAGGCTGACATCTGCTCTTTTTGCAGGTTCAGCACTCTGTCCTGCCTTGCTCTGAGCCCTGTATGAGTGTGTAGTGCCAAGTCCCTCGGATAGGCAAGGCCCATCCAGTTCTCAAAACTGGAGTTTAGGAGTTCACCCAGAACCCAGCCTCTGCTCTGGAAAACCTGTGACTTCACAGACAAGTGGGGTTTGGACAGGCTGAAAATACAGTGAGAGCAGCAGGTTTTCTTCAGATGTGTGGATGCTGTTGTAGGCATCATGAGGCATTGGTAAATGAAAAATGAAGTTATTTTAATAAACAGACATTCACATGTAACCACTGGAAGGTGAAGTCAGAAGTTTGGAGTTGGTTTGCAGTTTAACAGGCATGGAAATAACAACAAACTGAGGAAACATGCTTGTTTGTAAAGCTGCCTGAGCAAAGACATACAAGTCAGGCTGAGAACCATCAAACTTACTTATGATGAATAATATCCCATTACACTCTGAATGAATAAGGCAGTCCTCAACGGACCTATCAAGGAACATGATTCCAGTAACTTATATACAATTCTGGACTTGTTTTCTAAACATACGCATTAATTTTTTTTGGTGAGAAGCCCATTTCATTATTTTTGTAATGCTCTCTTTTTCTCTCCAACGCTCTCCCTTTATATACTTCTGATAAAGCTCAGTCTATGAAATATTTCTTCAGCTACCTCAAAGCAAGTGTTGACATTACCAAGAAGGAAGCAGTGCTAGAGCAAAAGAAATGTATAAAAGGGAAAGCCTGGGCTGCGATTACCTATGATGAAAAGGAAGATGCCCAGCAGAACAGTAAAGTGTTTCTGTTCTACTCACCTTGGAATGTAGTCCTTTCACTGAAGAACTACGGTGGGATTTCAGGCACAAATGAGTCTTGATGAATTTTGAGGCAAAATTTTATGTTGATTAATTATTTGGCGAGTTCTGAAAATTGTATACACGCTAGGGAAGTCTCCCTATAATATACATTTCTCTGATTTCCATTCCTTGTCATGCTGCTGTTGGGCATATTGAACACCTCGTGCTGTGGAATCCCTGCCCCGGAAAAGGGACAGCATCAGCCAAGCACAGGCAGTGCTGAGATTTATAGAGAAGTAAAGACAACTTCTGATATTAAGCAAAGAAAGCTGAGCTGGATAAAGAGCTTGCTCGAGTAAAATAAAGCTTTTATTTTTCTTTTTTTGCCCCCTCTCTCTTTCTTAAGCTTAACAAAAAAGAAAAATGGAAAATCCCCATTGATTGCATCCAGCTGTTAAAATTTTATGATACTGAGATCCCCAGTTGTCATGACCACTTCGTGTAGTTTAATATGCAGTCGTATTCTTTTCAGTTTCATTTTCTTCCCCAACTCTAGTTAATAAAACACCTTTCAGACCGCCTGTTCTCAGCAGTTACAGAGTGCCTGGTCTTCTTTTATAAAAAGGAGAAATGCATGCAGGTTTAAGAACTAATTCTTGTACACACACCCGGGCCATTACCTGTGGGATACCTTGGCACGAAAGGAAGTTAAATTGCAACCATAATTCCCATTAACGTCAGTGAGAGCAACATTAGCGCATTTCCCCGTGTGAAGGAGATGCAGGCTGAATGGGAGCAGCTCTTTTCTGATCACCCTAGACCAGCCCTGCCATAAAAAGGTCGACCCTTTGCCCCAGCCAAGACTCCCCTTGCCTGCAAATGGCTTTGGGCTCAGGCCCAAAATGAATAAATCTCTCTGGACTTTGGAAATTCAAAGGCAATCCAGCACCTCCCAAAGTATTGCACATTCATTCTCTGTTTCATCCGCAGGGAGCGTGGGGGCTGTTATCTACACTGTTTGCCCAGTTTCAGTGTGGCTTTCCTAAAGGACTTTTTTGCTACTCAGTTGGCATAGATAAAATACCCATGATAAAAGCCATGGCCATATTTTACGCTTTTAAATTTGTAAATGCATTTATATTTTCAGTCTGCTGCTGCTCCCTTTTCCCTCCTGCCTTTCTGGCATTTGCCCACACCAGCAGCCATGTACATGTAGTGTCAAGAGGGCAGGAGTGTGATTCCCTGTGCCAGGGCAGCATTGGCATCAGCAGGAAGGAGCAATGCTCTGACATCCACTTCTGCTTTAGAGTTCTTTGTTCGCTGTGGCATGCTGGTGTTGCTCTGGCTTGTTACCATTGCTCCTGTATATAGAACCACCCCACCACCACCAACACCACCCCCAGCCCCC
>JAVJGJ010000037.1:29086611-29105751 GCA_035590215.1 Microhierax caerulescens
CGAGCGGACGGGGCGGGCGGCGAGGCCCCGGCGGTCCCGGCCCCGGTTCCCCTTCCCGGCCCCGCGGTTGATCTGGCGGGCGGTGCCCCCCCCGCCCCCGCCAAAGGTGACGGCAATTGACCGGGTGCAAACGGAGCCGGGGCAGGGAGGGAGCAGGCTCGGCCTCGGCGCGGAGGGCGCTCTGAGGGGGGTCGCTGCGTTCCTGCCCTCTCTCTTCCACATTCCTGCAAGCTTACCGGCCAGAAATAGCCTGCGGCCCCCCATCCCTACAGGAAAAAAAAAAAAAAAAGAGGGCGAGGGAAAAAAAAAAAAAGGATAATTGCTCAGAATTGTAATTACCAGTTCGGTTTCATTTTAAGACAGCAGCGAGAAACTGTGAAGAACGAAGTGTTACAGCAAAGCGCAACCTGGGGGGGTCGGGAAGGAAACTCCTTGGGATGGCACGGACGGTGCGAGGATGCTCTGGCCAGACCTTTAGGTAGCTCGAGCTCGGCGGCCCCCGCGACCTGCAGCAGTATTATACGCAAATGTTGTGCTGGAAAAGGCGTTTTGTGTAAAATTCCCGTTTCTTTCCCACCTTTGGTCTCAGCTGTGGCTTCACCTGAGGGAAGTGCACTTCGAAGCATGCCTAGCCCTTTCTTAATGTAACTATGATGCTCGTAGTTTCAGGCTTTTCCCCGCCGATTTCTAGAATTGTTGGCTTATCTGGTTTCACAGAGCTACAAACTGGCGGAAAAAAAATTTAAAAAAGAGAAGAGAATAATAATATAAAATGCTAATAAAAAGACTCGACCAGGAGCAATAATTTAAAATGCACATTTTGCTTTGGATGCACTGTTGTTCATATAAAAGTTGTAAATATTTGTTTATTTAAACAGACTGAAAAGTGCAAAATGGAGATGAACAACATGCATTTCTTTTTTTTAATGTACAAAACATTATATGCACTCGAAATGTTATAATTTCTAATATTTTTTAAAGTTTATATTTGAGTTGTACAGAATTAAGCATTAATCAGATATTTCATCCTTACTTATCATTTCCTTAAGATATTATTACAAGATTTAAATTCTGTGCTAATAATGGAGAAAAGACTTTTTTTTTTTTTATTGTCTACCTCACTATAATGCAAGTATTTACAACTCTAAAGTTATCTGAGGTAAATTAATATTCAGAGCATTTTTACAATACACCTTTACTGGACGATACTACAACTATTACTGTATTATTAAACTTTTTTTTTTCCAAAAAGCCAGCTTGCTTTTTATATGTTCTATTATTTGGTTAAGTAATTCTGAGTTCTCAAGTAAACATTGGCTCTAGTTCTAAAATGCTGCAGAGCTGAGTTGGAGCAAGTGCCACTTTAAGGTGTACCTAAAGCCATTCCTCTTAGCTGAAGACTTTTTTGTACCCTCACGAGATCTTTAGTTTCGTCTGTGGTGTATGCAGGTGGCATAAAGCTGCATTGTGTTTTCATGCATTTTATGCGATGATTACTGTAAGTGGGAGAATGCGTTAGGGGGAAAAATTCAGGCAAACCTTTGTAAATCTCATCTGTACTGGGCACATTTCTATACACTGTATGATGGTGATGAGCTAAAGGCAATGAATGTTTTATAAATGATATTTATTTTGATACAATGGGTAATATATTTATTAAATATTTCCTGGCTGTCTCTTAGATAATGAAGACCTATTCAATGAGTAGCTCTTTCAGTAAGAGAAGGCTCCCCCTCCTCTCTCGCAGCGAGGTGTGCAGACAAGGTGGTGGCAGGCAGCGTGGGGGCTGTGAGCCCCGCTCTCGGAAAAAAAGAAGCAAGGCTCATCTTATATGCAGAAGGGCTGAAAGAGCTGCTCACCTGGTGGAATGTGTTTGAAAACAAGGTTCTTTTGATGGCAAGTGGAATTTTTTCACCATATCACAAGATCTTATCACACATGTTTTTCTCTGGCCAACTTTCACCCCCTTGGACTGCTGCTTGAACAAAGGAGTGCAGAATCGGGCCCGAGTTTGAATAGCAACAGCTGAGAGATCTGTCGAGGTGTCCAGCCTTAGAGTTGGTACAGCTGCCAGAGGAATATTTCTTTTTAGTACTTAACAGTGTTTCAAGTTCATGACTAATAGTAGATTCGGAAATCACAGCTTTAAAAAGAGCTTTAGTTTTAAAGCCGGGTTCACTGTTTGCAGCTCTGACTGGTGTGAACTTCCATTGCTGCTCCGACCACACCGGTTCAGTCTTCGGCTGGGTATCAAGCTCCCACTGTCTTTGGGAAGGGAAGCACTGGGCAAGTGATGCCCATCAGGCTACAGTAGGCTCTCTGAGGAAAGGTAATCGAGGTAGCGCAAGATGCCGTCAACTGGAAATGAACACGTAAAAATCTGAAATGTCACAAAATTCACAGACAGCAAAGGCTGAACGAATCATCTCTTTATTTTGCTGTCTAGCGAGCAGATGATTTGTCACATGCCCACACAATGTTTTGGCTAAAACCGTACACTGAGATTTTCAATGCAATTTCCTTTCCGTGTAAAAACCAGTATGGCTTCTGTTGCAAGCCCGTGCATCGCACGCGTGGTAGCAAGCTGTACTGCCCCCGAGCTGTCCTTCCTGCTCTGCCTCGGGCTTGGCTTTGGGGAGCTTCACCAGACAAAGTTCAGCTGTGGGAGGCCTAAGACATCTGTTCTCAAAGAGGAAACAGTGAAGATTTTGCTGTCTTGGATGTACAGTGTAGAGCAGTGGGTACCTCGTCCTACATTAGCTGGATTTTCGGTGACATCTTTGCTGGCCAGAGAAGGTTTGAAAGCCCTTTGTCCCAGGTGTCTGGTCTCTGCTTGTTAACCTCCAAGGGAGGTGAGAGGACCCAAATGAAGGCAAAACAGTCAGAATTTGCAGTATCTGCTTTGGAGGCAAAGCTTTTGGACTTTACTTAGTAAAAGAGAGGAAACACTGGCCTTTCTGAGCATGTGCTCTGGATGCTATAGCTAATATAACATTATCTGAGCCCATTTTGGCAAGTCTGCTATTCGTAAAGATGGAATCTCTGCTCATTTCCTTTTTTAGGTCTGCAATATTCTTTTGCACAAAACTGAGAAGGAGCAGTGTGGTGCCAAGAAGTGGTGAAAAGATACATCAAAGCTGGCCGATGGTCTTTCCTTCCTTGCACCTCCCTTTCTTGCTCCCACCCCTCTCCCAAGAACTAACCTGAACAAAACCCGCTAGTAATTATTTTCTCAGCTTTTACCACAAATGCTGCAAGCCTTTGTTACAGAGAAATCCAAATATGGAAATTCAGTGGATGCGCAGCTCGGATCTCTTTGTCCTGCCAAAGTAATACAAATTTTCTTTTCCATTTCTCAACTCCCCATGCTCAAAATCATATTTAAAAAGGGGAGATGATTTCTTTTATTATGTTGCTGGCCAGAAGAGGGAGCAGAATCTATGAATTAGTGGGAATAGACACCAGCGGACAGAAGACAGCTGGAGTCGCTCTGGCTGATGGTGTGATTCGTATCAGCAGATGTTACACGATTCATCCATCGCACTGGCTGTGTTGCTCAAACACAAGAAAACCACTGGCTCATCTTTGAAGCATAGATATGTATCGGAACAATTAAGTTCTGAGAACGTGAATGAAAAAATTAGCAGGGGGCTTAACCCCTTGCTTTGTCAGTACTGCTCCTTTTTGGACCACAATCCCTCTTATGTTGATTTATGGGACGGGTGTATTTTTGAAAATGGTTTTCAGGGGAAAGTCCCTGGAAGTCCCCCACGAAGAGTAGATCCAATCTTCTTCTTCATTTTCTCCATGTAGGTGAGAGTTTGGTCTGTTTACAGAAATGTATAAAATAAGCGTGTTTATTTTTAACACCTCAATGTTTAACCTCAAATGTTAGCTGAGGGACAGAGTTGGTCACATTTTATGAAACCTCGTCCTTCATAACCTCTTAATCTTTGCTTCGGAAGCACATCTGAAGCTTTGAGGAAGTCGAGTGACTGAACTTCACCCTTGTCAATCATTCAGAGGCTGGGCGGCAGGACACCAGATTTCAATAGCACGTAATTTGTTCTCTCACGTAGCAGCCATGGGCTATAAAGGACTATACTCCCCTGGAGCGGCGTCCTCTTGTCAGCGTTTAGCTATATTATACGATTAGGTTTCCAAATATTTGTTCTTGTTTCTTTGCAGTGTCAGACCCGTTGTAAACTGAGGATGTTCCAGCTGTTCATAATTGTGAGGGAGGAGAATCAACGTATTATCTGTGCTTCGCTCATCCTCTGCCTATTCCTTGATGACTGCAGCCTTGAAAAGTACCACTGTCTTGGTTAATACACCTTACAATTTAGTGTATGGTACTGCTGGGAATTAGAAAGGGTTCTCCCAAGGTTCTAACCAGAGCTACTTTTGTATGTCAGCCTGATGCAGAGTATGGGACCTTGTATTTGCCCATGTGCTCGCATTTTGACAAAACTGGCGTTTGTTTGAACTATGAGCTCTGTCAACCCTCTCTCTGGAACTGAGAAGTCTGAAATCGGACTGGGGACTTCTATCCCGTAAGACTGCTTTTCTACTAACAACTTTCTGCGCTATATTTTAGGAAGACCCTTAGGAGAATCTCCATCCTATGGAGCATTGTTTAATCAGTGAAAAAATGTTGTTTTTCAGAATGTGAGAATTTTATTACTGGAGAAGAATGAGTGAGAAGACTCCTAGGACACCAGCTTCCAACTGGGTGGGCAGGAAAGACCTCAGGTGAATAAGAAAACTGGAGGTCTGGTTGACAACTCATTTCTGCAGTGGAAGTGGGAAATTGCAGAAGGGCCATGGAAGAACAAAAGGGATAACGCAAGGGCAAACTGCCAAACATCTGAGATGTCTTTACACTAATGCTAAGAGTATGGAGAATAAACAGGAAGAACTAGAAGTCTTGGGACACAACAAAGGCTACAGTTTAATCAGCATCACATAGGCTCAGTGGAATAAATTGCAGCACTTCAGTATTAGCAGAGAGAGTATAATTTGTGTAGGAAGGACAGGCAGGAAAAAAGGGAAGAGTATTATCTGGTATATTAGGAATGTGTAGAAGGCCAGAAAGAGGGGAGAGACAGAGCTGTTGGAGATAAAATAGAGAGAAACTGTAAAGCTCTACTAAAGATTACTTAAAGAGGAGGAGGTCGATGTCACCTTTTTTTAGCAACTACCGGGAGTGTTCTGAGGATATGAGGTAGTAGTGATTGAGGATTTTTATTTAACCACTTATCTGCTGTAAAGACCAAAAAAACCCCCAACAAACAACAAACAACCCAAAACCCAACAGCACAGCACAGAGTTCCTCAAGTTTTTGGAATGTGTTGGGACAACTTTCTCTTTCGAAGAGTGGAGGCAGTTACAGGAGACGTGGCCAGATAAGCTATGATAGATATGACTAATGAAGAGAAACTTGCTAGAAGGCAATTGGAGCTCATGTACCTGTGGAAAAGAAGGCTTGAGTGGAGGAGAGCAAGACAAAATGACTCCTGGAAGGCAGATTTCCTCAGATTGGGGAGTTGATAGGGAAGGTGCTGCAGGGAGGAGCCAAAAGGAGAAAGGAGCTTAAGGAAACAGGCAGTTTGGAAGAAGTCCTTATTTAAAGGTCTGGTAGGAAGCTATCCCGCTGGCAAGGAGGACAGCATTGGAAGAAATCAAGGAGTCTGAATTGGGAGCTTCTTGATTTTCTGACAGCAAAAACCCATCATACAAAAAGTGATCTAAGACACCGTGCTAGGAGAAGTAAAAGAGAAGGGCTGGAGTATAAAGAATGCAAAAGGGACCAGAAAAAGAAATGGGAAGAAAAGAAGGAAAAGGTTTATCACTCCATGGGGATGGTGAACAGAGGCCAAGCAACAGAGCAGGCTGAAGTGTGAAACATCTTCTATGCGAGTAGGGGACACCTGATACAAGAGGCTGAACACACTCAGAGCTAGCATAGGGATCAAAACCCAGGCCACAGAAAAGAAGTGAAGGAACATTTGAATAAAGTACATGCACTCAGAGTGGGAAGTCCTGGGGATGTTTGCTTTGATATAATCAAAGAACTAACCACAGTCGTTTCTGAAATAATAACAAATGTATTGAAGAACAAACAGAACTAAGGCACCAAGAATTACACATCAGCCAACCTGTCTCAGGTATCTCAAGTACTCTGAGAAATACTGAGGAAAATTTAAGCGCTTCATATACTGGCAACTGCAGAATGATAATGTGATTAAAACATCCAATGTAATTTATCCAGAACAAATCATATCTAACTAGTCTAATGTTCTTCTTTGATAAGTGTGAAATGTAACTAAAGCACTCAAGAAAATGGGTTTCCAAATAATCTTGCTACATAAAAGAGGCGGTCTGACATTAGTGCAGTGAAATGTGATAGCAATAAGCGCAAAATATTACACTTCAGGATGGATAACCTCAAGCATAATATACAAATCTGACTAGATAATGATTCTGCAAGAAAGAATCTGGGCTTTATAGTGGAATGAATTCTGAATATGGAGTAATAAATTATGCTGTTGCCCAGGATATTCCAGAATATAATAACTGGAGTTTTAGATGTCAGAAATACTCCATAGTGCTTTGGACCGATGAGGGCTCGCGTAAAATTCTGTTTCCAGTGTTAGGGATCATGCTCTTGCAGATCATTTTCTGTTGTCTTCTGGACTATTGGTGGTCTGCTGACTACAGACTGACTGACGGGGCCTGGGACCTAAATATACCTGGACATGACCGGGCAGCTCATGGTCCACAGACCAGGAGTCCTTTGCCTTCTTCCTCTCTATGCTCCAAGAAATATTTTCAGAGATGCCTAGCAGGTTGGACCTTGCTCGGTCCCTTGCCATCAGGAGAGGAAGGAGTGGAGCTTGCAGGGGCTCAGTGCATGGACCACTCTTTGCAGTGCCACAGTGCCTGAGGTCTTTGCATCATAAACGGCCTGAGACTGAGGAGAATTGGATGCCATGGTACTCCTAAAAACTGTTATGCATTCATTTGCAATTAACTCCCTTGAGAAATACAGGCCTGAATTTTGCTCTTAAAATGGGAAAAGGGGGATTTATTGCGATGCTTATTGTGGCACCTAAACTGAACAGTACTCCTGCTGGGATGTCATTAGTACTGAGCAGAGTGGAATAAATGTCTCTCATAACTTTATATAAAGCATTATGTTTGGTGCAGCCAGATGAATGCTTCACAGTGAGGGAGTCCCTTTGTTCATTTCCACTCAGATGGGATCCAGCACTGGATGAGAGTTTCTTGTTGCCATCATAAACCAGACAATGGCTCATGGCATGACAACAATGTGCTGTTTTGAAGGGCTTCTGTGAATTCACCAGGCACGATCTGCTGTTGATGCCAGTGCTGGCTAAAAAAGTCCCAAACCTCAATCTGCCTAAACCCCATTATCTCCACTTCCTAGCAGATATTCTGCAGCCAGTGCTGCTGTGTCCTGCAGCTGACTCACAAATACTTTTCAGGAACTGGGGTTTGTGTCCTCAAAAGTTTTAATCTGGCATTGCTGTTTTGTTTGTCATTTACTATTCATACTGGTTCAGCTGAGCATCTCCGGAGAGGAGTTTTGGACCTTACTGTGACCAGCCAGATAAAAGCAATGGAAAGCTCAGGTCCATCTTGAACCAGAAACCCTGCAGACCCGAGGGGAAGTGGTTCTTAGATGTTGCTGCAGACCCTCGGCACAGCTGTGAACTGAATGCAGTGTACTTGCTAATCAACCCCTTCACATATGTCTTTGACTAGTGAAGAAGATCAGTATCCCGTATGCCACAGGCTCCCAAATGTTAGTTACTTTGTTCTGTTATTGTAGAGTGAAATAAATTACTACAGTCATCCAGAACTGGAATTCTGTAAAACATACTCCTGTCCCTTTTTGTCAATACCCTACGATCAAACTATTTTCACTAACAGTGCTGAAGTTGTACTGACCCTTCTCTATCATGCAGCTGCTCTTACTTTTTGTTCTTTTAGACTAGAGTCTAAAAACCTATTTAACCTGGGATGTACCTCTGCCAGAGGCTGAGCTGCTGGGAGGCAATGCAAACAAATTCATCACTGACAAAACAGGCAGCAGAGCCATCGAACATAAAGCAGCTACAGCAAGTCTGGCTGAAAGGCTGCGAGAGAGGAAGAGGAAACGAAGAAGTGTTCATCATTTAATGACTTCTCAGTATTTCTGACTTCACAGTTCTTCCTAAAGAGGAATGGGCCCCCTTAGGAGAGGGTGAACGCCTGGGGGGGTGAGGCAGATGGGATCACCCTGGGGCCATTAGAAGTGTGGCAAACAATTTGAAAGCATTCACGTTTTCTTGAAAAACAACAAAAAACCACTCTGTGTTGCCCAATTGACTTGTTATTTCGGTTAGCCTGTGTGAGGAGAAGCTGTCTTCTCATTCACGAAAACTTTCTGAATTTTTCTATACATCTGGGTGCCACCATACTATTGGAAATTGCTAAGCTGCCTGTTAAGTATTGCAGTGTTACAGGTGTGAAAGGGCTAGAGCAGCTTAGAGAAAGCCCGGACGATGTACTCATACATATCATGCTTTGTACAGCTTGGTAGTCCTAGTGCTTCATATGCTAGCAACTGCAGAATGATAATGTGATAAAACCGTTCTCTGGGTTCTGCCCTGTCCGCTCTCAGCAGCCACCAGAACAAGCTGCTCGGTGCAAAGGTGGAATTTGTCTCGGATGGCACAGCCCAGGGCTAATGCCTCCTCCCTGCAGCTTTGTCTCTGCTCTTTACTGCTTGTGGCACAAGCTTCATGAGGAACTCCAGGGTATTTAGTCTCTTAGCCTAGGGAGGGGGTTTTGTTTTGTGCGAGGAAGTATATGTATTCAAATTCAAAGCAGATTGTTTTATGCACTGTCAAATTCTGTGCAGATGGAACATGATATGATATGTTGAAGTGGGTTATGCAGCATATGGCCATAATTCAGGGAAACACATTTCTCCAGCTGGATACATGCTATTGAGTTGGAAAACATGTGTCCTGCATTCTGGTAGGCTTCTACCAGAACAGTGAGAAGACACAAAAGACAGGTAATTCCTGGTATCGAGTATCAGCTGATACTTAGGTCTATCTCACTGGTTTCATAGTGCTGTTCAAAATTAATCCTCCTGTTGTCACAACAGGCAGAGTACAACTGAAAAAAAAGCTATCGCTGAGCTCTGCACCCCCAAGCACATGTGGAGAAGCCGACACATGCTGACAGGCTGGACCACTTTGCACTTCTGTGCCTCTGGGCTGGCACGACTATGCCTTCTGCTTTCCCACCCTCAGTGGAAACGAAGCCCAAACTGCCTCAGGGCACAGCACTTCTTCCAGGCACCAGCCCCTGACTCGTGGGCTCTGGGGATCCCCCAGGGTGCAGCTCCCACCCTCAGCCCACATCTTGCTCAGCCTCACTGGGACACCGCAGCGAGCAGCCGGATGGGAGCGATGGGTGTGTTTGGGCGGAGGGGCTGCAGTTCTGCCTGGCGTCTGTATGGCCTCACAAGGTGTGGGCATCATTTCGCAGCATCCCTAAGCTGGTGGGAGCCAAGCTGCATGCAGCAGGCCTATTCCTCCAGGAAAACAGGCCCGTGGACAGGTGAGGTGTAAGTGACTTAAGCTGTATTAATCATCAACTTATGTCTCCTGCCAGGCAGAGGTAGGCTGTGCGTGCAGTTTCTTCTGTGGTTCAGCTGCTAAATACCTCGTGGTCAGATTCATGAATAATTACCTGCTTCAACCTACTTTTAAATAATGAAGCAAGTATAAACCATTGCTCTGGAGTGATCCATCCTTTTCAACACTGCTTTTCCCTGCCTGCTGATCACCCGCTCTGCTCCCTTGCACCCGTCCGGGCTCTGACGCTGCTCTGCTCTGTCCCAGCTAGTAAATAACCATCCCTCTCCTTTCTTCAGGCTAACAGCCTCCCCTCTCGCACCCTTCCCTCTGCTTTTTCTTTTGCAGACTCTGTTCCTTTTGTGTTTTACTTTCACGACCTTGTGCAGCCACTTACTGGTCTGGATGTTGTGGTTTCTCAGGGCACAGTCCCTCAGCCCCCTCGGAGATGATGGCATCTACTTGTTCCTCCTGCCTCTCCTTTTCCCAGTTGTGGCTTTTTCCATGTTAGTCACTGCTTCCTACTCCCAGATCCCAAATCTCTCATCACTCTCATAGCTACAAAAATTGCATTATCTTCAGGAGCACTGTACTCTTGAAATCCTGCTAGTTAATTCACCCCACCACCCAAAACTAACCTGGCAAAATTCTGATAGTGCAGGCTGTCTCTGCTGTGCAAAAAACATGTTTTCCCAAATGCCTTTTTTGCTTTCTCACTTTTACATAAAAATGGCTAGAATTTGTATGATGCAAAGCTCTTCCCTTACACTGGAAAAGACAGATTTCTAAGAAGAATAAAAGGGATTTTTATGTGGGAAAAATATAAAAAAATGTCACTGTCGATATTAAAGAAGCTTTTGTGAGGATGGAGGTAAAATACCACTTTCTGTGACTTTTCATGTCTGTCTTCTGGTTTTTTCAATATTGAGCGCCAAGCAAGACAAAGCCCTAAAGACTTGAAGTTATTTTTCATAAACAAAGTGAGCATTTTCATTTCATTAAAAACTCAGCCACTTAGTAACCCTCCTCATCCCAGCGTGGCTTTGTTTTTTATTTTTTCCTGCAAAATCAGCAACTGTTCCCCTCCGCAGCAGGAGCTGCTGGGGCAGCTGGGATGCTCTGAGACCCAGAGGTCTCAGCACTGCAGGAACCCGGTGCAGGTGCATGTGCTGGTCCCTGGTGCACCGTGGAGCTCCCCAGGAATCAGCGGTGGCCCTGGGAGCAGGGACTCTGTCTTCCTGCACCGAGCACACCTTCCTGGCATGCCTGAACAACAAACCCAGGCACCACGCTCAGCCACACTGGCTTTTCCTGAGCACGCTGATGGCTCCTGCTTGACCTAACCTGACACAACTTGCACGGTGCAACCCATCCCTTGTTTTCACAGATTCAAAGAGATTCCTTCTAGAAGGCTGTGGGAAGCAGAGAAATATGTATGTGACCTGAGGGAAGGCATAGGTGGCTCCAGTGGCAGAAATCTCTGGAGCAGCTTGGTATTTCCCTCTTGCAGATAGCCTGTGATGTATCTTCATGTGGCAAATGCTATAATTATACTGAATATTTCCAAAAGGTTTTTCACGCTGCAATAAGGACTGAAAAGAGCAAAACAAAGACAGGCTTTGTCCTGCATGGAAAGTGTGGAAATTGCAACATGTTTTCTGCCATTACAGGTTGCAATTTGCAACAGATTAAATGTGGTTACATTCCTGTCCCCTTTGTGCACAAGTATGAGAAAGTTTGGGTTCCACAGGCAGCAAACCCAGTAGATTTAAAAATGTTAATTTTTATTAAATTAAATTAATTACATTAATAGATTTAATTATTAAATTAAATTTAAATTCAAAGAAAACATAAAAAAGAACAGGTAGAAAGGAAATTGCAGAGTTCTCATGCTTTGGCTTTGCTGTTATTTGTGCTGGGAGGAGAGAGGTTACCATGTCACTTAAGTGAGCAGCAGTGGCTCAGCAGCACAGCCCCAGTTCTGGATGTTTGTGATCAAATCAAACCACAAAAGTGGTGATGGTGCTCAGCGGTGTGTGAGGGATGGTGCTGTTCATAAACACCGAGCGAGCAGAAAAGGCACAGCATTTGTCATTAAGTGTAATGAACACTCTGCTTTGGGTTTGGCTCAGGTGCACCCCTGGGCAGTGCCTACAGGGTCTCCATGGGGGCGCTGGGGTAGCTGGTGGAGGCAGTCATGGCTCTCCAGTGTGTCTAGTCACTGCAAGGAGCTCTTGCTCCGGCAGCAAGAGTTTGAGAGCTCATTGTCGTGTCTGTTTCCCAGCCCTTCCCAGTCCCCTGACCCTACAGAGGAGATCTCTGCTGCCCATTTGGGGTGGGAAGAAGCTGGAAGGAGGCAAGTGCATCACTCTTTTGAGGTGGCACATGCTCCGTGTGAAGATGATGGCTCATGTGCCAGAAGAACGAAGCAGGTCTGAGCTCTTCAAACAACATATGCTTGAAGTGAGGAAAGCAGCTGATGAGGAAGAGCAATCCGGGTTGGAAAGTGTGGTGTAAGCATCTGTCCTCACCTGGCAGTGAAGTAACCCTGGGAATAAAATGGCTGCTGGAAGCTGTCCAAAGGCTACTACACAACAAAGGGTTAACTCTGAGTGCTTGCAGCTATGCATAACGCTGAGTAACTGAGGCCAGGCACAAAAGTGATTCTAGGGTCTTCTGCTTCTGTGCCCCCAGCTTGAAACACACTTTAAAAAATACTTGCTTTTTAGCAGCTCTGATGCTCAGGACATTTTGTGTGTCATGCTCCCTTAAAAAACTGAGCATCCACAAAATCAGCCAGCAACAACTGGTGTTGGATTTGTTCCTTGGAGTTAATGAAGTTAAGAGATCTTAAACAATTTTAACCTTTTAGCACCAAGCATGAAACCTTTCACCTGGAGGAGGGTTTGTAGGAGGTGAAACACAGGGCTGTGGTGAAGCCCAGCAGACAAGTCTTGTCTGAAGGTCTGCATGAGGCTCAGTCGGTGGCCAGTCTTTGTATGGCCCACTGCGGGGGAGGGGGGGGGGGGACAGGTCACCTGCCCCAGGTGGGGAAGTAAGCGTGGTGCGTGGAGAAAATGTGCTGTTATTGACCCAATGAAGAAACACAAGCTTTGATTTCTGCAACCCATATTGTGGTACAATAGTGCTCAGTGGTGTGGTGACAGGGAGAAGAGCTGCTTTTATAGGTAGAGGACTATCTGGAATTAGGGCAAGTAGATGCTATAGGAGAGCCTAGGTCAGTAGCCTAGGCTGACGGAGCTGGATATCTATTCCTACCAAAAATGGGCTCTGACTATGCTTTTGGAGAAGGCAGTTTTGCTCTTTAATGATGGACAAAACACATTAACGTGAAGAGCTGACATGCAAGCCAAACTTGTGCTGTGTGTTTGTGAGAAGTAAATAATGGCCCACAGTAACTCTGCAGACCTAAATATTTGGCTGCCTGTGTATTTCACAGAAAGTTCCCTTGATTTTGAAAGGTCACACAAATGTAAGTTTGGCCCAGATGTGAAAACCAAAGAGCCTCCCCTGAGTGCTGCGGAGCAGCAAGCCGCTGGTTACCTTCGGATGCCACAGCCATTGCTCATCTGTTTATTAGATGGGCTGTACGCAGGAATTATTTCCATGGAGTTAGGAAGTCCAGGCCAATACATGCTTCTGTACCATTTGTAAGCTGCTGGGGGCAAAAAGCAGGATCTTTTTCATCTGCAACCTTTTCTGTACTGATGGAGGGGTCCAGAAGGACTCTGAGCCGAGGGGTCTGATGCTGGCTGTGAGCCTCATATAGAGGTGGTGTTTTTCGTGTAACACACCTGAGAAGCTCTCAAAAGAGCATAAAAGCCAGCTTGACCAGTCCCAGAGGAATGGGCTGGGGTGTGGGGGGCCCTCCTTGGGCACAGCAGGTGGCAGGCTGCCCTCACCGGGTGGCTGTGCTCGTTCCCAGGTGGTGGTGTGCTCATGGCTCCTCTCCAGTTTCCAGGTATGGGACCTCCAGTGCTGCAAAGGCTACCTGGCGCTCGCGTCTACTTGTGCAAAGCACCTTGCTATTTGGTTTGCCTGACCAGGGGAGGGTGCCCCTGGTGCTAGGCGATCCTTCTGTGTTGTTGGAACAAGCTGTATAACAACCCCTTCCACGCCGGTGCGCTCATGGAAAGGGCAGCGGCAACGCACCTCCTCCCAGCACCTCACAGAGCCCACCAAGCCCTGCAAAAATCACCAGACAAGTGGCAGCAGCCGTCAGGTGGCTGGAAGTGACACAGGGAACAGTGGTGTCCTGCAGAAGCCTCAGAGAGAGGGGGACTGCTGGGTCTTATCCATCCCAGCATCAGGTAGTCCCATGTGGGCAGCTGGGGTAGCAACACCTCTTCACTGCTGAGCTTCGAGAGAGATGGTCCCTGGGCAGGGCTGCCCGAAGTCCCTTGTACCTGCAAGGCTCTTAGATCCCACACACTGGGGCGTAGAGTTGTAAAGATCTTCTTCCAGGGATGATATCTATGCAAGACCACATGGATTATGCTTCTGCTTTCTTAAAACAGTGAGAGGTGAAAACTATCCCTGTATTTCCTTACAGAGGTGGTTGTCTGAGTGGGTGAGTCATTCACAATTTGGATGTGATTTTGGTGTGATCGTCTTTCTTGTATTTACCCTGGCATGTGAAGTCGGACAAAATGTCAGAGTGCGAAAACAAGGCAAAGATAGGGAGCTACTGAATCTTATGTTTAGTTTAATGTAACAGTTCGAGAGGAGAAACTGGGAGATCTCATGCATGGTCTCTGTTGGCCTGAGTCCACAGCTGCTTGATTTACTGCAGCTGAGGATCTGGCTCTAAACCGTTTTCTTCCCTCATAGATGTAGCTGTAGTCAAGCCAACGGGTACATGTCTGTGCAGATGAGCATCCTGTGTGAAAGCCAGCAGATAGCAAGTGGGGGAGCAAAATTTCAGGCGCTGAATGTCAGCATTCAGCTAACCCCTGCCTCTAGCCTAAAGCGCACCAAAGTGATCTGCACCTTGCAGCTCTCTCTAGCTCTGGATGGTCCCATCTCCATAGCCACAGGACTTGATCTAGGCTATGCGCTGCTCCCCCTCTGGGTCTTTCCTTCCTGTCCCCTTGCAAAGAGCCACCCAAGCCACTGCCTCTCAACCTCTGCTCAGCAGCCGCCTCTCCCCTTGCTCCTGGCAGCCGTGAGCTGCCCTTGGGGATGGAGGTCTGCATTCCCCCTTAGCAGAGTAGCTCCTTCTGCCTTCTTGTGTCTTGAGTACGTTCCTCAGAGAGGCTCTTGGGCTGGCTTTGGAGGCTGGGTGGAAGTGTGCTGCAGGTGGCTTTCAAACACAGCCTGCTGGTGAGACCATATCCACCTGCTTCAGCCTCAGATCATTTTCTGTGTGGCCTCTTAATTTCAGGTTTGCATGAGAAGACCAAGACCCTATCACTTGGTGTAAAAAGATGATTTAGAAGACTTCGTCAAAGCTGCAGGAATAGTTTCAAGTCTCAACTGAGAATTTAAGAGTCTGGGGCTCTGAGCTTACCAAAGAGGTCCCTTCTCTGGGGCAGACCTGGGTGGAAGAGACTGCATACATCTGGGGCGCCAGCTGTCAGACAGACAGCTTGTGTCCCAGGCTGCAGGAAGGCAAGAGAAACTCTGCTCCACAGGCTCAATGCAGACAGAGCTGCACAGGGTACGAAGGACTTGGTGGCACTCCTGAAGCTGGGTGTCCCCTGGCCAGCGCTGAGACTGCACCTGGTATTGCCACCACAGACTTCAGCTGGTGTGGGAAATCCTACTCTCTTTCCGAGCAGGGTGGTATCAGCTTGCACGGGCCATCACAACACACTTTGAGCTCTCTTACCTCTACGCAGTGCTGTAGCTGACAACATGTACATGTTTTTGACTTCCCCATGATGACTTTGGCTCTGCATGAGTTTAGAAGAGCCACAGGTTTTCTTGCAAGTGTCTTGCCACTGATAGTCTTTAAAATTTCTTGCTGTGTATTTTTCTCTTTAGCTGCCCACGATTTAAGTCTCCCCTCGGCCCTATTAATATCTACCGTGTGTTCCACCTGCCATACACCATAATCCTTCCAATGGCATAACCTGTAGGAAGTAGCCATCTAACCATGCTTTCTCTTTTCCTTATGAATTCCAAGAGACGGATTCCTTTTATGTCTCAGGTGTGTGGGGGTAAGTTGCCTCTTTGTGAACTGTGGAAAAATCCGTATTTCCAATTTTCAGTCTCTTTCACTGGAAAACTTCAAATAAGAGCACAGTGATGCCACAGTGCTCTGCCTTTGGCATGGACCATCTTTGGGGTCCAGAGTGGACAGCTGGCTTAAAGAACAGTCGTTTCTGTCCTCAAATGGAGATCTCGCACTTTAGCACTGGGAGGACCTTGATACAGGCCATCTGGTATTGGATTTCATGTGCCGAGGGAAGGGAATGTGAAGTTGTATATTTTTTTCATTCTGTTTCCCATGTGTAACATTACAAGCACATGTGATCCTCCAATGAAAAAAATAAAACCCACACAAAAAGAAAACCCAGCCTAATGGACTTTTAGCAAGCTTTCTACTTTCATTCATGCTCAGTTCTGCTTGTATAGCCAGAAAAAGTTGCAAGATTTGTTGAGCTGATTTCTGGGCATCATCCTGGATGATGGAGCCTTCTGCCTGCACAGACTGCTGCCTGCCTTTCCCTTCTATATAATCAGCATGTTGATCCCATGAAAGCATCGAGCTTCATTCATCACGCTTTGTAAGGCACTATAAAGCACATCTCACCAGCTCCTCCTGGTACTAAATAGTGGTTTTTTTTATCAGTGAAACAAAGTTTTCTTGCTCACCTGCTGGCTATCCCTCCTTGGGACAGAATCACAATGGAGTTTTACTTAGTGACAGAAGTTGAATGCTTCCTGCTTTTAATGTTTATTTAGTAAAACATTTTACATTCCTGGAGAGATACCAGTCTGTCATTAATGGATTCTTGGCTTGATGCCAGCAGCTAATAGTTTTGTTGGTCGTCACAGCACAGTTACGCCATTTGGGTAACTGCGCTGAGCTGCGCCTTCCTCCTCTTTTAGTTCTGACACCCAAAAAAGTGCACTGAAGGAGGGCTGGCCAGCAGGGTCTGGAGAGGGGGTAGAGATGAGGGGCTGTGCCCTACCAAGCTTTGTGAGGGCTGTAGCTTGGCTCCTGGCAGGCAGCTTGAGACCTCCACGGCCCCAGTTAGGGGCAGGGTGAGGTGGAGGCCACCCTCACGTTGCCTGTGCCAACGGCTGAAGGCTGGGAGCCTTCTCTCCTTGCTGCCCCTGGCCCTGCTGCACTGACCAGGGATGCTCCGACCACACGTCCCCAGTGTGACACCCTGTCCCTGGTCACCAGCGGGCAGAGCTGAGTGCCAGCCGGGGGCTGCAGGCAGGGAGGGCTCTGTAGCTGCAGATGTGGGAGCGTATGCTTGGAATACCTGTCTCCTTCAACCTCATTTCCCATTTGTAATTAAGATCAAGCCACTTCTTTCTTAGAGCCTCTTCCTCCGTTAGTCCCCGTGACAAGAGGGAAGGTGGGAGCATCATTATTTTTAAATGGGGGCTTGCGTTTGTCTTTCAGCTGGAGGAGTCAGGGTGTTATATACGTACATATGCATTTCAAGGGTATGACGTAGCTGGAGAAGAATGAGTGCTTTGGTGCTACAGGTCAAGTTTATTTAACACTACAATGTTTTAAAACAGGGTGATGCCATTTCAATTGAATGTCCCAGAATGTTTTGCAAGGTAATCGTTTTAAGAAACTTTTCAGAACTACTTTTGCAAGTCAGGCACATATTGCATAAAACACCCTGGCAATAAAACAGTATGTGTCAGAAAAATGAAGCTGGGGGCTTTACTAGAAATGAGGGAAGCAGTAATATTCTTTTCAGGACAGTCTGGTTTGTAACAACATGTTATTACATAAGCCAGCACTACAGCCCGTTCCATATTTCTTTTGCAACATTTGTGTTTTGATTCTCTCTCACAGCAGCCTTGTGATACGATTGCAAGGGACAATGAGAAGAGGGAAAAAGGCAAAGGGAGCACTTGAATTACAGTGCACATGCGAACCTGCTTGCAACTCTTTCCCTTTCATCTGCAACATTTCCGTTCCTGCTCTCTCTTTGTGTTTCCCACTCATCAAATCCAGCTCCGCAGCTAGGATGAACTGAGACCTGCAACTGGACTTGAAACCAAATAGCTGTAGGGGCCAAAGAGACAAAGAACATTTAAAAAATTAATTCGGGCTAGTTCTCTTGGCATTGCAACCTCTGGATTTGTCAGATTTCTTTTGATTATTGGAAGTTTTGCAAGTTTGTTTGTTTTGGTTTGTTGGGTTTTTTTTCCCTCAAAACCGTTGGTTATTTGATCCTTTTCTGTAAAGAAATATTTGAAAAAGCTGTGGCACAATTTCACCTCATTCTGTTTCTAGGAAGAATGGAAATCGGAGGAAAGAAGTTTCCAAGGCGAGTGTCAGATTCTGATCTCTTTTACAGAAGGGCAAATCCAGAATAATTCAGTGCAGTTACTTTAGATTTATGCTAGCATAAATAAGATAAGAATTTGGCTCTGGGAATCTCTGTAGCTCCCCATTTGCTCATCTAACAGCTGGCAGCTTGCTTCTTGCTCTTCCTCTTGCTTTCTGCGCTGATTTTTCTGGCCTGGTGCTCGTCAGGGCCAAATGAGCTTGGGAGTTAGTTAAACGAGCAAATGTGTTTCACACAACATACGGCTATGAATGGCTCAAGATCCTTCACATGATCATACATATTTCAGATTTCCCAAAGGCCAGAAATTAATGGCGAGTAAATGGATAGAAATATTACTTCACACAGTATGTAGTCAACCTGTGGAATTTGGTGCTACAGGAGGTCACGGATTCAAATAATGTGTCAGGATTTGAAAAATGCCTGGATAATTTTATGTCAATTAATTACACTTGGAGCTGGGCAAGCAGAGGTCGAGGTAAGTAGACCTCTTGCACCAGCATACACATGAACTCCCCTGCAGAGACCAGGGAGCAATTTTCCCCTCGTGCACGGTTGTGCCCGGTTGCAAAGTCAGCTTTGCTTTCCTCTGCCGCTCCGTGGGGGGAGGCACGGAGGGCAGCAGGTGAAGCGGAGGTGTGCAGGGCTCTGTCTGCTGCAAAAACTCAGATCTCAGCACCTCCTGATTTTGAGGGAACTGAGATCTAGATCTAAAGCCAAGCCATCTGCACTATCTTCACCTGCTTTTGGTGTTTGTTGAGTGTCGTCTGTGGGCTGGGACTGGTGTGCACACACTCACTGACGGACACACAGACAGAGAACAAAATACACGTTCACATACGTAAGCCGATGCACTGACTACTGTCTGTATTTACAAATTAATTCAGTCAGACAACAAAATCTCTTCCAAATCATTTTAGAAAATGAGTAGCCTAGCCCTAAACCGTGGGTTGCTATTTAAGCATTTAGATGTC
>JAVJGJ010000037.1:29105928-29117122 GCA_035590215.1 Microhierax caerulescens
GAGCATCTCAAATAGCCCAGTAGCCCTAAACACCAGTGCTGAGGCAATTAAATCTTACTGTGAACATACATCCTGCTCGGTATATCTCCAAAAGGGAGCTAAGGTGGTTTTCCATAACTGCAGAGGGCTTCCTGGCACAGTGCTGGTCATTGCCCAGGGCATGACCAAGGGGGCTAGTGACAGAGGTACTTGGGGCCAGTCCCACAGTAGATCCAGTTTTGCAACATGGATAGTATTGTCAGCAGGCCTTAGGACTAGGTCTAGGTCTAACCAGGAGTGCAAGCATGCCCTCAGAAGTACAGCTGGTTGCAAACCTGCCTTTCTAAAAAAAGCTAGCTAAATCACACAGCAAAGAAGAAAGGCTGGGAGGGTTCCCACTAACAGTGGTAGTAAAAGACAGGAGCTCTGAGAAGGTACTGCAGTGAAGGCAGCAGGTAGGTGTGATTTGGAGTCCCCGGAGGCAGCATAGTCCTGGATTCTTGTTTTGCAATGTTCCCTCTTTGTGGAGGTCCTTAGAGAGGTGGACCCCACAGTAAACAGAAGAAATCTTCCAGCTGTCTTCAGGAAAAGCTGCAGGCAGTTATATTTAATAGAAAAAAAGTTGTATTTTAGAATTGCACAGCAGAGGTGCATGACTTTGACAGCAGCGCATGGAGGGAGCCTGAGGACTGCACAGGATTGCATATCACTGGGTTTTGGTCTGTGATACATACACAGAGTCATTATTTTTTATTACTGACTGCTCTGACTGCATTAAACACCTGAACAATAAAGACGTTGTGGTTTCCTGTCACAGCCAGAAAAGTGATGTCAATGGGAAATCTGTCCTAGCTCCTCTCAGACAAACAGCTTTGCCTTTGAGATGGCCAGAGGAATTGGAGTGAGTCTGCTCAGCAATTGCTGTGCTCTTATTTGGTCAGATTCAGACCAGGAAAAACACCTCTTCACACATAGAAGGACTTCCAGAGAGGTTTATGCAAATGGAAGCTCTCGCACTTGACTTAGGGGAGCTGTGACTTGGCAGGTTTTTAGAGAAAAATCCTCACTTTTCTGTCTGGAAGCTTGTTAGGAGAGCAGATCACCACTTGGTAACTATCACTTCTGAATAAGCTCTGCCCTTACCTTCTTTAGGTTCAGCTCAAAATGAGTCTGCAAGCAACCTCAGCATTTCAAGTACTCCTTTGAACTGTTGATCAAAGAAATCACGACATTTCTGCTTTGCTCAGTACAGCTAGGGACAACTAAACACTGAGATGAACTTTTTGGCAAGTAGGAAAACTCTTTCTGCTGAAGTTGCCCATGATGAAGCCTGCAGCTGTGCTGAATAATCTCTGGATTCCCAATCCCTTGCAGATGCAGACAAAGGCCTCCTCCCCTCTGTAAGCAACGACCTCTGTTTTCCTCTGCTCCTTTGTCAACTGTGAACAGAGACCTGCCAGCAGCTGCAATATACTCACACAAAAAAACCCCAAACAAAAACCAAAAAAACAAAGGTCTCCACACACTTCTGTCCCCCAAAGCAGCTGTTCACAGATGTCCTGCTTTTTACTATGCACAATATATCGAACTATTATATACATAGTACATCTGCAACTTAACATTTTGTCAGATGCTGAGTGCCTTCAGCTGGTGGGGCTTGGAGGTCCACGGTGGCAGTACATGGCCAATGAACCATCTCCTTGGCCTTGCAGAGGTTGGACTTGAGAGGACTAGCTGCACCAGCAAGCAGATCCACTTGGATCCTAAGATCCTCACACACGTTCAATTGAATTCAGACATCCAGAAACTCCCATTGCATCTCTCCCGTGTTTATGATCTTTCCTCCCAGAGATGTACTAAAGTAGATGTGGAAGTGGTACCCATGGACAGAAAAGGTGTGACTCCAATGAGTTCATCTAAAGAATTTACCAGAATAAAGCATTTGCAGTCTAGCTGAACAAGGCTTTTAATGTGAAATGCTTCACAAAATCACAGATTTGTCAAAAAATACCATTGTGGAACATTTTTCTAACACACAGCAGTACCTAAATGAAGCTGCTGAGTAAGTTTGTCACATACAGAAGGAATTTCACCTTTCCTTGGAAAGAGCCTGGGATACCAGAGACTGAGATCCAAGTCCCTCAGCCAAGCTAGAGAGTCCAGGTCACCCAGTGGGGCCACCAGATGTCCTGTGAGTCTGTTTTTTCATGAAAACTTTCATGGAGAAGGTAGTATTTTGATTTCATTCTACAGAGAAATGAAATACGATAACCTTCATGTTTTGCACGACATAGCGTTCTGGTTTTCTGAACAGGCCTAGCTAGTTGTGAGTAATAAGACTGAATTTTAGGGATACTATATTCCCCTGCATATTTTGGACATTTTGCAATTTTGTAAATAATATTTTACAGATCTAGAAATACCAGGGAGTTTCATGACATTTTAATTTATAGTTTTTTGCTATCCAACCATAAAGAATACATTATTTGTATAAGTATATATGTGAGTGTGTGCATGTCTAAACATTTAAGTAAAAATTCATACATGTAAAAGTGGTCAAAAATGAATGGTATGTAAATGGCCACGTGTAACTTCAAGTTAGCCTTGAGATACAATTAGACATTATACCGTTGTTCTTCTAGAGCAGGGATACAGCAACCTTTAACTTGATCAGTGCTAGATAACCTTTCAGGGACATGTCCTTTATTAACAAAAACATGAAGAAGTCATGTGCTTTTGTGGCTGAATCTGGCCAAAGTCTTTCGTTTCCTTACCTCTTTTAAAGCTGCTAGGCCAAATCTTCTGGCCTTGACAAGTGGACTTGCTAGAAGATGCTGATAACCGTGTAGATATGCACTGACTGCAGCATACAACCTCTGAGGTCTCATCTTTGCAGCATGACGGGCCCGGGCAAGGGATGGTCCTCCATCATGCCCTTGCTGGTGCAGAAGTACTGCTGAAGCAAGGCAAGCAAGGGGAGCCGGCTGCTGATTGAAAGCGTGTCTAAAAGACCATGCTTTTGCCCAGCAGACCTGGATTCACAGGACTGGAAAGGCAGCATAGAACACCATCGTGATACCAAGCTGTGCTCAGCTACATGAGAAAACTTGGATCTTCAACTGATTTAACTGTCCCAATAATTTCTGGCCAAGAATATTTACAGTAAGAGTCTCTTTCTTGAGCTGTGTTAACACTTGGGATAACCAGGGTATGTGTGTGTGTATCAATGTCCTCGCAGAGCAACTGATAACTCCATGTTAACCAGCCATTACAGCATGCAAGGGCTAACCCTCTGAGGGGGCTACTTCATCATCAGAGTAGCAGTCCCTCTGGGATCTACTGTAAAGAGTTGTTATCCACATCATCTTCCTCCTCTGGGTTTGCCAGGAGCTGTGTCTGACCTCCAAGGACTCAAAAACGTGATTCATCGTGTGTTACAGAATGTCCATTCCTCTGGGCAATGATTAAATTGCCTTTGATGTGGGTCACTGTGGAAGGATGAAGGCTGCATGATGTCACCAGTTTCCCTCTGAAGGACCCATGCAGCCCTGCCAATGTCAATATGGAGTGGTGGTGCCGGCTGGCTGCGAGAAGTGCTGTGCTGAGTCCTTCCAACCCTGCAGGAACGGACAGGGTTTTATCAGCCTGCTTGGCTGCTACAGGCAATGTTTCACAGGCCCCTGCAGAGAAGCAACACAGGCAACTGTCCCGTAAGTCAGTGCAGAGCTGAGCTATCGCTTAAATATTTCTACAGAGCTTTTTATTGTTCCTCCTGGTCTCTGCTCTGGGTGTGCCAGTGTGCGCCTGTGCGGATGGAAGAGGGGTGTTTAAGATCTGTATGCATCTGATACTGTTTCTCTGGTACTCACGCAGCCACGCAAAACTCGATGCTTTGCTCTTGATGGCTCAGAAGAAAAGAAAAAAACTGGCTCCTCACTGGTCTGCAGTCAGCTTCTGGTTTCACTGGACAGTAGCAGTCAACTTTTAATCTTTTGGGATTGTAGGAACAGGGTATAGGGTAAAGCAAAAATGCAGGTATTGTAAAAACTATGTACGTCTGGCTATGGGAAGATCTTTGAAAGACTTGCAAATAGGTTGCTGGGAAGCAGGGTGTCCCAAACTGGTCCCTCATCGACCCCAAATCACTTCAAAGCAGCATATCTAGAGCCAGGGGCAATGGATGCTGCTAGCTCTGATACAGGCTTTTACAGATGCTGTGGGGCAGGTGTCGTTTATCTCCAGTGAAAGCTGGTGCCTTGACAGAGTCCAGAGCTGGTGCTGCTGCCTTGACCTTTGCAGGTATTTATATTTTAGGCTGAGGAGAAGGACTGATTGAGTTCAGAAGCTAAAGCGCAGAGTGCAGTCATCAGGAGGTGAGGGGTAAGGATGACATGAGGCGTGCTCCTACCTTCCAGGTACAGTGAGAAGGACAAGTGTAGGGCATGGATTTGGGGTTCCACTTTGGTGGAAGGCAGTAGGAGGATGGGGACGACAGAGCCTGATTTGAGACTCCAGAACTGCATGCATATAGCCTGGGTGAAGAGCTGGGAGCTGGTGCTGCTGCCCAAGGTAGACCCAAGCAAGCCCAAACTCTGCTGCAGGTCGTGAGAAGCAGCAGCACTGGGTGACCCTTGAGGGTGGTGGGCACAGGGTGGCTCAGCTGAAGCGGCTTCTCGTGGAAGGTGCCCTTGTTATCCCATTGCCTGACGGTCTGCCCCCGAGAAGCAAGTGCCATCCCCATGGCACTCCCCCCAGCAGTGCCGTGCCTCAGGACTGGCTGGACCCAGACTGGCCAAACACAGCCCATGGCCACAAACGCCAGGATAGAAGATCTCCTTGAAAGCTGGCATGGACACCATCAACAATGATTGGTGAATCCATCCTTGCACCTCCTCTCCTCTGTATCTCTCTCTATCCCTTGTCTCAGTTACTTCTGGCCACATATTCCCTTTCAGGGACCTGAGAGCTTCAGAAAGGAAGTGGGGGTAGAAATGGCTAAATGGCTGAGAAACGGCAATGAGACCGCTGCTACCTTTGGGTAGGAGCATCCTCGAGTTCTCCCTTTTTGCCGTGGTAGGGAAGAAGTCATCTTGGGTACAGCTGTTTGATGGCAAAGGTACTGCTCGCCCAGGGACACTTCCTAGGCTTACTCGTAACACAAAACCCATGACTCATCCTATACATTACTTCTAAGAAATGGTGAAGCTCATTGTAAGTATGAAATAAGCAGAATAATAATAAAAAATTGATGGAACAATGGGCAGCAGGCAGGGCTTGTAGGAGGGAAGCTGTGTGGGTGGAGGGGTTTCACTGGGGGCAGGTAACCAGTGACCGGGTGTTACCTGTGGTAGAACCGTGACATGAAAAATGAAGCCAGATCACCAGAAAAGCAGGCAGAAAGGGCAGCTAGACAGCCAGAGGGAAGCATTTGTAATGTGATCCTGAGGGAGACAGGAGCAGCGTACTGGCTGGGAATGGGGCTAGCAATAACTGAGAAATTGTATCCTGCCACTTTGAATCCAAAGGTATTTGTAGAACATGTTTTCTCTTTTTATTCTTGTAACTGAGCGGGATTATATCAGTGAAATCCCTGATTCCACCATCTACTTTTCTTAACAGAAATGAGCAGGAGACCTCCCAGCGCTGCCTGGGTTGGGAAGCAAAACCCTGGAGTCAGGCAGAAAAGCAATCCTGGCAAAGGCACTGTGAGCTGGTGGTCTTATTGAACTGCGAAGAACCAAATGATGGAGATATCTAAATGGCTTGACTGGAGTTAGGAAAAGACCTGAAGAAACTATAGATGAGGTCTAAAACAAGACCCACGGACTTTGCAGTTGGGATTAGGACTTGGAACAGTTGGAGACATGAGAGAAGGAATTAAAAGAGGGCATAAAATATGAGCTGGAGGCTTTGCAAAAAAAAAAAAAAAAGCCTTAGATAGGAAATTGTTGAAGGCAGCATCTACAAAGCATTACCCCGCTTTGGGAAGCTGCCCAGGTGCATAACTTTTAGTTTGCAAAGGCTTTGCTGAGGTACTTGGTAATGTGATTGTTATATTCCACGTGGAGATTTTCTGCTAAAAGGAAGGACTTCAAGCAACTTGTAACTGAATGAACCTGAAGTGAGGACTCCAAATTATGGCTCTGAGAAGGATGCTGGATGTCACAGTGGTCATATAGTACCTCAATTTTACTGTGATAAATAGGATGTTTTTTAGCACTTTAACTTACTCATAACCTAGAGCTCTGAGAAGTCAGCTTGCCTAGCTCCAAGGACATAAAAAAGAATATCTGTAAGTAGGGAGAGTCCAGAATGCTTGCTGAAGCAAAAATCATGCTTAGGTGATTTTGCAGATCAGAGCAAATTCAGAATCCCCAAATTCATGGCTGAGAGTATGAACAAAAAGGGCAGTTTGAAGGGCCTTTCAAGTGGCCAGTCAGAGTGATTCAGACCTACTGGTGTATAAAAGACTCAAGTAGGCTCTAAAGAGCTGCTTTGCAATGGTTTGTCCCAGAAAACCATGATTTCCCAGTCACTACATTTCTCCTGGCAGGAAGCTTGTGGTTAGGACAGCACTTGCCATGATCTGTCTGCAAGCATATGTGCTGCTCAGAGGCTGTGAGGGAACACAGGAGTGCTGCAGAGCTGTAGCTGTGCGCAGCCCTGGGCACCAGGTCGTGCTGGTGCCTGGACTCCAGGCTCTAGCTGTGGGCACCAGAGGTGAGCAAGGGGCTGGTGTATACATAAATGCATGAAAAGGGAAGGATGGTTCCTCTCTTCCCGTGACCTGCAGGACACCAGGCGCTCCCGCATGGGGAAATGTGCTCTCAGGGATGTTGCCTCACAGTACAGTAGAGGACATTTTCTGGCCACAGCAGGATGGTTTGGACTGAGACGAAACGTTGCATTAGAGGTGGGAGCAGCAGCAGTAAGACAGCGTCTGAGGGTAGCTGGGAGGCACAATTACAGAGTCACAGTGTGACAAAATAGCTGAGGCAGGCACTTCTGGGGATTGTCTGGTCCAACCCCTGCTCAAGCAAGGTCAGCTGCAGCAGGTCACCCAGGCCCGTGCCCAGTCAGGCTTTGAGTATCTCCAAGGATGGGACTCTACAACCCCTCTGGTCAGTCTGTGCTGGTGCTTGACCACCCTCACCATAAAAAAGTTTTTCTCTTATTTTTTAAGTCAAATTTCTTGTGTTCCAGTTTGTAAGGTCAGTCCACAGTGCCTGGGAGGCTATTTCATAGGAAGCAGCAAGTTGGTGCCTGCAGGGGGCTGGTGAGGGAAGGGACCAGGGGCTGCCTTGTGGGTGGGAACCTCTCTTGTGACCCCTGCAACACCCATCCCCATGACAATTTTGTGTGGTGATGTGAAGATTTGCTGTCTCTTCGGGTGCAGTGAGACTTTTGCAGGACACCACCAGACACAGACATTTCAGTGCCAGAAGAGCAGGGGCCAAGAGCAGAAGAGGCTGTGGGGGTGGATGGTCCCTCCAGAGCCCCGTCATTGCTGGGGCAGCGCGGACACCCACTGCCCTCCCTTGAGCAGCCCCTCTCCCTGCCCGGCTGATGCAGGTGCTGATGGTGGGATGTGGAGGATGCTTCTGCTATGCTGGATGTGTATGTAGGATCTGAGCAGGAGGGGCTGGGGAGGGCTGAGGGTTTCATGCAGAAATTGCTTATCTCCTTTTCCCAACATGCTTCTGAGGTGTATTTGCATTGAGTCGCCTCCCTTCTGGTTCTGGACTCAAAAATAAAAACAGTGAAAAAAAGAAAGAATTCCTGATGGTGACAGCGCAGCCTTAGATGTTAAAATCAGCTCTCCTCTGTGGATAGGAGTTCATTTATACACATGATTTATGCCTGCTGGAATGAGAGAGGGACAGACTTAACAAATGACAGGTTTTGAATGGTTGCAAGTAATGTTATTAATGTCTGCTGACTTGGTGCCCTGCCCAACTTTGAACTTCTTTCAATTGCATGGGACTGAACAAGAGCTGCGTGAGTTTTGAAATATTTCCACATAAAATAAGCTCTGAGACAGATGGAGAAATGTGAGTTTCCTAATGGGGCCTAGTAAGAACAGTGCAGGAGGGAAAAAAAAAAATAAAGGCAGTAAGAATCTTCCTCAATTGAAACAAAAACAAGGAATCAGAGGGAGTGAATTCCTGTGCCAACTGCTGTCATCTGAGGGGTTACACCACTGCCACCGATTAGAGGGCAGATTTTTTTAAAAAGGCATTTGCAACATCTTTCACCTGCTTTGCAGGCCTGGCAGGTCAAGCAGCACCGCATCTGTAACCCCAGTAACAACCGCCTCCCCGGGCCAGGGCCACCAAATCCCAGCCTTAATTTATTTAAATGTGTACAAGATGATTCAGTAGGTGCTAATGCTGCTAATTCAGTAGGTGTTAATGCGTGAATAATTATAGACATATTTAAGCAGCTGGTGTTGTGCCTTCAAAAGTTTCTGTGCATGGAAATTAATAGCTCTGTGGTTGCATGTGTGCTTTACATGTTATAAAATGAAGATGTTGATAGCAGCTCTGTGTTAAAGTTTGAGTCAAGATTTTCACTTGAAGTAGAATTAAAACTCGTTGTCTTACACTTGGATGCCTTCAGACATTGCACAAGAGATCCTCAGAAAATAATTGATTTTTTTCTCTGCATTCTTATAAAAAAATACCCTTTTTTTTCAGTCTGCATCTGTTAAAAATTCTCCCTGATTTCCCCTCGTTTCTCAGGTTCCCAAACAGCATAAACTCAGTTCTGACAAACTTCCTCCACATCCTCCACATACATGCACTGATAATATTTTAGAGCCAGGCCAGCTGAAAACAGCACACACACACACAAATATTTCCCTTATTTGCAATAGCTGTTTTGAGCTATGTGAGGAAAAGGTGCTGGAGCTGCTCCTCACACCAGCCAATGTCTGGTTACATAGTCCCAGGTTAATGCTTTGCCTTGAGTGGATGACAGTGCACCTCAGATAAGCACCACCCCATAGAAAATATATGTACATGAAATGCAAACGCCGCGGAGCGACAGTGAAAACAGCAGCAATGGAAATGACAGTTGATTTTGTGCCCCACTTACTGCAAATAATAATTTCTAATGTGTTCTGTTGTCAGTACAAAAAGGTTTCTAGCCTTCTGTTCAGGGGTGCTCAGCACCTTTCAGGATCAGCCCCCCCAGAGACCTGGGCTGATGCAGGCATTGGCAGCAAGGTTTTGACGTGTCAACTGTTTGGCTTTGGGACAGAAAACAGGGTTGAGCTGATGCTGTCTGGTAGATCTCCTTGGGTCATCCTGACAGCTGTAGAAGGGGCTTTATTGCTTCTACCAGATAACGGGGGGAGCCTGCTTTCTTTCTTCTCCCCTGCCCTCTTGGAAAGGAAGCATCAGTGCTGCTTCCCCTCCGGCTGCCTGGCCGGTGACAGTGCCCGGCACAGCCTTGCAGAGAAGGGGTCCTGCCAGGCAGACCTGCAGAGAGGGTTGCAGACCCAGGTATTTCCTAAGTAAACATACACCACGACAGCAGAGAGCTGCACCAACTGACACTGCTGTTATTCCAGCATTTTTTTTTGCCTGGAACAGGTGATAGGAGCTCTGGTTCATATTTGTTTGGATCACTCCAGTGGCCACTCTCGAGAAGTGGCATGACTTTGGATGGGAACCAGTCCACAAACATCTAGGTTGTCACAAAGCTTAGCTTAATTAAATAAGCATTGCTCTAGCAGCTGTTTTAAATAGCTGTGCATCAGCCTGACTTCCAGCGCCTCAGTTTTTAATAGATGAATATCATGTGAAGGTTTCACATTATCATTTGGATGAAATTCAGATATTTGAAGATGGAATGATATCCAGTACTTTTCTGTATTTCCAGGAATTTCATGTTAATATGTTCTCTGTTCCTCTGCAAAAGGCATAAAACTCTCTCCCCAGTATCAGACATACTGTGCAAGAATGGCTCACAACTGTTAATTAAAAAAAGTCCAGGATGAGGCAACAAGGTCTGCTCTCATGTGCTTTGTATGCAGGCAAGGAAGACTCGGAGTTCATGAATGGTTCATTTATACTGCACTTTATCTGCTTCTTGAGTGCTCACAGTTTTTAAAAAACATTGGATAAACTTGCACTGGATACCCCTCGCCTTGACTGATTATCAGTATCAGATCTAAAAATAATTTAATTCCTCTAAACATTACCTGTTGCTTCCTGTTCCACTGTACAATAGTTTATTGTCTGGCTCTGTTATGCTGCATTTTGCCCTGTCAGCTGAAGCCACAGACGGGCTGAAAGGGGAGATGAAAGTGTTCTGCACTCTTTTACAAACCATAAGGCAAAACCCAGGGAATGCACTTTACATCAGATGCCCCCTAGCCATGCAGGTAATGACTATTTTACCTTCATCTTTGTACGTGTATCTGTGAGTTGTCTGGGACTCAGAAGGTATGTACAGCACACGGGGTGGGGTGGGGGGTGAGGAGTTCATTAGATAAAAGCTACATTTTCCTGACTGGTCAAAAATGTGCAGTGTAAAAGAACTCACTTTGGTTTGCAAGCAAACCCCAAGAATTTGCTTTTTCCGTCAATAGCTGCAGAAAAGGTGAGCACTTAGTGTAACCCAGCATTTTTCACTGGGCACTCCTGCGGGAGCAGAAACATAAAGAGAAGTGTCCCGTTTCTATCTCCTCATGGACAAGACTTTCTCCTCTGTCCCTCCTCCCTGTTCTGCGGCTGGGACCTGGTATTTCTGCTCCTGGGCAAGGCACCTCGGATCTCCCTGAGGTGCTGCTGGGGGGGACGGGCTGGGCCCTGGGGACAGCCGGTGTCAGGAGAGGTGGCTCTGCCCCTGCTGCAGCCACAGCTGGGAGGGCATCACCGCCTCCTTGCTGGGGAACCCAGGCTGCCTCCTTGCCCCAGACAAACCTCTGCTGTTGCAGAGGTAACTCGGGTGTGAAACTCAGGTGTAACTCGGGGGTAAAATCCTTTACTTGGTCATGGGTTCTCACTCAATTAAGTCTTCATCAGTGCCCTGATTTTTCTGTGAACTTTCTCCTTTGCATCATTTCCCTGCTTCTTTTGAAAGATTTTTCTCTTAGATACATGAAAAGGCAAAAAAGGGAAAGGGAAGGGGAAGGGGACGGGGAAGGGAAGGGACGGGAAGGGGCGGGACGGGCCGGGCCGGGACGGGCCGGGCGGGGACGGGCCGG
>JAVJGJ010000037.1:29142482-29156428 GCA_035590215.1 Microhierax caerulescens
CAAAGGGAAGGAGGAAGGGAAGTATCTGGCTATTTACATGAAAAATTACTTTTCTCTGCAATCACCTTCTGTCAATAAAATGCTTATTTTCTGACATGTCAATTAGGTGATTCAAAAGCCAGATGACCACTGCCTTCCATTTAGTACCGCTCAGCTGGGTTAAATGTCTTAAGTGTTTACCCTTTATGACCAGTGGCATGTATCTGTTCTTAGTCAAACTGTGCTATGTGTGACATGTTTGCCTGTAGGTTTTTCTCTTGAGGTAAAGTTAACCATTATTATCAGATTCTAAGAAAAATGGTAGATTAGGACAGTGGTTTCACTGACAGAAATGAATACAGCTTGTTTTACAGTAATGTGTATGAGAAATACGAAACAGATGAGAAGAATTCACATAGAATTAACCAGCCTGTAATTTAAAGTGCTGTCATTAAATAGGATCATGTATCCATGCTTGGTACTTCAAAAGAAACCTCTGCTGTGTAAGACCAGTTATTAGTGAGGAACATTTTGTCCGGCATCTCAAACCAATTTTAAAAGCTCTGATTACACACACACACACACACAAGCATGTGGAAATGAATCTACTTTCTTAAGAATCTTTGGGACTTGATTTTGTTCACACAAAACTCTTGAGGGTTTAAGGAGGAATTCTGAATGAGGAAAAAACACATAAGCTCTGGCTCCTGGTGAAGTCCTAGGAGGAAGAATGGTGATTATATCAAGATAACCTTCTACTGAGGCTTGTTCTGAACACATAACACTATCTGCTTGTGTAAAAGAACAGAGCAGGCTGTGGGGTGAGAAGGATTCACACAATAACTTCAATTAAACTAATTTTAAATGGATTAAATCTTTAGAAAGCCATCTGCTGTTGTCCACCAGGGAATGCAGCCCAGGATTTTTGGTGGGAAAAGCTAAAAAGCTTCCTTTCTGACTTACGACCAGAACTGAAAGTGAAACGCTCATTTGGAAGAAATAAATAAATAAGCTGAGACATTGCAAGTCACTTTCCTAGACAAAAAATAATCATAGGGATGCCTTTGTGGTTACTAGCAGGTCTGCAGGACTCACCTCGCAGGCCCAGACAAGCCAGCAGGAGACAACCACTTTGGTGAAACATTCCTCAAGATGGACTTTGCTGGGCAGCACTGTGCTCAGACCTGGGGTGGAGGCTTACATACGTGCCCACCTTTTGGTGAGCAACACAAATCCAGCAAGTAATTAGCAGTTCGATATGAATAGTGCTCCTAAAAAGCAAATGTTTAGCACTTGGACCTTCAGTCTTGCTCCCCACAGGGTAGCTGTCCCTGTCACTGCCAGCATGCCCAAAAGCCCAGAGGAAAACCTGAGGTGAGTGCCAGCATCACGGTGCTTGAACATACTGCTGACTCCTCAGGCATCAGCTGGGGACACTGCTGTGCTAATCTGGGTAGCTCTGCAATTCTCCAGCATCCCAGGGAATTGTGAGAGGGACTGTTCATAGGACTAACTCAAGATGGAAGGGACCTCAGAGGGTCTCTAGACCAACTTTTTGCTCAAAACAGGGTCAACTCTGAGATCACACCAGGTTGCTCAGGTATTTATCCAGTCTGAAGCAGTTGAAAGCCGCCAGGAAGGGAAACTGCAGTTTTCACTCTGATCTTCAGTTCTCACCCCAAGTCTAATAGGGCTATGCTGAATGGCACACAGGTAATTGTAGCAGTCCAGAAGGGACCTTCGGAGTTGTAGGGATGTGATAGGACTCTGTAGGTGCACCTGCACTTTGTTATGATGTCCCTAGTGATCTGGTTCCTTCATTAACTCCAAGTGATCACTCACTGGGTTTGTTTTGCACTGTGTCCTATGTCTCTTTCCGCAGAAACCAAGGTAGTGTGTGTGCCTGGGTCCATCTGGGCATTTCCAGCCATAGCAGTTCAGAAACTCTTTGAGGAAGCAGCCTGGGTCCTGGCACACAGCTGGCTCTGGGTGACGGGAGCACAGATTTGCAAGTAACCTCTCCTTCCTTCAGATACTGCTGTAGTCTAATTACATTTAATGGAATCACAAAATAGCTGAGGTTGAAAGGAAACTCTGGAGTTCCTTTAATCAAAATCTGTCAATTATCTAGTCAAAATCTGTGCTCAAAACAGGGTCAGCTATAGCAGGTTGCTCAGGGCTGTGTCCACCTTGGGTTTGAATAACTCCAAGGACAAAGACTCCATGAACCCTCTGGGCAATCTATGCCAGTGTTCAACCACCCTCACAGTAAACAAGTTTTTGTCTTATATCTAAATGGAATTTCCTGTCTTTCAGTTTGTGCCCATTACATATTACCATATTACCATTATAACATATTGCACACTGGAATTCAATGTACAATACCGTTGTGTATGCTGTTGTCAGAATAATAATCTGTCTGACCAATTCATATTTTATACCAACAACACATCATTTAATATTACACAGTTTCAGAGAAAGGAAATATATTTACTCATGCATCAACTTGCCCAGTAGCTTAAAGAGACAAAGTGGAAAAAAAAGAAAGCTCGGAGGTTTTGCATTAACTTATGACCCACAATACAAATTTCTATAAAATGTTAGCAATTTTATGCAGCAACATAAACTATGATTCTTAATCTAGTTTGTGAAAATCTTATGAGGAATAATGCAGTTGGATATGACTGCAGGAGTTTGCTTTTGGCATTCTCCTGAAGTGAGTAGGCTAGAAATACAAATGGTAATCAACAGCTTTTTTCCATATTCTGCATTATCATGTTCTCTGTTGTATTCTTAGGCTTTGTGTCTCAAATTATATATCAAGAAACACTTACAGAGAGGATACACGTGGACTCCCCCACAATCGAAGTATTCTTTGTCCAAAATCAGTATCTTTTCAGTAGAGAAATTCTACCCATGATATAGGGCTTGTTCCAAATGGTGCAATGCTGTGCCAAGTGAGAAAAGCAATATAGAAAACCTCTGTTGTGTCCTGTCGCTTTGACGAGATGCCCCCTGAGCCTTCTCTTCTCTAAGGTAAACACTCCAGCTCTCTCAGCATCTTGTTGTATGACAAATGAGCCAGTTTCTTAAACACCTTAGTGAACCTGCTCCCATACGTCCGTGTCTCTCTTGTACTGGGGAGCCCAGACCTGGGCACACCACCTAAATGTGTCTCATCAGTGTGGAGCAGAAGGGAAGGATAACTTCCTCAACCTGCTGGCAACATGCTTTCTGACGCCACTCAGGAGGCTGTTTGCCTTTATTTGTCACAAGGGCACTTTGCTGGCTTGTGGTCAACTTGGTGTAAACTCAGACCCTCAGGGCCTTTTCTGCAAAGCTGCTTCCCAGTGGGTGGACCTCCAGTGTTTCCTGGTGCCTGGGGGTTATTACCCCCTGGATGCAGGACTTTGCATTTCTCCTTCTTGAACTCGATGAGATGCCTGTTGGCCCAGTTCGCCAGCCCATCCATATCCCTCTGGATGTCAGCACAACTGTCTGGTTTATCAGCTACTCCTCCCAGTTTTGTCTCATCTGACAATTTTCTGTGGGTGCACTCTGCCTCATCACCCAGGTCACTAATGAAAATATTTAAGAGTGTAGAAGCCAGTATCCATCCTGGGATATACCACGAGTGACTGGCCTCCAGCTGGACTTTATGCTGCTAACCATAACACTTTGAGCTCAACAGTTCAACGTGTTTTCAATGACCACCATTTATCTAGTTCATACTTACAGTGTTGACAAACAACACCTTTTGCTCTCCTTTCATCCACTGAGCCAATCATCTCATCATAGAGGGTTATTGGGGCAGCCAGGCAGGATTACCCCTTTGTAAATCTGTGCTGATGACTCCAAATCACCATCTTGTCCTTCATATGTTTGGACTGCTCTGTCACCTTCCTGGTGACTGAGGTGAGGATGACTAGCCTGTGGTTCCCTGGATCCTCCTTCTTGCCCTGCAGTATACTAGTGACAGTTTAGTCTTTTCCACTCTGCAGGAATCTCCCCTGTATTTCAAAGGTAATCAAGAATGGCCTTGCAAAGACATTAGCCAGCTCTCTCACCAGTCACAGATGCATGCCCTCAGATTCCACGGGTTTGTGTATCTTCAGTTTCTTAAAGTGCTCCTTAATTTGATTGTCTTTCACTGAGGATAAGTCTTCCTTGCTCCAGACTTTCCCACTGGTCTCAGAAACCTGGCATTCCTGAAGAGTGGTCTTACCAGTTAAGACTAAGGTAAAGGAACCATTGACTACCCCAGCTTTCTCCATGTTCATTGTCACCATATTCCCTAACCCATTCTGCACTGAGCCTACTTTTCCCCTAGTCTTCCTTTTGCTGTTGGTATGCCTGCAGAAGCACTTCTTGCTGCCCATTGCCTCCATCACCAGATCCAGCTGTTGATGGGCTTTGGCTTTCCTAATTCATTTAATGAAACATTTACCACCACAGTGGAAGGAATTTACTCCTTCCTTTCACTGAGAACAAGCAGATTTATGGGTTTAAAAATGCTAATAAGGTTATGCCTGTAGTCCTGTGTACCGTGTGAGAAACTCTCTAATCCCTCATTAGTGACAGCACTATCATTAACTGTGTGTTCCCATTTTATTTTACCAACAAGTCTCTCAGAAATATGACTTTCCACACCTGATATCTGAACCCAGTACCCTTTTGAATGTTGCAAGAGTGACTCTGGCTGCTGAGCTCTCTTTGAAGAGTTGACCTAGGCTGGGAAAAAGTTACTCATGTGAGCCCATACCACTTGCAGACTGGCTGTTAAAGTCTAAGCCCATTTGAGGAGGGGACTGAAAAAATTTGAAACCCAGGGGACTGAAACTAGGTTTTGTTACTGACCTGATTCTTGATGAGACAGATCACTTTACTGCCTGGCTTTCATAGCCATTCCAAATAAAGTATAAACCAAACCTGCAACCTTATATATTAGAGAAGATTTTAGCTCTGACTTCAGCAGGAGAACAAGGCCTCCCATGTAACTATCTTATCCATATTAGTATTCAGAAGTAAAGTATGTCTGCATCTCATTTGAAACATGCCTGAAAAGCTCCTAGCAATTCCCCCATGAAAACTCTGGTGTAGTTCTTCCAGTATGGGCTGGTTCAGAAATGAAGCAAACAGGGCTCTTCTTATAATTAAGATTTTGGGGAAGGGATATGGGGCTAATACTTTAAAATACTTTTGAACCACAACAAATCAGTGCCAGACCATGGGCACTTCAGGTCCTGAGCCTGCACAAGAGCCATCAAGAGTTATGGACAGACAGATGGTTCAGTGTAGAGTTTGGTTCATGTTAGCCGTGTGTAACACTCAGAGGGAAAGTTTGGCCAGGTTTTCTGCACAAAGTACAGAATTAGGAAGAGATGGGGATCCTTGATCTCAGTTATTGAATGTTTCTTTTCTCAGGTCCTTGGATAGCTAAGGGAAAAGTGAGCTCCAGAAGCATTCACGGGCTGGAGGTGACGACGAAGTTTTTGGGCTCCCACCCCTCTGGGATGGAAATGAATCTAGGACTGAAGCTGTAGCTGAAATTACAGAAACAAATAGCATGGCTCAGGGATCTGGTTCTGCTTCTGAGGTTATCCTATGTGGAATGGCTCACATCCATAGAGAAAACCACTTTCTCACTAAAATAGGGTAGCATAGGCCAAATATGTACCAGGGAAAATGGTAACAACTGAAGATTGCAGATAGCTAAAGAGCATGGTTCGTGGTTAAGCTTCTGGCTTCTTTTATTAATGTAGCTTAATTTTGGGGATTGTCATGGTTTAACCCTGGTAGGCAGCTAAGTACCACACAGCTGCTTGCTCACACACACACACACCCCTCTGCCCCAGTGGGATGGGGAGAAGAGTAGAAGTGAGAAAACTCATTGGTTGAGGTAAAGACAGTCTAATTAAAAAAAAGGAGGGGAAAAAATCAACAAAGAGAGAGGAAAAAACCCAAAACCCAAACACCAAACCCAAGAAAAACAAGTGATGCAAAAGAAAGCAATGTCTCACCACCAACCAGCTGATGCTTAGCCAGTCCCCAAGCAACAGCAAGCCCTGCTGACCTCCACACTCCCAGTTTTATTGCTGATCACGATGTCATATGGTATGGGATGTCCCTTTGGTCAGCTGATGTCAGCTGTCCCAGCTGTGTCCCCTTCCAACTTCTTGCACATCTCCAGATTACATTCTGGCAAGGCACTGCGCAAAACAAGGAACACTTGCTGTGCAGGCATTTCTCAGGAATAACTAAACCATACCTGTGTTATCACCACTGTTTTTTTCATCACAGATCCAAAACATAGCCCTATACAAGCTATAATGAAGAAAATTAACTCTATCCCAACCAAATCCAGTATGGGAATCCTGGCCTGTCTATCACTAGCATGGTCTTGTTCCTGGGAGAGCACCAAGACACTCTGGGCTACTCAGGACGGAACAGTATAACTGCATTTTTTATCTTAACAAAGATGATGTGGGTTTTGCCAGTGAAAGGTTTTCCTCTGTCTCCAAAATCATTCCATGTGTAAAAAGTTTTCCTGGCCATAAACTGGTAGTGGGACTTTTCAGCCACTGGCTTTGAAACAAGCCCTGAATCTGCAGACCGTGATCTTCAGGATGTTCTCTTTGTCCGCGTTCTGGAGAAATGCTTGAGTAAATTGGTTGAGTGCGGGGGATCTTGGTGTCTTCCCCACCAGCTGCAGAGCTTTTTTCTCAGTAGATACATAACCACAGCACAGCTCCAGTGGTCACATTTCTACGGGGGCTTTTTGCCAGCAGATACACATACCTGCAACCCATACACCCAACTGCCCTTGGCGAGTCACCATCTCTCAGTCTACATCTGAGCTGCTGCATGGGGCTCCATCGTTGGAAGGAGGTGTGCATTCTTGCATCCCCAAAGGATTTTAGCAACTTACTCCCAGTTAAACCAGTGCTTTAAAGAGCAGAAAGATAGGATGTGATTTATGAGGTTTCCTCCAGCTGTACCTCACACTCTAAATCTCCTCCTTGCTAGCTGGGAAAGCTCAGACCCTCAGGACCAAGTGGATGCCATTTTCCCATTGTTTTCTTTCAAAGCCGGGCTGTGGAAAAACGATGCCTCAGGAGAAGTTAACAGTGAAGCTGTCCCATTTGAAGAATTTATTTTTAAAAACCACTGTTGCCAATTAGTAGCTAAAATGAGTATTCAGGAAGAATGAAAGGGAAAAATACAACAGCTTTGTGAAGGAGTAGTTTTTCATGTTCGTAGAAAGTTTAAAGCTAAGAGCTAGGAAAATCAAATGAGTATAGGCATCTGGAGGGAGGGGAAATTATGTTTCTATTGTGTAATGCTAATGTCTGAAAATGTTTAAAACAACAGGGCTGGGGACGTGAGACTTCATTTAATTAACATGCTCAGAAACCTTATTATCAAGTTGAATGTGAATTCTTCTTGATATTTTACTTACTCTGTTGCCTGAGGCTGGCTACAGGAGGCCTTATCCCTATTTTCCTGTAAAAACTACTTCCACATTCCACGTCCCAATTACTCTGAAGGGCATACCCAAGCTCCCAATAAAATCATGCTTGGAGTCTTTGCTGACTTCTAAATGCTATTCTACATGTGTTTCTGATCACAAAATCAGATTTCTGAATGTCAAAATTATACTCCTAGTGGAGAGTGAATAATAATTTAAGCCTTTTTATTTGTGCAGAAAGCTGAAAATGAAAATATGAAGCACCTGAAAACTCTTTAAGTTGCTTGCTGTGTTTCCACTTGAAGAGGCATACTGAGACCTATTGTATTGCAGTTCATTTACACTTCTTCATGTTGTGAACATCAAGGGGGCAAGGACTGCTCAACTTCCCTAGCACAAGAGCTCTGCCGCACCGGTGGGGACAACCCACTACTGCCCTCCTTCAAAGAAGTCATTAAACTAAGAATAATTCAGGGTTTGTTTTCACTGGTCAGGCAACTGTGAGGTGGAGGTAAGTAACATGTTCCTCTCCTGGTAGCACCTATGGCCCTTGAGGAGAGAGTAGCGGCTGCGGAGGGCAGGTTGACTGGGTTTTGGCAAGCAGGTAAGCTGGAAGTTTTTAGCCAGGTGTTCCGTTACTGGAAAGGCAAGTAGCAGTGAGATGGCAGGACAGGGACATGGTGTCCCACTTCACACCTTTGCCTCGTGGAGGCTGATGGCGATCATGGCTGGTGGGAGTGTGCCAGGGCTCCAAACACGGTTCTCTTCCTGCGCACAAGGACGCGATGGTTTGGTCTCCTCTGCACCTGCATGCACTCAGTCATGGTGCAGGAGAGGCTGGGGAAGCAGCAGCGCTTGTTTGCTGCATGGGCTCACCTGGAAATTAGCCACGGATGCTGATGGGAGCAGAGGAGGAACCACAGCCCCTTCTCTCTGCTGCCATAGCCATCCACTGCTCCCTGCACAAGCTGTATCTCCAGATGCAATATTGTCTATATAATGGGCATTGGAAAGATTTTCAGAAGCACCATCCAATTTTGGTACACGAGGGGCTCACTCATTGGTCCAGTGTGTTTCCTCCTGTGCTTTCTGTTTAAACACCATCATCCCCACCCTGTTTCTTCAACGGTGATAATATCTAACAATTTATTGCATGATATTCCCTTCTCAAGCTCCATTGCTTTTCTTCTGTCAGATGCTCATTGTAAATCGTTGTAATGTAAAACAGCTCATTGGAGCGAGGCTCCGCATTTTCTCCTGTTTCTGGTAACTTGTGAGGAGCTGTCACTTCGCATCCAGGAGAACTCCAGGGAAAGATGACAGACTCCACAGGCTGCACATTTCAGAGCCGGAGGAAATGGATACTAAACACAATGTCATTTAGATTTAAAATAATGGCTCTTAAGTGTTCGCTGTTGTTTGTAATAAATACAACATATATAAACTTTAGCTTGTGGCTGAAATCTAAACTATCTGTTTTAAATGAATGATAATATAAAACATGTCATAATTCCTGGTCCATTAATATTGATGAGGCACAAATTAACATTCCACAACCTGGCTGGAGTGAACCGTGTGTAGTCATGGAAAGGTGAAAGCATCTGAATGCCAAACGTACAACTCCTGCAGCCCCTGGCCCGCTGCAGTTCAGTAATAGGACTTTCTTCTAGTCATCACTTGCTTTAAGGTTATCCTTGGGTCTGATTATCTCTGGCTCTGAAGATGCTCTTTGCTTCTCGATAATGCAAGGTGGATAATCTTGACTAAGCTCTGTGAGGCTTTTATCTATGGATCAGAAAGACTAAAAACCTCGCTCCACTTCTGTGCTTCACTTCCCGACGAAGAAACTAAGCCCCCTTTACCCAGTCCTGTACTGCACAGTCTGGCAGGAATCTGTTTGCTTGGGGCCCGCTGCCTTTATCAGTGAAAGCCAGTGGGTTTACCCAAATCTGAAGCTCATCACAAGGTGATCTTTTCAAATGGCTCTGAGAAAAAAACATCAAAAGGAGCCGAATGCTATACCCAGAAGCAACTGACAGGCAAGGTCATCACATACAAGCTCTCGCTGACCAAAAACTATTCAAGTGGTGAATGCTTGAATTGTGAAAAGATTTGTATCACCAGGGTCTGACATAATAACATCAGAATTCACTTATGGCATGACCGTGCTCTAGAAAGTGATCTTCCATGCAATTTAATGTAGAAAAAAATGGGGAAAAAAGTAAGAAGGGAAAAAAGGAGGGGGAGAGAAGTGGCTAAAAGACCTCAGCTTTTGGTCTTTAAAGCCAGGGGGAATCTGCAACCACACTCATGTACATTTGAAAGCCTCCAATGCATCTGATTTTTCTTCTGTGACAGCCAGTTAGATGTCAGAGATGGGGATTATTGATCTCATGGTAGCAAGCTTCTGGATATTCCATTAATTTCCCATTACTACCTGACCTGATTTTCCATTCTTCATCACGCTGTCTGCAGTAGCAACTGTGGTGATTTTGACTGTTGGCAAATACAGCGGAGGGAAAACAAGGATGTGCTCATGGCTCTATTGTCACTTGGCTTACCTGACAGCAGGATGCAATGAAGATCCAGATGCTGCATCCGCCAGGGAGCTACGTGAGGCTGTGTAAAGAAATGTGATACCATTGTGCTGCATTTAAAAATTCAGATCTGATGCCAAGGCTGCAGTTATGGGACTGAGCTCAGCTGCCCCAGCAGCTTTCTGGGACAAGATAGATTACACATGGTATTTTGCTCCCATCAGAGAGCTTGTGCCACCAGTGTTAACTATGCATGGGCAAGACGACTGAGAACTTGGAGACTTTTCAGACTGAAAATGCCATTAAAGATCAGCTGGACCCTGTGGTCTTGACCATCTTGCTCCCAGAAAACTCAGTTTAGCTGTGTTGGAAGCTTTACTCCAGCAAAGACGTCAAGGTGTGATTCAGCTGAGACAGTCACTTTAGGTCATTTTCAACCCTGTTCAAAACCCAGGGGAGGGCAAGGACTTACCAACTCGGACAAAAACCAAAACAAAGAAAGAAAAGTGTACTTTCAAATGATTCACATGCAAAGAAGAGAGAATAAAAAAGGAGAAATGCAATGGTTAAAATTATGCTGAACCACTGCAAGAGTTAGTGGTTCTCACAGATACTGGGGCTCTGTGGGTTTGAACTAGAAATCAACGCAAGATGAATATGAAATAGCAACTTACACTACAACTGGGTCAGATTAGGCAGAGATTCCCTGAAATCCTATATATCTAAAATATTTTGAATATCTAGCTAGATAACCATTTTCCAGGACCACTATTTTGCAGGTTTATGAGATACTGGGAATTTCTAAGGGAAAATATCAGCCCTTTGTGGGAAAAGACCAGCAGCTTTTGATTTCACTCACCGTCTGCAGCACATTCCATTCTGTCTTGTGAAACTGAAAACAAATTTGGCAGCAGGCAGTCATCTGATTTTCATGTAATTCAATAATTTATCATGAAAAATATTAATTTCTGAACAATTACTTGTTTTGGAATGATAGCAGCTGTCATTTTGGAGTCTGTAGTTCCCCCCACTGGGATATTTTTCTGAGTTTATCCATCATTAAATCACGCAGTGTTCAATGTGTTTGGAATCTGGGCTGAATGCATTTTACAACGTGTTTATGTTTTGTTATGTGCATAATATCATTTTTGCTTTACAGACATGAAATCCAATATTGCCAGATGTAGAAATCTCTCTTTTCTGAGCAGCTCCCCTTGATACAACCCTTTGGCTTTTGGGAGGAACTCCCCCATATAAAATCAATATCCAAAATACCACCATTTCTGCTTCACAGCCGCAACCGTGTAAATGCCCATGTCACACGCACAATAAATAGCTCCAGCTAGAGTCTTCCCAGGCTTGACTGAAAGGCTGGTGTAAGCATTGCCTTTTGGATTTAGCTAAATGTATGCAAGCATTTTTTTCATTGCTGTCGTTCTATCACAGGGTGGTGAAAACCAGACAAAACTGATCTAGCAGAGAAGACTTACATGAGCTATTGACCTCAGGCACTGATGAGCCTGCTGTTACCAGCGTGACTAGGAGTGTTTGTGTGCATAGGAGCCACAGAGTCAGGCGCTCTTGAGAGAAGGAGCTCAACAGCACTGCCTTTACACTAGCATCTTTTAAGAAATAATGACTCTCCAATCTCACAGATATTCTGGGGAAAGGTAATAAAACCCAATTAGCTTATCAATAATAAGTACATTGGTTGGCAAAGAATTAAATGGAAATTGGAGTTAGACTATTGTGGGGCTTTACAAAATCTAAAGACACATAGAAAAAGCCCTCTCGAGGAGGTAATTTTCCTACCTCCTTGGTTAGTTTACCTTAGAAAGAGCTGCAGGGTATCAGCTGAGTCTGCTCTGGCAGAGCTGGGGATGCCTTGGCGTGCTCAGAATTCTCTCAAAAAATTACATTGCTTTTTGGAGTTGAAATCCCAATATCAATTTTAAAATTAATTCACTAAAAACTGAAATGAAAAACGTTCTTTAAAAAACATTTAAAATATGAGTGGTTTGAATAACAAACATTCCTGTTGTCAGTTTTTTGGGTTTGTTTCTTGCAGCTTCACTTGTGCTCACCTCTCTGAATTCTCTGTATTTCTTTGCTCTCAGTGACAAAATAAAGATTAGAAATAAAAGATTAGAAAAAAGTAAAGATTAGAGGAGATCTCTTTTGAGAAGATTGTTGAAAACTTGCCATACAAGCTGTTATGGAAATTTAGAAATTTTGCTAATAATATGAAGATACTGCTATGGAAGTGTATATGAAGCAATGACATGAAGAGAAGAACCAAGTTTTTGACATGGTGGGAAGGTGGACAATGAAAAGGGTCTGTGCTATTAAGGCCCACCCCATTTCTGTTCAGCAGAACATTTAAGCACATGCTTAACTTTAAGCACATTCTTAAGTCCCCCTGTATGAATTGGCCCAGCGCCAGACATGCACTCAAGCATCCTTCTGAACAGAGCAAACAAGCATATATTTAACCACTTTGCTAAACTGGGCTGATACAAGTTATCATCAGATTCATTAATGCCCTGGAAAAAGGAGAAAGGTGACAGGGCAAACCTGGCAACTTACAGTTGTAGTTTATAGGTTGGCTGGTATTTGGGGAGAACCCACAGAATCTGTCAATTCACTGGGAGATGAAACTCAAGGCAGCCAGAGGCAGAATAACATACGAAGACACGCTAGAGGCAAATACCTTAAACCTTTCAGACCCACAGCAATGTCCTAAACCAAGTTCTACCACTCCAAAACCAAAATCCTAGCACCATTGTGGACAGCTCAATGAACACCTCAGTTTAGCAGACAGCAGAGGTGGGGAGTGCAAACAAAACATTAGGACCCAGGAGGAAAGTAATGAAAAATAATGCTGAAGTACTAAAATGTAACTAAACCAAGAGTGTAGGATTTCACATTCACTTCTGGTCACTCCTTCTGCCAGGTGGCTGACATAGTCCAAAGGACTAATGGAAACAGAAGGAAAAGAGAGATTTTAAAGGTTTGTGGCTATTTGGTTATTAAAAAGAGGGAGAGAGTGAAATGGCACCTGCTAGAAGGGTAAATGATGATGGGGGAAAAGAAAAAAAGGTAAGTCATGTACCCTTGTTTGTCTATTTTTGTCACTGAGCAAAACAGAAAGAGGTTCTCCAGGAAACTTGCCAAAAATTAAACATATAGTTGTTGTTATATTATATTGAAAACCAACCCAGCGAAATAATGTCTTTTTAATTCTGTGCATCTTTAATCTTTACATCTCACTGCCACAAGGCCACAAAATTAGTGTGATTTGAAAAAAATGAAAGATTACACACTGATACGGATACTTGGCGTAACCCCAAGTGCTTAATACTGCTTAATACAGTAAGTAATACTACTTACTCCTGTGCTAGAAACCTAGGTCTTCACAATTCTGTGCATATCCCAGCTGCTGACTGAGAAGGGAAAAGACTCTTTTCCTTGGAATAGAGTTGTTGTCAGCTTTTTCTGCCCCGTACTCACTGATTGCAGTCCTGTGTGTGTCTATGAGAATCTGCTAATCAGAGGCTGCATAACAACCTGCATGAGAAACTGCTGGATTGTTCAAATCCACCAGTTGCTGTGTGCTTTTCTTCCTCCATGGGCTGAACTTTCTAGCAAAAATTTTAGGAGGGAAAAATAACTGTATTGGGTAACATCCTCTGAAGACAGACTTTTGTTGGCCTGTTTGTCTACCTGTTCCCGCCTTACATCAGAAAGCATCCATGAACCATGGAGAGGTGCCTAAAACCCCAAAGCACTGGAGCAAGGAGACTGCCCTTCCTCCACATTGCCCCTCTTGTGGTGACACCGCCAACAGCCCAGCTGAAGTGCCTTTCCAGGGGCCCTCAAACTCTTTAACCAGGAGGCTGGTGTGCAGATTCAGTAGCAGGGTCATCTGCGGCTGTTTGGTTCCCCCCCCAACCCCCAGCGAG
>JAVJGJ010000037.1:29156528-29171156 GCA_035590215.1 Microhierax caerulescens
AATACTGGGGGGCCGGATTGAGGACCCTGGGGGGCCATATCCAGCCCACGGGCCGTAGTTTGAGGACCCCTGATTTACACCAATGCATGCAGCTTGGGCAGCCAACAGGTGTTGGAGGTCATCATGCTACTAGAAAGTTCCAACCTAGTTGCCATTACTGAAACTTGACGGGATGAATCCTGTGACTGAAGTGTGGCTATTGATGGCTACAGGCTGTTCAGAAGGGACAGGCAAGGAAGGAGGGGTGGAGGAGTTGCCCTCTACATTAAGAAATGGATAGAGTGTGAAGAGGTGTCTGAAGAATAGCTACAAACAAGTTGAAAGTTTATGGGTAAGAAGGGTAAGAGCTAGAGACCGAAGCAACAAAGGGAACCTTGTGGCTGGTGTCTACTACAGGCCTCCTGATCAAGAGAAGCCTATTGATGAAGCTTTCTTACTCTGATGAAACTTTCTTGTAGCTGAAGAGGCACCACACTCATAGGCTCTCCTTCTGCTGGGGGACCTGAACAGCCCAACATCTGTTGGAAAAGTAGCCTGATGAGCTGCAGGCAATCCAGGAGACTCCTGGAGTGCATCGAGGGTAACTTCTTAAGCCAGGTAACAAACAGTCCTACCAGAGGGAATGTGATACTGGACCTGTTGGTCATCAATGCAAGTGAGCTAATGGGTGACATCAAGACTGGAGGCGGCCTGGGCTGCAGTGATCATGCACTAGTGAAGTTTGCCATCCTGAGGGCTGTGGGTCAGGTGAAGAGTAAAGTCAGGACCCTGCATTTTAGGAAAGCAACCTTCCAGCGGTTCAAGGAGTTAGTCAATAAACTAATTGTCAGATTGGAAATTTATGAAAGAAAATAAAAGAAAACCAAGCTTCTGGATGAATGTGGTACATCAGAAACCTGATAAATGGCTGATGGTGTTGATAAGAATGACTTATTAACAAAGTTTTCTGGCAACCCCCCTCCTCCCCATCACATGCAGCAATCCAACAGCAAAGCAGAGCTGCAGAGCCTGATTAATGCTGCTCTGGTTTCCTTTCATATGTAACCATCCTCTACTTTTCAGAAGGTGTTTGAAATGGTTTGGTCAACTTAATTCAAATGTGTGTGTGGGAAAAACCTATGAGAAGTAATAATTTTGAGGTGAGGCAGAGTTGTAAACCAGTTAAGGCTGGCTTTATGCAATTAAAGCCTTTCTTTACAGTGCTGGGTCCAATGAAATTACTGATGTTTTTCAGCCTACAGTAGACGACTTGCAAAGGCTACCCAGCCAGATGCTGCTGAGTGGATTGGTAAGGGCTGAACACGTACATCACACTCTCTTCAGTATACCAGCTAACCCCTTACTCTGTTGCAACAGTACAGACTACTCCTCCCTGTTCCTGCTCTTACATCCATCCCAATATAGCTGTGGGTTTGCTCATCATTTGCTCTCTCCTCAGAGTGGTGGGGAGGAGGGAATACAAGGCTCCGCTTGCTGGGCTGCCAAAGGCAGGGATTTCTTTCTGGCCTGTGTCCTGCTTTTGATGGAACAAACCTGGAGATTTTCTGAAACTTCTTCCTTTCATGTGTTTTCTCACTGGAGTTTATCTTGTCTGCTGCTGTAGAAACCATGTTGTACAGATAACAGTGAAGGATGATTTGACATTTGCATATGGGAGAAGTAGAACATCTTTCAGGCTAGTCCAAAAGATCTCTGAGCGCAGGAAAACATCTTACTCTTTGTTGTTCTGGTTGGCTAAGTCTGGCTTATAATTTTGTATTTAGAATTTCTTTTTGCATGGGACTGGCAAGGTTCAAAATGTACTATAATCCTTGCAAATACTTACCTGTTCTTGGTTTTCTTCTCTACAACCCTTTCGTGCCAGATTTGAGACTCTCTGGTCTCTCCCTGTGCATGCTTGTCTCCCCTGAGAACCATACTCTGCCTCTGCCTGCAGCTGCTGCAGTATGGTGTAGTGCAAAGCATCATCTGTCCTCCAACCCAGTGCCCACTCAGGCTCCCTCCATCACTTCTGGTGGCTCCTAAGATATGGCAATTTGTGTTCATGTGTGGTGGATGGGCACACTGATTTTACCAGGGCTTGATCGCCACAATGAGAATCTGACAAACACTGTGTTCGCTGCACTGCAATGATACCAAATCTTTCAAAGTGAAAATAAATTAGCCTGCAACTGCTAGGCAAACAGGCTTGATAAATGGAAGTTTTAGTCAGCAATGTTTAAAATGAAATCAGTAAAGTGTGTATAATGATGGATGAGTCCAGAGTTTTTTATTAAATACAATAGCCCAAAGAAACGTAGGGCGCTATTATAAATGAAGTGAATGCTAGTTTAACTAAAACAACTCTTGTTTAGAGAAAAATGTTGGGATTTATTATGCTATTAGTTGCTTTTTTTCTCCCCTTTTTTTGTAAGGAGCAGCTCTCAGGGTGTCCCGGGCAGAAAGTCAAATTCTCCATTTACCCAAGATGTTTAAAAAACATCCTCTTGAAAGTCGAAACTATAGAGTTTTTGATGGGACAACATAAATATATTTGAACTGTTGTCAGTACAAACTAGGCATCTCAAAAAGTGTAGCACATCTCCACTGGACATAATATTATTAATGTCTTTGAAACAATTCAACATTCATTTTTAAATAGCGGAGAGGTTTGATTTGCTTCCAAAAGGAGCTGTAATCCAAAAATGTCTCCTATTATAATATTTTAAATGACTGAATGTACAGAAAGACAAACACAGCATTTTTTGAGGCTCAGCTGACTGAAAATTAATTTGGAAATGTTTGCTGGGAACAAGTTTGTGTTTTGTTGCTGTTCAGGTGTCAGTCAGCTTAATGTCTCTGCCTCATTCTTAGATTAAAGATAATGGGTTTTATGGGTCCCACAGCCAAATACCAGTCTGGAATGGAGGGTGAGTTACAATAGTGCTGTGGGAGCACAGGTTTTGCTCTGCCGTCTTGCCCCTTTGCAAAGATTAGGTAGGCCAGAAATGTCCCAGAGACCCTGATGAAGATTGCCTCTGATGCTCCTAGCCTTCCAGGACCTGCTTTCCTGATGGAGTTGGTCAGGAAGGAACAGGGCAGGACTAACGCCTGAAGCACAGAGGTCTTCAGCTACCTCCCACTGTCCAGACGGTGTTATGAGAAACAGGATGGACTGGGGCAAACTAACCTAGGTTGGATCGCAGTCTGCTTTTCTCATCTTCCTGTTCTGTCTTCCCTCCCAGTCTGATATGAAGAATTGGTATTGAAATAATCTGCTTTGATGAATTGTCCCAGTCTGACCCAAAACTTCAGAGTTCATTGCTGCACAATGCTGGATCCTGCTGCACGTTTTGAACAGTCAAGTGTCAGGTGGTTAAAACAGTGTCAGATGGTTAAAAATGGTCTTGGATTCTGTGTCAAAATATTGCCAGTCTGCTTGCACCATAGCGAGCACTGTGAACTATTTCTTACTAAAGCTATAGCAAAAGAAAGGAAAACAACTCAAAAATTCACATGTAAATGACTAAATAAGGCTTGCAATGGAAGGACTGTTCCTTGTCCTTTTAGCTCTAAAGTATGCCTGGGAAAACTCCTGGCTTGAAAGTAATTCAGATGGCTTTCTTATTTATTGTCAAAGGACAATTCTAAGAGAAAAGACAAGTTAGCTGGCAAGAGCAGAATCTAGGTTTTTTGACTCAGTCTTAGTTCCTTGGAATTATAAAAAGTCCTAAAAAACATCTAAAAGGAGAAAGAGAAGAGCAGAAAGATAACAATTTAGTTTATTTTTCTGGTGCTGCTTTTTCTTGCAGCCTTATGGCAGATAAGTGCTCAGCATAGGTGGTAAATCTGAGCCTGGGGAAGAGCTCACGTGCAGAGTTGCCTGGGGGCTGCTGACACAGGTGGGTGGCAATGGGTGAGGATCAAGCCAGTGAAAACCCTTCAACATCTTGGTGGACTGGAGAGCTGACAGGACTCCGGGTCGTGCCTCCTGTGTACACTTGTGCTCCCAGAAACACAGAGTGAGCAACAGGGAGTGTCATCTTTCAGCCATTAACACTAATCAAACACCTTCTTGTAGCTTTAGATGTAAACCTTCTCCTTAGCAATGATGCTTATCCTCAAAAACTGTATGTCACACCTGACTTCTGTTCCCCAAGATAAGTTAGGCCGTGTCTGAACTGGTCGACCAGCTCAATCTGGGCCCTGACCCACCCCAGTATCAGTCTGAGACCTGAATGTGCCCCAGTGTCAGGATGCAGAAATGAAATCAGGTACACAGGCAGAACGGAGCAGTGGCACAGCTGGCCAGGTCCCACAGCTGGACTCTGCTGGGTCAAGAGCTGCATTTGTCGCTCAGTTGAGACAGCCTAAGGAAAAAGCTTCTTGCATTCCCTGCGAGGTCTTCACGGCCTGGGTGGTGTCTCTCAGTGGTTCCCTGGGAGTCAACACAAGGGACTGACGCCTGTGCCAGGAGCACTGTTTACATGGACCTCACCAACTAGAAACTGTCTGGGCTGGATTTCGCAGCAAACCCCCTTTTTAGCAATCTCTCCTTAAAAGGATACAGACACATAGAATGAGACTTCAGGCAGAAATCAAAGAAATGAATTGCATCCCCAAAGAAGACTTTAGTAGGAACCTCACCCTGATTTCAGATATCCAGCAAATGAGAAGGAGGTGCTGTGCTGGTGTCTTAAGACTCCTAAGACTGAAACAGCTCTAACTTATACTTGGCCCAAGAACTGTCCAAGCTTTTTAAACTGCAGCACTAGAGAAAATAATTTAAAAAAATATTTATGGCTATTAGCTGGAAATAAACAAGGAGACAGCACAGTAAAAGTAGTATTTTCCTGTGTCCAGACTGGGTCACCTGCCTTTGCTTTATCCTCTTAGGATCTGGAGGCAGGCACCCCAAAATACATTGCTTTAGTGGCGATGCAGCCAGCCCTTGCTGTCACTGATGGCTCTGCAGGGCTGCTGAGAGCTGGCCCGGCTCCGCACAGGCACCTGCAATTCCTGCTGCGTTTTCATTCCTGCCAGGCTCCAGCAGCTGTAAGGAGCAATTCCCATAATCCAGCACATCAGGACTCTCAGCTCCAAGGTAAGCAGGTCAGAATGGAGCTTGGGTTTCTTGAACACTGCTGACATGTGCCCATTTTGGAGCAATAATCCTTGGCTTGAGGCCCGTGACTCAAGCTGTGCCTCATCCATCTGGCATGTGTGCTGGCCACTTTGGGTGACTTCCTGCTCAGGGCTGGTGCTTGCACTTGCAGGGCCTCTCAGGTGGCAGGATCCATCCTCATTTTCCTGCCAGGCAGGAGGGGAGATTGGCAGAAGAAACATCTTCTTCTACTCCGGTTTGGCTGCCAAGGAGAGGTGCAAACCTTGCAGCAGAAAGTTTTGCTGTTCTTCCTGAGGGAATTAAGAGAGGAGGTGGATAAGCCAGCCTGAGAAGGGAAATATTTGTGCTGGACAGGAGATGCCACTAGAAATACAAGGCCAAAATTAACCACTTGCCTTGTGCACAAAGCCTAGAAGTTTTCTTCCTTTTGCATGTGGCATCTGCGTAGTAATAACAACATGTAGTCCCTTTCACAGATTAATTGAAAGTATTAGTTAACAGTGGGGGTTTTGGTTTGTTGTTTTTTTTTTCATTGACATTGGTATTAAAGTGTGATTTGTTGTGAAAGAATTAACCACATGTGTAAATATCTCAGCAGGTCATACCAGCAGTGAGGACCCTGAGCACACCTACCTTCCTGAGAAGTGCCGTCAGTCTCATTTACAGATAGGGACACTGAGGCAGGGCAGACTGCAGCCACTGTTTTCAGCCTGGTATCCCCCAAACTCAAGTGTCATCTATTTATGGCCTGACACGGGCAGGAGTTTACCAGCAGACACCAGGACCCCTTGGCACTGAAGCTCAGAGACAGGATGGCTCAGCTGGGGAGACCTGGCCAAGGCTAGGGAGGGCTTCTTCTTTTTCTTCAGAGGTCCTCAGTCCTAGGACAGTCCACTTATGCTTTGCCCTGGAACAGCTTCAAGACAACCGACCAACTGGATTTTATTCAGGTAAATTTTGGTTAATTAGCAAATTCTATCTCAAAACCAGCCAAACCCACAGATGATGTTTTCACAGCCAGTATCTGAGCTGTTACATCCACAGGGGGCTTGGGCTTTTCCATATAGATGAAGAGGGAATTTAGCAAGCAGTTCTTCCTGACACCGTCACTGTCACAACTGCTTGCTGGGAACATTCCCACACTAACCAGGAACAGGAGGATGCTGAAGAACCAGCTTTAGGAAGAAGATGTGAGAATCCAGCTATGATGGATCAGCATGCTCTGTCAGGGTTGCCTTCTTCTATTTTAAGGCTGAATGAAAAGAATTCTTTTTCTTCCTTTGGAAATAGTATTCTCAAATAATTCCCAGTCCACCCATTAGGAGCTCAACCCATTAGTAGTCTACGTGTTTCTACATGCTTCTGGCAAGCTTTAGACATCTCTGATCAAGACAAAGTCTTAGTGAAAATTTGCCAAAGCTGTGTGTCTGTAATCACATCACCACATTTGGCAGCGGGATTGGTACATATGGCAGACTTCAAAGATTTGGCAAAGCAAGCTCACCTTCAAAGAGAGTGCTCTGAGTTACTGGAAAATGAATTCTGTTTGACTGGTGCTAAGTGTTGAGTTTTTTTCTTACAGCAATAAAACTGAATCCAATTAGAAGTGAAGAAATGCAGTTTCAAAGACAATGATGAACAAATGTTTATAGGATAGCAAACTCTTATAGATTAAGTTGCCAAGTTAAAGCAACCCAAGGCAAAATGGCTATTAATTCAGCCAGGCCAGAATTCATGCTACCCTGAGACTCATTCTTCCATCAAATTAACCCCTGATGTTTCCTCTGTTCAATTTGACTGCTCTGAAGTTTGTATTCTTTCTGGAACACTACACATCCATATTGGTAAAAGCTGCATCTCCTCCATATCTGTACTGCAGGCAAGATAGTTTAGAACAATGCTATCAAAACTGGTATGTCAAGAATCTGAAAGTTAGGAAACACTAGAATTAAAGTTGCTGCTGAATTGTTGATCTGCTCTGTGCTCATACATAGCAGGTAACCCCAGTACACTGTTGCATACACCTTTTCCTGAGGAATTCTTTCTTGTGCCATGCAGCCATGACACAGGTGGAGGGGCTGAAGTCTTGCCTGCTCATGTGCAAGTTCTACATTATGGAGTGGGTGCAGGTCCTCCTCCTTCTCCAATCCGCAACCAACAGCTGGAGCCCAGCCCCTGCTCTAGCAACACACCAGAACAGAGACACTTGTCTGTGCCTGGCACAGACCCAGTGGGGATGCTCCAGCCTGTGAGAGCTGATTAAGAGGCTCAAGGGAAGACTGAGACCTCTGTTCTTTCTGACAGCAAACCTGTGCCTGTTACTAACTTAAACACTTAAATTAATGCTCAAACCATATGTACAGTCAATAGGTCTTTTACAGGATGAATCAGGATACTTCATTTAGGGATGCCTCTTTCTGCTTTCAGGGATCCTAAACTAATGAATCATGATGGTGTCAGCAAAGGGATAACCAGGGGGGTGCAAGGCAGTTCAGCAGTCAGCAACCCAGACAGAAAGTCTATCCTCTGACAGGCATATCCTACTCCACATGGGAAATACACACACCTATGCGGAACAAAGCAGATGTATGGAGTGTCCTCTGCCAGAACTTCAGCATCCACTGGACAGACATTTGGGAGCAGGGACTGGTGGTGAGAGTCAGCTTCTTCAAGCTCACAGCGTCCACAAGTCCAAAATGGTCACTCCATTACAGACACCTTCTGTAACTTTTCCACTTCTTTCTTTGAAACAGGTGATGTCTCTGCTTGATTCAGCAATTGCTTTTCCTTTCTTATTGGCTGGATTCCTTTCTTTAGCTTTCCATGGGGGTTCTTTGCCTTTTCTTGTCTCCTTATGTCTTGAATAACTGCAGGGTAAAAAATCCTTAATCGTTATTTTGGAAGTGCGATGCAAATAGGGGTTACTTACACTAACAGTTGGTCAAGTGTACTGCAAGATACTTGGTCTACAGTGCCATTGACCTCACTTTATTTTAATGCTGTCACTGTTAGCCGTCTATTCTAGGAAGGTAATCTAGGCATTTCCTACTTGTCCACAGTAATACCAGCTATTTAGTAGCTGGGAGATCTTCCCAAAACAGTGATTACACAATTCAAACACTAGCAACTTCTGAATCAAAACAAGGAATGATTGCAGGGTTCTTTTGCAGGAACGGAATATACATCGTATACTGTGGTTTAAAAACATCTGTTAGCTGGGTTGTACACAGTGAAGATACACACAACACATGGCACTGTCATTTGCATACAATATGTCACTGCTTGTATTAAGAGTGGAGAAAGATCACAAAACCCTTGAAAAGCCAGCAGAGTGTAAGATGACAGCTGTGTAAGTCATGGAGAGCACTGTGGTAACACAGTAAACATTAACAAAACCGGGAAACTTAGAAGGGTGCTTGCAGTGAGTTCTCAGTAAACTAGCAGAGTTGCTAGCCGTGCTTACACTGGGGCGGTGTTAAAATGGCCTCAGAAGGGGATCTATTGACTTTGTGTCTTCTTTTTCCACTACAGTGCATGAAGAAAACTCAAACAGTGGTTTCAGGTCCCTTCCTGTTGCCCTCATCTTTACCAACACATCTGGCCTTTAGTGGTAATAGGTAATTTTCAGCCATCACCAGAGCCTTCTTGTTCATGGGAACCTTGTACCAAAATCTCCATATGGCAGAGTCTCCGGACATCTAGCACAGCTCTCAGAGGCCTTATTGGGATGGTGAAGTCCAGGGGTAATTCACAAGTGAGAGACGAGAACTAGTCTCCAGCATTTTTGTTACTAGATGATCCTGGGCTCGGTACAGCACCTCGCCTCGGCGAGCCCTCGCACAGTTGGCTGCAGCAGCTCTGGCTGACTCACCTCCTCCAGTAACCAGCGATGTGGGTCCCTACATCCTCGGCACCAGCACAGTTATGCTGCTGGCCACGGGATATATCCTCAGCTGGAAGGCTGCAGCTGAACTCAGGAACCGCATACTCATGAGTAAACACTGTTGCAGCCTTGCCAAGGCATATAACTCACAGTTATGGAGCTGGTCTGATTTAAAAAAAGAAAAAAAAGAAGCTTGTTTTGCTTGGTTTTCTGGTGTGCAGGCTTTTGTGATTCACTTTCAAAATCCTTTTTCTGTCACTCTGATGCTATGCTTTTCCTCTAAGCAAAGACTAAGATTCTTATACCACCCCTAACTTCAGAGCTTAGACATTTGTGGAAAATACCACCTCCTCTGAAGCCATGAGGGCTTTTGCATGGGGTATTGCATTTTCAGGAGATGGGATTACAGTGCGCAGCTCCAAGCCCGGTCACCAAAAGGCATTTGTTGAGCTTTTCCACACATGGCAGTCCTCACTGAATTCTTGCCATGACCACTTTTTTGTCACTTTTTTGTGACAAAGTCGAAGTCACTTTTTTTGAATTAGCTGTGTACATCACCTTGAAGAAGATTGTTCACCTGACTTCCTTTTGATATAGGGCAGGGAGGGGGTATTTTTGGTTGCTTGCTGCGCCACTTGAGGTAGATGGGGAATCCCTGAGAGCAACAAAGCTCTGCTCAGCTGGTTTTCTCCTCTCCCACTTTCTCTGAGCACATGTCTGCCTGCAACAACTTCAGCTTAATTGATACCAATGGGACTCCAGCTCCTGCTGACCACAACCACAGTTCCAGCTCCAGAACTGGGGCCTGAAGTGGCTTGTGGCTGAATCCATGAAGGCATCTTGATTAAACCACTTCAGATTTAGTACAAACCATAATTTGACAAAGATTTGTGATTTTCTGAATTTGTTAGAAAAATCCAAGACCAACATTTGGCATTTGGGTTTATAAAACAATTATCCATGAGAGTGACTAATCTCCCAGCAATGCCTGCAGGGATTATTTGACATGAGCATATGCAGCCTATGGTGGTTATGTGTCGAAACAGAATCCCTGCAGCTGATAATGGGGTAAGCACAGTATGGTTTAGGCCATTTATAACTTTAGGCAAAGCATTTGAAAAGGAAGCTTACATCTGTTTAAACTTATATCTGCAGAGATCAGGTATGGTGACAGAGTTGTTCACCGGATCACTAACATCTTCAATTCAAGCACAGTGATTTTCAAGCATGTAATTTATTAAAGCAAAAAAGCCTACACCACTGTTAACATTAAGTCTAATGACCAGTCTTAAGCCTAATGCTTTAACTGGCAGTGTTGATGAGTTTAGAGGATCAGATGTTTAAGGACTCCATCGATTTGTGAAGGTTCAACTCGTACCACTGCTGACTTTGTTTTACAACAGGGTGGTTCATGCCCTTGACTCACACCATCAAATGCAGTCCCTCTTACACCTCTAGGCTCTGCATACAGCTGGCTGCTGCACAGTATGATCCAGGATCACTGCTTGGGCAACAGCTTGAAAATCTACTTGCTCAGCAAATAGCTGCCAGGAGTTGGCCAAGAGGAAGCACGAAGGGTAGAGGTGTGTTACAAATCTGGCCCCTTTCATGTGGCTGTCCAGGAGTCCTGAGTCTCCTGCAGGAAGGTGTTACAACCTCTGTTTCAGAGCTGGCAGGAGTCCCTTCCTCCTGTCAGTGCATGGGGAGGTGGGTCATGCTGCACCACTACCAAGGCACGCAGCCCTTGTTTTGTTTCACATAAACAGTCTTTTGCATGGTTTGTAACATGCTTTTGCTTCATTTTTGCAGAAAATGCCCTAAGCAGCAGAGCGCTGCCACAGAGTCACGTTTCTTCTCTTGCTCCATTATGTCTTCAGTGGATCTGAGAACATGGTCCTGAGGCTCAGGCATACATGTCCTTCTCCAGCTCCCATGCCTCTTGGATATGCCTTGATCTTATCCACTGTGGCTTTTCCACAGCCCTGCTTGGTTTCCTGCTCACCAGGCTGGTATCTCACAGAGCTGCTGTTCCTTTTCCTCTGCTGGAAGTGGAGGTCAAGTAGCTTGAACCATCCCAGGTACCTGGGGGTGGTATTAATATATGATACACTCAGTCTGGCAAACAGGGTCAGCCCTGGGCACTCATAGGGATGGAAGTTCTGGCATCTACAGAACCTGAGGTTTTCCAAGTCGGGCATGTATGAACTTCAGGCATCTCTAGAGCTACACAGCAGCTGAGCAATTTTGGCTCATCTCTGCACTGAAATGTGGAATCATAGATTCAGACTCACAGAATAGTAGGCAGGAGCATCTCCAACTAGATCAGGTTGCTCAGAGCCCCATCCACCCTGACCTTGAACTCTTCCAATGATGGGACATCCACAATATCTCTGGGCAACTTGTTCCAGTATCTTACCATGCTCATTCCTAAAAAAGTGTCTTCCTTATAACCAACCTAAATCTACCCTCCTTCAGTTTAAAACCATTATCCCTTGTCCTGTCACTACAGGCCTTAATAAAAAGTTATTCTCAGCCTTTCTTATAAATCCCCTTTACATATTGAAAGGCTGCAAAAAGGTCTCCCTGGAGCCATCTCTTCCCCAGGATGAATAACCCCAACTCTCTCAGCGTTTCTTCATAGGCGAGGTGTTCCACACCCCTGACCATTTTTGTGGCCCTCCTCTGGACCCACTTCAACAGGTCCATGTCTATCCTGTGCTGAGGTCTCCAGAGCTGGACGCAGGACTCCAGGTAGGGGCTCACCAGAGCAGAGTAGAGGCACAGAATCACCTCCCTCGACCTGCTGGCCACAGTTCTTTTGATGCAGCCCAGGATATACCTGGCTTTCTGGGCTGTGAGTACACATTACCAGCTCATGTAGTTTTTCATCCACCAGTAGCCCCAAGTTCTTCGCCGCAGGGCTGCTCTCAATCCCTTCATCCCCCAGCCTGTACTAATATTGGGGTTTGTCTCAGCCCAGGTGTAGGACCTTGCACTTGGCCTTGTTGAACGTTATGAGGTTCATAGAAGCCTACTTCTCGAGCTTGTCCAGGTCCCTCTGGATGGCATCCTGTCCCTCAGGCATGTCAACCACACAGCTCAGCTTGGTGTCATCTGCAAACTTGCTGAGGGTGCACTTGGTCCCACTGTCTATGTCACTGATGAAGGTATTAAATAGTATTGGTCCCAGTGTGGACCCTTGAGGGACACCGTTTGTAGCCAGTCTCCATTTGGACATTAAGCTGTTGACTGTAACTCTTTGAAAGAGTCCAACCATCCATTTCCTTATCCATTTAACAGTCCATCCATCAAGCCCATTTCTCTCTAATTTAGTGGCAAATACACATTTTCACTTCTTGCATGAGGCCTCAAACCACTGAAAAAATATGCTGTTGGGATAGATGGAGCAATGGCAATCTCTACTACCCCAAAAAGTCTCAGCTGAGTCTGTATTATATGTACCACCCATTATTACAATTTCAAAAACTGACATATTTTCAAAATCTGAATCTATTTCTAGGGAAATTTATAAGTATGGTACCTTGCCTATTCTTCTTACCATTGTTGCCTGCCTCATAAAAAGTATTCCATAACAACAATTTTAATTCAAAGTATGAACTCATAGAGTGAGGAAGGATATCTGAGTCTGGTCCCGTGTCTGTTTGTTTTCTGTTTCCCTTTTCTCTGCACAAATTCCTTGGGGTTTGGCTCTGGCATAAAAAATTAGCACTAAAATTTACTGTCACTGGCATGTTTCTTTTGGCCTATTTTTGTTTTACAAGAGAAAAAATTATTTTCCTGCTAAATATTTATGATTTTGCCCACTTTTCTCAAGAAACCTAAGCAACTAGAGGCCCAGCCCTACAAGGTTTCTCAAGTGTCATCCTCACTTAGACATAGTTCCCTGGAGACAAGGGGAAACTTGCATGACAGAAAACTGTAAACTGAACCCTGAGAATGGAAATGTAATTTTTAAACAAGCAAAACCAAAGCATCAATATGGTTGACATTGCTTCCCACTTTGGATTATGTATTGTATATAATCCAATTTAGACCAGTCAAGGAAGGCAAGAGAGTTTCATGAGCCAAAACCCAAGGAAAGAGAAAGCCTAAATCCTGTGAGATTTTGTTTGCATTTCAGAAACTAACCAGAAAGGAAATGCATTAAAAAAAACCCAAATTCCATTACTTAGAGCTGACCCGTGTTTCTTGCAGTCTCCTTACACCCAATCTGCATGTTCCCTCTGGCTTGCACGCTACCGTCTCTGAAGTTCCTGCTACTAATCACTACAGTATGGAGCCTCTAGCCTCAATGTTAATATTAAATGTAGTGGCTTTCAGCTGTAGCCCTCCTAGCATTAAGAAAATAAAACCCCTGCTAAAAGCCATTTTCAGCCTCACGTCGGCAGAGACCACAGGGACCACCAGCAACTGTCTTGTACTGAATTTTGATCTGTTGCTTTTGCTTTTCCTCCTCTGATGTGTATTTTTACAGGGTTTGCAGCATCAGAGATGCCAGAACAGCAAGTCACTCTCCTGCAGGTTGGCATCCAGGCTTCTGCAGTGCGCAGCACCTCCTTTGTGGTTCAGAGTTGGTCTTAAGCATTGCCATGGGTCTGTGCAGGGCTGGCTGTGAGGCAGGCGCTATGAATGTATACAGCCAGGGGAACTTGAGGACAATGAAAACCAAGAGACCTATACAAGGTGGCTTTTTCCATTTCAAATGTTGCAAGAGTAGTTTTCAGACTCTGACTCTACTGAAAATCATGTCCCCACTCAGCACAACCCCTTTAATAATGAGACACAACTTGCTTTTACAGACCATAATCTGTAGAGGAATTAAGGCAGCCAGTTGATTGACATGGATGATGTGCAGCTGTAGCTCGTTCCTGCTAAGTAGTTAAGTAGCACTGAGGATTGTAAGAGAAGGGGTTGGATGGAGGAGCAGCAGCAGTGTGGTCTGAATTCTGGAGGAAGGAGAAGCAGCATAGGCAGTAGAATCTGACTGATGGTAAAAGCCTTGTTGCAGCTGGCTGGTTGGTTTGTGCTGCAACAATTGGTGCCTCATGTGAGGCCAAGTGAGTTGGACTCTGACTACAACATTAATCCTTTGTGATGACTGCTAGTTCATCACGTTCAGTTTAGTGCTTTCCCTTCTTCATTGCTCTTCTGACATGATATTCAGCTATTCCATAAAAATCCCTGAGCGCTCATGGTGACGGATAGCTCAGAGCTAAGATGGAGGCAGGGGAGTGCCTGAGCTCTGGCTCCATCAGATGCCAAAGTGGTACATCATGATGTGACTGAAGACTGGAAGAGGTAATTCTTGATGTAGGTCTGTGCTGGTACCTGATCTGTTTGCCAGTTTAAAAGGGAAGGGGACACCTCATCTCACCTGAATGCAGAGGGTTTGATCCCTTTGTCACGGTGGGTGTCAGCTGTGGTGCAGAACAGATACATGATACCACACATTCACAGTCATAGCTTGCAGTCTACCTGTCAAAAAACTCTTTACTTTAGCAGCGGTACACGCTATCCTGCTGCACAAGTAACATAAGATCAAGTCTGTGAAGCAGAACATTTCCCACTGGCATGGCGTGGGCTTTTTCTTCTCTGTCGTTGGGGGGGGGGGGGGGGGGGG
>JAVJGJ010000037.1:29177954-29257895 GCA_035590215.1 Microhierax caerulescens
TGAAGCCGTTCTTCCCCTATCCACATGGGAGGATTGGGAGCAATGAGAGTGTCAAACAATACCTGTGTCTTTTAGGCTTGTTTTGGCCAGGTGCACTTCATTTCATCAGGACCAGATGCATCGGGCACAAGGTATTTTTTTTTCTTGCCACTCTTCCCCTTCATATCGCCTCTAATCCCTCTCCTCGGTGCGTATTTGAAAATTCAGAATTATACAGCAAAATTGTGTAGCCGAGCAGCTTGTGAAGCTGGGACCACCCTGGGCTGGGGATGCCAGTGCGGAGTTCATGTGGGCGGTGATGAACAGCCACAGTGTTAATGCACCTGGTGCTTTTCACTGGGACTTTTTGTGCCTCGACCTCAGAAAGTTTCAGTGCTCTTCAGAGGGTGTGTTTGTGTAATCAGGAGTGTGCAAGGGTGGAAGGTGAGACTGTGTCTCTTTATATATTACTTATTTATTTTTACCCACTTCCTAAGTCCTTCACCAGAGCCTCAAGGGATCCTTGGTTTGTTATAAAGCTAATAACTTGTGTATCTTTCCAGTATTTAGGTAAGTGGAAAAGAGCCCATTTTCCTAATCTCATTGGCATCTAGATTGTATTTTATGGATGTTATCATATGGAACTAATATCTCAGTATATGTCAAAAAGACTTTGCTTAATGCAATCCAGCATTGCTGATTATACTGGCCAATTTATAAACATTATGAAACAATTAAGATGATACATATGCAATATGAATATGGCATAAGTAAAATATGAGCTGAGCAACATGATGGTGCACAGACTATTTATGGGACACTCTTTGCTAGATACTTGACTGAACAAAGAGGGACAGAGACAAAAGAGCTGAGAAGGTGGTTCTCTGTAAGCTGGAGGCTCGTGTACGTACAGCACGTTTCAATGTGTGCAAGAGGCAGCAATGTGCAAATGTCCTTATCAGAGCTATCCCTTCTGCAAAGCCTTGATGAAATCCGCAGGCGTGCAGTTTTGCCTTTCCAGCTCCATCTGGGTACTTGAGGCTAGTGCTAAAGCCATAAACATTGCTCAGAAAAATCTGATAGGTATTGTGCTGTTTGACTTATGGAGGAACTTGATTTTGCCAGGCTGAAGGCATGGAGGCATGAGAAGGGATCTGCCCTGGGAAATTTTCTGGGGATGGTGGGAAGCAAGGTGGCCTGTGAGAGGAGGGTGATGTCGCTGGGAATGGGACAGTCCCCTACCCAAATCCGCTTATTTGGGGCCCTCCCAGCAGTGTGCTGAGTTTCAGTGCCAGGGGTAGGGTCAAGGAGAGAAACACAGATGCACATGCACACAGCCAGATCCTTTGTGTTTGCCCCAGACCCTTTCAGGCAAACATGGGCAGAGCTTCCAAATAATGCTATGGAAAGGGCTTGCCCCAGGTGGTTTACTTACTAAGTGCCAAAGCAGTAGTTTGCCTGCATTTAATAACCTAATGGGTTTGGTGGCCACTTCTTCATATGCTAAAGGGCAGTGGCAGGGTAGGTTCCCCACCAGCTACATGGCAAGTCAACCCAGTATCAGACACTTTTACAGGGCCAAAAGTGGAAAATACTGGGGTCAGAGAAAGAATAGGCATAGACAGTGTGTCAGCTGGTAAATGATTTGACTAAAAGCTGACGAGTTATCTTGCATGTGTGCTCTGTGCAACAGTTTCAGCATTGCAAGAACGTGTTGTCCTGTATGCATGGTGCCTGGCAGGAGTTTTGCCCCGGTCTCGTAGCACTGACTGCCACTGCTCTCCTGCAGGCACTAACAGTGCATCTCAGCCTAACTCGACCGCTCCTATTTCTGCAGCCCTGCAGCAATTCCGTGCATCAAAGTCCTACTGCAGTCTCTCCCCCCCTTCACTTTCGTTGCCCCAGGATCTTGGGGGAATCCAAAAGTCTCTCACTTCATTTTCCTTTAAATAGATGACTTCTGGACATTCAGCTGTGAGAGGGGAATGGGATTCTGGCAACTTTAATGAAGTCCAAGGGTATTTAGGTTCAAGTGATGACAAATGAATGTAATTAATATATTAAAGTATGAGTCTGTAAGTACTCCCGCCCTCAGGGTAGTTTTGCTTGTTTTTAAAGACAGTTTCAAAATATAATTCATTATGTGATCTGAGGGGATGTCGAGCCAATTTCCACTTGGATCCACGTCCTAGAGGACTGTAAGGAAAGTGTTATTCTGCCTAGCACCAGGGATAACGCGTGCTTCTCAAACCAAATTCATGTGAATTGCTTTCCAGTAGCCGTACTCAAGCAAGCAGCTGGTTGGACTAAAAGCTCCAGAGAAGGCATCTGTGAAGTCCCAGGCACTCACGCAGTCAGATCTGTCCCAGCTCTTTGTGGTAGTCACTGCTTTCACTTGGATGCTGCTTTTGGTTTAAAAATACTTGCTGGCACACCAGCCACGGCAAAAGACACAATTCCTGCCCTAGATTAATAGAGAAAGATGATCCACACCACTATCCTTCTGTACTCGGGTACCTGATCAAAACCATTGAGGTATTACCACTTTCTAGTCCCAAACTTGGTCCCAGTGGCTGTGTTCAAAACTTAGGTACATTTTTTCAAGGAGAATGAGGACTTGGATTTTGCTTTAGATCTTTTCAGGATTTTCTTCTTTGATCTTTAGGGTTGGTTGATCTTTGATCTTTATTGACCGTTATTGTCTGCTCCATTGATTGACACATTTACCACCATACAGCACCATGTGTTTGGATTGCACAAGGTGTTTTGCTGATGGAGACTTGACATACACACCTTTTACCTTTCTGGATTTTCCTTTTATTTCATGGATCTCAGGTTAGTCAAAGCACATGATTCAGAGGGTGAGTCACAGCAGGAATCTGAATTTCCCTCAGTTTTTTCTGTCTCCAGAGATAACTTAGAGAGTCTATGCCAGCTGGCATCCGACACTGATGCAGGAGCAGTAGTAGGACTGTTCTGTCACCCACAGATAGGAAAATTCTCCTGATGACCTGGAAAATTACAGCAGAGCAAAGCAATACTTGTTAATGTATCTGTAGTCAGTGCTCTATTTCTACATGGAGAGGTACTAAAGCATTAACCACTCAGTGAGCCTAAAACCAGGAAGGAAGACTGTTTAATGGAAGCAACGCGCTTTAAGAGCCTTAGGTTATTTTAAAACTTATGCCACACTGCATGTGTCTGCCATCTTGACTTACTCTTTTGTTGGGAACTGTTCAACTGAATTATGTTTGCACACAAAATCTGAAAATGCAAACTGGAGTAAATGGAGCAAATATTTTAATTAAGGTTTCTTAAAGTATATAGAGTACAAAGTACAAATAGTCAATAGCTGTACATGCAGTTCACATGGTCAACCTAGTTTAAAAATTAAAAGTCCTCCAAAATTTTCACACATCATGCTATACTTTGTGACCAAATACTGTTTACATTACAAGTGCTTTATACCACACAAAGCTAACCTGCTTCAATTAAAAGTCTGAAAATCCCCCCCAAAAATAGCTACAGGGATTTCAGTAAGGAAATCAACATTACAAAAAATGCTCCCTGAACAGTAATAATTGAACTGTATCTCTCTGGTCAGTTGTAAAAATAATGATTTTGCATTTCCCAATGAAAATTAAAAAATCAAGTTCTGAGGTGTACACTTATGATCTAATGAAATGTTTACTTAGGCTTGTAACAAAACTAGAAATAATAAATGAATGTAATTTCTGAAAAACATGACTTTGTACCCTTTTAAATATTTCATCAGTATTGTTTATCCAGAAAGAAATATTGGAAAGCCTTTATCGTGGAGACAGCAGGTGTCTTCATAAACTCCTGGAGCCAATTGCAATATACAGTCTGAATGCAGGACAGGTTTTGTTTCTAATTGCACGAAAATGATCTATAACTTCAGAATGGAAAGGGCTTAATAAGGCTATCCCGTCCGTCGCAGCCCCGTTGTGCCTGCTTGCTGTAATACATGCTCCATGTGACTGCATGCTGTGATACATGCGATACATGCATGTGATACAATGTGAATACATGCAGGCCGTGAGTGCAGCCGCACAGCCCCTCTGTCACTCACACCTGGATGTGGCTCTGCAGGATACAACTACATTAAAATGATGGTACCTGACTAGTATTTTCTGATTTGTATCAGCAATCTGATCTAGAGATCTTTTCTGCAACATAAGACAAGCAATGAGCAGTTATTTGCTATGTCTGCTGTAGTTGAACAGATGTGGCAGCTGTCTATAGGACAGATGACATGCCAAGTCCTGTTTCTATTCACTCATATCTTTCAAAAGATTAACAACTTGACATTTACTGTAATGTTTTCTTACCTTTGGGGTTTTGGATTTTTTGCAGTTGCTGCTAAACCCAAGCTTTTGATTTCCAGCAACTGGACAAGTATGCTCCTCCATTTGCAGAAAAATTCAAACTCCTGACTGAGATGAAAATGGTTAATACTTGAAATTTAGTTTAGCTCAGACAAAGACTAAACTAAAACAACAGAAAATATAAAAGCCGTGGAGTTCTCTCTTAATGAGGCAGCTGCCAAGGTTCTTGGATGACTTAACGAAGGCCTGCCCACATGGAGGTGGATTCACAGTCCAGAAATCCCTGAGCCTTTCACTGACTTCACCAGGGCTGAGGTCAGCCTTTTTGCAGTGCTGCCATTTCTCCTCCTGCTCACGCTTTGTTTCTAAGCCAAGTTATCAACAGAGGCTCATGCTTACATCGTGCCACATGGAAACTGTGGTTCATGCGTTGACGAGAATTTAGCTGTAGCAGAGAAGGAAAGTAAAACCTGCCCTCTCATCCTTTTGAAGCACGTTGACCTCCAGGCAATGGGGTCAAATGCCTTGCTTTGTCAGATGATTATAAAAGCTGCCATGCTGATTTGGCAGTTTCTCCTACTTTCTCTGATTCCCCTTGCTTCAGAGAAGGGCAGTGGATGGTTTGGTCCGTTGACTTGGGCTCATCCAAGGCGGTGGAGATGTCCCCAGCTATGCAGATTTTCTGGGGCAATACCCACCTGCAATCATATTCAAACCCTGGAGGACAAATTTCAGATTTGTGTGATTTCATTACGCTGTCCTTGAATGTTTCCCCATCAACCTTTTCAGAGATACAGCAAACTAAATGAACTCCAAGCTGGGACACGAGCCTCCCTCATTCATTTGTATGCTGTTGGCTCCCTGCAAACAGCTAGTTCTGTAGTTTTGTTAAATGGACTCATATATCACTGAACGTGATCTTGATGATACCACCACCCTTTACTTGTATTGGATGCCTCACAGCTGTCTGATCAGATAGGTTTCTTGTTCCTCTGGCAAGGCTTCATGAAAGGCACAATGCTAAAGACGAAAGGTCAATTTTATATAATGGATGAAAAAAATGAGTAGCAGATTAAACTAGCTTTCTGGTAAATGGTGCCATTACATTCCAGTAAATAATGTCATGAATTGCTTGATGAACAACAGAAGTTGTGAGATAAAGAAGATACTCATTAAATGATGGAAAATTAGGCGGCTTTATAAACTCAAAATATGCCTTTAGTTTTCTTTCCACTATGATCTAGTCCTTGAATTATTTACCAACAGGTCATTTTAGCTAGGCTAACTAATGAAATCTGTGTATGAGTTTAAGCTAAATTGAGTCTGCAGCAATAGCATTGTTTCTAGATTTACAGGAATGTGAGATGGTACGAGGGGTGCAGCCCCTTCCAAGCAGCACATCTACAAGACCTTGAGCATCCCCTCATACTCCAACCTCACCTGAGAGCCATCCTCACTACTCGCACCACAGCTGTTCTAGGCAATCATTTCCATTTCTGGTTGCAAGTCAAAAGCATCTCCCCTGCTAGCAAGTAAGTAGAGGAATTTTCTCCGTAGAGGTGGGAGCTTTTCTGTGGTTTTACTTCCAGGTGAAGTTACAGCTGGCATGACTGCTAGCCAGCACAACAGGAACAATCCTCTTCTGCAATGGAAAGGAACTACTAAAAAGAGGAAAGATTATTTCTAGCCTAAAATACTCAATTCTGTTGTCTTTACAGAAGTAGTGAAGGCAAAATCAGTGGGGAATCTTGTATGAAGAATAGGAGGAAATATAATCTGGTCAAGTAAGAAAACATATTTAAAGTAACTGTCTTTCAAGTAATTCCTCAAGAGTTTGAAAAATCCTAGAGAGCATTTGTGGCCATTGCTAGTGGTATGAACAGAAGAAAAAGGCTCTAGAAAGCAGTTCTAGCAGGCATTCTGGATGGTTATAAATGTAGCCTTTCAAAACTGAACTTTGTAAGCTGAGAAAGGAATTATGACAAATAGTTGCCATAACCTTGAGGAGGCTCAACTCAGTAGCCCAGCAAGGTCCCTTCCAGCCCTTTAAAGCAACTTTGCTTAAGTGTGATTTAGCTTTTTTATTTGCTTTTATAAACACTTGTGCCAAAGGGTTTCTGTTTGCAGAGATGTGTGGGGAATGGTTGCTGTGGATGTGCATGTATGTGTATGAGAGGGCAGAGAGGGCTCCGTGTGCCGGGCTGTGTCCTCTCCCCTTTATCTTGAAGTTTCAATCACCCAGGCAGAGAGCACAAATGGGAAGTTGTGTGTTACTTAGGAAGATGGCAACTTACCCTGGAAAATAAACCAGCAAATAGTTGCAGCTGCAGCTCCACCATGAGAGGTGGAGGTGGCAGCTCAGAAGCATTTGGCTTGCGCAGTGTGGGTGTGTTACCTCTGGTATACCCATGAGCAAAGATTTTGGCAAAGCCGGTCAGAGCTGTGCACAGGCAAACCAAGACAGAGGATCATGAAGGCCTATGCCCACCTCTCAGCCACCCCACCCCTCCTCTGTGCTCTCATGCAGGACCCCAGCCCCACAATAACATCCTCTTCTCAAGCCTTTGGCTGGTAAACACCAGCCAGCAGTCAGAATCTGCTACTGAACAATCCCTTCTGGAACAAAGGGCTTTGTTTCCTGGGCAAACAGTGTTGGAGAGTGCGCTGAGACTCCCTCTCCCCCGCTATCAGATGGGGCTGCAAATCAGCCGAAGATGTTAATCTGACAAACAAATATTTATACAATATCATTGACCGTTGCAGCCCAAGGTCACTGTGGAAAAAAGCAACAGTAAATTTTTCTAAACATCTTCCGCTTGCATTGTCCTCTTTAGAAATTACAACACATTTGCTTTCTAAATTGTTTTCAAGGAGGGCAAGGAATGAACCACAGAAATACACATTTTGCAATTATAATTCAGCTCCAGTGTAGTCAGATTTTCATGGAAAACTGGCCTCCTTTAATATTTCCATCTTTTTCCATCTTTCCTGAATAATAAGCACAGCTCACAGAAAGAAGGGAATCTGCTATTATTTGTTTCTTCTTTCTGGCTGCAGTAGAGACCTCTGTTTATTTGTTTTGGAATAGATAATAGCTTTTCTTCCTTACATGTCTGTTTGCTGGCTTCTGCTTCCTCAGGACGTTACCCTCAGCAGATGCACAGAGGGTTTGATTGCTGGTAGGACACTCACCAGGATGGCTGTTTGTATCGTCTGGAAATCTGTACCCAGAGCCCCTTTCCCAATTTTCTTTCTGGGACCCACAGCGCATGTGGGGGGGAACGTGGCTCACTACATTGCCTAAACACCATGCCGTGACCATAAGTGTGGCAAGATGTTTTTCCAACTCCTCAGCAAACCCTTGTGTTGCCTACACAGATTTGGTAACTACCACCTGATTTTGTGTGCCTTTCACCCAGGCGATTTACTTTTAGCAAATACTTCTTTCATTCTTACTATCTGCATTCACACTCGTTTATCCTGTCTAGAGGTCCAGGCTACGACAGCTCTTTGAGACAGATGCTGTAAAATTTAAGAACAGGACACTCTCTTTGTATCAAAGAGTGGATTAACCTGTGCAGGAGACGGTTGGTCATCTTGCTCCATATGGGAAAACCAAGACTTTTGGGCTTGGTCTTTAGCTATCTCAAAGAGTGAAATCTGGTGTAAGTTAGACTTGGCTCATGTGACAGATGTTTCAAGAGTGACTGATTGTGCCTGTGTCAGACAGCTACCAGAGGATGGCTCAAAGTCTCTCCGTGGAAGTGCCTGTCTTGTTTCAGTGTCCAGTTTAGACTACATGGCTACCTTCTAGATGGGTAAAAGGAGGTGAGATGACTCCTGCCCCTCATGGCTTGCCCACGGTTGGATGAGAGGTGTGTGTGAGAGGTGGGCATGGCACCAGGACAGCCCAGATCATGAGCCAGCCTCCCAAGTTCCAGTTCATCAATCGTTCTGCTGAGAGGTGCACCCTTGAGCCCCCTGAGGAAAACATGGGCAGCCATTGCCACACTGAAAAAGGGAACTTGGAAAGTCAGTAAATAGGTGAACTTGCAAAGTCAGGCTTAATCAAGTAAAACCTGACTTCTGTTACTTGTTCTATCCAGACATTTTTAAATACTAAATTCTCCACTTGATGTTTTCTCTCAATTACTCTAAATCAATAAAACTATAAAAGGAAAGTCTCCACCAATCTGGAAACAATAAATCTCAATGCTGGAACACTAATCGGGTTTCCAAACACCCTCCTAAATAGCACTTAGTTTGAATTATGGATTATGGATACTAGCTGCAGCTGCGTTCAAATAAGAACAGCAAACATGGTTCCATCTCACTGGGACGTGACTGCAGCTTCACAGTTTTATCGCTGAACTGAGGGGTCATTTCTAACAGCTGTGTTAGCAAAAATCTACCACTGTCAGCCCGGTTTGGAAATGCCATTTGCAGCAGAGCTCGGCATGAAAATAAAGCGTGGTCTCCTGGTTGTGCCCACTGCAAAATCTTTTCCATAATCAAGGTCTGATCTACCTGGGTTTCCATCCACATTGCCCCCAAAATGCTGGATTTTCCTAGCCACTCAGCACAAGATTTACCCCAGCAGAGTCAAGCTGCATCTGATTGAGGGTGCAGCCAGTAACTCTGTGAGCTGTCAGCTGTGCAGTAGGTTTGCAGCACCCTTGACCACGTAAAATGTGCCGCACACAGTAGAATGTAATATATTCTGAAGAAGTTCACATCTATTTGTATGTATGCAATTCAAAATATGTCAATGGAAAACAGTCAAGACACATCTTTCATGTAACTTTCTCTGCTTTTATGTATTCTAAAACCAGGTTTGACATAACGTTTTATCTGGAGTTACTCTTGCTACACCCTTGAGGGTTTGTAACTCTGCTTTCGAGTTTCATCATTCAAAAAACCAAAGGAAAGAGTTCTCTTTCTTAAACTAAAAACTAAATAAAAAATTAAACATTCTTAACAATCTCTCCTTAATTTCTGGATCCTAAATACTGAAAAGCAGCAGTCCTTCAACAACTCCAGTGTTTCCACAGCTCTTCAAATGAAAGAAAAAAAAATATTTAAAATCCTGTTCATTTTTCTCTTCTGCTGTGGTGCTACCCAGTCTGGCTCAGCCTGAGGAACCTCTAGCTCAGATTACAGCAAGCCCTCCCGCGTGTCACTGCATCATTTCTGAACTGTAAACAAGAACTCGAAAATGCACTCACGGTGCAGCTGTGCTTGTGGCCAAACTTCAGTGTGCTATTACTTTTAATTTGACTCTTATGAGCACGAACAGATTCACATCTTCAGGCAGGAAAGCACCCCATCAGTGGTTTCTTTGCTGTTGATTTGTATGCATGCCTCTGACTCTCGCTGTGACTGCCACAGCCAAAAGGAGAACCAGATCTCCATTTCACTCAGCCTTGCATAAATAAAAATATCATTAAGCGCTATTTAAAATATGTTACATTTAACAAATCGGCATGAAATCCCTCACAATTTATTGCACTTGGCAATATTAATAAATGTGGTCTATATTCTATAAATCAAGAACATGTTTGCTGGAGGTGTGTGCACTTGAAATCACTTCTACCCAGAATTCTGCTCTTATTTCCATTAGGAAGTGTTTTCCACCGTTTTACTGCATACATGTCTATGGGAGTGACAACAAGATATATTTCAGTCAAACAGTATATTTTCTCTCCTCCTACCAGATGGGAAGTGCTTTTTCCTCGTTGAAGATGTCATCTTGTATTGATTATCAATCACGATAAATACAATATAAGGGCTTGAACTGATTCTTTAGAAAAAGAATTCAGAAGACAGAATGATGGGTACAATTACATATTGCAAAATGCTTTGACGTTTGCCTGTGAAAAGTCTTCGGGTTATGTCAGTAATGTCATTTTCTTTAAACCTTACATACAATAAATTTTTACTAATTTCTTACTTTTTCTGATTTAAAAGGTGTATTTTAAAGAACTGTCGTGAACCACAGAGCTTCATACATTCCAGATGTGCCGGTAGGTGCAGAGAAGTGTGTCTGTCTATGACCCACTGATGTCCCAGATGTGGCATTTATGTGATACAGATCTACCCTACAAAAGCCTGTGGAAGCAACTGTTTTCTACCTGTGCATAATGCTACAGCTCATACATACCAATCCACAAAAGGAAGGAGCATGCCAGTCACGGATTTTTATCCAGACATTTGGTGTCTAACTTTTCTACACCTTCTTGAGTGCCTCCTAAGCCAGCCAGCCACGATATCCTTGTAACCATGGATCCTCCAGCCTCCTAGAATCTCCGGTGGAAGCATTTGACCAGACCACCCTTTGTTATCCTTGAGCCACCAAAACCCAAAATCATTTCTAGAGCAGACTTGGCCCTTCAAGGAGATGAAACCAGACATAACTAGGAAGGCAGCAGGATCTCCTGGGATACAGGAGCCTTTGGTTCAGACAGCAAAACTGAACCAGAGAAGAGTGGATCTGTTGAGATATATCTGCTGGTTCCAGGCACCTTTGGAGCAGATATCAATAGCCCATGCCCATCAATCAGCATAGAACCGGTGAGGGGCATCTACAAAGAGTGCTGGTGGAAGGTCTGCATTCTAAATGCAATGCAGAACTAGGGGCTGATCCTCAGGCTCCCTTACTGGAACAAGCTGCAGCTCACTGGAAGTGCATTTCTCTGCTATAACCCTGAGGCTCTGCCTCCTGTTGCTCCCATCCAGACCAGCTGGCTGACACTGCCTTTGTACATCCAGAGGCAAGTCTGAGTTATATGGCAAAACTTAAGAATCAAGATGACAGACTGTGTTACTGTATTTAAGTTTTTTAAATATTTTCTCTTACCATGAAAGGGCATTTTATGTTCATTGTTAAAACTGTCATGACTCATTTTTCTAAATTTGTGGGTTCAAAACTAAGCCAACTATTATGCGTGCTCGTAATGGCTATGCTAAACAGGTTTCACTTCCTACCTTGTCCTTTCTGTTATGCATTAACATTCTTACCCCCCTCCTTCATTGATAACACTGCAAATGTGGTATGATGGATCTGTTGTCAGGAGGTTGTCATTTGTTTCAGTTTCATATTTCTCAGATGAAAAAATGTTGGAGATCAGATTATGTGCTCTCAAACACATGCCCTCCACCCCCTGTGCTTCTTTATAGCAAGGCTGATTTTAGCTAGCTGACCTCAAGTCAGCAGAAACCTTGCATGTGCTCATATTTAGGTTTCAAAAGGGGTTTTTATTATTCTGCCCCTGCATTCTCTTCTGTATCTTGCTTTCAGTGAACAATACAAATAAAGCATTTCTAATTTACCTGATTTATTTTAATAATCATAGCTACAAAGAAGAACAAAGATCATTAATTATATTAAAAAGATAGGTATTTTTGTCACCACTACTTTTTTTGGACATGAAAAAGATGATCCTGTATCACCTTTGCTACTGTGTCACACCCCATATTTGCAGTAGGCGTTGCATGGTTTCAAAAGAGTCTTTTTACTCAGCACACTTCAACCTCAGATACATGGTTGTCCTCTCAAGAGTCATGTTTTGCCTTTGCGAAAGCATCATGAGCATCACCACTGTTTACTCATCTCACTGGTTAATTTCCCCCTGTACTCACACCATTTCATGTTTGCAGTGGTGGGTGGGATTTGGACCCATGGCATATTTAGTGTGAAAATATTGACATAATTCATGCTGTCAGAACGGAAAGCAAGTAAAAAAATAGCCCTAGGAATCCCATGCCTTGTGAAAAAGGCTGGGGGAAAGGTAGACGGTTTTCATAGTTACTAACTTCTGAAGTGAAGTGGAGCTTGACCAAGGAAAATGTGGGGTCCAGGAAATATGTCCACAGTGAAATATGTGGATGTATGGAAGGACTGGACATTCTTCCCAGATAAACTTTCTTCCCAGATAAACTTTCTTGATATTAATGAGCATGTTTTTAGCATTAAATGATTATTCCATCCAGATTTGGGACAAAATCCAGGAATTTTGTTACACTGAGGTATGCATTTAAGTGGCGTCTTGACCTGAGGCCAGAATTAAGGGGCTCCTTTGACACGGCTCTGTGCAGTCACGGGGAGGAAGAACGTCTTGGATGCTCGTCCTCAGAAACACGCCATCACCCAGCTACAAACCTACCCTCCTTTTCCAGGAGCTCTTTGCTGAAACGTATCACGTGCTGTACTAGATAAGGGCAAGAATTTCAGGGATTTTTTTCATATGATTGAAGAAGTTGCATCATTGCTCATACATCATCTTTAGCACGGCGTGCTCTGCCAAGGAAAATCCCACACAATCACATAAAGGCAACAAGCAAAGCAGCAGACGTGAGCAAACCCAGAATTCCTGAATGCCTGCGTTAGACTGCTACTGTTGCCTGCAACAGAGACTCTACATGAAAGGCCCTGTGCGCTGATCCGTACGTTATTTAGACATCTAAGCTGCTTACCCACAAATCTTCAAGGCTGAGTGGTGCAGAACCCAGGCTGCCTGGGGAGAAGGGAAACCACAAGCACCAAAGCCAGACCCCTAGCCCTGGTCGCAGTGCGCTCAGTTCACAGATAGAAAAGGAACTTGGGAAAACTTCTGAAAGGTCTATTTTCATATAGGTGGGAAGTGATATAGGTTTACTTCATAGAAGAGTATTCTAAGAAAGAAAGGCACTTTCAGAGATTGCATGTGGTGCTATATGTTTAATAAACATTGTCATAGTCCGTATCTGAATCCATCCAATTTACCGAGGGTAAAAATGGCCTGGTGATCTAGGACAGCATTTAGAGAGTTCATCTGACAAGTGGGAGCTCAAGGTTTAATTCTCTCTGCAGCTGAAAGATGCCAAGGTTCAGATCTCGTCTTTCCTGCAGGGCAGGCTGGGTCACGGGATGGCAGGCATGCGCTATCTCGCATGCCAAGGCCATGTTTCTGGTCAGAAGACTTGTCCATCTGCTGTGGAGAGGGAGCAAGTGAGAGCAACTCCTTGACTTTGTCTGCTGGGCGTTCAGCCCTGGGGCTCTTTGTTTTCAGTGGAAATGCCATACTTGAGGTGTTTGTGCAGAGCAATACTGAGAAACAGGTCTGGAGAAGGGCTAGAGGGACCAAGGCTAGTCTGACCAGCACGAGTGCCCTATGCAACGCACAGTGGAGTGCTCCCTGCCCAGTGCCACAGCTAACACAGAAGACAGTTGGAAAGCCCACACAAATGCATTCACACAGAGGTCTCTGCCCTCCTGGGTACACTCAGAAGCCTGGAAAGGCTTTCCAGAGGGGATGTACTCCAATCCAAAGCTCCAACACGGGAAGAAATACATACCTTTGTAATCCTGATGGATGTTGGTTTGGCATATCCTTAAATCTCCCCCAGCAAGGGACGTTCTGTAGCTGTCCCAAGTAATTTGTTACAAGGCTTCACTGCCTTGCCGACAGAAACATTCTGTTCTTCTCTCTAACCGAACCTTTTCTTGCTGCAATTTAAGTCTGTTACTTCTTGTCCCAACCACAACAGACAGAAAGAAGAAATTATTCCCTTGTGGTTGACAGAAGCCTTTTTTATCTTTGATACTTGCTGTCATATTTTAGTCTCAAGTTTTCCTCCTTCAGGGCAAGTAACACCAGCTTACTGAGTCTTCCTTTTCTGTCCTGTTTTCCAGACTTGATCTTTCTCGGGATGGGGTTCCTGGTTAATCCACATTAACCTTGAAGCATGGTACTGCAATGGGAGGCAGCAGTCCAGCAGAGGCTTTGCCAGAGCTGAGAGTAGCAGAAAGAGGACTTTGTTTAGAAAGTCTGGTAAAGGCAGTCTGGTAATGGTGGTCACTGTATTTCTGGGTGCAGCACCGGATCGTCACGACTCAGTGTGCACACTCAGTGCGTGATCCACTAGCAAGGACCCTGTGATCCACTGCAGGCAAGGTCCTTTCCTGCAGAAGAGCTTTCAAGCAAGTTGTTCCACAGAGGCATTTCAGCAGCTGGTTGGCATTGTGAAAAGCAGTTCACGATGCTACCTGTTTAAAGCATCTTAAAATACTACATGTTTGGTAGCATCCTACCTTTTCCAGACTAAAACTCCGGTCCTTCCAGTATGCCAGTCCTGTCCTCCAGTGTACGTGAAGTCCCTCCAAGTTATGTGACAGCTTATTTAAAAAGCATTTGAGCGCAGCCCAATCTTAGTAGTGCCTGCTAGCAGGGAGGAGACCGCAGACCACAGAGCACACGCTGCTGTTGTTCTGACATGCTACTTGGGTCCAAGAGGTGGAGGCTCTCCAGCTCACCTTCCCTGGACCACTGTGCTGGCATATCAGCCTCCCCCAGAAACTGGAAATGAAACCCAGTGCAAAGGGTAACCCTGGTTCACTCCTCGCTTCAAGTCCTGCTTAAGGAAAAGTGTACGTGTTTGCCTTTTCGTGTTTCCTCTACAAACAGGGGTCAGGGGAATTCAAGTCAGGAAAAGAAGAATTAAAATTTTTCTCACTTTGTGGCCAGTGTATTCAGTATGTCCAAAAAACCTGGGGTGGGGGGAAGGTGGTCTGAAGCAGAGTAGGAGCAGCTCTGCTTTGCGTGGTGGGTAGGGGACACTAGGAGCTTCTGAGAAGAAGACACAAAACCCACACATTATCTCTGAAGTCAGAAAGCTCTAGTAACATATACTTAGTATATTTAGTATTTTAATGTATTTTTTTATTTAATTTAGTTTCATTTAATAATGTATATTTAGTAACTTCATGAGAAAAATGTTAGCTAAAATCTTTCTGACACACTCCTTTTGCCTCTTTTCTGTCTTCTTAAATTATTTGAAAAGATCAGTGAAGCTGTTACCTAAGATTTACACTATGTGATCACAATTAATCAAGCTTTGTTGTTTAAGCTGTAGAGTATCTTTCCACATTCAGCTCTTCAGAAATTTGTGTCCATCACTTAGAGCTTGAAGATAGACATGCTTCACATCAGAACTGGGAGGAATTGCTGAAGGTTCACCAGGAGCACCCAGTGGAGGTTTCTATTATATGAATTATGCTGCTAGGCAAGAAAATCTTCTGAATCTCAAATCTGGAATTTTTCCCATAACACAAGACTTTTGCCTCTTGTCATCACCATTTTGAAGATCAGAACTAACACAAGTGAGGGACCTGGTATATCTAGGAACAGAATCATTCTCAGATTGTCTTTTTATTGACAGCAAAGAGATTTTTTTTTTCATTTCCTACTGAAAAAAAATCTAAATTCAATTTTTTATTTATTTACTTCTGCATTTTGACTTTCAAGTAACTTCAACAATGAAAGTTATTGTCTCACTCTTTCTATTCTACTCCAGTTAATTAGGCAATTATCGCCCATTTTTTGAGAACTTAAAAATTAACCTTTCACAAGATTTCACTACATCATTTCGGTACCTCGCAATACCAAAATGTTTTTAACTTCTGCTCTGTGACATAATGACTTTCAAGTGCTTCTTTGAGAAATTACTGAAATTATTTCACAATTTTAGTAAAGCAAGTAGATGGGGAGAAATGAGAATTGCCTAAACATTACAGTTAGTTAGAATACAGGCTAAAAGAACCCCTTTAATCCCTAAGTAAAATTAAGTATTTTATGACCAAGGAATGTATTTTTACTATAGCATCTTAGTTTACATTCATAAATAAGTATTTGAAATATACAGTCCTGACTCAAGCCCTACCACAACATATCCAAGCATTCAGATGTTCACATAAATGATGAAAATTAGAAACTGTTAGGGTTTTTTTCTTAACCTTTGTGATTTAATGAGTCTGTGCAATCAGGTGTTAGCAGCATTATCTTGGGAGAGGTGATTCTGGTACTGTCTTTCTACTTAAGTCACCGGAACTCCCAGGTATATATGATGCCCTTAGGTCTTAACCTAACCCAGTGCATGGCTTCCTTCCAGGCTGTTGCACAATGGCTGTGTTCTCGGAAAGGCTTCTGTATGCTGCCTCCACAGGGGTATACTCTGGGTCTACTGATGTTAGTCTGCTCTGTAAAACCCTTCAATCTGAAGAGATTTAGTACATTTCAGTACTTTAAAGTGCATTAAGATTATTGAAATGACAAAAACATTAAAGGCATATGAGACAAACCCTAAACACTGTCTCCCAGTTTATTGCGTTTTGCCTTGAATCTGTGATGTTGCAGGTTTACAGCTAATATGGCCGAGACCTGGTTCAGAATTTGGACCTGGCTGTGTCCCTCCATACTGCTGCAGACCTGACACACGTGTGTGCAATCGCACGCAACCCCCTCCCCAATATCTCCTGTAGCAAATCCCGTAGCAGTGTTATTATAACCATACATAGCTACATATAATACCTGGAATCCAACCAGCAGCCAGACTTGAAGGATCATCCATAAAAGTTTCACATAGCTAAAGAGAGCAGTCAACCCACTCTTAATAAATTTAACATTTTCGCAGATTCTCTGGTCAGCTTCACGGTCTAAGGTACTCTTTAAAGAGACATATACATTTATATGCATGTACACGGGTCACCTGGAAAACATCCAAACCCTTCCTTAAAGCAGTCAGACACAAATTTCTAGATGTATTAAGCAAGATCTGTGTGCTGTTGTAATGATATTACTCGCAGCGCTGAAGATTTATTTGGTGTAGCGGTGGGTTCAGCAGAATTTCAGACCTGCAAATATGTCATAAGATAAGCGTGTCAGAGGCTGCGGGTATGTCAGGTAATTTGGCTTGTGCACCTATCTTTGTTCTGGCATCTGCCCACTTGCGATATACACAAATGGTATCGCCGAGGGAGTACTGAAGATCTGACTGTTACTGGTACCTGTTAAAGTGAGACATAAAATGGTAAGTATTAAGTGTCTAGCTGCTTGGTTCAGAGAAGTCAGGCGATGTATTTCTGGCAGGATGAAATACTAGCCAATGTGGTACATGAAATTGCTATCTGATACATGATTAAATGCCAACATGTAAGCTGAAACGCTACAGGTCTGCTTTACTGGATGGTTTCTAGCAAAAAAGACGTTTAACAGTGGTAGGAGAAAATAAGCATTAGGAATAATCTATCTGAAAAAGAACATACCACATTTTGCAAGCAAGGGCTCACCTTAGAGAGCTGTCATGGGTAGCCTGCTGTGTGCCTCATTGCGGAGGAGGAAAACAGGGAAGCAGAAAACACGTAGTGCCCTGGAATTAAGCATAATATTGAAGGCTGTCACTCATCTGGGCTGAACAATATGGCAAGAAGGCTTGCAAAAGGAGGAAATTTGAGGTTTTCTGGAATGCAAACCTTCATATGAGGCCAAATGTTGCAATATACTGCATTATTTTTTCAATAATTGCAGTGCTGAACTCCCAGGTCCCAAAGAAGGTGAGAAGTATTTAGGCAGACTCCAAATATGAGGAGAATTGACATAATGAAGAGTTTTGGTCAGCTTTTTTACTAGCCATCCATATTCCTTGTCTTTCAGTTCAGTTTTTCACTGTTTCCTTGAACTGATTAGGGCAAGACAGTGTGCCTTAAGGGCACTGTTAGGGGGGCATCAACGATGCTATAATGCTATTAAAGTTTAACAATAATTCATATATGGTCATTCCCTAATTGGAAAATTAGGTGCACATTGACTGATGCTTCAGTTTCTGATATCTACTAGGTGGCCTAAAGATTAAACCTATCTCCAGTGTATTTTTCTTCATCAGACCCAGTTTCCCAGCTATTTCTTCAAATTATGAAGGCACACTCTTACACCCCTTCCATCTTTCTTTAGTGTTTGCCTTCTCTAACCTACCAAGAAAATTATATTTAGTCATGAGAGAGGGCAATATGAGGTCTGGTTGAATACAGGACAGGGAGATGAGAACATGCAAACCAATTGCATCCTAGCTGAAACGCTCCATATAATTCCTTGGAAAGGAAGAACAGTCCATGTATAAATTAGTAAGTCAAATTTAATCAATGAAATTCAAGCCATAAATTATTATACAATACTTTAGGATAAAAAAATATAAATCTAGTGGGTTTTTGGTTTTAACTGTATAAAATATATTATTTCAAGTATCTTTTTTAAAAATTTTAGGTTTTTAAAAGGTTCTTTGTCTTTCAGATTTTTAAAATCTATAGAATATACGGTTAAAAATAAGCAATGAAAAACAGTTTGAAAGAGTAAACACGAGGTAAATTAATTAGCACTTAGAAGCTATGCCTTGTTCATGCTGGAGGGTAGCTTTCAAAGGTATTGCCTTAAAATCTTATTGCCGGTATTTGAACTGAAGTGTTGCTGGAGGATATTTGCAATATGGCTATCTATGTAGATGGACCTCACTTGCTCCACCGAGCTACATTGAAGTGAGTTTCAAAGGGGGTACTGTGAATTACTTTTGTTAATTGAAGTGGGTAATGCAATAGTTTGTGTGTAGCGTTTGTGAAAGCGGGATCTGAAAAGCTGAAGTAATTGCTAATTGTAGGGTGTTTACAAACCTCATTTCAGTCCTGGAGTCTGAAGTGGGCAGTGTGATTCACTGGATTGCTAGGGCTTGCTGGGATGGCTAAGGTCAGGATTAGGAATTAAAATAGGATTTGAGACACCAAGCACCAAAGAGATTCTTTTACTGCAAAAGCCTACAGTCTCTACAAGGTCTCTGCTGACAGAGGTCGGTGGGGATTATTGGAACCTGCTTTAGCTGAAGGTGACCACTGGCATATTTGGCAGTATGGGCGATGGAGATAGAGTCACTGCTGTATCTCACACATCTCCATGTAGGCTTTGGCACATAAAATAGGTCTGCAGCTGCCAACGCCCCGAACAGTAGCTCTAACTGTAACCTACCAGCAATTTGTAAAAATACATGTGCTTGCCCCTGCTGACATAGAATCATGGAATAGTTTGGGTTGGAGGGGACCTTTAAAGGTCATCTAGTCCACCCCCACCCCATGCAATGAACAAGGACATCTTGAACTAGACCAGGTTGCTCAGAACCCCATCCAGCTTGACCCTGAATGTTTCCAGGGATGAGGCATCTACCACCTTTCTAGGCAACACGTTCCACTGTTTCACCAACCTCATTGTAAAAAATTTCTTCTATGTATCTAATTTAAATCTACCCTCTTTTAGTCTAAAACCATTACCCCTTGTCCCATTGCAACAGGCCCTGCTGAAAAGTCTGTCCCTCTGTTCCCATCTTCCTTATAAGCCTCCTTTAAGTAATGAAAGACTGCAAAAAGGTCTCCCCAGAGCCTTCTCTTCTTCATTCTGAACAGCCCCATCTCTCACAGCCTTTCTTCAAGGAGAGGTGTTCCACCCCTCTGATCATTTTTGTGGCCCTCCTCTAGACCCACTACAACAGGTCCATGTCTTTCCTGTGCTGAGGACACCAGAGCTGGACACAGGACTCCAGGTGGAGGCTCACCAGAGCCAAATAGAGGGGCAAAATTACCTCCCTCAACTTGCTGTCCACACTTCTTGTGATACAGTCCAGAATACAGTTGGCTTTCTGGGCTGTGAGTGCATGTTGCCAGCTCATGTCCAGTTTTTCATCTGCCAGTACCCCCATGTCCTTCTCCACAGGGCTGCTCTCAATCCCATCATCTCCCAGCCTGTATTAATACCAGGGGTTGCCCCATCTTCATAATAGCCTTGAGGACTTGCCATGGTCCAGCAGTTAACTTGGCCTACCAGACCTAGTTATCTGGAACTATATCATATACCCTAACCCTAACTGCTGATCCAGTTTATTAAGTTATGCTAGAAGCAAGCACCAACCTGCTCAGACTAAGCCATCTAGGTAGAAGGAAGTAGAAAACTTTACTGATCTAGAAAACTAACACAAGGATATGTAGAGTGAGTCCACACACTGCGCTTGAGTTCATCTCCCTTGTCCTGGAGAAACTTTGGGTGTCCAGGTCCTTTGCTGAGTACACAACCCAATCTTTTTGTGTCTACATGTGCCAATCTTTTTTTCCTGATGTGATTTGTTGACTGAGTCTGCTCTGTGTTTGCAATGGTTTCAATGACCGCAGCCATACCTGCCAAAACATCTGAAGCCAAACGTTAATGTGCTTTTACCGCAGCCAGTAGTTTGTTTTGATTTTCTGTACCTTCAAATTGTTTTAGATGCTATTCACCTGTTTAAACTACTTTATTACTCTTTGCAGTGAAGTTACGCTGCTTCATAGGCTAGGTAAACAATCTTGGACCAGGAAAAGCAGTTCTAGAATAACCCAGAGACTGAAGTTCCTTTGCATAAACTATTCCTTTAGTATTTATGAATAACTAATACATCCACTGAAGTGAGGTTGTGAGTGACTCATATTCAGAAAAAGGCCAGAATTCATTGGACAATCTGTTCATAACAAATAATTTAACCAGCTCTAAAAATATTTGCGGGGTTTTTCCTTACAGGGAAAAAAAAACCCAAAACCAAAACGAACTTGCTAAAAGGCAAAAAAAGTCCAAGGACCGGCTCGTAACCCTGCAATCCAGCCCAAATAAGGACAGCATGTGGCTGCACTATCCCAGGAGCGGAGCGTTGACCGGACTGAGCCTGACAAGCTGATACTTCCCCTCTGAAGCATGGGAGAGAAACCACTCGGCTGGGAGAGCACCGCTGCCTGGCTGCCCCGGTGCTGGCCGGAGGAGCATGGGGACAAAGCCAGCAGGCTCTGCAGTCCCCCGATGCTCTGACAGGCTCCGGCAACACAAGTCACTTACCCCGGGAGCCAGGCAGCACCTCACACTTTTATCCTGCACAGTGCAAGCATACAGGAAATCTTTGTTTGGTCCAGGTTTCCAAAACTTCTTTTCCAAATCTTGAGCTGTAGGCGGGTTTTGAACGTTTGCACACTTAAAAGAAATGAAAGGTGTGAATATCTCACCCTTTTGTTTGTATTCTGCAGGTTCTTGGTGCCTCGACCCGCTGCTGAACTGTTCCCTTTGACAGTTCCTGCATCGCCATCCCTTTAATACTTTTGGACTTACTGAGATTGCACTGATGTGTGGTACAGCACTAAATGCATTCCTGAAACCCAAAGAAATATGTCTGTCCAGCTAGGTTAATGTACCTCCAAGATTCCAAATACACTTATCAGACATGAGCTATTTTTTTAATTGTTTCATGCCGAGTGACCTTTAATAAATCAGAGCTAAACAAAGCCCTTACAGGTCAATGCCTGTATTTCCTCCCCTTAATGTGCTCCAACCTAGAGGTAGATTAGGAAAATGCTGTAACTTTGTAGCCTCATGAAAACTTCCCCTGAGTGTAACAAGAATTGGTGCTGTTCTGGTTGGGAGCCTGCACGAGTAAATCCTTATAAGAGGTCACCTTACAAAAATGTTGCTCCTTTGTATGACAAGGGTCAGGTAGACTCAGCCTCACCCTGCTAGGGCTGCCTGTGGCATACCTCCCCAACCCAGAAACCGTGGGAATAAGATGCCACCATTCAGACAGAAGCAACATGGGAAAATCAGCTTGATGTATGCAAGGTGCAGCCACTGTTCTCCAGGATTTCTATAGGAAAATGGCAGAGAACAGAACTGAAGAACAAAGACGTCAGAGTGTGAAAACAACTGATGAGGCTGAAGCCATTCATGGTGAAAGGTCTGGTCTTACTGTGGACACAGCTGAGGGAGACAGATAACTGCAGCCTATAGTTCAAAGGAGAAGCCACATGCCAGAATGAACGCTTGAATCTAATTCCAGAAACTAATAAGGAGTGTGGAGGAAAAAAGGGTGGGGAAATGGCTGGTGTAATTAGTTCAGTACTGCTTTTTTTCTTGGGTTACTGAAGGAGTGATTGGTGGGTGATTCTTTCAAAAACCCTTTCAAAGTGCGTGCATGTACCATGCAGATCAGTATAAATTGATTCCCCAAAATAATAATAAAAAAACAAACAAACTTGGTTATATCAGAATACAATATTTGGGTTTATCAGCTTATTTAAGGAATTACATTTGCATGGGCACAAGATGGGCAGAGTCCTGTATCTCTTGGCCGCAGTGCGTGCAGACTCACAATGTGTGATGTGAAGTCAGTCTCAGAGTACGTGAAGTCCAATTTCTCGGCTCACAACAGATGTCATATGGAGTCTGGGCTCTCTTAGGGTGTGAGAGAGGGATCCTGGGTTTGCTGCACGTAGCGTAGGTAAGATGGTGGAAAATCTCCTGAGCTCTTGCGCACCAGTCACATACATGCAGTTTCTCCACCTGCATATGGACTGTGCAGAAGTTGCCTTCTCTTAGAAGCCTCTCCAGCTGGGGTCAGGACCTAAACCATACCCGGCATTGCAATGACACCGGCACCCAGCGTACTGTTATTACTCCTCATCATCCTGGCAGAGCATGCAGTGATTTGTTGCAACTTCATATTACTGCAATGATTCCCTTGTCACAGAACCACAGAATGGTCAGGGTTGGAAGGGCCCTCTGGAGATCATCTAGTTCAACCCCCTGCCAAAGCAGGTTCACCTAGAACAGATATATCAGGATCAAGAGATGAGCAGCCTTAAGTTGGGCAGGGTGCAAATGATTCAGGGTATGACACTGGAAGAAGGAAACCAGGGGCTCACAGCTCATCCCTAGCTCTGCCCTGAGCTCTGGGACTCCAGTGTGGTCACATTTATGTCTTAGAGCAAACAGGATGCAAATCCCCAGTGTATTAGTTACAATGGAACTTGCTTAATAAGTTAGTTGTAAATGAAAAGCAGCTCATCAGTGCTGAGAAGCAGCTGAATGTTTTCAACTCATCAGTCCAAATACAGCTTCAGTCTTTCAGTTAGTCCACGAGGAAGGACTTCTTGCCCATACAGAGCACTTTACAGGATTTGGGCCAAAACCAGCAAAATTCTTCCAAAGCACTGAAGACATGAGTGGGTTTTGTAACATAATATTTATACCAGAGCAAGCCACCATATATCTTGTTTCTGCCATGTTCTGGAGAAAGCACTTCACAAGATATTTACCATTTATATAGAATAACTGTAACCCCAACCCAAGGACCTCAAATGGGCATGTCCAGCTGTGGCTGATGAGCCAGCCCCCTAGCTACAACATCTGTACCTGCCACTGCTCTCTGTTCTGAACTAGTGTAATTTGGGGGAGGAGGATAAAAAAGGGAAACTCCATGTTTACAAAGGAAAGAAGGAAACTGTCTGTGACAGGGCTTTTTTCAAGCACTGGTTGTTTGAGTGCTGCTCAAAGGTTTGTAATGCCAGAAGTGGTCCCAGCAGAAATGGATTAGTGGGCAGAGAACAAGTGAGGAGGTCAAAAGGTGAAAAATAAATGTGATTTCTCACATGCCTGTGCTGTTTATCACCCGGTTAGAGAAATTAAGGAAATCACATGGATATCATCACTTTGCATAAGACAACCCTATACACATACAATCTGATCAACTGCTCCACGTTACCTTGTTAAACTTGTGTAAAGAGATAGTGAACTAGACCCAGCTAGTTTGCATTATCTGGCAGGCTCCTGTTTGGGGACTAAACATATGTCAATACCGTTAACAAGACCAATCTTTACAGTAAAGGACCGGAGAGGAGATTTCATACATGGACTGGGAAATTTCCATGGCAGTTTTACAATTCAGAAAATATACATATCACACAGGCACATATGCAGTAAGCACAAAAGATTAGCATTGGAACTGACAACTTGTAAGCCAAGTTTTAGCTTTATGTGATTCGAAACAGCTGAGTGATAAATTAAAATAAAAACAAATGCCAGCAGCTCCTTAGCGCTAGTGGGATTGGTGGGTGCCGCTGTCATGAGAGCCTGGTGAATACATATTGTTATAATTGGCCGGGTGGAGGTGGTAGAACAAACGTGACTCTTCCAAGGCACTGTTGGCACTGACAATAATTGTTAACAGATTTAGTTTCCTATTCACCTCTTTTTTCCCCTATAGCTCCTTCTTAACCTATCAGCAGATTTTATTTTTGAGTTATTAGAAATCGCGTCCTTCTTTTACTGATTCTTGCGAGTTGCCAGCTAGCCACTAATTGCTTCCAGCACCAGGGTTTCAAAATTACTGATTTCCTTTTAGATACTTTAATCATTCATATATCTTCCCCTCCATCCCTCCACTACCTTTTGACTTTGGCTTGAGATTTTCTCAGAGGAGCTGTCAGCTTAGTTAACCCTAGTCGTTCTAGCCAAACACTGCTCTCATTCCTATGGCAAAGGGGTAGTCACGAAGCTGTTGATAAATGTAAATCCTCATCTAATGCAACCCCAGCACAAGTGCTTTGAATCCAAATACTCTGAATTTGAACACCTAGTTTATGTGCCATACAGGTGTACATATATCTCTCTACATATGCCTACACACATACATACGTATGTACACGCAGAGTGAGCATGTGTAAACATGCATAAGCATAGATACACTGTATAAATATAGCATAAAAATAAATGCATATGCATATCTGTATGTATAAACTAATCAAAGTGATTGTATTTAAGGTCTGGCTTGCTACTCCCTGCTGCCTCTGTGCTGCATGGTTCCTGGAGCAGGATGAACATCATTGCACAGAGAACGTTGGAGTCACCCAAGAGTCACAGATTAGCAAGTCACCACGCATCAGCTGAACAGCAGGAGCTGCTGACAGATGTGTTGCTAACCCAGAGCAAAGGGAAAGAGAGCTGACTGCTTACAAGAGATCTCTGAGTGTGAGCAAAGATAACTTGACTTACGTTGCATTAGCTGGGCACTGGAAATGTGCAGACAGGCTGCTACTGGGGCACCGCTGAGTTGAATAACTTATCAAGAGGCAGTAATGGGTGCATGAGCCTGTGTTCCGCTGCATGGACTGAGGCCCCGCTCCCGCCTCTCCACACAACGGTGATTGTGCATCCCTCGCACAGCTGCTCCTCACCCCTCCGGCACTGGCAGAGCAGATTGCTGCTGAAGGAGACTTCTCCCACTGTGCTTGTGACAGCGAAGGGACCTCTGCGCTACTGTGCTTCCAAGCACGGGGACTCCCCAGGGTATGGGATCTACAGGTTGTCTTCTCTGCAGTGCAGAGCAAAGCAGTAAAGCCCAGGGACTGCTACCAACATGACGTTTTCCTTCATGAGGTCACGGGGTTGTTTCTTTCTCCATCTCCATCCATTTTCATTGCCTCTTCTTCAATGCAAGGCCCGAGAGGGAAAAAAAGGGAAAACACCAGGGCGAGTTTTACCCCCTTCAGAAAACCTGGCTGTGCTAAGTCCAGAACAGGTCCGAAATACTGAACTTTCCTTCTTATGGAAGCTGGTCCCAGATCAAAAAATTCCCTGCCCCCTTCAGGCTTGCTCCCAGCTCCCTGGGGCCACATGTGCATGTGGAGGGGATGTATCCCCATGGTGCTGCCCTCACACAGGCACTGTCTGGTTCCCTGGGCTGGAAAGGCCCACCACAATCCCGTCAGGTCTTTGTCCTGGGAAGCACACCCTGACACCACTGTTACTCTGGACATGCAGTTCTGCTCTTCCCATTCAACCCAGAGACACGCTGGCAGCATGGCCAGGCAGCTGCCAGCACTGCAACCCCAGCCAGCTGCACCCCGAGGCTGTCCAGGCTCTCAGCCTTCTTCGATGACACGAGAGGCCAGCATTACTGTCCCAGGTGCATGTCACTGAGGGGTCCAAATCAACATATTCTTACAGAAACAAAGAGGAAATTTTCATGGGAACAATTTTTTTTCTTTCAAAAATGCAATGCTCTGAACTGCCAGCAGCACAGTGCTCTCTTAAAAATGCATAACCCATAAATTAATCAATATAGGACCTAGAGGCACTCAAGGACACTCCTTCCTTCCCTGTAACATGGTTTCTCCCTCTCCAGACCTTGCCTCAACTACCCCATTACTCTGCTGAAAGCAGCTAATGGCAGCTATCACACATATGTTTTAATTTTAGAGACCAGTCCTGGGCATGCAAATTAGTTTTCACTTGGGTTAAATGCAAGTAGCAATTAAGCTCCCCTTTACATAGTAAGAACGGAAGCAGTTGGAAGCTGCTGCCCAAAACAAGATCCTGCCTGAGAAGACCAGTAGTCCTCAGGGTGCATCCCTGGGTGCAAGCACAAACATGAAGGGATGGACCGGTTGCAGCTGTGTGCATTAGTAAAGCAAAGTCCTGAAGATGGACATGGCTTTTGGAGAAAACCACATTCCTTTCAGCCATGATATTCATTTGGAAAGCAAAATTGTTGAGGGTAAACCGCAAAGCCTGGTCTCTCTTACTCTAATATTACCTTGTCCTCTTTAGAACAGCTCTCCAAAAATATGCAACATAAGATGTTTTAAAGAGATGAGTTTAAGAAACAGGAGGCAGAAACAGAAAGGAACTTAAATACTTAGAATAGCCGTGTCTTTTTTCCCACAGGTCACTTCTATTCTTACACATTTCATTTTGGTCTTAAGTTTACCATAGGAAGCACATCCAGGTTTCGGACTGGCAGTCAGCATCCTGAGATGACGTGGATAACAAGTATCTGTATGATGAAATGAGTTGGGTGGCTTTGTTGGGTATTTTTTTCACTTTTAAGGACTGACTATTCCTTTTCATGCAGCAGTTGAGCATCAGAAACAAGTCACAGTTAGAAACCAACTCACTGCATGCCATCAGGCTTTGAAAAAAATCTTTCCACTGTATATGTGGTTGTGACTCTGTTAGTAAAGGAGACCTGGTGTGCCTTTGCACATCCTGAAGTTAAAATGAAAAATCTGTTCACTCCTGGCAAACCAAATCCCCTAACCAAGCCTGGATACGTGTCCCTGTCCCAGCTGATAAGTCAGTATAGCTTTCCAGTTCAGCAGAAACTTCGGTTTCTTTAGGACTCTGAAAATCTACAGCAGAGAAAGCACATAGCCAAAGAGGGGCAATTCTATTTCCAAACCACATGTTCGTCCTTAAAATTTCACCTGACCTTGAATTCTTGTCCTCTTTCTGTGTTAGAACCATGATGCTTGAGTGGTGTCTCAGCCAAAAGAGAACTCTCAGACTTTTCTTTGCCTACAGCTTTCTAGGAATGTGACTGTATCACTGACAAGTTGGCTCTTGACAGATAAAGTTGGATGCTACAACGGCAAAAAGAAAAAAAAAAACCCAACAAAAAAACGAACAGGCATGAGTGTTGCAGAAGACTCTTCTTTCCAAATGGAGCAGGGGAAACAGTTACCCTGTTGAATCACAGAGGGTTTGTGTCTGGGTAATTTAAAAGATTTGCTGTCTGAGAAAACACATTTTAAAATTCCTTTTCTTTCTTTAGTTATCAAGATACCACTGGGACTTCACGAGGTCCATAGATCTGCTGCATAATGTGTGAATGGCCATATCTCACCGTGGAGTCAAGAGTTGAGCTGTTATGAGTACAGCATAAATAAGACCAAAATCAGAATTGACTTGTGAGGGGAAACATAATGGCTGTGAGTAAAAGCAGGGAAGGTGGGGGGTGGAGGAATCAGATGGGTGAAATACAAAACAGCAAGCTGTGTTGGCTAGATGGCTTTGCAGCAGTGTCATCTCAACTGGTTTTATCAAACCTTGATTACCATTTCCAAAATGGCAGTTCGTTTAGGTCATCTGAAAATTACGGAAGGAAGAGGTGGCATAGTTTACTCAGAATTCCTGTATCATAAGTCTGTACAGACATCTCAGGTCATCTTAAATATTCCTGTACCACTGCAGAACAAGCAAATCCACTGAAATAAATATATTTACTAGAGATTTACACTGGCATCCCCGAGCATAAGTGCTGTCTGAAAGATTTCAAACGTGAAGTTTCACAAAGAGTGGTATGAGCTGAACTCTGTAATACAGGTTAAGATCAAATAAATCCTTAAGTGGTAACAACTAAAGATTTATGTCCTAGCCCTTTTCATGTCTGAAGGCCTGTATTACTGTGTCATCTTTCCTCCCATTAAAACAGCCCTACACAGGATTGAAACCAAGTTATAGTTCTCAAATGTTTTTTCTCAGTATGTGAGATAACCACCCCTTTTAAAATGGCAAGTACTAGAAATTATGTTAAAGCTGAACAGATGAAAATTAAAGTATATCAGTGTCAACAGGAATAAGCACAAGTTGCTCTTAGGTTAGCTTCACTGGACAGGATCAGTGGGCATTAAAGGGAAACATAAAAGCAAAGAGAGACAAAGCAGAGCTTGCAACACTTAGGTGCCATTGGCTTCTTCTTTACTCCAAGGTGTTAAGCAAGGGCTCATACTGACATACGTAACTCTTATCCATGCCACTTGCTGCTCTTTCTGTAACTCAGAGCTTCTGCAGTGTCAAGCCCATGCGAGCCTCTTATCCCAGTGGCATCCCATGTGCTGTGTTTTTTTTTTTCTTGGAGGGGTTGAGGAGCTTGATGTACCACTATACCTGCCTTACAGGGGGAATTGCCCCTCAGCTTTGCCTCATTCCTTAGCTGCTGGATCTCATACAGCAACAGCCACAGTACAGCCCAGCAGCAACAAGGGATTTACCCTAGGGATGATATTAGGTTAGGTGCCCTAGGAGCAGCTTTACTTTGACAACATACTGTAGAATTTAAATATCCTAACATCTCATTTTTTACAGTTACATGGTAGTATCTTAGCTAAGTGGTAGCTTTAACTTGGAGAAAACAGGAACACGAGACTGGCGGAGTCACTGAGTTATTTCCCACTAGGACCCTGCCATGAGCATATCAACATCCACCTGAGCTGTCACCCCCCAAAACACCTACAGAGGGGCTCTTCCAGAACCTCCCCACCTTCGTGGCTATAACCAACCTGCCTATATTTGTTTACAAATTCTATGTTCGTTCAGCACCAATTTATAACCTTGATTCTCAGATCATTCTTTAAATGAGCTTCTCTCCCTTCTACCTTATGGCCCTTTATAAACAATTTTTCATCCTCCTTCAGGCTTGCTTTTTTTTTTTTTTTTAATGGACTGAAAAACATGTTCTAAGACTTCTTTTGTGCTGTCTGTCTTTGTCCTCTTAGCAGATCTCCTCTGCCCCTGTTTTGGTCTTAACGCATGATCCCTGAGCACAGACAAGCAGCACGTGTCCTCTCAGATGAAGACTTGCAGACACCTGTGCAGTGTAGCAGCATTTCACACTTCTCCTGTAGATGCCTCACCTTTACCTTTTTCATGCTGTTATTTACTTTAGTTCATTATAATTATTGTGGAACTAATACATTGTCCTTGTCTGATGTTATATCTATTTCATAAGCTCCCAGCTTTCACAGATTACTTAATGCTGAATAACTGTCTTTGCGTTCTGTACTACTGACCTTGGTCTCATTACTTCCCATCCCACCCTCTGCATGTTGTTAGTACTATTTGCAAAATCTCTGAACCCTCTTCCAGCTGATAGTCCCTGCTTAGAATGAAGTGATTAGTATCTCCTCAGAAGCCAGAAGTAGAATTCCTACCTCTGTTCAAATGACTAGTCCAGATGTAGTCTAACTGCATTACCTGATCATGTGAACAAGAATATTGTGAAATATTGGCAAACTGCTGCTATGCTTAGCCTATATGCCTGTGAGAAATAACAGTTGTGAAGATTTGCGTGTAGCCAGCGATGTGTGCTCAGTCTTAGCAGCTATCCCATTAATATTAATTAATAGATAGCACCTAAAGAGAACACATACCAGTGCAAAACATCTTTTTAGGGCAGACTTGTTAGATTTCTGGTGCATACATGAAACTTTATACAGATCCTTGAACTCATCATTACTTTATCTAAACTTGTTTACACGCCACCCAGGCATAGTGTCTTCAGGGCTGTCTGTGCTGGAGTCTCTCTTTTGGGGAGCAAAATGTGATTTTTATTGATTATTTATCACAGGCTTTCAAGAGATTCTCATGTAATTACTGAATAATTCAAGTGGGAAGGGGTCCTGGTTTGCAAGGCCTTGCCCAACCTCCTGTGCAAAGCAAGGTGAACACCACATTCAGACCAGGTTGCTTAGGGCTTCACCACAGCCAGGTCTGGACACCCCCCGCCTCCCCCCAGAATGCAGACTGCACAGCCTCTCCAGCAACCTGATGCACTTCTTGACTGTTCTCAGGTGGAGGCTTTATTATGTACGTAAATGCCTCCCTACTTCAGTTTACAATATTATTCCATTTTCCCCAAATCCTCTCCTCCTGGATTTTTGCACTACCTAAACCCAACAATTTCTGACAGGCTTGAAGATAAGGGACATCCAGCCTTCTGGTAAATACAGCCAGCACAGGTGGGATTGCCAGGGTAAATGGAAGCACAGCAAGCAGTGGGGAGAATGATGTGAGCTGGTGGGGGCGGGCGTGGGAGAGCTGCATTTCTACTGCAGTTGTGCAACACAGGTACAAATGGGAAAAACTTACAATGCCTTAACCAAGCAGCCAGAGGAAGATGTGAAACGAAGTTTACTTTCCCCCACAACAGACCAGTGTGGTATGCAAGTCATATGCAAAAAAAATTACCTTTCTGCTCGTTTCTTGAGCATGTAGTATAGGTGAGAGGACCAGGATTGCCCAGCAACTGTACTCGCACTAACCCCTACTTTCAGAACGCCTCTTCTGCTAGAGAAGCTGCCTTGCCAGATGGTTTGTGCTTCCTCCTCCCATCTCGGACAGAGCTGGCTTGCAGCAGGCTGGGAAGGAGCCCAGCACCGACAGCAGGGAAATTCCCAGCCAGGGGTATATCTCTGGAAGTGGTTCTTTAAATAAACTTTACAGTCTGTCCTGTCTGTAAAATTATTGTTCATAATTTTGATACTCTGTCAGATCAGCATAATAGACTGGCACAGCTTGTAAAATAAAATGCCAAGCAGAAAGGTAGTGTCCAAATCCATCCTTCAATTTGCAATGCAAAGTGTAATGCTTTACGGGAATCTGGAGGGCTAATGTAACAAGGAATGTATCCTCCCTCGAAGTGAAGGATTCATTTCAAAACACACTGATACTTTGGCGCAGAGCAGTGACTTCATCAGCATAGACAGAAATATGAAAAAATATTTTTTAGAAGCTATTACCTCTGGGCCAGATCATCATATGTCACAAATTTGGAGTAATTTGTGAGAGCTACATTAGCTTTTACCAGTTCCAAATCCACCTATTTCCCATGGTCTGGAGCATTATAAAATATTTCCAAATTTTATATTTCCTAATATTTTCCAAATGTTGTTAGAATTTTAGAGAAGGGGGATTATATTTTCCCTTTTCCTTTTTCCTGCCTTTTACCACTCAACGGTCTTTCATAAGGTTTTCTTCTTGATTTGACAGAGAGACTCTTTAATAAAAACAAAAAAACTGATCTACTTCTTGCTAGCCAATATTGTAAAATGTCAGTCAGGTGGGGAATCATTATAGAATTGGACATTAAAAATCTGTAGTTTTCTAAGACTAGAAAACCAGATATAAAATAAATGACAGGAAGGAAACTTTCTGCCCAGTACTTTGGAAAGTGGCTACCATTCAAGGCAAAGTTCAAAGTAAAAGCAAGGAAAAGTGGTTGTTATTAAATTCCATAGTCTTGAATAATTTTTTTCATTTTCATACTGACCACTTTCTTTAAATATCCACTTAGCACAACGTTAAATTATATACTTGTGACTGGGAAAAATAATATTCCTATACTAACATTTCATATTATTTCTGCAGTAGAGCTATGTTCTTATGGCTCAAAGTTTCACTGTAAGGAGTGAACCAGAGGCTCATAAGCCACATCTGTACCATCTCTCACAGCTGCGAGAAAGCCTGCACCACAAGCAAAGACCATCTCACTTGGGTACTGCTCAACACAACTTCTCATTTGGACCTCAGCTTCTTACTTGGGGGGGTTATTTCACCACAGAGTGAAGTCGATGACTAATTAGCATTTACACATCATAGGCAACAGGAGCACCAGGATGTGGGAAATGTGGGCAGATTCACCTCAGCACAGGAGCAAAACCCAGAGTTGGGGTTTTGCTGACTTATACTCCGAAACCCTCTCTCCTTTTCCTGTTGATGTTAGTTGTGTAAAATATCTGTGCCTGTGTCGCAGCACTCTCCAAACTAGCCAGCTGCAACAAGGTCTTTTACCATCACACACCAACATACTCTTCATGCCAGTGCCTCTGCTACCTTCTCCTAGTCTCTCCTCATCCAAGGCATGTTTACTCTCTCTTCTCTTTGCTTCTCCCTCCTTTCTCTTCCTCGGCTGTTCTCTCTTCATTGGCCAGCCTCTTCACAGAACCAGCCACAGCTGCACCTTGTCTACACCAGCCAACCCACCACCCCTGAAGCCAGCCCCCAGTTGTATATTATCAATGCTAATTAACCCAGCTCCATTCATCTACATGCCTGCACAATATTCAGAGAGAATATGAACAAGTTGAAGATGTGAAGCTGCGTTTCTGAACTATGAGCTGTATGTACCCAAAAATAGCCAGTAAATGGATTGTTTTTAAAAAAATCTTACCCTTTTGACTCAGTTTTCTTCTGAACAGGCTATTTTCAAAACAGTCATTAGTAATCTGAGAAATTACTTTACTGAATGTCTTTGAAAATTAACCTGCAAAATATCCCTGTTTTCCATAGTTGCTGTGGCAACTATATCTTTGAAAAATAATCAGTCACTCAACTAAGTATGACACATACTTCATAAAACCATACTGGCCGTCTCTAATAAAGTTATGGTTTCTATTTTGTTGCCTTACTGAATCCTTTTAAAGCATTTACAGTGGTACCCAGACCACCCATGCATGCTGGCTTATTGCTGCCTCTTCCTAATCACACATACCGTGATTTCCTAGTACACCCACATTTCCTAGTCCCTGCAGGTGTTTATCACATGCCTGCATATGTTTATCAGTAGAGGCATCATTCATTTTCACTCTTGCTTCCTTCGAAACTCAATGGTGAGAGCTAGCCACAGGCTACTCCTTCAAGCTCTGCCTAGCTCGAGGGCTTCTAATCTTTCACAAGCCCCTGGGAAGGTATTTGCTTAAGATGGAATTCCTCTCCTGCTGCACTTGAGGACCTCTTGCCTGTGGTGTGTGGCTCTGCTCACCTTGGCACTGTAAAGTCTAGAGGGAAGAGAATAGCTCAAGCTGAGCAACCTCTTAGGTGAAATTCACTTCTACTGCTCTTTTGCAGATTTTCTGTGCTTAGAATTTCCTATATGTTAATCTGTAATCAAAATGTTTTGCTAATCAAGACCTGGGAATACCTCTTGGCACTCCACCTGCCCATGGGGCGGTTTTACTGGGGCCGCAAGAAGCAAAATACAGAACTGTAATGAGGTGAATTCAGTTGGAACAAGTGCCAAGATGATCCGATCTGGAAGGAGGTAGCTCCTGGAGTAAGGGACATTGAAGCATCGTTCCATCTCATGTTGGGTATTTGGCTAAGAACCCAAAGTTAGAAATGCTGGTGGTGTTTAACCCATGGCTGTGGGATACTTCCCAGTATGCAGAAGGTAGACAAGTGTGTTCCAGCCATTCCCTGGTCTGGGCAACTGAAGGACCAGACCCACTGTGAGTCAGGAAATTTTGCTGCTGCGCAGTTACACAGAGATCCCCTGTGTTCATATATGTGAGAAAGAGCCAGGTGCTCAGAGCTATTCAGATTTTAGGTAAACTGTTTTCTAGAATAATCCATCTCTTCACTGGGAACTGAGGTCAACTAGTGAAGCTGAACCCTTAACTAAGAAACTTCAGGCTAGTTGCCTAAATTTATGTGGAATGTATCCAGGCTCTAACACATACACTAATTCTTCTGGGTAGCTGCAGACACAGCAACATTCATTATTTCCATGAAAGCACTTGCTAGTCAATCTTTTCCATACAATATCTGCTGGCAACACAGAAGTGTGTGCTTATAATAACAAGACAGCAGAAATTTCAGACAAAGATTTGAATAATATGTTTTGCAGCACTTGGTCAGGCTTGTTAAACCGAATTCAATATATATATATATAAAGTTGCTCTTTTTTGGAGGTCTGCTTCTCTGTTTTTTAAGGGCAATTATCTTAAAGGATAAGTTAATTTCTTTTACATGCTACTAACCATGAATACATCTAAAAATACTATTACCATTTGCATAGTTCTGTTGATAGAAACTCTTCTAATCTTAACTTAGCCCTACGACTCTGTGGCTTGACTTCAGCCTGACTTGTTCCTCTAGCCACTTCTAGCCTTCACCTCTCAAAAAAGATGACACTACCTGTCTTCTGTACTGGGGCTTAAAGATTTTGCCTGTTCCGCTGGTGATCAGGTTCCCTACTGATACCATGTATTCCATATGGACTTCAACCTAGTTGGGACTGATAATCTCATTGCTACTTGAGGTAACTCCACTGCAGCCATAAAGTTGTTCATACCATGTCTTTGAGGTACTGAGAACAATCAAAAATTTTGCTACCAGCAAAAGCTGCAGCTGACCACAAGTGCACACAAATAAGCAGCAGCTTGGCTTCCTGCACATGTACAGAAATTGCTGTAATTGCATGAGCGTACATAACTCATTTCAGTGTATCCTGCTAAAAGCTGACTTCAGGATTCTTTCATTTTGAACTTTCCAAACATTTCACAGTATTACTCCTACCTCCTCATCCAAATGTTTAAGTCCCTGTACATTCAAATATCGAATCTTATTTCTCATTCTCAGCTAGTAATTCTCAACTCTTTCTAAAGCCCTCTTGAAATATTAGTGTTATTGTGAATACTCTGTCATAAGTATTACTTTGTGGATTACATTGCCAAAATACATTTGTGATCTGTCTGAGCTTAGCCGAGTAAAATCCAGCCATTAATACACATCTGCTCACAGCTGAGCAAAATTCTCTGTTGGAACTATGCAAGATAAACTTTATAACTAGCTATTGTGATAAGTGTTTTCTATGTGTGCTTCGTGTTTTATTTACTCCTAGACACTGGGTCCTGTGGATCTGTGTCCCTGATTGGGATGAGACACTTGCTCTTGGCTTCTTTGGAGCTCAGTGAATCAGTTCTGGTAAGGCAGGTTTTTACACCATGGCAGCAGTTTTGAAAACTATCTAGTATCTGAGAGGATCACAGCTCATGTTCTTGGCAGAGACATGGCCTGAACTGGTGCATATGTCCTGGCACAAAGCTGTTCAGTCTGGCCAAATCCACTCTTGGGCTTGCAGAGGGGAGGTGACGGCACCATCAGCAGGTTTCTTCTGCCAGCCTCCTTGCTTTGCCAGCCCAGGTGACTGGGTTGAACCCTTCCACAGATGTCTCGGGAACACAACCAAGCATTGCTGTCATGTGCATGATGAATAAGTAAGTTATATTGTACCAGCTGACTAGTAGTAATGGTCTGTGTAGGCATTTCTACCTTGCTGCACCTCTTAGATAATATGACTGAGTTTATCCCTCAATAAAATACCCTTCACCAAAAAAAGTACAAAGTTATACATTTTCTGTGGAGAAAGAGACAACCTCATGTGAGACATTGCCTTAGACTGACATGTTTTGTAAGTCACGTACCTCAACTTTGAGAGAGTTGCATCACTTTATATTTTTAGTTTTATGTATATTAAGGTTACGAGCATATCTAGTTTTGTTTCTGTATATCACAAGCCTTTACATTTTGCTATCACACCTGTTCCATCAACCTTTGCGTGGTTAAAAAGACATTTCCAAATGTCCAAATTGTATCTGCTTTGCTTGAAGGGCACCAGGAGAAGAAACGCCCGTTTGCATTGTCTGTTTGCTAGAGCAGCCAGTCATCCCTCCTGCTGAATATCTGTGCCTTTGCTTCTGATTTTAGTCTGTCTTCCTGCTGTTCTCAGACCTTGGCTCTAATGCTCTTCAGCTCTGAGGAGAGAGGGCTCCCAGGCTCTCCAAGGCCACTGCCTCCAGCCTGCTGTCACGGTGGGCAATGTAGTTCCTTCCCCACACTAACAGATCGGACAACCCATCTCTGCAGGTCTCTCACTGTGAGGAATCTTTCCCCAGGCCTTCAGCAATTTCTCTGATTTTCTATGCTTGCCAGGTTTTAATAACGTCTTTAAAAAGTGCTCAGCAAAGCTGGGGGGAATATTCCAGCACAGGTCTCACCAAGGACCCTCCTTCCTTCATGTGAAGGTACTTGGATGGCTGTTTCAGGCTAGTGATGTTTCAGGCTGAATATAGAAGTATGCTAATGGAAGGTGGGGCTAATCCCTGGCAGATTAAGAGCTTCCTTCGTTCAATGAACTAAAGCACTTGGCCAGATTGCTCCCACTGCCATCACTGCTGCCTTCTGTCCTCCGGTTTTTGCAAATCCTGCGTACATCACATGCCCAGCCTTGCCAGATGGCTGCAGCCCAACTCTGATGTGCTCAGGTGGCTTCACTCCTACCTCCTATACCTTTCCATGAATAAACAAATAAGGAAAGCGTGGCCTGGAGCAGGATGCTGCATTGCCAGTAGTGTTTTCAAACACACGGTTGTGCTGGCTCCAGACCGCTGCACGCTGGTCAGAGTGTGCTGGGGGAATGCAGCCTTTTTTGCAGCTCATCTGTGGGCAAGTTACAACTTCCCAGGCTTTATTCACTGTTCTAAATCAGGTTGAGAGCTGCCGCTTCCAAGGGGTGTAAACAGCAGCCAGAAGTGCTCTATTTCCCTTGCCTGTGTGCCAAGAGGTCCCACCAGGGGAGAGGGGGAGGAGGGAGGGAAGGGAACGGAGGTCCATCACAAGGAGGAGGTTGGGAATGTCTGCCCGACACAGGGATGCTTGGGGAGCTCAACTCAGCTTCTGCACTGCCTGGAATTAATTTATCTGTTATAGTTCAGCATTGCTTCTGGAGACTGCTCAAACCAGTAAATATTGTAGCCAGCGACCACAAGGAACTTGAGCAAGATGGAATTGGGGTTCATCTTCTGCCTCAGATGGGTGTTGGTGGAAAGGCTGTACTACATCTCTTCTGGTACCTGTCCCCAGTCTTCCTCTGCCCACCTTTCTGAGTCAATTCAGCAGTCTGCTTGTGGATATCATGTATTAGTCCAAAACCTGTGGCTCAGGCAGTAGGCACAGCCTTCTTATTCATAGCAGTGCCCAGTGGCCCCCAGCCTGTCTCCTGGGAGGACCACATGGATCCAGGAGGAGTGCTGTGTCCTTCTTTCCGCATAGGAGTGGTGCACACAGGACACTGCTGATTTTCAAAAGGCCATGCATATGCAGTGGCTGCTGCCCCAGTAACAGAGGTGTTGCAGAAGTCCAAGTCTGAATGAAGGCTGACATGCATCCAGACTTGAGGAAGACATCTTTTTGTGAGTGAGAGAAGGCAAACTTTCCAGGAGATAAGGTATCCTGTAAGGTCCTTTGTAGGGAACCCAGCAGGCTGACTGTGCATGTGGGAAGTGCCATTTTTTGAGAGATGGGGCACTGTCTGGTGGCACTTCTCATGGATGTGTCAGTAAGATGTCTGTCCCCAGGGGTTCTGTGTGAGCCCCACCTTGACAGGGACCCGGACCCCCTGTTGTGCCTGCACCTTCTGTAGAACCTAACAGACCCTTCCTGGCCCTTCCTGCAGGTGCCAGATCTCCAACACCAAGAGGAAACTAGAGCTGTTCTTGGTACCATGCCACAAGCCCCTGCATGCCTGGGTCCTACCAAGCCTTCCCCCGCTGGATAAGGAGAAGAGCTATCATCCCAAGGAGAGTTACTCCCAAACCTTGTTCCATGCTTTCTCCACAGAATTAGTGCCAGGCAGGGGCGGGGAATCAGTGGCAAACAACCCCCATGGATACCATTTCCACATGGTGTCTCCAGCATGGGCAGTGTCGGTCTGATACTATCATTCCTTGACTTCTATCAGCTGTAGGGCAGAGCGTCCTGTCTGCTCTTCTGCAGGTGGTGATAATGAGTCCTTCAAACAACTGCATGCAGCACTTTCTTCCCCTCACCATATGTCTCCAAGCTGCTGTTTCACCAGGTGCCCTCAGTGTCTAAGACAGAAAACAGCGTGGTCTTGTCCCCTCCGTTTTGCTGGTAATATTATCCCCGAAGGCTCTATACCTGTAAGGGTCGCTACGTGCATTTGGCTTGGATCCCTTCCCATGTCAGTAATAAAGCGCAGTCTCCCTTGATCTTTGCTTTTGAGGAACGTTTCCTCAGGCAACCCTTGCCCCCGAAGCAGGATGGTCTGTGCAGCACCCCGCTGTAGCTGGCAGCTCCCAGGCCCCGGTGCCAGCCCCACGCAGCCGCGCCAGTCTTGCCTTCGTGCCCTCCTGCGCCTTGAGCACCACGCACTGCCCCGCTCGGGGAAACTGCCCTGGTGCTGCCACCCCGGGGTGGCTGGCACACTGCTGCGGGGCATCAAGGGAAACACTGCTGCAGGAGCTGCTGCCACCCTGCTTCCCGCCCCGAACAGCGCGACAAGCTGCGGGATAAAACGTGTTCATCACCTCTAGAGCTGTACAGTCAACTCAGGACCCATCAACCCTGACTCACCCACCCTGGGCTGCACCGCAGCCGTCCCTGCCTGCAGGCACTCACTACGTCAGCTGTAATGACAACTGAAACTGGCCCCATCTTTTTATGAAAACCTTTCCCCCCCTCCCGAAATGAAGTGGCACATGTCTCATAAACCTTCCTCTCTTGGCTCTGGTGGGAGATATCTGTCAGGGCACAAAGACAAGAGGAATGCATGCAGGCACAGATGTACACCAAAGCAGATACAACTGCAGAAAAAAAGGGGGGGGGAAACTTGGCTAGGGAACAAGTATTTTTAATAGTGTTCCCTTTAACAGAGCCTAAAGAGAAGTAACACTTCATTTTACCTTTTCTATTAAAGCAAAGAGCTCACCAGTGTCAGTTGTGTGCAGGTGCTATGCACAGTGGGAAACAACCCAAACCAGCATGTGTTCTTTGAAATATTTCTTTTAAACAGACACTAAGTATTTTCAGCTTTTGGAGAATGTGGCTCGAAATAACAAGTAGATAAAATATCACCATGCTGTGTGAGGGAGGACGGTGCAGTTATCTTCTGTGATTTCATACTAATATTTAGCTATCCTATAGCACTCTCTCTGCTGACCCCGCTGTGTAAACACTCAGTAATTAACCAGCACACTCCCTGCCAGGCAACAGGTAGGTAATATTGCTCTTACCGTCCCCGGGATACAGATTAGGAATTTAGACAGCGAGACGACAAAGCTTATCCAGACCCACTCAGGAAGCCTGTGGCAAAGCGGAGAGCAGGATCAGCTCCTGCAAGACATGTTTGCTTTCCCCCTGCTCTGCCTTTAATGTTATAGTCCAGAGACACGTAAGACTTGAATACGGCCCTGAGCGGAGAAGAGTCCACCTGCAAAAACTCCTAAAGCTGTTTCACACCACTGACAGTTTCTGGAGCAGACGAGGCTCAGAGGGAAGCCGCGGGAGTGCCGTAAATCAGGGCTGAGGCATATTGGCAGAGCTTTGTGGGAAAGCTTGCCTGGGGTCTGCCTGTTACTGCTCGTTTTTCTCAACGCTTTTGGTGCTTCTTGTTCTTTATGGCTAAGCACTGACCCCGGTCACTCCATGCTCATCATTTATTAATTGTCCGGTTTAATTATCACATGTTGGTTTGGTCGCGGAGGGGGCGTGCAAACAGAATATGAACATCACACTTATTTACTGCAGAGGACAGCTGCAGATTCACCACTGGAAGAATGGCTTGTGAACTTCCGACGGCCCGTTGTGCCCCAGCAGGGGCATTGCCCCTCACCTGCGCGTCATGAAGGAGCTGCACATCTCTCTTGTTTCATCTCGTTTGCATGTACTGCCACCAGAAGCAGCAAACACAATAACGCAGAACGGTTCTCAAAAAAAACCCTCCAAACCGAACACCACCAAACCCGGAAATACTACACATGTAAGGATTAACTTCTCACATTTTGCACTTGATTTTGCTTTAAGCTTTGAGTGATGAGGAAGCAGAGGTCATGGACCACTGAGATTATTTTCACCACAGGAAATTATGTGAAGCAAAAGGCAATCTTCATGAGGAAATTCGTAAAGTCTTGTTAAAACTTCAATTCTCCTTAAGGACGGCATTTTTTTCGGCAAGGATGGCAGCAAACGGGAAGGTACTAAAAAGCACTACCCTGTTTTTCCCATTCTTCTCCTGAAGGAATCAATAGATGCAACTGGAGAGACAGTTAGTAAAAAGCAGGTTTAGGGAAAGAAACAGCATTTTGCTGGCACAATATTCCAAAAGTTTTGGCTTGGCTATTGAGTGACACTTGTAGTTTCTTCAGTTTGTTGCATGGAAACTGTGTAAGGCCAGTGTTTTTCATAGCCCAACAAGTTCTTATTCCCTTGCATAAAAAACATCCACTTAAACTGCAGCAATATTGCCACTACTTCTAAAGCAAGCTGTGCAGTGCAGTCCTGACTGTCACAGCTCAACATCTATTACAAAAATCAAACTGCATGTTATTCCAGGTGCTACCATCTTGGAAACAAGGCACAAGGGGACCAAAAAATGTGTTTCAGAACTTAACATGAGGCCTACAATTAGATTTTTTTATTGAATCTAGTTATCGCAAACTGCTTTCAACCGAAGTGCACTTTCAAACCCGTATTTACTGTTGAAGTAATGTATGCTCTCGGAGTCAGTAGAGGAAAATAGTGCAGTTTAATTGGCAGTGTAATTTCTTGTAACTGAAATGTTTTATTTAAATCAGCACCATTTTGCAGAGATGAGCATTTGAAGAGATACTGCAAATGTAAGTGTGCCGGATAAAGTTTCTCCGTGGAAGCCTGCTGTGTCATATACAGGCAACGCAACACGTACATCCCAGCTCAAGTGCATACAGGTACACATGCATGGTGCAATTCAGAATTTCTATGTAACTCAGGCAAATTGCCATGGTCCTGTTTTCCAGAGTTATCTAGCCCTTGTATCTTCAGCTGACTTCAGTGGGGTTAACTCTGAAAGCGAAAACATCTCTTTAGCTGGAATTTTAAAGCAGTCTGAAGGAACCACACAGACCATATGCCAAACTCTCCTGAAAATGAGCTTTCAGTTCCTAGATTTCCCCCTGCAAATGGGAGCAATGACGTTACTTTTTTCCTAATGTTCACCTGTCTCTTTTGCATGTTCATATAATGCTTATCCCACCTCATCCGAACACTCCAGGGGTTACTCTGATTTGAACAGCACAGCACATACCAATCCAAACAGGGCAATGCCAAGCTCCTGGCTATTGTCTTGCGGACCTCAGCGTTACAGGAGAACAGTCACCGACCGACACTGCACAGCAACTCCTGGAATGGCTCTCAGCGTCAGATCAGCACCCCAACATGTCACTGCCAGCTGGAAAAACACTTCTGGCCTGTTCAAGGATGTTAGGAGACTCAGTCCAGCCCAAATATTCATGTGGAGACTCCTTTTCCATGAGATCATGGCAGTTTAATTATTAAGTGCAGAAAGAGAGTTAGATGTTAGGAAATGCTGAATGCCATCTAGTTCTGGGTTTGACCAGAGTATACAACACATATATGCACATACACATATTACATTGGCAATTTTCAGTATTACAGCACTTTTGAGATTATCACCAGGAAAATCCATAAAATAATCATAGCTGGGACTCCTTAAATTAACTGTGTGTTGGGTCCTTATCAGTTTCCTTGGATTTTTATCTTGATCACTGGGATTTCTCTGTGGTCAGATCTTCACACATTAATTTCAATGTATCATTGACAGCATCTACTTTTTATGCAGTCCTTGCCATTTCCAGTCACAGACTGGCTTGGAAATGCACAATGATATTAATATTAGACATACACCTTAGCAGCACAATGTGCCTTTGATCTTAAATGCATAGCTCTAGGCTGGAATATGTGGAAAATTGCTAACTCCGGATCTGTGTTGAAAGAACATGAAACTGTTGTGGTATTTACAGTTATGTAAACTTCATCTACCATATTAGCAGTATATGTTGCAAATGTAATATTGACACATTATGGAATAAACAGTAGAAAGTCCATGTGAAAGACGTAGTACAAAGGAAAGAAAAGATAACCTTCACCCCACCCCTGCCAGGGCAGACTTCTTCAAAATGGCAGAAACAGGGAATGTGGGTTAGCAAAGACAAGAGGCCACAGCCAGGCTGCTGGGGCATGTTTTATTTCAGCACACCCTCAACACATCCCTCCATCCACCCTCACACTGACACCTGGCAGAGTACAAGGAAGATGTCTGTGATGTCTCCTTTCTCTTAGGGAGGATAGGTTAGAAATAAAAACTACCTTCCTCTGTGATACTTCCAAGGGTGTAATGATTTTCACAGTTTACCAAATGATAGATCTGATGGCTTCTCCTCAGGCATCATGCCAGGAGACCTCACTGCTAGGACATTTCTCTTTTTACTCCACCTGTCGCTGATTTCCAAAGGTTTCATTGTGATCCTAGGCAGCAACCACTAGACTCCCTCGAGCAGTGATAAAGGGCTCCATTCCTCCGTGCATTCAGCGTGGGTCCAGGGCCAGCCCAAACATCACTGCTAATCCTGTGGTTTTAGGAGATCCTAGATAGCACTTGTGCAGCATTTGCTATTTCCAACCCAGCCGCATGGGCTAGAACACAAGCTTTGTAACTATTTTGGCAGGAAGAATAAAAACTCAGATCTTTTCCAGGATGGTGTCGGTATGACTGACTGTGTGTGTTTCTTTTCTCTTGTTACAGTAGGGAATACCCCCCACCCCTCCAACCCCCCCCCCCACAACCTCCCTTTATTCATAGTCCTTGGCCAACACTGACCAGATTGATCAATGAGTAGAAACCCCATTCCAATGTAAGTCAGGCAGAAACTGGTGTAATGTCATAAGAAGTCCAGTCCTTTATCCTGAATACTGGTGCAATCACTTTCACCATAATGAAACAAAGCGCAGGAGGTCAGGACAGGTAGGAGAGGAGAGAGAAACATCCCAAGCATTGAGATGAGCATTCAAGGTGAAAAAGTGAGTGACTTTGTAGTAAGCCCTGCAGCTGTTTGAAGTGGCTTCACGTATCCTTCTCTGCCTCAGCCCTCTCCATCATGTGTAGTCTTTGCTTTGCTAAAACATGTATTTAGCTCTCTGAAACTTTACAGTTTCTGTCTATAACCTCAGTTAAGTCTCTGGCTTATTGCTGAGGTAGGTAGGGACTTCACTCTCAAACCAGGGAAGTCAGGACTGTGCTGAGCATCTTATCCTGGAAGAAAGCCTCTTGCAGCACTTCCAGGGGGAAAATCACCTCCCTGAAAACTGACAACTGCACCTTTGCTGTGACAAGCTATTGCTAGGTCATATCTGACTTGTTACCTATTATCTTCCCTAAATCTTCATAAATTCAATGACTTCCAAATATTTCCTGCCTGCCGATTATGCAGGTAGGATGATTTGTGACGAGATATATTAGTTTGTGCTGTTTTCTCAGTTGAGTCTAATTGTGCTGTTTCTTGCATGTATTTCCAACCTTGAAAGTCCCTTTGGAGAAAGGATTTCTGTGTTTTCACCTGTCTACACATGAGGAAGACTAAGCAAGCACCCAGGGCAGAAATACAGGAAGGAGAAAAATAATCAAGGTTCTCAGTTCTCAGGTCCCATTCATTTCATATGCACGGTGCAGCTTGCAGTGGGAGATTGGTACCAAGCATGCATGCAGAACAGCACTGATCCCTGAGACAGAGGGACGGGAGAGCTGCTAATGCATTACCACCCTCCAGTAATTTAAGAAAAAATTGTTAACCACTTCAACATGCTGGTATTTTATATATATAAAAATTATATATCCTTTTATAGTGTAAATAAAGTCATTAAATAAAATCAGGATCTGTTCTAATCCCTGCAGACTTCCCTCCAACTCAGTATATTGCTGTTTACCATTAACATTTGTTTCCAATCTTTTATTCAGTTTTCAATCCACATAATAAAGTTCAAGTCCATGTAAACACTTCAGAGTCTAATAGCAAAGAATTTACCAAGTGCTCTCATCAGTGAGATATTACGGTGAAACCATCCAGATACTGCAGTGATCTGCTTTAAGATCACTTTCTATCACATACACACATGCACACACATACACTTCTTTTTTTTACATAATTTATACATCACTTTTGTTGCTCTGAAATTGCATTGTTGGCAAACCAGTGATTTGCTATCAAACCCAAAAAATTTCTTTGCTGCTATACACAATAATAATGATTTGAAGAATAGTTTCTCTGGTAGTCAGGATCAATGCATCTTTTAATCTCCAAGAGAAATCTTAATAAAAAATATGTATCTCCTGTAATTTATCAAATTTTAAAAAATTAAACAGCTTGTATATGAGACAGTGAAAAAGATTTACCCAAGTGTTCCCCATCACACAGGAGGTGTTTAGTGTAGGAGATTTACTTAAGTAATGAATAATTATTCCCTTTCTAGACTGCCAAAACATTTCAGAAGGCCATTGCTGAGAAATACAGCTACCTTATGGAATTAAAAATTTTTTTTCAGGCGACCTTAAAACTATTTAGTGTGCTTTAGGCCACAACTTTGGTTAAACACGCACAAAAAGTTTGGTCACAATGATCAAGATGTTCTGCTGGACCCCAGAGGCTTTGAGAAGAGCCTGGGTTATTTTCTAGCTCTGAATGAACATACTTATGACATTTCCAGCTTGGGTCGGTTTCAGTTTGGAAAATGAGTGGAGTTCAAGAGTTCTGAATAGACTTCGTTCTGTGATTTTTTTCAGTATTCGGAAGTTTACCGGGTTGAAACTCACACGGATCAAAACCAAATAAAATGTTCCCATGAACTCCTGTGAAGACTGAATTTTTGGCAACTCTGCTGAAACCTAAAACAAGCGTGAGAGAGCTGCAATCGACAAAAATTATTCATTAACATTTTCACTATATATGGGTCTGGTTTATTTATATCAATATTTTCTATGCGTTAGGATGTATGAGCTGTTTGCCTGTTATTCATCATCAAGGAATCTCTGGGCAAGCACCAGGGCCTGAGTGTCCATCTTCTTGTGCCCTTATTGCAGAGGTGCTGAGTTCCTGCTGATCCCACTGTACTGAGAGCTGTAAGCCTGTCCCACCAACAACTGCGAGACCACTCGTCATGAAAAATGTAGAAATATTGGTTTGATTACTCTTTGTGTCAAAACTGCCCAATTTGTAGTTCCTGCAGACTTTGTTGAAAGGCTTCAGGCACGTCTGCTTCTGTGTAATCTGAATTACAACCTCCTGAGATGATCCCAAGGCTTCCATGGCAGCTCAAAGCAGACCAAACCAGGCTGTACTAAGCCACTTGAATTTAGTTCTAATATGAAATGGAGAGGATATTCCCAGATAAAATAACAATGAAAGATTCTTTTTCTTTAGAAAAATGGTTACAGATGATCTGCATTCATAGCACAACCAGCAACAAGAAAGAAAGATCTGAAGTAATCAAGTAATTATAAATACTTTTGCCACCATTACACTTACCCCTGTTTCTACTGTTCTGTCAAGGTAAGAAAGTCTCCCAGCAGGAGCAAGCATGTGCCAAGGTGGCACGAAGGGGCTCGGTGCAAAGGACGGATGAGCCTTTACTCATCTCAGTCCTCTTCGCCGTGTCTGTCTCTGACCTTCCCTTCAGCTTCTCGCATCTAGGTTTCTCCCCCCTCGCCCGAAGAAAGAAAAATGTGCAGATGGGTATCATAACTCTGTGCGAATGGTGCCTTTGTGAATAATTGGACTTCAGGAATGAGAAACAAAGCTGAACGTGTCCAGCTCCCAAAGTCCTCAAGAGGCACCTCTCTGGCAGAGTTATAGTTGCCCCAAACAAACCTTCCAAAGGTTGTATTAATCAAAGGTTCCCATATTTTAACCAAGAAGGGAAAAATAAAGGAATAGCAAAATCTCTGCAGAGCATTTTGCATGTAAGTGATGATCCCGTTAGCGAGCTGGAGAACTGTTCTCAGAGCTACCCCTGGAGCATTCCTGACCTGGAATGCAAACCGCAGTAATCGTGTGCAATAGCAGTCAGGAGGAAAAAACAAGTCATTCCCACAAGAGACCATCTATAGCCACAGGAAAACTACATAACATTGTGAGTAAATAACTCGCTGGCTGGGGCTGACAGTTTTGCTTTGTCTAACAGGAGGGGGCACACAGTCACATGCGAATTGACAGCTGCTTCTGGGGTGGAAGGGCTTTCCTTCGCCGCACTGAGTGTGATGGATCAGTACTAGGGCAAGAATGGCGAATCCATGTTTCCACACACAAATAGCTGCTTCAGGGAGGTTTTTAAAAATTCAAGAAGAGAAGAAAAAATGTTGTGCAGGCTGCCCTGCTGCAATTCTCATATGCAAAGAAGTTCTGAGAGTATAGGTCATCTGCCTTGTCGGTAAACTAAGAAGCCTGGAGAGAGGAGAGAGACTAATACCGTGTGAGGTACAGAAAAGTCTCTTAACTGTAGAGTCTCAAAGCAATATTATCTTGGATGCTTCCCTCTCTGTTCCCTTGTTTATGTTTCTTAGTCAACTCACAGCCTGTTTGCCCAGTGTTGTTCCAGTATAATGCAGAAATATTTGAAACGAGGAGCAAACAGGGTTACTGTAACAGCAAGGCTCAAGTATCTGGAAAGCAGGACTTTTTTTAAAGTCAGAGGGTATGCTGAAACCAGCAGTTTCTATTTTGCAGTTTTTGTGTCTCAGAGCTGGCTGACCACGCTACTGGCACATGGCACGGTAATAACAGCTACGGGGAGTGGTATCGCCATCTGGGCCCAATGGAGCTAGGCTGATTTCCCCCACCTGAGAATGTGATCCATAATCCATCACAGGTGGATTTGGCTAGAACTAGGAAGTAGCAAGATGAGCACAAATAAAAAGCAATGGTAGCAAACTTACCACAACCTCTTCTGCATTTAATGAAAAATTGCTTTCAGACTTTTGCAGTTTCTTTTGGCGTCTGTCTTTTCTATTCCCCCTCCCACCCCTTTTTTTTCCATTGTTATTATTTTTTACTTTGCTTGTCTTTGCTGATTGGGTACGTTGCTCGTTCCTGTTGCATGGTATTGATGCAACATTTTTGTAGGTGTTCCGCCTCGGGTGCACCTGGGTCCCTGCCGCAGAGCCTGGCCCTTGGGTCACTCTGCTCCTTATTCTGTTGAAGGAAAGCCATTCCATACAGCTCTCTCCCTCACATATGAAGACTGGACCTGGGGCACTGCTACCACCCAAGGCTGTCATGTTTAGCTAGCTGGGAGTGGGGCAATTTTCCACTGGTCCAGCCAAACAAATCCTTATGAAGACACAGAGCATACACAGCGCCTGTACGTATGCACAGAGGAGATGATCTAAAAGTTTCCTGTTGCTGTAGTAGAGCTACTAAATGTAAATTGACAGAATGCAAAGAATATTATCATGGAAACATCAGCAAGCAGAGTGGCCTGTGGGAAAACATCACAGGAAAAGGAAAAAAGAGTTCCCCTCCACATTTGGAAATCTGGATGAAGTGCTAAGCTGCAGGGGTTGGATCTTGAACCAAATGTCAGTGCTTCAGGTCAGTGACCTTACCTCTACAGTATTTTATTGGTAGTGTGATAGATAATTTATAGCTTAAAAAAATGCTGGAAGGACATACTCTTTCATGGAACATATGTTTTGGATTTGTACTATGTCCATTATTCTTGTTTCTGACAATCTGTAATAAGTCTATATAAATTCGTTACTGAATTGCCATTCTCTAATAGATATACAATATTTCCATTATTTGATGATATTGTTGTCACAGGGGTACATATGTCAAGTCCAAAAGCTCTTATGAAATGTATGAGTATGTGCCAGGATTTCACTTTGACATACAACCTTTAATTTTAAATACAATCATATAAGCAATAAAGCGTCAACATTTCAGCTTGGATTCCTTGTAATAATAGCTTTTGGTTTATTTCCTTCTTTTAAATAAAATTGACACTGACAGCATATTGGCAAGTTAAAACAATCCTGTTATTACAAGCATTTAATCACAATAAAAAGGAAATAATGTGTTTTTTTTAAAAATATTCCTTTGAAGAATTACTGCCTGGTTACCTCATAATATCTTTATCTCTTAGCTATTCCCTGCCAAGCCTGTGTTTCATTCCTCTATCTGTGAAGAATGTAATTTCTTCCCCAAGTAGAAGCAGAATTTCTTTCAGTGGCTGCAAAATTCTTTCCTATTTCTGCTGCTCTTGCAAGGAGCTCCAACAATGATTTATCATGGGATGTGGGTTTTAATTATTACCATAATTTGTTTTGACGTTAAAACAATCTGTAAGCCTGTGTCCGTTGTTTGGCCAAATGTGACTGTTTGTATAAGCAACAAGTTGCCATTTCCTTCATGCTGGCAACACTGAGTTCCTGTGGCCTGGATAAATTGGTGCATCATCTGCTCCCATATAGGTCAATGGGGCTTTGCCATCAACTTGCAGGGGAGAAGAATCAGGTTCCAGGTAAGAAACAGCTGAAAGGGTTGCTTTTTGCACATTTTTCTTTACTGAAAGCTAATTCTTTCATGAGATTCAGGAAAAATCATACACAAACTTTGCTTCTTTCATTATGCTGTCCTAGCAGCAAAGGGTCACTGCTAAAATGTTATGTCTCCTAAAGACTGCCAAGGTTTGTCATTAAGCACAATCACTTGGGAATGGTCCAAACACTAATACTTTTATATTCAAGATAATGATATTTTCAGTCAAGCGATATGCAATTTTTGCCAAATCCAGGCAATGCAAATACAGCTTCTCTTTGGTCGTATTGGCGGGACCTGTATTGCATGGCAGGTGTCCTCCACAGCTTTGGTCCCCTGAGAGGTTGCTTTGGGACCCTCCTGGAGCATTTCGAAGCTCCCTCTTGACTTCGAGCCTGGGTTTCCTCTGCAGAACTAGCCAGAATTGCCTGGAAATGGTGCACATCTGAGTTTCGTCCCAGCAGGAGAAACACTCCTGGATCCCACGTTGCAGAGGAAGAATTTATCATTGCCTATTGCCATTATTCTGTTACTGTGTTCATTTTATGACAAACCATAACAAAGCAACAAGCAAATGTTCAGTCTTGCCATTGTTTGTAGTGTATCTTTCAAACATAATTTGTTACTTTCATTTTTCAAAAATCAAGGTCTGTGACATGGCTGTTCTCCTATTTCCAAGCCAAGCATTAAGTTTACGTGTGCAACAAACACATTGAAATCATAATCACTCATCCTAATGCCATCAAAGTCAGCAATTCCCCATCAGCCCAGAAGGAAAACAAGAATGGTCTGCTCCAGTGTTCGACAGAACTGTACCTTCTACTAGTAATAAAAATTCTTTGCATGTGTAAATTGCATTTCATGCAAAGATCCCTGTGTGCATTACAAAGGTTGAATTATCATTATCCTTATTTTACAAATGGCCTGCCAGTGTCACAATGAAAACCATTATATCATTGTTCCTTCAGCTAGATCTTTTTAATCACTAGTGGCCAGGGATGAGCTCAAAATTCAACGCCCACGCAAGTATCAAACTAGGATTTAGTCCTCCTCATTGTCCCCTGGTGACACTTTCGTGGAAGTAACAGTGATGAGCTTGAACACATTGCAGAGTGCTGCATATTTGCGAGAGAACAGCTCTAAGAGCATCGAACACTGGAGTAAAACAGGACTTGCCTAGTAGGGCACCTCTCAGGAAGGTGTAAAACCAAAGAGTGAAGTGCAGATATCTGAAGGCTGGCACCAAGAGAGGACAAGTGGCTCAGCAGCATTTATGATTACAGGTCAGACAAGTCCTCCTTTAGGAAATAAAGTGTTGGAGAAGAGCCTGTAAGTCTTTTCCATCTGCATGTGCATTGAAAGGTTTCGTGATCCTTGCACGGTCACGAGACCAAGCAGTTGGTAAGAAGCTCATCCTTCCAGCCAGGCACGGGAGGCTAATGCATGGCAAGAGAGCAAGGCAGTGCAATTTGTGACCTGGAAGGCAGTGGAGGAGTAGAAAAGGAGAGCAAATGTAAGTCCAGAGGAGAGTGGGATGTCCTTATTGCCTCCCCAGTCCTCCAGAAAGTGAGGGTGCGTTTAGTGCTGGAAATGACATAATGCCATGGCAGAGATACTGGCTCAGCCTGCTCCTCCTCTCCAGGGTACACCTGCATGTGGAGCCCTTTCTACAAGCCCATGGGGACAATCCAGCCCTGTGTAACCCCCTGCTCCACGCAGCTGACAGCATATACCTTGAACTGTATTTTTCAGGGACTCTGACTTTACACAGGAGGGGAACTGCAGCCCTGAAATTATTCTTATTGGGATTTTTGATCAAAAGGAATTATTACATCAACAAGTCTGACTTCTGCTTCTTCATAAGCTATAGGATGTCACAAATACTTTTTTATTCTTTAGGATCAAAGACTGATTAAACTAGGTAACTTCAGTCTTCAGGCAGGTTAACAGGCGAAGCTGCAAGCAAAGAGGCGAGGTTGAGATTATCTAGAAACCCAAGTCATGAGACATGCCAAAAGAGCTCCAGCACAGGAACTTTGAGGAAACCCCTCACCTCCCAGAGTACCTCTGCCAAGCTGAGAAGTGGGAATCTTGACCTTATCCAAATTTGTGGATCAGTATTAATCCGATGAGCAAGAAGTCAGGGTTTAGGCTGAGAAACTTCAATATCATCTCAAAGCACGTGTGCCCCTTCTGCCTCCCCGCTGCTGCCTGCAGTTGGTCTACTGTGCTTTAGGGGAGAGCAAAACATCTCCATGAGCTCTGAAGACTATACGTTTGCCAGTTAGACTCTGAGAGGAGAAATGCCCTTGTGTGCTTGGAGAGATTGTGAGCTGTCTTACACCGAGCTAGAAGTGGTTTGAAAGAAATACAAGTAAGCCTGAGATGTCCCATGGCCAACACAAAAAGAGGGCGAATGTGGTTTCACACACTCATAGTTGAAGAAAGCCCCCGTGGTTAGGCTGTCAGCCATAGGCTAGCCAGTCTCCAAGAAGCCATGACAAAATGTATTTTTCAAAGCCTATAGTCAAAAATAACAGAACTGCAGCATTGTGGGGCTTGGAAGGGGTGTCTGCAGGTCATCTAGTTCAACGCCTGCTAAAGCAGGTTCACCTAGAGCAGGCTGCACAGAATCGCATCCAGTCAGGTGCTGAATGTCTCCAGAGAAGAGGACTTCACAACCTCTCTGGGCAGCCTGTCACAGTGCTCTGTCACCCCCAAAGTAAAGAAGTCCTTCCTCCTATTCAGGTGGAACCTCCTGTGTTGCACTTTGTGCCCATTGCCTCTTGTCCTGTCACCAGGCATTCTCTACTTCTGCTTCTTCCCACCTCACTGCCTGTGCTTGCTTTGTTCCATGAAGCTCCCTGTGAAACAGGACAGGCCTCCTTGCTCACTTCAGCAAAGACTCGGCAGTTCTAGTACCACCTTTATCAGAGCACACCAAAGCCACGTGGGTGTTTGTGGCAGTAGCAGTGGCACTGAGTATGAGAGAAAGTTGCAGAAAATATGGAAATTTCACTTCTGGACCTTGCTAAACTCCTTTGCCAACACCCCCAGTCGGGGAAGTTGTCTGCCATTTGTACATGCTGAGGTACTCCTTGGCACAAGTTATATGTGTTTTAACTTTTCCTAATGATTCTACGGGTCTCTGACCAGATGTGTTCTCAGTATGACGTGAGTTCTCCACTTCACTGGGAATGTAGAAGTAACCTCATAAAAAACGGGAGGATTCTTGCAGTACTGATAGAGACATATTCCTCATATTTCTTCCTCAAAATGCGTAGGCATTTTTTCATATGAACTTAAGTTACAGCGCTAAAAATACTGATTGGCTATCCATACATTTCACCAGCATGCCTGGTGGATGCACCCTGACTGGGGCAGTGCCCATAACAGTTTTGTCTCCTATGTTCAGCTGCATTTGTTCAGCTGAAACTGTCTAATAAGAGTTTTACCCCTTATAAACCCTGACTCCAATCATTCAAAATCATAACATTTCCTTTATTGTAGCTCGACCACACACTTCACTGTTTTTGTCTCAGAGGAGTCAGACAACAGCCCTCCGGGAAGGATGCATAACCCAAAACTAAACTCCTGCACTGGAATGCAGCCCATGTAATTTGTTAACTACCTGCCTGAGCAGTGGTAGTCACCATCACTCTGTGGGCATCTCTGTACCGACCACTGCTGCGGTCACACCACGCTGATCTGTGCCATGGTTGGTCTTCAAAAGAGGAACTCTTTTGTTCACAAAAGTGAACTGCAGCCAGATGCTGTAAGCTGTACCCAGTGAGTGGAAGGTGGGAAGCACAGAGTCTCTACAAAAGAGTGGGATAAATATTGTGAAGTGAAAGAGGAGAAACTGTTTCCTTAAATTTACACAGCAAGTGGCTGCTCTGGTAGGGAGCAGAGCTAGGTCTTCCCTCGCTCTGCCTCCCCACAAGCATCTCCCCGCACGGGTGTGTGCATTTGTTGCTGTGCAGAACTGAGGTGCCTCTCTGCTTGCTTTTGCTAAAGCTTTTCAGTCTATTCCTACTTTGAATTCACTTAGCATCAGCTTCCAGCCTTCATAGTGTGCTATGCCTTCATCTGCAAGGCATTCTGCTGCCAGCTTTACTGGTGTTCTCCTGGGAGTTCTGTATTTTCACGTCCTCTGGGTCCCCAGCAGCTGTTGGACAAGTGATAAAAGGGAAGTAAAATATTGGCCAACAATGTAAGCATATAAAAGAATAACCAAACCACCTTGGAAATCTGGGTAGAATTATTTCATATGCATAGAGGATCTTATTTTGATATTTCTGTTTTAAACACATTTATTTGTTAAGCACACCTGTGATTCCCACATCTGGGCTTTTGAAGGATGAGAGGCCTGAGTCCTTCTCTGCAAAATCAAGTGAAGTTGCAAAACAGATCCAGATACCAGTGGCTGCATGGCTCAAGGACTGATAGCTAGATGTGTTGAATTTTCATTGAAGTCCTTCCTTGAAGGCTGTTTTTATCCAAAAATGAGCTAATGCTGTTATTGTCTGATGGCTCACAGGCATGCTGTCTCTGGAGTGCAGGAAATAAACCCCGGTGATGTTTATTCAGGTTTTGGAGAATTGCTCACAGTCGCTCTCCGACACCTTTTCAATAACTTCACTGGAGGGAACAAGTATGGAATGAAAATGCTCTCATTCCTCCAGACCAGAGCTGATCACAGCACAAAGTCAGCACTAGAATAACCGCTCTGTGTTGCCTGGACAAAAAAAAAAAAACCAACAAAAAAACGTAGTGTAGTGTTTGTTTTCTGTTCAGAGACAAGCCTGCATAATTACTGACTACAACTGTAGACTGTATGTGGAATGTGTGGGTTGACCAGGTTCAGACCAATGGACTGTGGCAAAGACAGTAGCATGACTTACCTGCTACCCAAAATCAAATAACAAAATGCAATTCCCTGTGAATCCTTGGTCAGGTTAGGGTTATTAAGGAAATATGGATGGACACAGTTTCCATGGGAAAATGAAGGTCTGTTAGAACTGGAAGTTTTCATGGAACTGTTTGAGCTTTCTTAAAACTTTTGGTAGGAAATATAAGAAGAAATCGTTCTAAGAATGCTGAAAGTGACTGGTTTGTTACTTTCTGAGTGAATCCTTTCTGACTTTTCAATGTAAAATATTTTCCAAATTAAAAATAAATGAAAATTTTTAATTTTATTTTTAAAAAGTTTCAATTACTGAGGATTTTCCTTCCCTCACAGATTTTTTTCATCTCAAACTGAAACCATATTTCAAAATCCTAAGAAACTCTGGGAAAAGAGTTTATGCTCTCTTCATAATTCTATCACATGTGGTTAAAATATTTTGGTTGCATTCAATCCTTTCTGTCTGTGTATTACAAAAAGTGTAGTGCTCAAGTCTTAATAGAAAAATATCTTAGGAAATGAAAGTTCAAAGTCAAATCACACATGTTTCTGGAAGGAACAACCCTGATGTGATGAATGACAAATCACAAACAAGGAATCTGATTTAACACTTGAATTCATGTTCAATTTACAGAGTAAAACAAACTATTTAAAAAAATTAATGGGAAAAAATGAATTCACAAGAAGTCCGAGGTAATGGAATTTCTCTTTCTGTGTTCTTTGAGTATGTTTTTCTTTCTGACTTATTTGCTTGGATCCATTCATGACATAATATTCCATACACAAATAAGTGATGCAGTCTTTTTCTTAGTATTTCTAAGGCACTTAGTACATCTAACATTGCTTTGCTGCAAAGATGCCAAGGATTTAACAGGATTAAAAGATGTGATCAGATAAATACACAGATATTAAGAACCTTTACAGTTCTGTTACATATATTTTTCTTAATCCTACCAGGTGTAGAAATCCTCACATTTCAAACCAGAAAATGACTTGAGGGGAAAAACACATACTTCGCTGAACATTTAATCCTGTAACTAGTGACTATTCAGTTGTCTGAAACATCTATGGTGTAGACTGGTCTATGCAAAGACAAATGAGGAATGTAACCGAGGTGATTCAGCCGTTTCCTTCACTCATGCAATATATTAAGCATCAGGTACCAGAGAAGAAATGCATCATGTTATTTTCCTCCAGAACAAATTCCTTTGAATTCAATTAATATTAATTTGGTCTTAGCCCCAGACTGCTTATGATGATGTATGTTTAAGTTGGTGCAACCTCTAAAAGCCTCGATACCCCAGACCAGCTCTAGCCCAGATTAAGTGAGCAGATGACCAGTGTGGTTGGCAGAGGAAGCAGAAATCTCTTCAAGAGAAACAAAAGCTGTGAAAAACATGAGGACAAGTCCAAACTTCATCATCCTGAGAAATTACTCCCCCTCTGAGAAAAGCCATGTGATAGTGGAGATACTTGGATAATTAAGCACGGTCAGTCATACCTTCATGCCTCTGCAGATCACAGTTAGTACCTTGTAGTTTGTCAGCCCAGTGCAATCCCACCACTCCTCATAGACCAATGCTCTGGTCCTCACAACTTGCTCTTCTTCTGCTTGTGCATTTTGCCAGAGTTCTCCTTCCCTTCAAAGAGATCCAGAGTGCCAGAAAGCAGCTTGGCAGCATCAGATAACCTAAAGCCAGGAGCTGCTTGGTGTCCCACAGCTGTGTCACATGTGTATACTAATTACCTTGGAGTTGCTTTGTTTTTCAACCAAAGCAGGTAAGGATGTCAGGACAAGAGGAAACTGCCTCAAGTTGTGTCATGGGAAGTTCAGGCTGGATATTAGGAAAAATTTCTTCACTGAAAGGTTTGTCAAGTGTTGGAACAGGCTGCCCAGGGAAGTGCTAGAGTCACCATCCCTAGAGGTATTTAAAAGACCTATAGATGTGGTACTTAGGGACATGGTTTAGTGGTGGGCTTGGCAGTGTTAGATTTATGGTTGGACTCAATGATCTTAAGGGTCTTTTCCAACCTAAACAATTCTATGATTCCAATTACCTTGAAGCTGCTTTGTTGCTTCAGCCAAAGGAGGTCAGCATGCCAGATCACTGTTCTGGGTGAAGCTGATAAATCCACAGCAGGAGAACTCTTCCAAATGTCTGCAGGGGATCCAGGTTGGACAGTCCCCAGCTAGAGTGACATTGGCCACAGAACATTCCTATACAGCTTCACCTGGCTGGGCATCCTATGCTGTCCTCAAACTCACCCTTTGCTTTTTGAGATGTTCCTGTATCTGTCTCTAAGGGAACTATATGCATGGGAGATTTTAAAACAGTGTGAACCATTCAAGTTATATGTCTAAAACTTTGCACGCCATAGCTGTATTTTGAAAAACATCCACTGATCCTGCTCAGCTTGCTGCAGAGGTGCCAAGTTTCAGGTGCCAAGGGTTCAGTTTACAGACAAAATGGTTTAGCATATTTTCCACAGGTAGCGTCCAGGACTGGAGAAGGATGATACGACTGATGCAGAGACCAAAGCTATCCTAGACAACACTGCAAAGGTACAGCCTCCCCAGTAAGCCTGACTTCCAGCAACCCACATGTGGCCTCTGCCAACAAAACTGTGGCTTTGTTAAGCTGTTTGCTTCAATCTGCTGATCAACCAGGTGGGAGGAAAACCCAGCAGAGCATGGAGGAAAGGGAGTAAGAATCATCTGGGGCTGTTATGTCTTTGCTCATGCAGTTGGATTGCCCGCTGTTGGTCTATCAAAGCCCTCGGCCATGATGATGCCTGCCCAGGGAGACGGCCAGCTGCTGCCTGTGCGTGCAGGGGGGCAGGGCACGTTCTGCTTGCATGGACAATGTTCCAAGCTGTGGGCAGGTGTCCCTTCTTCTTCTGTGGAGGGAAACATAGTGGTCTCAGCTGGGCCACAAGGGACATACACCACCCCGAGATACCCCAGGACCCAACTCAGAGTCTGTGAAAGCTGCAGAAGAAATCCCAGCAGGGTTTTCTGATAGGCTCTGTCAGAGTCTCATAAATGCATGCAGTTGTGGAGGTATCCTGAAAATATCCAAATAAACAAGCAGTGCTTTTCTGCTTCTCTTCAGCCTCAAAGCAGGTATAACAGCTTTTGCACTTTCTCAATTGTATTTTTTTTTCCTTTCAGACTAAGGCTGGCTTGATACAGACACAAGAGGGACAGGGAAAAGATGGCACTTGGGCCTCACTTCTGTTAGGAAATGAACCAGCCTGGTGAGGTTAGTGTGTTTGGTGGGCAGCATCCATGTGATCTTCGCTCACACCCACATGGCTGCTCCACCTCACCCCCAGGACAGAAGAGCTGTGCCCAGAGCACCTCTCAGCAGCAGTCACTGGTGTGTGAGCCTTGAACCATGCCCTGGCAGTGCCCAGGACATGACTGGACAGAACAGGTCGAAAGCCACTCCAGGGTGCACGTAAAGAAGTAAATGACTCATGCAATTGTGAGTCTGTACCCTGGTCCTGCTTTATTTACCACAACAGACAGAGCTGCCCACTCCTGCTGCTCTGTGTTGTGCTTAAGCTGCCCCCACACCCTGAAGCAGGTTATTTACAGCCATGAAGGTATCTCCACAGATGCTGGGGCTCTGGCAGAGGATGCACGGGTAGGACCTAGAGACCTCCCCACAGGCAGGACCCCCTTTTCCACCCACCGCCGTCTCTGTGTGCCCCGTGGCAGAAGGTACAATCCAGCACTGGCTGCGGGTCTCTCCGCTGCGTCTCGTGCCCACCCGTGCCATCATGCCGTTCTGCTGCCAGCACTGCTAATGACATTGTCTTACTTCTCTTAGACTTTGTGGCCTGCTGCAGAAAAAAAGTCAAGCTAAGACACCATCTGAAGGAATCTGGACTATTTCTGTCCTGTATTTGGGCAGAGGTTTTATTTGCCTGTAATAAGAAACATTACCTTCTCAAACATCATGCCCCCCCCCCCCGAATAAAATGATTTCTCCTCTAATATTTAAGTTTCAAGACCATACACTGTGTTTATAAGCCTCAGGCCCTGAAGTAAAATAAGATTGAGTTTCCCTCAGGTAAGTACTTCCAGACACTTTATCTGCTATATCATTACAACTATACTCTATTTGTTACTGTACTATGTAACACAATACTTGCATTATATTCCACATGAAAAGCTGTTTCTGCAGCATCTTGTCATCATTTCACGAACGCGGCTTTGAAGCCGTTTTGAATTCTGAATTCAGTGCATAACAGCGAAAGCTCAAGTGCACAACACCGTATTATTTACTCAGATGGGGTTAATTGCTGGATAAAAGAATGGTTCCTTTCAGTTTACCTTTTTACAATCTCACTCACACTGGATATGGAAGACAGGAAAGTCTGTGATAAATATCAAACTTTCTAATCAGAAACGAGCCCAGTCGTATTTGAAATCTTGAACTTAATCCAGAATCAGGAAATGCAGCCACTTGTGTTACTGTTGCTGAAAGAAGAAAATGACCTTTTTATTGTAGCTTACATTGACTATTGTACTTGTGAACCATGGGGAATGGAGCAGGAGAAATGCAAGGGCTTAAGAAGACCTTCTTTTAACAAGAAAACTGAAATCGGGTGTAATAAAAATATATAGCTGATATAAAGGCTGTGTTTCTCCAGGGGAAATCTGTGACTGACACGGATTCACTCCTAACAAATTATTCCTGCTTTCTAGCTACTGTTAATATTTGCTGTCAGGCACCCATTGCCATAAATTTTGCCAGCTTTAGCCTCAGCAGAGATTCATTTGAATGTAGAAAAAATCATAATCCACACCTTTAACAGGAATATAAAAAGTGAAATGATACTATAAATTTTTAAGTGGAGATTGACTTTCAGCAAACACTTTTATTTCCCAGTGATGTTACAGGGTGAATGCCTGCAGGATTATTTCAATATAATGACTCTCCGCTGATGACTAATTTATAGCTGAGCTGGAATCCTGGACCAACATCAGTAACAGAGTGCCATAACTCAACGGCGTGGTCTTGGACGGCACACAGTGGTAGGTAATGTCGGACCAGAAGAGATCAGAGTCATAAAGTTATACACATTTTTTTGTGACATGGAACCCGGGTGGAATTTATACTTTACCTAAACCAAGTTTTTTTACTTGAGCAGTTCATTGTAGTGCCCTCTGATGCTGTGAAGAATCAGATGCAAAGGGTGGTAATAGCACAGCTGGAGCTGGATTTACCAAGCAGTCATAATACTGTGTGGGCACTTAAATTCGTTGGATAGATTTTAAAATTGTTTTTATTTTTAAAAGAATGCTTTAGAAATACTGTGAGCCTTACACATTCCCTAGGGCTGGCTGATCTTTTTTTGGGAAATCAGTTAGCTTAATTATCTGCAGAAATCAGAGCCTAGCTCTGAGTGAAAGTTTAAGTTGGAAGGTCAGACAGTGGAAAGTTGTAAGAGCTTTCTGTGCATTTTCACAAATTCTTCAGTATCTTGTAAAAGAGAGCCAGTCTAATTTTCTGTTCCCTAGATCTCATTTTTCTCTCTCCCTGATTCTGGTGATAAGACTTTTTTTTTTCTTTCCGCTGTTTATACTACAAATTTTTCCAGAAGATATTTAAAATGAGATCAAAACAAAATCACACATCAACAAAAAAAGAAAAACTTGTAGGAAGTTCCTTAAGCTTGCATGTTATTGAATGAGATACTGCTGTTGATTGAAAGGATAAACACACTTTTCTGGAATAAGACCTTATAGATTTTTCTTATCAGCTTAACAGCTTTTATAGGTCACTGTGAAAATTTTACCATGAGCTTTAGCTGGAACAAATTCAGGCCTTAGCGAGGTGGCTCGTTGGCTGTGCTGTGCAGGGATCATACAAGGCGCACTAGTACCAAAGGATGGAAGAGCTGCTGGATAAACCCCAACAGCATCTGCCAGCAATGCTGTGTGTGGTTCTCCAGCGTCCCACCTCAGCAATGGCAGTCACGCAGCGCTCCCCGGGTAATTAAGTGGTGTTCCCATATCCCATTAACAGGTGGAGTGGAAGCACTCTGAGTCCAGCAGTAATTCTCAGGGTAGGAAGCAGTTTTATAGTCCCACCTTTGCTGATGTGGAGATTTTAATTTTTCTCTATTTTTTTCACAAGAAGGGAAAATAAGACTTTCTGAATTGAAAAGGAAGGTCAAGGGAGAGCAAGAAAATACCTACAACTGCAGCAGCCTGTCCTGTAGTTCGGTCATTGACTTGAAATCTGGTAGAATAAACGCCATGTCACTGCTCTAAATTATTTAGAATAAGAGGTGATAGAAAGGGGTTTAACTGGTCAGAAAGGCTTCTATAAACTCCCACCACAATTATCTCTGTAAACCCACTAATCTATGTATGTCCCTCACTTGAGCACATAACACTGATTGAAAAGCACATTTATCGAAATATAAAATTAGACGGGCCATCTGCCTCTGTTACTATGCTTGGATGTCTGTTCCAGCATATCCCTGTTACAGAGAAATTTCTTCTCATTTCCGCCCAGTGTTTATATGGACGCAGTGTATTCCCCCTTGTTATTGCTTGAACAATGTCCTCCAACAGCGTTTCCTTCTTTGACGTTCCTGTGATGTATTTCTGTGGATTAGTTATATCCCTTCTCATGCTTCATTCTGCTGAGCTAAGGAGGTTGAACTGTCCAAATCTCATTTCACACAAGAAGCACTCTCTCCTCCAGCCGCCGCAGCCCTTCTGGTTGGAGAGGACTTGCACACAGTCTTTGCAGGAAGTTTTGCCAGCAGCTCCCTCTCGCTACTGAAAATACCTGGCACCTCCTAAGATCAGATAAACCTTTTTCATGTGTATCACAGTGAAGGCTCACAGATACGCTATAGCAGACCGGTACTCCCCGATCTTCCTTCTATTCTGTCATTTCATAGTAATGAACTCTTAACACACCAGAAAAATCTCGCACTTTGCAGATAAAAGCATGGCTTTGCCATGAGGACTGTGTTATTTAACTTCTTGCTGGTATTGCAGACCTCCTCTGAGCTGGTGATGCTTCCAAGTTTGATATCAACAGCAAGTGCCATTAATACACTTACTTCTCTCTATGTTAAAGCAATTCATGAAAACATTTTGTAAGATCAGTTAAAAATACCCTTCATGTACTCTGTCAATAAGCACTTCCCAGCCAGTTTTAATACCACCAGCAATTACCTTCTCTGCTTAAAGAGTTTTTATAGATTTAGCACAAAACCCCACATGTTTCTACAAAAAAGAATCTCCATCCTAGTGGTTTTGGAGCAGATAACAAGCGTATCACTTGCATTTGCCTTGTTCTAGATACGCATTATGTCACAGAAGAAGGTATCACCTGAAGTCTGGTTTGATCCACCTTTGTTATATCTGTGTTGTACTTTATTGTACTTTTTGTTTGCCCCCATCTTTTTCTCTGAAGCCTTGCACACTGTTGAGACACTAAGAAGAAGCTAAGAAGCCTGGGTTTTTCAGAAATTCCTTTCTCTTCTTTTCAAATTTATTTATCTCCACCTGTTAGACCCTTGCTGCTTGACACCAGTCCCCCTAGAACTCCAAGGTGGAAGTGTTCAACAACCCAATTTAAATCAGCAGACCCCTAACCTCAGCCTTTGTCTGAGTTCGGTGCTCAGGAATCGTTTGTCCCTGCTTCACCGATGATGCTGAATTCACTGTGGATGTGACTCCAGCAAACAAGCAGGGAAGACTGGCTGTTAGCTTGCTGGTGTGACATTTGAAAACACAACATGTCAAATTTCTTTAGTCTGTCTCCAATTGTGCTTTAACAATGTCTTTGTGATGGCACAGGAACGAGTTAATGGGGAAAAATAATATCCTTTCTTTATGCCACAGAGCTGTGGAGAAAAACAAGGTTTTAAGGGTTGCTCTTTTTTTTCCATTAGGTTATCTGCTTTTACAGGTGGTGAGTCACTGTAAGATCCAAACACCTCCACATATGAACATGCAATGGTGAGATGGTCTGGAACTGAAACTCTCAACCCACTTGACCCATTGTTTGCACGTTTATAACATAATCACTTGCTAAGCTAACAGTGATAATTCTGATATATGAACACATAATACTGTGAAAGCCAGAGATACATTTTCTCCCTGGTAGCTGGGAGTAGTGTATATAAACTCCCTTCAAGCGCCCTTGGGAGAAGTCTCTAGTGGTCACAGTATCTACCTATCAATCAAGTGCTGAATTTCACCTGTAATGTCCATAAGAGAAGTACAACCAATTCTTTCCTACCACCTTCTTTGCTTTTAAGATTCACATGTCATCTTTAAAAGTTAATTATTTGTGTCCCACTATTCTGCCAGATAGCTAGATCAATATGAATATTTGGAGTCAGGGTGAACAGACCTGACATTTTTGATGTTAGAACTTCTCACAGCCAACTGATTCCACTAGACTGCTACCATGTTCATACCATTACAGGGTAATTCAGGTGTGAAGGGACCTCATGGGGCTTTTAACCCAACCTGTTGCTCCAAGCATGATCAGCTTTCAGGTCAGCCCAGGTTGCTCAGGCCTTTATTTGGTCAGGTCTTGAAAACCTCCAAGGGTGAGATTGTACAACCTCTCTGAGCAACTTGTTCCCCTGCTCAACAGTCCACATGGGAAAAAGTTTCTCCTAATACCCCATTGGAAACATATTTCCATTTCTTTGAAAACACTAGTGTTTGTCGTCTCTTGTCTTTGCCAGGGTTCCCGAGCTCTTTACCTTCAGAACTGCTCCCATGAGATTCCATCTGTCCATTTCCTAAATGAACCGAAGCCTGGTTGCCTGCAGCTTGAGGACTGTACCCAGCTACTCTCCCTCCTCGCTCCCCTCAGGATCTCCAGCTCCACTATTTCATGGGTAGCGGTTGCCACTGATAATCACATTCCCAACCATTGCTTCCTTGTTTATAATAGCAGATCTAACCTTGCATCATCCCTGGTTGGTCCATTGAATACCTCTGTGAAGAAGCTATCCCAGATTCCATCCAGAAACCTCTTTGACTGTTTGCATCCCACATTGTTGCTCTTCCAGAAAATGTCAGGAGGTTGAAATACACCATGAAGACCACGGTTTCTGATCCAAGGACTTTCTAGAGTTGTTTAAAGGAGGCTTCAGCCACATCCTCACCCTGTTTGGGTGGTATGTAACACAAGCCTACCACAATGCCATCCACGCTGAGCTTTCCTCTGACCCTGACACACAAGATCTCACCTAGCTCATCATCCTTCCCATACAAGAGCTCCATACATTAAGACTGCTCCTTCACATAAAGAGCAAGCCACCCTCATCTTCCCTGTCTCTCCTGAAGATGCTGTTGTCTATTGTAGCACTGCCATCGTATGAGCCTGCCCCATCACATCCGAGTTATTCCAGTGATGCTGTTGCTTTGTAAATACACGTGGAGCCCTACTTCTTCCTGCTTGTTTCCCAGACTCTGTGCTTTGGTGTACCTATACTTGAGGCAGGCTTCCCTTCACTGTCTTTTGACATTCCCCAGGCATTTCTTGTTCCTATTACCCTGAAATATTTTCTTTCCACTCACAACCACTGTTTCCTCACTTAGCTGTGAGTTGTAATCTTCTTCCTCCAATAGATCAAAGTTTAAACAACTTTCATTATTTAACATACTCAATACTTTTCAATACTCAACACTTAACAACATTCAGAACTTGCTTTTTTTTTTCACTCTTCCCATTGTGGGTGTTTTGTGGCTTTGAAACAAGGTAAATCTATTTGCAAAAGACTTTCTGTATTGTGTCACCATGAGATGTTTCCTCGAAAGGTGGACAATGTGGAGTGTCCACTGTCCTCAGTGATCAAAACTAACTGCCTGCTGTTAGCTGAAATCAGTGGAAATCACCACAGAGCAAGACACTTTGAAGTGAAAATACCAACGGCAGCAATAGCAGGAGATTCTGGAGCCCTTAGTTTTCATTTGCTGCTTTTATGCAAGGACATCCTTTTCTGGGGAGTTGACAGAACACATCGTGTTACTGTCCTAAAGTGCCTGTCACCCAGAACAAGGGCATGCACCACCACAGAGGAAGCACAAGAAAAAGGAAGCTGGACAAAGGTAAATACGATCAACCCACATGATTTTGCAAAATATTAATTAATTTCATTTTTCCGATTTCAAAGAAGATGTGCATCTGTGAGGAGGAACCTGAATAAACTAGGAGGAAGAAGATAATATATGTCCTTCAAAAAAACAACAACACCTAAAAGTCTGTTGCCTGTTTTGTGCCTGCCAACATGTTATTTCTGCTATCAGAATGTAGAACCTGTGTCTATTTCTGACATCATTGAAGCTGACCACAGCATGAAGCACCCACTGCAGGATGTCCACAGATGACCAAGGGAATTTTGGTAGGAGACTGATTGATTTATACTGCCAGAGAGCACAACATGGGCAAGCTGACAGGACAAGACTTTCAACATCATAAAAATGCTTGAGGTGTAAGTAGAACTATTCCCAATCTTAAATTAGAAACTTTGAGTCAGCTGGACCTGGTTTCCTCTAATGGGGGGTTGATCAGGTATGACTTGCTCCTTTATCAGACTGCCCTTTAAATTAGGAAAAAAAGTTTATCTGTTCATTTTTCTTATGTTTCCTTACTGTGCTAAATCCTTCTGTACCAAGAAACACAGAGAAGCCAAAGGCCACTCAAGACTTGCTACGCTCTTTCTGAGACAGAGTCCTCAGACAGCCAGAACTGCTTTTCATGCAATTTATTGGCAGCGAAAAGGAATGGAAGAGAGGTGAAGAGATGGCCCATAAAAAAGGTTGTTCTAGGTTGGTGTCTGATCTGGAATTTCACATCTGGAAAGGTGGAAAGTCAAAAGGCTTAGTTTTGCCCTTTAGGTGTGGAAAAGTAAGTATGTTTTATAAATAACATGTCCTTTCACTTGAACAAAAAGTAATAGCATGCTGTACGTGACATTCCTTCTCTGAATAGGTGAGAGTGAGATGGGGGCAGTAACATCTGAACTGAAGAGAGAGGTGAACCACATTCTATCGCTTCTTACCTATCACAGAAGTTGCAACTGGAGACGAACAAATCAATCTGGACACAATAACGGCCCTTTTCCAAAACATAAGGATGTCTGTACTAGTGAATTAAAGATGAAGGAAGGAACTTCTGTTCGTTTCTTGTTTCTTGTCCATTTTATTTGTAGGGTCTTAAGACTTCAGGCTAGTTTGGCTCAGATTTTTAAAAAAATTCTTTTTTAATTTTTTTTAACCTCAGATGTTCAATTTTCAACCAGGCTAGAAGATGCCGTGACTAAGGGATTAGTAAAGTGTTTGATTCCCATTTAGCTTCACTTTTAACATCTTGAAGAGAAGACTTTATGGAAAACCCAAGAGTCAAACCCTTCTAATTATTGCAAGTCACAGTAAACACTCCTTGTGTTTTCCAGTGATTCTCCAAAGAGCCAAACAATGCCAGACTTGTACTCATTATTTTAATAATATATATGTGTAGAAAAAAAACCCCTTAACATACAACTTGCAGGTTGTTCTGCTGCATAAACCCAAAAAAGGGTAAATATAATTTTTGAAAGGAACATGACTAAAGAAAGTAAATTTCTAGAGTGAAGTCCTCTGAAAAGTAATAGCAATGACACCAGTCAAGTTGTGTGTGAATGATTCTTAAGCTCTCAGGTACAAATCCAGACCATTTAGTGGTTTATTGAATATGACTGCAAATACACTTTTTAATTTTTTGTTACTTACCAGATACAGAAATTTGACCTGACCATTTTATGCTTTTCAAAAGTGGTTTCTTTTTGTATTTTGTATAAATTGCTTTTCTCTATCAAGAAAATACATTCTGCTCTTCAGGGATTCCCGGTCTTACTAGCTAGGTCAGAAGAGCCCCACTGGCGTCCATCAGATGGAGTCTGGCATACCAGGCAGCTCTGCCTTCTTTGCTGGCCCTGTCTGGGGCTGGGAATAACAGAGAGCAAGATCAGTGCAACATACAGATCCAAGAGCCACGCAGCTCCTCCCATGCTCTCTACCACCTGGTATTTAAAGCACAGACTGCCATAAATGAAACCTGGCATGTAATAATATTCCAGCCTTCGAAAGGCTGGACAACCTTGTGGCAAACCCATTAGATTCTGAAGGTCTCCCTTAGTGGCATATTTACAATACAAGGCATCTTTAATGATATAATTCAAAATCTCACATATTCTTGAGCATTCATCATTATTATGTACTTTTTCCCAGTCTGAGAAAACAATATAAATAGATTTCCCAATGTTGTTATTGATGTCACTACCGTTAATAATTAAGTAATTACATCTGGGATGGCAACAATCAGCAATACTACTTATGGGTTATTTTTAGCTGTGTATATTGTAGACAAATGAAATGCCCAATAAAAGGACACTCCCTGCATCTTTCATAGCTCATGTGGGAGAAGGGAAGGCACATCTCGTCTGCTCTGGTTGTCAAACAGACTGGGCTCTGATCCTATGGATAATCAATGTCTGGGAGAATGTCTAAGTGTCAATTTCTCATTGTACATGGCAGTTTGGCTACCCACATGGATGTTCCAGCATCCGTGGTAGTGCAGAACTAGTGAAATGACTCACCTGTGATTTCTGTGGCCTTCTTCCAGCAGAGATTTACAGCATTTGATGCTGAGGCATATTTTAGCAATTCCTAATGGATATAAAAAGCCCAAGCTTGAGCCATTACATGTTCTTTTGGATGCATCAGCCTCAGATATGTCTTAGCTGTCCTGACAATTCAAAGTTTTGCTGTTTTTTAGAGTCTACAATGTAAAAAACAATTGTACATTGATTTATTTAATGCTTTTTTCTCAGTCCACATGGGTAAGTCTCTGCATGGTGTTGAGTATCAGTGTCTGTCGAGCAAGGTGAAAAAACACGTGTGCATCTCAGAAGTGAGGAAGAATGGAGAAAATTCCTTACAGTTAGGATTTTGAAAGGATATTCTTCTAGATCCATATGAATAAGCTTTCTAAAATACCACCACCACCATATTTTCTGCCTTTTTATTTCTTACATGTAATACACTTATTTAGCTAAGCTAAGAAATACTCTTCTTCATTCTGTCTACTGAAATGTCTTGCTAAGGCAACAACATGAGGTTTAACAATCTGAGGTTCAGATCCAACCCCTTAAACCCTTATGTGTGTCCCCTTCTCTGCATAGCTGGAGCTAAGATATCTGAATGATACCTGCCAATTAGGAAGATGTATAATTCGCTAGGTTATCCTCAGAATTGGGAAAAATCCCACAGAACTCCAAGCCTAAGCTTGTTGCTTCCACAGTGACCACAACTCTCCCTCTCTGGCAGTGCAAAAGAGATTGCTGAAGACGCCAGGACATCTTCCAACGTGGCCTGCATAGCAAGGACACAGAGGTGCCTCAAGCGCTGTGTGCTGCAGACCCAAACAAGGTATTTCTGTCTATCTGACAGACAGATTTTGGCTGACAAGCTACTTCAAGCTGAGCTAGTTGGGTCTCCAGACTCCACTGCTCAGAAACCTCTGGTCTGATGGAGAGGGTTGGCACAAAGTTGGGATTGCCTCCTTCCTCTATTTATTGCCATGCAGGTCTGGGGCAGGCAGAGCACAAAGTAAAGAGGGATAATGGTGCTGAGCTGCTTGAGGGATGTGCTGCCAAGCAGAAGTCCTTACAATGTGGAGGTTTTCCTCAACAGATTGCTGTGGCCGTTGTTATTATGCATGACACACAATAACTCAGCCATCCCAGCTGCATCTCCTGGAGCTGGAGAGAGGCCACGGCACCGTGCTGCAAATGTATCAGGCATGGACTGACCACCAGGGAAAAAGATGAGAGCCAGAGGGGTGAGTCTTGCTCTGCACAAAAAAATCAGTTCCAAGACCTGCCTGCCAGCAGAGCAAGCGCGCTCAGCACCCCAGGCACCGTGCTGCAGGTCATGGGTCTCAATTCTTGCACCTTAAAATTAAGATGAGGGTTGAGGGAAGGGCTAAGCAAATGCTAAAGGAGCTCATCACCATCAACTTTGGCCACGGACTAGGCTGTTCCCTGCCACTTCATGATCACAGCTCTGTGCTGCAGGACCCAGAGCAGTCACGGTCTCTTCCATGGAGCTGGCTCGCGTGGAGCTGAATTCCTCCGTGCAAGCCCCTCTGCCTTGAACCGCAGCTGCTGGCACCACACAGAAATCGGAGCCAGTCTGATATCTCTGCTAAGCAACTCATTGCAGGAATATGACTTCTGGTGCCATCCTGGGGATCCTGTTCGCACCGGGGCCGTCATCACCCCCAGTGAGCGGGGAATGAGCCGGCTCTGCAGCCAAGCCCGCAGCCGCCACACAGCGTGGGCTCGCATTCTTCCAGCACAGCTGTATCATGTTCTGTGGTGCTTCCCATCGCTTGAGGACAGTGCCACTGGCAGGCCTGAGCGCTCCTATCTGCTTCTTCAGGAAAACAACATTTAGGGCTGGGTTCAGTCAGTCCCACACTCACAGTCCCTCTGTCCACACTCACTTGCACGGGGGAGGCAGGGGGTGTATCGGGGCAGGAACCCACTCCCTCCAGTCAGCTCTACTGCTGGAGTAACTGTGAGATACAGCACAGCCTTGTCTGCAGGGGGACAAACCTTGAATCTGAATTAGCTTTAAACGGATTAGTTACACCCCATCAAACTCTTGTGGGCATGTTACTATTCAGAATTAAAGTGACCTGATTTCAGCATAGCTTAATTCCACTCATAATGGAGTTAAGCTAAAGCTGAAGATGAATGCTTTATTACAGCTGGTAAATCCGCTTTGCACCTCTGGTTAATTTGGATTAACTTTCTCGAGGGACCTTCTGTGCTTGAGCCCTGCTGGTGGCCAGCTCAGTTATAGCATCTGCCACTGCCTCACTACTCACAGTGCTGGGAGAAAAAACATGTGCTGAGGTGGGGTGCTCCTCACCACAGGCTGAAGGAGCAGGAACGGGTCAGCCACCGGAGACTATTCCTGATGAAAGTCAACACTTCAAAACACTTCTCGTCAGAGCTTTATCGCCAGCTGCCTCCTTAGCCAGGTACCAGAGCGTCTGGGTGCCAGGGCAGCCACAGGGGAGGAGGCACTGCCTTCTCAAACAGGACACCCATGGGCCCTCCTCTCTAGCTTTTTCAAGGTGGGTGACTCCAAGGTTCCCTCTGCACTGGGCTTCCCCGCTCACTGGGCTCCTTCTGCAGACTGCTGCTTCCCAAATCCTTGCACAGGACAGTCAGTATTTAAGATGGTGAGTCTGACAGTCAAGATGACAATATGGTGTAGCTGGTGCCCAGCAGCTAAGGGTCACTGCAATATCAGGAATAATGTCGCAGGCCTCAGTCCCAGAGATCTGCTGCAGCCACTGGGCTTTCCTGCCCCTCTGGTGTGCATGCATATCTGTCCTCCCCAAAACGACCAGCAAGGCTCTGGTTCTGCCTGAAGCTGAACATTATTCAATTCACGAATATTTGTCTAACATGTCTGATTAAGGCCAAACGAAGCCTTCACTTCCTCTACGAATATTTGTGCAATGACCTATAACTACCGGCCAACATGCCTGCCAGCACTCCACTAGATGACATCCCATTTTACAATTAAGTATTATCATTTGATAACCTCTTGAGGTTAAGAATACAGATGTAAGATCTCCAAGATTCCTAACGGGAATACTTCATATCAGAAGTATGTTTCCCTTGAGGATGACATCACCACAAGGACACATATTTCAAATATTCTGGCCATCATATTTTGAAAGACTCTAGAAACACAAAAATGCTTTTTGAGCCCTGAAAGAAATTTCCTATCAGTTTCAAGTAAACATACTACCATTTAACTCTTTGGAAAGCCTTGTGCAATAGCAACAAAAAGTGTCATGGGAAACAACGGAAAGAAAAGCAAAGTAGCCAAAGAAAGAGGCATGTTTGGCATATAGTGTTGATATTACCTGAAAATAATCCTTTGCTGAATGCTACATTTGTGATGAAGCAGTTCAAGTGGAGGCTAAGCCACAATTTCACATCAGCATCCTGACGATTTGCGGAATTGGACTCTAGGTTCAAATCTAACAAATGGTCTCTGTGCTCTTTATGGCATTAGCTAAACTAAAACCCTTAAGCCTGCATCCCTCCCACCTGTTAAGCTCTGGTGAAAGCTGGAAGTAGCTTTAGTCTTACCTTTAAGCATAGACAGGACTTTCACCAGTGGCTGGGTACTAAAGCTAAATCATCGGTTATTAACTTTAGTAGAAAAAGGTTATACATGTGTGTGTATGTTTATACACATACACATATATATATGTATATATGTGTGTGTACACACACACATATATATATCTCCAACGTGGATATGCAGCTATATGAGTAATTTATTAGTGGGGTTTGCTTTGTTTTTTTCTTTTAATGTATCTTCTATTTCAGCCCTTCTCTACATGTCTCAGATTACAGAGCTTAAGAAAATAGACCATGAAATGAGCAGCATTTACTATACTTTGAACTGCTGAAGGCTCCTTTCACTACATAAATATAAATGCAGAGTAACTTCAGTGGAATTAAAGATGTTATCCTACTGAGGAAGCAGTGCAATGCATGGAGACAATGTAGTCTAAAGAGTCACCTTTCTTATTTGAGTGTGAAATTGCTTTAAATAGCATAGGGGGAGAAAAAGGAAAATTCAGGTTCCTGCTCCTCCTTGTTGGCAGAAGAGGCAGGACCCAGTTCAGTCTGGGGCCTCTTACAGTAACTATTGCAGGGGCCAACGACGTTCCACCAACAAGGCCATGACCTATGGGGTCTTCACTGTAGCATGGCACTTATTAAATGCACTTTAATTTCCTCAGATTTTTCTTGTAGCTGATGAACAGGTCAATAACTGCTTTAAGATGCTTTCTTACTTCCCATTTTCACACTAGATTAATTAGCAATAAAATCTCATGAAACATTAGACCATCATGTAAAAGGTAGTCATGAACTAATTACTATTATCTTTACAAAGCCTCATTTACTTGTGACATTAATTTGATAATACAATATGCAAGATCATTCAAATGAGGCTTTAAATATGTCCTAATGACAATATTCAAACTAAAAAATACTTAATCTAAGAATAACAAAGTCTTCATTAAATAAAATAAGACCAGTTTGTGTCCAACCCCATTAATGTTTTTGAAGGCAGCGTACTAGATGCTTCCATTCTCAAAGATTTCATAAAATACCCAACCAAGCATCTGATTGACAATCCCTAAAGATTTCTTAAACAAGAACAATGATAATAGCAAGTAACCTTTTAAACAATTAACGATAACTGAAATCTTAGTGTAGAATTAACCCTGTGTATCTTAGTGCCATAGTTTGAAAGCCCACTGTGTATTTGAAAATGTGGATAATTTATCTGAAGCTTTAAGAAGGAAAACAAATTCAGGTCTGTCTTGAGTAAGCTGTATTAATACCTATGTATTTTATTTATACCATGAGACATATTAATGAAATTCATTTTTAAAAGAATAATACTTTAAGTTCAACTGCTATTCGCTTCCACCAGTTCAGCCAGCCAGCAGTCTTGGGTGCTTTGATAATACAAGAAACCAATGGCTTCTGTTGGCAAGGGCACCCGCCCCTCTGTCCACATGCGCCCAGAATCACAGACTTTGCACAACTGCAAGGCAGACTCTGAAAAAGTAAATTGCATCATGTTCACATGAAAACAAAACACCTGTTTTTTGAAAAAATGATAGTGAAAAAGTGCTAGGCTACCACTGAAAACTGGCCTACCTGTTTTCCAGCTTATTGGGAAAACTGAACGTAAGCTTCAGCTTAGTCTTTTTAGAATGGGTAGAAAAAAGAAAAATATTCCTTTATTATATGGAATTTATATTTTACATTGCAGTAGAACTGTCCCCCTGGCTCTCTGTCTTATTCTGCAAAGTAATGATCTGTTCTGTAGGGGTGACAGCTCACAACTCTGAATTCAGTGAAGCACTTTCCCAAATAAATTAAGTGTATACAGAGTGGGAAAAATATTCCCTCTGTTTTCCTTTCTCTCCCACACCAGTCTTGTTCTACTTAGCCTTTTTTACCACACTTACCAATCACTTGAATTTTCCAGTACATCAGCCTGATTGCAGAGTGGGACAAAGGAAAGCAGAAGACAACCTGATCCTGGTAGGTGATATGGTTCTTGCTTGGACCTTTTTACCGTATTAAAAATTATCACCACACCACTGTTAGGATTTCATCAGATCTATTGCTCAGAAAAATACCACCACGACCCATAAACTAACAAGCAAGCAATGTGATGCAGAAATATTACATCATAAAATCTCCCTAAGATACAAAGGTTGGGTTAGCATGGCTACTGCACATCAATCTTTTTAATCTCTTGAACACCAGTGTTAGAAAAGAAAAAGAGATTCACAGGGATTGTGCTTGAAGTTGATAGACACATGAAAGTGCATGAAATCTGCTTTTGTTGGTCTAACAGCCCATGAGAGATTGTCACCCCAAGAAGAAATATTTGGAAAGCATAGTGAAGCTCACAGAGCGATACCAAATTAAACAGATTTTGTTCTCTGTTTTTGACACCACTAGACAATAGACTTTACAAATCAGTAACACAGACTGATTCTAACATGACCTAAAATTACAGAAACATAGGAGATGGAATAAAAAACCTTTCAAATTTAGCTAAAAAGTACAGATGTCTTTGTTTTTTCATTGGCAACTTCAACGCTATTGCCTTTGGACATTTCATTTTTAAGAAACATCTGTCCAATTTGGATCTGTCGTACTGCAACTGTGATTAGTTAGAGATGTTACAAAAAGCGAAATTACTTATGCAAGTCAAGTCTACAAAGTTAGTATATCATGAACACAAAGTAATAAACTTCCTGAGAACAACAGTTTGAATTTCTCTTCTGGTTTTTACCCATGGACCCCAAACCACCTGAAAGGCATTATTTAATTACATATTGCACAACCTAGAGAGAGGATGCATAACAAAAATTCGGTAAGTCTCCTCTGAGATGGAAAACAGGGCATATTCAGAAGTGCAATGCCACAATTTAGGAGGATGTGAGGACAGAAGTCAGTGAAAATTCAAGTACACATAAGTAAGGAGCCTGTAGTTATTTATGTTGTGTTTGACTGAAGTACCATCTTTAACATCAAAGCTTCTGGGGTCCCCGCTCCACGATGCTTACAGCCACAGGTGGACAGCCATATTTCCCCCCCAGATAAGGCAGTGGCAACTGTTCTGTTTTAAATCTCATTTATGAGAACTTTGAGATACATTTTAGAGCTGCACAAAAATTTTTAGACAAATAGTTTACTTGCCAAAAAATGCAGGACAACTGAAGCTATTTGGGAGTTTGGATTGAATTCAGCAAATTGTTTCAGCCACATAACGCGGGGGAGGAAAGTGGAATTCTGAAAATGTGAATCATTTTGTTCCGACATTATCAAAATTACAAAATTCCTCCTTTACTTTTTTCTTTTTCATTAAAGCATTAGAAAAAGTAGGCAGTACAATCAAAAAGGAAGAAAAGAGTGACACACCACAAGAAAAACCTGTAGTGTGTCACACTTGGAAGCTTTCCAGTCTGACCATTCCCAGTTTATGCATGAAAACCTTCATACAAGAATGAGCTGTACCACAGAGGATAAGGATACGTGCACATTCCAGCTGAGAACATATTTCTCCTGTGAGTTAGAGCAAAGATGCACCAATCAAAAGCTGGAAAATGCTGTTACTAAAGTCTACCAGTTTGATCTATTCCCTCATCTTACATAAGATGTTTGATGAGAAGCAATTTAGGTGACTCCTCGTCTGCCTTTTTTGCCTGGGTCATCGTGCCTTTTTTGCATCTGAACTATTTTTATACGGGTCATATTCTGCATTTTAGTGGTTGCAAATATAAATCAGATAAAACTATCAGTACTCCTGAACTGACCACTCAGCTAAATGCTTCTTTTCAGCAGACTACAGTTGCCTGGAGCTGACAAGTGCCAAACAAAATTAACACTGCCTTACCTGCTCACAGGAGGACTGACTCACAGAAGAAGAGACACCATCTGGTAACAGAGGAACCAACTTAAAGCAGTTAATTTCCTACTTGTCAAAGGAGTGGGATGATGCAATTTCCTTGAACTCGGGAAAAGCCCTTGAATATGGTACACATTTCTTCAAATAATGGCCCTATGGCACATGTTGGACTAGTATTCACTCAAACTTGTGCAAAGGGCCACCAGCCAAGCAACTCAAGATCAAGGAGTCCAAGAAGAATAAAGCAATCTTTGCACGTTCTCTTGTCCTGTGTTCCTGTGCAAGATCTTCAGATGTAGTTAAAGGTTGAGACTGACGACTGAGTCAGTTTCTGAACCCTAAGAAGACAGCAAAAATACAGACATAAAGAAATAAAAGAAAAATTTTAAAATGTGTATCTAAAACTTCATGGTAGAAAACAGTTCTAACCATGGTTCACATCTAAGAGCAGGTAGAAAAGAGTGGATCTCATAGCACTGCTGCATGCACTCCGAGCATGTTGGACCGACATGGCAGTCTGATAGGACTGAACTGCTGTTCTAGCACATGGGGCTGCTCAGTCTGCAAATTTGGAACTGGCTATTTAAACAGGTTGGGAGGAACTGGAGTCCATATGACTCAAGCCCTAGTATTGAACTCCTGCTTGATAACAGGCAGGGGGAGAGCACTTACTCATGAGCATGAGTGATGATAAATGTATGATGCATCATTCTTTCCACTGTAGGAAGCTGGCAGAGATGCAAAAGATTAAAGGACCTACAAAGATGCATAATGCAGGGATGTGTGGGAGGCTTTGACCCATTTCGTGCTGCATGTGTGAGCCTTCTCTCAGGGGCACATTGACCACTCAGCCACAATACAAACCATCAAGACCCCACAATTCACCTTGGGCTTCAGAGTCTCTGGAGTCTGACCCCAACCTGTTGCTGTTCATGAAGTCTGGACAGATTAGTTAGCTTTCAACTAACTACAGCTTCCACTGCTGGCAGAAATCCCAGACTCAGCCGTACTGGGGCTCTGTGGCTTCTCTTGCCCTTTAATAGCTCATTAAGCTTTCTTGCAAGGGAAGAACCTGGCACCCAGAGCTGCAGCAACTAAACTCCATTTATTGTCATCTGCATACAATTTGCTGTATGGAGCTGAGGCACCACGTTGTTGTGAAGGGAGAAAAGTGATGTGAGGAAGCAAAAACCACTCTCTCATGCAGGATCCAAACCTTGTTTCTGTATTTTCATGAGTGGATAATGGGAACAGAGGAACCTTTGAGTATGCACATTGTAGAATCACACCTGACACACCAGGCCATTGATGTGAATTTTGCTCAGGCTAGCAGTGGCTATACATTGACTCATGTCAGTAAGCAACTTGTCTCAGCTGTGTTTGTTCTGATGTTGTTTTCTGGTTAGGGATCTTCTCCAGGCCCAGAAGTTTTTATCTTCCATAAATATGGAGAAATGCAGTCCACTTCCACATGGAAAACCTTCAGATACCAAGATAACCAAGAACAGAGGCTGAAATGACCAAGAATGCTATGCTACTAACCAGCTAGAGCCAGAACATGATATGAAATAGATTAACTTGCTCTGGTCTTGCCTTTGGCAGTTTTGGGTGTAAATGACCTCTTGTCTATATACTACAACTACCCATTTTACTGCCTGTTTCTGTGGAATCTATCCAACCACCCCTTGTTTCAGTGTGATTTTCTTTCCACAGTTCCCATTTTTGGGGGAAAAAAGAGGAATCAACAAAATATGTAGTAGAATCTGCTATGGGGTGTAAAAGGATTCCTGTCTACTCTCTCTTGTCCCACTCAAGTCTGCTGGCTGACCTACTCCCAAGGGCACTGCCTCATCTGATTCATCCAGGTTAGCAAACACTACTCCTTTAAGTATTTTAGGTAGTCTGGCAGATTTGGATTAACAGAGGTTAGAAAACTTAACAAAGGAGTCCCACCAGCAAACCCAATGGGGCATCAGTATCTGTAGGAAGGGGGTGATGAGAAGGCAGAGTTGGAAAAGGAAGAGAGCAGGAGATGGCAGTCCCTTCTGCCCACCCAGCTGAGTTTCACTTGTAGGATCCATCCTCAGGAACAGTTAAAATCTCAGGCCAGGAAAGGCTTAGGGCGGTGAGCAGGAATTGAGCTTGGTGGCAGGGACAAAGCTCTGTAGGGAAGCAGCTCTGCACCCAAGTTTAAAAAGCCTACTTTGGGTAGATGCCACTAGGCAGTGTCTCTTACATGTACACAATATTAACTCATTTCTTCCTCACCTGTGGACAGCATTCCTCCACCTTCAGAGAAGAAGGACACATCAGCCTATGATAATTGTACACCCTGGTCTTCACAGGTTTCTTTGCAGCTTCACAGAGATGACTGAAACAACTATCAGTTGAGTAGTCCAAGTCAAGTACTCTACACAACCTCTGTGCAAAGGGAACTGGAGCATGGGAAGTTTAAATGACCTGTCACAGACCACAAGGCTGGGCAGAATATGTACCTGATTTCCATGTTCATCTAAACATCAAATTAATCCTTCCTCTGACATTCAAAAGAGCAGAGAAAAGCAAAACCATTGGTAATGTCTTTGTTTTCAGAGCAGTTCTTCCTTTTGTATAGAATTAAAAGAGAGAAGAATATGAGGAGAAGGAACAAAAACGTATCAGAAGAGAAGAATGAATAGATTAATTATGAATTTAATCCTTTTTTTTAAATTCAAACTCAGAAAATCAGGCCTCCTGTTTGCTAAGGGAAACTGTATTTTTCCCTGATCTTTGGTGGAGGTAATCATTAAAGCAAGGGGAAAAAAGAGAGTTGATTGTCTTCACCATTTCCAGAGCCCTGTTCTAACTCAATTGTTAAATCACAGCAGTAGTGTAATCACACCTAAATATGATCAGTTATCTTTCCTCTTTCTCTCTTCACATATGTTTGATTTTATAAAGTGCTGAGGAAAAGGAAATTGAGATTACACTACTTACAGATGTCCCGAGAATGCTGGAAATTGTTGATGGAATAAACTACTCTGAGAGATCACCTTTCCTTCGTTTCAAAGCATGCATTCCCCAATTTGGCTGATGCTGAGAGATGTTTTCTTCATGGAGCCTTCTGTCTCTTACACTTTGGCAAGCAATGGAAGAAGATGTTATAAAAGAAATTGGTCCAAATGCAAGCACGTACAACCTTGACTTTAATTTGTGTTTTGAAGGAGAAGTTGTTTCTACTATATAAACAAATCACACCCTTTACAAAATCTTTTCTGTATCTCTGACAGTAACGCTCAATGAAAAATGATACTTTTATCATGTATAACTTGGAAAAACTGTCTCCTTGTCATGAGGAAGGATTAAGGCCATGCCACTTTCATTCTTGGCACATTTCATTAACTAAAGTATGATGACTTCATTTCCTTTTCTTTTCAATGTGTGTTTAGTGCTGATGAAAAAGTACCAGATCAGCAGGAAACTGAAGGATGTTATTCATCCAGAGGAAGAACAGCACAGGTAATTGTAGTTTGGAGTACCACTAAAGCCAATCAAATTTGCTGTGGATGACAGGAAAACCGTCTCAGGCAAATAACTTGTTCCTCTCCACAAGATATGTACAATTTTTAGTCTCTCTGAGGACTTTGTCAACATTGTGCCCACCAGTGTTCCTGAAAAATCATTGCCTAAAAATTTTAAGGTCTTTTCCATCAAAACAGTTAAGCCAAAATGTGAACAAAGCAAATGTGACCATAACTGACAATTTTGGTGGTGAAGCTTTCCAAGTAGCTTTTGTTTTCATGTCAAATATCCCCAAAATATTCTTAATTTGTTGTCCAGCCTCCTTTTTCAGACATTAACCTCATGCTGCCACAGTTATGTTCCACAAAATAGCCATCCAAAGCTGGCTCAGGTACAGCATCTGGGCGTCTAGCACGCTTTACACTTCTGATTTCAGTGTAAGCGAGCCTCCTTGCTAGATAGACCAGCAAAGTCACCATAGAGGATCTGCATTCGGGCTCACCAGCCTTGCTTCTACATGGCCAAAAAGAACATTTTCTGGTGGTGAACTGATTTCTAGGTTGGTTTCCCTTTAAATCTGAACAACTCAAAAGATGCAGGACCTCCCAATGTGCTAAACTACATGTTTGGTAAGTCAATGAGACATACCCTACAGTCACATTGTACACTGGAAAAAACCACCCTTGGTACGTGCCAGCTACAATGCAACGTGTTTGAAGCTGGATATGCTATATCTCACATAAAGTGCAAGAGCAGCCTTTTCAGGATTCTTTCTTCAAATGTTACCATCAGCAAACAGCTTTAACATTTGCAGTAAAGCTTTAATACTAAAGCCCTTTTTATTTCCAAGTTATATAGAGCAGTTTCTGTCATCTGTGCTGTAAAGCCTCTATCTGCCAAGAGGTACACAGACCCCAACTCTTCTCTCCATTCACAACGTTTCTACACAACTGTGAAGACACAGCAACTAAGATTCAGAGTATGTGGTAATAGCATTAGGTGATGTGAATCAAAATATTTAAGCTGCCTCAAAGTTTAGCCACTGTTGGATAGGAACTGAGATACATTCTGGATAATGTACACTTTTTTAGATGTAAAAGTGCTCTTCAATAGATCTCTCATCTTCTGAAGTCATAAACAGTTGTCTTCAGGATATCAAGAGCATATACGTTGATAATTAAATTTATGATAATACCATTGATAATGAGAAAACTGTTAATAAATACATTGTTGATAATGAGATGCATGTTAACACACATACATTAGTATGGCACACACAAAGGCTTAATCTCTGACTTAAGCTGTGGGCCCAAGTGCAACCCATGCTCATCCTAGCTCAGACGGTGGGAGATCACACATTGAACTCTCCTCTGCGTCTCTGGGTTGGCTGGGGTCTTTGGTGCTTGTCAGCACAAGACCCAAAAAAAAAGACCAAGGGTCCTAAAAATACGTGAGAAAGTTCCCCTACTCCATATTTAAAATGTAAACTTGGAATACTTTTAGGAGTACCTTAGGTTAATATCTTCGGCCAGGTAATAATATTGACTCACCAGCAGTCAGGAGCAACTGATCCAGGAGGCAAAGAAAAGGAGAAGCCAATTTTCAACTTACACTCTCCTATTAGCTGCTCTCCTTGCTCCATTCCTCTTTCTCAGCCTTTTGGTGGGAGATTAACTAGCTTAAGACTTCCTTAAATTCCTTAAACGCAGCTTTGGATGGCGAGATTCAGGGCTTATGTAAAAGCGGGGGATTTATACTGTGGCTGGTGGATGTGAGCCTGAGTGCATCTCAGTGAACATAAATGAAAACTAAATCTGAGGGAAGCTAGGTCAGCGTAATGCACTCCTGGGACAAGGGGAGGCGGAAGAAGGTGTAAAATACACCAACTCAGACTCCCTCCAGAACTGGAGAACTCAGATTCACATCTGAATTTGGCTCCCACTGCCTGACTCAGAAAGCAAACTCTTTCCAAGTCTGGAGACACCGGTACATTCTGTGCAAAACCCTTACAGGGATACGGTTAAGCTTGTCTAGCCCACAAATTAACTTAGCCTGACATATCTTAGGTTTTACTCTGGAGGCACAGGCTGAGTTTAAAGAACCTCTGCACAGCAGAAATGAGGAAAACAGAATGTGCTGCTCTGCAACCTGCCACCGTGTGCTGGGGATGGCAATGCGGGCAGCACCCATGCATGGTGCCATGGGTCTTTATGCTGGGGCTGCACAGACCTTCTGCTTTTTTCCATGGAAGAAAAGGAAAGAGAATGAAATAGTGTTATAGGGCAAATATATTGCAGAGAAGCCTCCAGGATCCTTACAGAAAGATACACTGTGAAAAGTACATGGAAAAGTAGGGGCTGCTTGGCTTTTAGATGTGTTGTAGCTATATAAACTGCAAGGAGGAAACGTCTATAGGTCAGGAACTGTCAAGTGAAAAGATGAAGTGGAAGGACCAGTTCCAGCAGCTGGCATGGAATTTCAAATCCAGGCTCAGATTTAAGAGAAGATCTTTTGTAGCAAAGCCTACTGATGCCCCAGAAGTTTTAATAGTGTCCTGCCTCCATGAAGGACACCACCGCTTAGTGACTGTCCTGGTTTCAGCTGTGATAGGGTTAATTTTCTTCTCAGTAGCTGGTGCAGTGCTGTGGTTTGGATTTGGTGGGAGAACAATGTTGAGAGGACACTGATGGTTTTAGTTGTTGCTGGGTGATGT
>JAVJGJ010000037.1:29258168-29290629 GCA_035590215.1 Microhierax caerulescens
GGATGGCTGGACCCCTGCCTGCCTGTGGGAAGCGGTGACTGAATTCCTTGTTGCTGTGCTGGCATGGACGGCTTTTGCTTTACCTATTACATTGTTCTTCTGTCAACCCTCGAGTTTTACATTCCTTCCCCATTCTCCTCCCCACCCCTCTGGTGAGGGGGCAGTGAGCGAGCGGCTGCGTGGGGCTGCGTTGCCATCAGGGGTTAAACCATGACAGTGACTCAGAATGGGGACAAGCAGGGTGGCACATACAAGTCTTGGCTAAGGGAAATGCCACCTCTCTCCAGAGCTGCCCTGGAAAGGAATGGAGACCTTCACAGACTGCCACCTCTTTCTTTCCTATAACCTCTGCGGAAAGCAGTAGCATGAATTGTGTTTGGTGTAATTCACGTGCAAATGTAGAGTGGTGACTAACACCCGCTGCTTGGGCGGTTCTGGGGGGGGATCATAACTCACAACCCACAGTTTGGTCCAAAGGGTGTTATCGTGGCTCTTCAGGACTAAATTCCAGGTATCTACACATCTGAGAAAATCTGGGGAAAACACTGTAATCTATCTTCTACCACCAAAATTTGGCTTTATGATGGAAAAGTTACAGAAGGAAAAGCAGATAAAACTGGGGACTTGCAAATTTTTTAAAAAATTGGCAAGAACTTTTGGTTTTGCTAACGTAAACCCCCAGACCAAGGCAATTTAGGACTTGTTTCATTTTAATTCCCTTCTACCCCAGTTCTGAATGCAGGATCAGTGTCTGTAGTGCCATACTTTTCCCTTATCATCCCTTCCCTCTTTCACCCCCTTTGTCAAAAGTGTTTCGATAGAACATGGAAGGGTATTTGTTTCTCAATTACTGGGGTTTACTATAGCAGTAAACATTTCTGTGTTGGGGTTTTGGGGTGTTTTTAAAAAAAATCTAGAACTTCCAGTACTGCAAACAGATTGCTCAAATTCCAGCTTATTTCTAACCATCAGTCACATCCGCCAGACCTTTCTTTTATCTGGATTACTAGATAAAAAATAACTACATTAGAAAAGGAGTGCCTCAGAAACTGGACACATGAAACTAGAATGCTGTTCTCCCTTGTATATTAGTGCTGTCAAAGGAAGACCTGAGACCCCAGAAGCATTAGTCAGGCACCCAGTGCTGCTTTCAATTCCATCATCTGCTTTATAAGAAGCAGCCTCCAGGATGCCCCCAGATGAAGGCTGCATATGACAGAGCAGAAGGCAGGACTGCCAGCAGCCACCTGCCTGCGGGGCACAAGGGTGGCCGGGCGCAGAAGACTGCCAACCTGTGCTGCTGGTGCCGAAGGAGAGCAGGGAGAAAAGCAGAGCGATAACTGTGGTTTTGCCCAGCAAGGGAAGGCAAGGTGGAAATGCAGCGCGGAGGCAAGCAGCGTCAGCAGCCCGAGGCTGCATGAAGTGTCTGTGAGAGAGAGCAGCAGCCCCAGCACAGCTGTGTCCCAGAGTCCGGATTTGTAATGACTCGGCATAGCACACGCCAGAAAGCCTGCCTACCCCCGCAACCATAGAAGTTGTGAGTGGATGCTTTGGGCCAAATTAATCCCTGGTGGAAGCTCAGGAAAAGCCAGGGGAGCTAGAGGCACACACACACACACACACACAAAAAAAAAAAAAAAAAAAAAAAATCAGCTCTTTATTAGCATCATAACTTGGAAGCCAATTTCCGTGCATCAAGAAGCGATAAGCAACCAAAATAATGTCAAGGCAGAAGAGGACTTCTCTTTCTAAGAACTTCTCACTCCAGTGTTACTCATCCTTGTTTCCTGCTGTCCTGTCAATTCACTCAAATGGCTGGTGGGAATCCAAAGCCTATTAATTATCCCTCACTAAAGAAACAGAATAATAAATACCTCTCTGAGAAGGGGTTCCACGATTTGGCCAGCTTCATGGCCAGGGACCAAGAGATTAGCACCAGATCATGCGAGCAAAGGATCAGCCTGCTGCAAACTCACACTTTGTGCAGGGGAGAGTTTTCCAGACATAGGAATTACACCTGAAAACTGCACTGTAACATGATAGAGCGGGTAACATCTGCCAGGTTTTGAAAGATGTTAAATACACAAACATATGTTTGGGTAACCTCATGCAGACTTTTGTAGCTCATAAAGAAGACACCTAAGGGGGTACGCTTTCAAGAGCTGAGGTCAGTATTTTTTGCTGGGGTGATTAATATTGGTTGGAAAGTGAGCAGTAATAGTGGTGAAAACTGGGAAAAATAAACTTCAATAAAAGTCTCTGCGAAAAGCAGACGTTCCCAGAAAATGTTTAGGCCAAAGCCAATTTTCCTTTGAGAAAAAGCACTAAAAGAAAGCCATCCGCCCCAGCACTGACTAACTCAGTTTTTTGCTTGCTGCCAGGCACTTTGAGGTGCAAATAAGCAGGTTTCCAGCTAGAACCAGTCTGCAGGTGCAGGTCTGATGGCAATTCAGCAAGAGCAGTAGGCAAAGCAAGGATCAGCGTGCAAACTGCAACCACATACAGACAGTTGTTCCTGTGCTTCTCAAATATTATACACAACTCGGTTTAATCTATGTCATGCCTGGCCACATAGAGTTAAATCAAAACAGGCTGTTAGGGGAAACAAAGAGGAAATGAAACAATGGCAATGATAATGGCTGAAAATACCAAGTGCTCTTTGAGGAAACAATAGCGATGCTATTAATTGTAAAATACCCTGTAGCCTCCAAGCAGGTTGGCAGCATTCACTTTTCCAAGCCTGGGGCCAGAATCAAAGGACACTAAATCATCAAAGCAACTAGGGCCTAGAAAAGCTGAATGTGTTGCAGAGGGTTATGGAAGGAGTGTCAGTGAATGCTGTCAGCTACACAAGACACCCAGGCAGAGACATACACAGGAGACCTGCGGACCACGCTGCAGCTCAGCAGCCTGTTCTGAAGCCCTGCGATGGAGGTAATGAGGCTGAAGAGGAGCTCATGCTTGCAGAGGAAGATTAAAATCCTGCTTCACATTACTCCAGGCCAGGGAAAGCTGACAGTACCGATAGTTGCTCAGTATTGAACCTTTTATCTATGATTTACTAGGTAAAACACAATATGGATTTCAATGAGAAATCTTTGGTCTCCATGAAGAATTCATTTAGCCAACCAAGCCGAAATTGCTCCAAATATTGTTCAGAGACAGATGATGTCTCCACATGAATAACACGCGTGGGAAAAAGAAGCATGGCATAAGGAAAGGAGTGAAGAAGCAGGCATGTCATCATCCTGTCAGACTGCGGTTCAGGTGTGACAGCCCTGGTGCTGACCCAGCCTGGCACACCAGGCAGTGCCATTCAAGCCCTGTTACCATCAGGTCACTCCTGGATGATGCTCCCAGCCCCAGTGTTTGCACAACTTATGCCACCTTAAACACCACTGCAGCAGGTGTCTGTCCTGGGGGACCATGGTCCCCCAAAAGCCTGCACCTGGGGCAGGACTCAGCTTGTATAAAGTGCACAGGCCGCCCTGAGTGGGGCCATGGTCCAGGAGCATCCCCACACTTGGCACAAGGGAGATCCCACCCCAAAATGGGGGACTGGTGCAGTGGACCTGGGAAGAGCCTCACCCACCCCACTGCTCAGTGTGCTGACAACTAACTCCACAACATTTCTGGATGTTGCAAAAGCAAAGCTGGGCTTCAGGGTTTTGTCTTAGGTAAGGATTCAGCTGCTTGTACGCAATGGGCTTGGTGTGTGCTCTTGCATGGGTACGGTTCGTTCAGCAGCTTGGATGTAAGTGCAGAATATCATCATTTGGGGCTATACCAAATAATCACATAGCTAGATATAACAGATGCTATTAACTCTTCAGTGATTACTGCTTGAAGTAGCCGATTTAAAATAACAACTATAATTCAGTCGTGTGTAGTTTTACATTCTTACTTGGTGATTGCCAGCAATACGCATAAATATCTGTATGGAAGCATTTAGACAAGAAGAAGTACAAAAGAGAAACAAAATTAAACAAGTTAATGTTTAAATCAATGCCTATTCACATTCTAGTCAGTCTTGCATAAAGTGTTCAAGGTTACTTTTAAAAAAATCTATTTCAAATGTTTTAGATCAAACCTTCTACTTGAAAACAAATTCTGTTCAAACATGAAATGTTTTGACTTCACTTTAGGTTTGAATACATTTTTAGATAAAATAAAACAAAACAAAAGAAAACTTCAAAATATTGCACTCAGAGTGATCAACAGAACCCTTGACTTTTTCAGCTTAAACAATTTATCAAATCTAAATGCAATGTGTTATGTTTTGGTGAGACTTTCAGTGGCTTAAAAATATGCTGAATTCTTGGCCTCACCAAGATACCAAAGGACAAAATACTTAGAAAATCAAGGAAAAGTTCTAGGACATTATGTCGTAAAATAAGGATGAAAAAGCATCACAGAACAGGCCCTAAGAATGTTCCCTTAGCTATAAATAAATACAAAGGTCAATGCAAGAGCTGAATATGTTTATTCCCCAGATTGTCTATGTCCTGTATTGTCCCTGGTGTCACTATGTAGACCTGATGGTGCCTAAGGCATATTCAGAATATGCCTAACTCTTTCATGACCTGCCCTGGGTTTCATCAGGGAGGCTTACTGGGAACAGCCAGCAAAGCCAGAAGCATCCAGTCCCCCCCGAGGTCACCCCAAAGTCCCAGGCAGGGCCGTGGTCAGTGGTGGTGGTGGCCCTATGTGGCACCCTGGGTGGGTCAGGTAAGGCACTGCCCTGGCAGGCACCTGCAGAAACACTTCCCTGACACCCACCCTGCGCTTGCTCCAGCACTGCCAACCCAGTACTGCTCCCAGCCAGGGGACCAAATTCTGCCCATCATCCACTCAGGGATGAGTCCGGGAGACTGGTCAGCCCCAGGACCTGCTAGCCTGCAGCTGGTCTGCAAATGCTGCCTCCTTTGTGCACGTGCGAGGTTCCTGCAACAGCCTGTTTGATCCTGTTTCCTTCTTCCCCCTCCCCAAAACCACCACGGCCCAGCCCACCCTGTTTCACGTTACTGAACAGGCAACAGCGCAGACCCAGCCAACACACAGCACCACGGGGCAAGCAAAAATGGACAGAAGGCACCTTTTTTTTTTGCATGCAAAAAATTCCCTCTGTGCCACCAGCTTCTGCCTCAGGATGCCTGTCCCCATCCATGGGTCTCTGTGCTCTGCTCCGGGGCGCAGCAGACTGACATGGTGAGGAGCAGAGTTGAGTGCTCCCTCAGCAGAGCTGGCCAGCCCTCCGTAAGCCTGCAGCAGAAGCATGCTCGGGGTGATGCTGGGATTGCCCCTGCCCTCAGGAAGGAGAGGATGCCACTTAGATGAACATTTTTATTATTCTTCTCTTTTTCCTCCTGCCATCACCTACCCACTTCTTGGTCTTGCCACCTCCCTTATGCTCTAAGGCAGCTAGATAGTGCACAATCTGACTTCAGATTTAGTCCTTTCAAATTATGTTTCTGTAAGTGGGTTAAATCATTCCAGAGATCATCCTTACTAACTTGTCACTGTTTTGAGGGACAGCAAATTTACCAGCATGGACTCAGGTCATATCCATTCCAGTTGGCTTCAACACTAGAGAACATGCCATGCCATGTTTACTTTTCCAGTATAGATGTGGCCATGAGGACCGGGAAATATCATGCAGAATTAAATAAACACATAAAAGAGAATATTTTCCAATATCTACAAGGAAATTTTGGAGGAGATGACTGATGCCAAATATTTTTTTACGCTTGATGTGTCAGCAGGGTTCTGGCAGGTGCCCTTAGTAAAAAACAAGCACATATTTGTGCACATTCAACACCCTCTTTGGGAGATGCTGTTTCCTCAAACTGCCATATGGGCTGTATTCAGTATCCAAGGTGTTTTACACGAAAATAAAACAATTTTTTATCAGAGTGCTTAAGCCTAAACAGATGAGGAAAAGCAGTAAAAAGCATGACAATAGGCTCCAAGTGGGTTTGGAAATAACCAGATCTGCTACAAAGAAGTTAAACAAACAGTAACAGTAACCTAAACGCTATATAATTAAAATAATACACCTGGAGGAGAAGTTTCAACAGCAGAGCATGCAGACAGATTTCCGTGCATGTCGGCTGTCACTAAAATGCCTGCCCTAACTAGCAGAGGGTAGACACGTTTGTTGTAATGGTGAACTCTGGAAAGAAATGTATGGCTTAAAAACCTTATCAAGCAGTCTGGAAAACCGATATTGTTAAATCCCACACACACCAAACGCCCAGCAGACTCACCAGTGCCTCTAAGCATGGTGCCAGCGCAGTGTCCTCATGGCAGGTGAGTCCAAACTGGACAGCAGTGAGCTCTGTGCAACGACCACCACCAAAACTGGCCATCAGATGTCCAAGGGATATCATCCTTCCTCTCAGGCTCAGGGGTGTCAGATAGTTGCTTGAGGAAGTGCAGTGCTAAGATTTAAAGCCAAGCAAGAACAATATACTGCTGTTACAAATCATGCCCTGCCAAGCCTTTCACCAAGATCATACAAAGCTTGGGTTCCTCCAGCTTCCCAGCACTGTTTCACAGTTGAACACAAACCCAGTGAGCCTGGGAATAGTCTGGAGCATGTGACAAAAATGTGAAGGTCCTCAGTCTGAAACAGTTTATGTATAATCCAGCTGGATGAGTCAATGCCCTGCCTGGTTTCAGAGACTGTGATGGCCAGAACTGCTGGGTAGAAGCGTAGCAGAAGGCAGCTCTGGTTACTGGTACACAGGGCTGAAAGGGCACGTCCTGGGCCCTGCTCTTGGTATCAGCACGATCTTGCTTCTCTGGCAGGTAGCAGTGACAGATAGCAGTCGTATCCTTAGATACCTGCAGTTCAGGAGCAGGTTAGAACTGCTGAGAAGAACTGCAAATGAGGTACAGGGAAGTCAGCACTCTCACCTGAGAAAGTCTTGTATGTGCAACAGCAAAACTGAATGCAGACAGCTGTGTCCCACGACACAGCACAGTGCTCTCCATCCAGCAGCGTGGCCACCAAAGGCTAGCTACATTGTGCCTCTTGGTAGCCTGCCTGACATTTTGTATTATCTACACTTTGCTTGTTATTTTTATAGTAGCTGGAGAAAGAGAATGCCTGCCTTTATCTACCTTTGCTAATATCTTGCAGAAGTCAACTGGAACCAATTTCCATCTTGGGCAGGAGTTCTCGTCACACAGTGCTATCAGTTAGCACTGAGGCTCTTAATGAAGGGAGTGACTTGTTGAACATCTCAGCCTGGAATGACTTCCAACCAAGACACCATGTCTGGCCGTGGCCGTCTGCACCCAGACATGCCTCAGACACCAGCTAGCCCATGGCTCCTCTCCGTATGCCAAACAGGACAAGGGTCACTTTTACAGCACAGTGACATAACAAGTATAGAGGTTCTTACAGCAGGGAGGGTGGGGGGAGGAAAAGTGAGGTTCATTTTGATAGAGAGGAGGCCAAAGCAAAAGGAGTTGACTGGTTAAAACATGAGATAATCAGAACACAATGACCTGCTGCTTAAATCAAGACTGATAATGCAGAGGGAGAAGAAATTAATCAAATAGTGACCCAACTATTCATTCCATTTTAAAAAGACAGATATTTCCTTTTATAAATAACTGGTATGAAACAATAGATGGTGGAGTGAAAGGAGTGAAGAATATACTGTTTTCATCAAACAATGTTGTATTTGGGGATTAGAGGAACCAGTAATTATAATCTTTTAGCAAAGCCTGGTTTTGGCAGCTTTTTCAGCATCCACACGCAGAATGAAATGTCACTTCCAAATATCAAATTAACAGTAAATCCAGTTCTCTCATTTCTCCTGAGCTTCATTCCATTGAGTTTCAAATCACTGAGTGATTTAGAATACCAGGACATTTCAGAAATAAAATCTACTTGGTGTCATTTCAAGTCTAACATTTTGCTCAGATGTGCATTGTACAATTCAGCAGACTGTTTCAGAGAAAGCAGCTACAAGGGTCAACAAACCTGGCTCAGCTATGAAGTTACTGGAAAAATCCAAGTTGGTAGATTTTTAAAAAAATCTAAAATAAACCACATGATTCGGTTTCGAGCTTCAAATTAATTTAACCAAGTGATCTGATAAAAAAACCCAGTATAGGGAGGAAAGGTAGCAGAGGAATCAAAACCCCGTGGTAGTAACTTCAGTACTTGTCTGACTGTGAGGCTAAATCACAGTATCAATACTGTCAGTAAAATTCCTTCAATTTTCTATGGCAAGCACATTGCATTAAAGAGACTCTAATCTAGAGATCCCTTGATCATTAAAACTCCATAATCAAAACTGGGTCAAAAGGCAAACAAATGAAATAAAATCCAGTAATTACAAAAATAAACAGCTGAGCAGTAGATGGTAATTTCATGAAGCATATGCAGTAGTTCATATCGCAAGAGTGGGACGACTGGGAAAAAATACCGTATTTGAAAAAAAGATATTTGTCTGAAAATGATCTCTTAATTTTTTGGCTACTCTTTCATCCATCACAATTGTGTGGTCTGTTTTTCAGAGAAAGAAGCCAACTGAACTTCCTTTGGCCACAGTTATATTGTCTCAGGAGTGGAGTCAGGTTTCTCTTAAATAACTGAAGGCAAGATTGTTGTCTTATATTATATGTGTTGTCACCAAAGATATTGTGGATGAAGACCATACCCAAACCATTGCAGACTGTACCAAGTCCAGGGAAACATGTCGCTTCCTTCAGAAGAGGAAAAAAATGTTTTCCATTGTACAACTGAGAAAACATCTGTTGCTAATCCATGGAGTTTTAGAAGACTGACTAGTAGCTGTGTCCCTCTGGAGATGGATTGACTTAACAAGCAATAGATCAGTTTCAAGAAAAAAAAATCTTCACCGGTGCCTCAGTGCCCTCTCTGCAGCCTGCAAATACCAAACACAGGAGAGGGGGTACCAGCCTGCAGAAGGAGATGACACAAGGAGAGATGGAGGCATCCCTAATTGTCCAAGAACACAACCTTGAGTTTACCTGCAAGACTTTGTTGGCTTTTTTTTTCTTCTTTTCTCATGCTATTTTAAACATTCCACTTGCAAGCTGCTGGTACGAAAATTAAATTTAAAGATGTCTGAGGAGTATCCATAGACCATGAACACAGGGGAACACACTAAGCACGTAACCTTCAGATCTCAAACCTGTGATGACTGCCAGCTCTCTCCACATTGTCTAAGAAGCTGTTGTCTTTGGCATTTGAGCATCACTTCAGAGATCCTGTGTGTTTTCAGCTCTGTGTCTGCCTTCAGAAGAGTGCAGGATGAATTCTACAGAGGCAGCAGGATCAGGAGCTGTGTGTGTTGAGGCAGACAGACCTCTGCATTCCTGGACCTGGAGTCTATTCACACAGTATTTTGTGAAGAGAAAAAAAAAAAAATGATTGTTTTTGCTGTTATCTAGCAGGTAGCTGGGAATGTCCCTCTCCAAATTGACTTGAATCTTATACCAAGATCATACCATGATCATCTCTGGGTTTTGCTTCTATCTCCCCTGTTCTGTTCTCCTTATCTCCACCTCTACATCTCTCTTTTGCTCTCTTCCTCAGTAGCATTGAACTCTTCACTACCAGAATACTGTAATTCCAGGAGTTCTATTGCTTTCTGAATGCCTCTAATTTTTCTGTTTTTTCCCCCTTTTTCACTTCTGCTATTTTATTCCAGCAGTCCCATAGTGCAGCATGAAAAGAGGCATCTCCTCTTCACATGACATCCCAGCCTTGATACCACATTTTGTGCATATTCTCAGTCTCTTTGCCGTACTTAATACATAACAACAACTTTTATTTCATATTTTCAAGAGGAGGCATCGGTATGTTCTGATGCTCCTTATACAAATGTTACATTGTCTCTCCTTCCCCCTCCCATCACACAGTCCCATCCATATTAACTTCTTCAAGTAAGTGGCTGGTTAAGAAGATAAGAATGTCTCAGCTCTTCATTGCCCTCCAGTGCACTATTTCATACCCAGATATCTGTAAAGAATGACAGGGTGTCAGATTAAGTAAAGCTCTGTATGCTGGGATCTCAGGAACTGTGGTAGGTAAACTGAAGACAAATCGGTTACTTCTGAATGCTTGCTTTCATTCAGGACTCACATGAAATAAGGTCTTTAAACAAGGAAGCTCAGAAACTATAGTAAATTAAATGAAACATCATAAGTGCCATTTTAAATTGTGCCCCATGAAGGTCAGTGCTCAAACCCAAACATCCTGGAAGAAGAGGTTGTCATCTGTCTAAAGAGGTGAGGTGGGTTTTTTTTTACTCCTACAGAAAGCTGGTGTTCAAGAGATGTGGATTTTGGTCTTGAAAATGGAGGGGCTTGATTTTTTTCCACTTGAGTAATTTTTTTATCTATGAAAAGGGGGTGATGACAGTTCTAGATCTTGGACTCCCTGTAGAGCTTAGGTTGTGATGAAGGGATGGAGATTTAAGACCTTGAAAAGTCACTGTAAGATTTAAAATACTTGTTTCAGTCTCAGGTTTGCCCTGTCTCAGCACGTCTGCTATGGGGGTGTTTGGAACTAGTGAGTGTTTCTGAGCAGGGGCAAATTTGGGACAGAAGGATCTGACAAGAGTATGAACACGCAATTAAACATGAGGTTTGAGAGAAAGGTAAAGAGAGAACTGAAATAATGGCTCACATGACCTCAAGAGCAGCGGGAGAGCAGAAGCTAGGACAGAAAGGGTGTCTTGCTTCACTGTCGAATCTGAAATCTCCCAAATTTTACATCTAGAAGGAAAGCGTAAGAATTTACTCTTTACATGCCACTTCCCCTTGGACCTCCATTATCTTTTCTTCAATAATTTTCTGTGGTACTTCAAACCACAACACACCACTCTTTAACCTTGTAAATGCAGAAGAAAGCAAGCACGGTTGTTTTCTTGGGCACTATGTGTACTACCTCTGAGTCTGTTGGTACTGGCTACTCCTCTAATTTTAGAAGAAGTGTTGCCAAATGGTAAGACGCTGCCCATTTTACTCTCATGAGATTTGCTGCCCTGTTGTCCAGAAAAACAAAAAGCTCTTGACGTCGTTGAGTGGAGTATCCTATCGGCAGCACCACTGCAGAAAGGCATCCCTGTTGTTTCATACACTTTACTCCCAGCTAATTAAGGTAATGCCAGCACATGCTTCCTCAAGTGCTGCACTGCATATTGAAGACAGTAGGCTGGAAAATGTGAATGGCAATACCTCATTTTCTTTAAGCTTTAATTTGGAAAGTTGGTTAGTTGGTCTTTTTTGCAAAACATATAAGCTTATTTTAAAGTCAAAGTATCTGATATCTGTCCTAATACCTGTGGCTTAAGGAAATTAATTTTGGATAGAATTCACTGGGTGCAAGGACCAGAAGGAGGTTTGTACACCATTTCAATTTTAATCAGCTCTAGTTCTCCTTCACACCTCCACAGTAACTCCAAACAGAGCTGGAAAACCCTTGTATGAAACCTAAATTGCCCAAACTACTCATGCCAAGGCAGACAATTCAGTACTTACATTTTCTTCAGAAAAATGGTTCTGTGTACCAAGCTTAGTTTACTACGTGGCCACACACAAAAAAAGAGAATTTGGTGGGACTGTGATGTGCTGGATTTTAGCTAAAATGTCAAGAGGTGGGATTATTACAGTTCCCAAAGAGACATAAAACATTTCTAGAAATTTCTTTCAGATTCCATTACAAGAAAATAAAAATTTGATCCCTGGCTTCTATTGCTTTATGTTTATTATTTTTATTTATGTGTGTTTATTATTACTTCTTTTGCTATTAATTTATTATTAATAATAATTTATTGGTAATAAATTATAATAATAATATTATATTAATTACAATATAATAATAAATTGTTATTACTATTATTTTTGTTATTGTTATTATTATTAAAGGTTTAAGTGATGTCAATACTTTCCCTGTAATTTCATTATCTGGGGAGTGAAAACTCAGATAAATGCAAACACTTAAGTATGGCTTTATTTAAGAATGCAGATAGTTTCAGAGAAGTCTATGCTTAAGGACTTCTTGCTGAAGTCCTGCCTTATACTTTACATCAAATGTTGTTTAATAGGAACTTTAAGCCGATCATTTACTCAGAACAAGGAAAACACTATTCCATTATCTTCTACAGAACACTCTCTTCTACAAAAAGTTCTCTTTAGGTTTCATAGGAGCCTGAGAAATTAAATACAGAAGACTATATAAATTCTTTTGCCTGAAATATTGTAAGAAAAATAATTGTAACAAATGCTTCAGAGGAGACGAACCGGCTCATTCCATCTTCTTTTGCACATTAACCAGGGAATGCACTTTGAGCAGCACTCATCAGCATGGTAGATGACACTATTTCTTCATTTAGCAATGGAAGTTTCACAGAGAACCTTTGCTTGTGCTGGTGTGGTCCTGCTTTTTCACAGTTAAAACCAAGGGTTTTGTTCACCCTTACAGGAATGTAAAAGCTGCATCCAAGAGGTGAACTTTTGCTGCTAGGAAAATCAGTGGGAGTTTTGCTATCAACTTCCACGGAAACAGGATTCAGACTTAATGACTTTCCTGGGATGTGCTGTGGTCTGGTGGATTACATATGAGCCTACCATATCGTCTGCTGTATAATCCAAGGCAACTTGTTTTTAAGTAGGGCTGGTTGTTTTGAGTCTGCCTAAATGATCTTTCAAAGGATTTTTATGTCATGAAACACTTCAGTTCTCCATCAGTGAAACTGAAAAAAAAAAAAAAAAAAAAAAAAAGTAGTCATTTTAAACTGCTTCAGCATTTTCAATGCATTCCGGTCTGTTGAGCTGACAAAAGTAACTTTTTTGGGGGGGTCAGCCCAGCTTATTCTGATTTCCCAGCAGCAGCACTTTCCATTATGACAGTGTGGCTTTTTAACTCAGGTGGCCCATGCTTTCTTCCCTCCCAACTACAGACCCCCTTTGGCCAGACTACAATTCCCTGCAATGGGAAAGTTCCCCCTCCAAGCAGGTCTTGTTGGTGACCCACGGGAGCCAATATACACCAGAGCCAAGCACAGGGGACCACAAGGGAACTTGGCCAGGAACCCATAACCCCAGTGGTGAACATCAGCCTGCAACACCCAAGCTACGGCGCTCTCCACGTCATGCAGAGATGTACATGGATGTTAACTGAGGTGGTTTGGGCACTTCAGCAAAGCAGGATGTTTTCTTTTGGGAACAGGAAAAGCGAAATGTGCTGACTGAAAATACCAAAATGAAGCATTTTCTTATTTCAAGCAATGCATCTGTACATGCCATGAACTTTCAATGTCACAAAAGACTGTCCACATGAACGGAGGATGCAGTTTCCAGCCCCTCACCCTTGGCGTATCTTGGATGATCTTTATAGGATGAATCCCCCTTCTGCCTGATACTCTGATCCCTCAGAGGGCACCTCATCCCTCCCTGAGAGGAAGACTCCAGTTTTCCTAGCCTTAGTCTAGATCCTGGATGGCAGTAACCTGTGCACTTGTCAGCCTCATCCTGCAAGTGCTTTCTAGACTGAATAGTCACTTCTCTGGACTGTTCAATGAGGTGGCCTTCTTAATACTACAACACAGTTTAATCCTTTATAACAAAATATTAAAATCTTTTGAAAGCAGCAGGTATAATACACCTAGCTATCTTACCTAGAAGTTTGTCACATGTTAGCAGAGAACTTCAGTGGCATTTCTTCATTAGTTTTCCCTGCAACTCCATGCCTTTGATCATGCTCCTTGCTTCCTTCAGAATTTGTTTTACTCAGTGTCCTGGAGCTTTGGTTCTCCTCTGCATCCTGCTTGGGACACACTGTTCCCAGGGGGGCAGAGTTTAGTAAACCCCACAGCTGCACAGATGCATGACTTCAAAGCTGATGGCATTCGCAGCATGTCCTAAATGCAATTATATTCCTCCTTGCTCATGGATAGTCAGCACTTCCTAGGACCAAACACATTTCCATACTGTAAATCCCTCATGTTATTTAAAGACACTTATAAACATATGGAATTCATAAATTACTCGAGAGCAGCCCAACATCCTTCATTTTTTTTTCTCCTGAAGCTAAATATTCTACAGAAATGCAAGCTATAATTATTATCATGTCATGTGGCTAATAGCAGCTGTGAGTAGTGAAGGGATCACTGCCACTTTCTCTTTGTATTGTACTAGCCTAATACGTGTTTAAAATTTGCAGGACATATACAATTTAAAATAACCCGTTGTGTAACAACATTTTTCTATGAGCAAAGAGATGGAATTCAAACCATATTGAGCAGAAGTAAAAAAGCCCAGTGCTAATAATCTTAAAATTACTGAGCTAATTAAGTTAGGACAAGCAATCACATTCCCCAGATTTCCATTAGATTTAAAGTAAGGGGAGCTAGAAGAAAATGGATTCAGCTGTTACTGCCTTATATTTGCATACAATTTTCCATTGGAATGTCTGGGGCAAATTGTACTGATACAAGCACAGGAACAGCTGGATGTATTTTGATGAAGCAATAAAAAAAAGAAGGCAGTTTCAGAGAGCAGTTTGATATAAAAAGGAATTTGCCTGAGATAGTTATGGTGCATTAGATTAATGCCTGACTGAAAGACAGTCGAAGCCAAAGACTCCCTCCAAGCTTTGACAGGCTTTGGATAAAACCATACAAGAGGTCATAATATGAGCTGCACTCCATCCTTAGGTGTTGCTAGTGTTGTGGTTCCAGCTACAAACTGCTGACAAATCACAAATACTGAGGGACCTTAAGGCTTTCTCCCAGATGACGCTGGTCTGGTCATTGAGCAAAGACTCCATGTTTCTGATTGATTTGGTGAGGTTTCGGTACATTGTGATTACCCTCACCTGAAGCTTTCTTCAGCCACTGAATGTGTGTTCTACTGCTGTACTTGGGCCATAGGACCACAGGTCTCTCTCATGGTGAAAACTAGTGTTAGTGGGGGTTTCTGTCCGGGCTTCCTGCATAAGCCTGTACACTAAACCACACTTAGTTGCACAGGTTAAGGGCGTGGAGAACTGCATGCTGAAAACACGTTAGGGGAGAGGTGAGGTAGGGCCAGTGGAGCAGAGTGCACATTTCTGTAAGAGAGAGCTCCTCCAGCCCTCTCTGTTCCAGAAGGTGGAGTGGTCCCAAGGTAGCGTAACATTGGCTTTTCTCTTTTCCCTCTCTCAGCAGCCACTTCCTCCACAGAGCTTGTCCAGCCAGAGTAGAGAATAAAAACATTGTTTTGATCAAGGATAATCTTATCTTCTTTCTGGAATGCTGTTTCAGCTAGAGACTGACTCAGAAATGAGAGTAGTTGAGGGAGTCCAGGGATTCCTATTTAGGTGAAAGATGAGATGTTGATCTATTCCAGCCAACTAAAAACACTGTGGAACAGAAGCCTTTTTTTTTTTTTTTTTTGAGGGTGTGTGGGCGAAGTTCTTATCGATGAGCTCCTTTAAATAACAATTATAATAACTCATCCAACACTGTCTGGCAGCATGGAATTTCAACCCACCTTTACTTTGCAAGACACTGATTAAATGCAAATAGACACAGTCTGAAAACAACCTTGGATTTTTGTCATTAGCATCATTAGCAGTGCTGGCCACTCCAAAATGGGCAAGGAGATCATGACCTCAGTCCTAGAAGTCAGCAGAGCTGGTCTGCTTCATGTGACGCAGTGGTGGGTACAACTCAGTTTCTGTCCAGGCAGGCATCATGCTTCCAGCCGGTCTGCCATTCCCCAGATGGCTGATGTGTATCCTAGGTGACACTACATAAGATGCATGGATGAAGAATTTACTTGAACTATGTGTGGTTCTGGATATACCATCAAGACCAGTTATTATCAATACCATAATATTGCTGCCATTGTATCATGGTGGCCCTTTCCTCTTCATTCTGTAGGATTGCTCCCAAAAGGCACTAGCATAAGACAGATCATCCAATCTGTAGACACTCTAGCCCCCTGGGACACCCCCAAAATGTTCCAGTGATATCTAGACCAAAAATAATTTATTTTCTGTGGACTCAGCATTATCCATAAATGATTACCATACTCTTAAAAGGTGGCTTTGTACATTCAGCCTGCCCCGCTCATCTGCATCATGCAGACCACCATCCCAGTGCCTGCCATGAGAAGCTTGACTTGACTCATGCCATCAGCATGTCTCAGGATAAGGCAGGTAGGGATTCATCAGGGGTACTACTTACACAGAGCCTGAACAGGGATTTTGGGATTTCAGCATTTCTTATTGGTCCAAGTGTAGCCCAAAAGCTCAGAAGCCCTGTAGAGTCCTTGTAAAGCCAAACGCGTAGGGAAGAGAAGGTCCCTTCCTTGGATTGTGTGTGCACTTTGAGTGAATTTGGGAGGAAAAAGCATTCCCTGGGGCAGCAAGTTCACGAGGCTTTTCATAAAATACCACATGCTTCATTCTTGACTGTTGTCCAATACAAAACTCCTTATGTCTCTCCACTCTCATATGCCATGGGCTTGAGGGGGAAAGGATGGATCCTGTGGGTCAACAACTGTTTGTGCAGCTGGCGTTGACAACAGGGATTTGGTTTTTACAACCGTGAGACAATCGAGGAACACTAGAATCACACATGGGATCCACCTGACAAAGCTTAGTCAACAAAACAAGGCTGAAGGGAGGTCACCTCAAGCATATGCACATATATAAGGAAGTGCCTCCAGGACAGCATTTTGAGGAAAGCTCTCATTTCTCTTCTGGGGAATCAGCATGACTGGGTGCCTCTCTGAAGCACACTAATTCATGGCACTAATACAAGCAGCATGGGGAGCAAACAGCTGGAATTAGAAGTCCGCGTGCAGTTGCAGGGCTACAATGTCATCGGGATCACAGAGCCATGATGGGATGGCTCCCATCACTGCTGCACTGCCCTGGAGATGGACGCAGGACAGGCACCTAGGAAGGACCGGCTGGCAGGGCAAGAAAGGGGAATTGCTCTTTGAGCAAGAGCAGTGGGATCACCTGGAGCTCTGCCTGGGGCTGGCCCATGACCAGCTGGGAGCTCGTGGGTCAGGATTGCAAGGCAGACCAACACAAGCTACATTGTGGTGGATATCTGATACAGATTTCCTAATCAGGAAGAAGTAGATAAAGCCTTCTTCAGGTAACTGAAATAAACCTCACATTTGCATTTCTTAGTCCTCATGGGTGAGTTTAACCACCCCAATATGTGCTGCAGGGACAGTATGTCACAGCACAGGCAGTCCAGGTTTCTGGAGTACAGAGATGACAACTTCCTGACACAGGTGATCAAGGAATCCATGAAAGCGATACTCTGCTGGAAGCGATACTTACACACACGGTAGAACTGATCAGGGATGTGAAGGTCAGGCACAGCCTTGGAGCTCCATGAAACAGTGGAGTTCAGAATCCCAAGATGAGACAGCAAGGCAAACAGAAGGATCAAAGCCCTGGAGTCCAAGAGAGCAAACTTAAACTCTTCAGGGATCTGTTTGGAAGAGTCCCAAGGAAGACAGGCTTCAAGAGAAGAGGGAACCAGAAGAGCTGGTTCACTTTCAAGGTCTGCCTTCTCTAAGCTCCAGAATGGTCTATCCCGAGGCTCAGGAAATTAAGTAAAGGCAGCAGGAGGCCTTCATGGATGAGCAAGGAGCTCCTGACAAAACAGAAATATGAAAGGGAAGCAAAGGTGGAAGCAAAGACAGGTGACCCAAAGGGAATATAGACACACTGTTCATGTGTGCAGAGAAGGGGTGAGGAAGGCCCAAGTCCATCTAGTGAGAGATGAGAAATACAACAAAAAGGGCTTCTACGAGTACATCAGCAGCAAAAGAAAGACTAGGGAAAATGTAGCCCCGCTTCTGAGTGGGGCAGGGGACCTGGTGACAAAGGTCATGGAAAAGACAGGGGTATTTCATGTTGTCTTTGCCTCAGCCTTCACTGGTAAGACCAGTCCTCAGGAATCCAAGGCCCCTGAGACTCATGGAAAAGTCTGGAGTAGAGAAGACTTAACCTTAGTAGAGAAGGATAATGTCAGGGAACATGCAAACAATTTGAGCATACACACGTTTATGGGACCTAGTGGGATACATAGATGGGTGCTGAGGGAGATGTCTGGTGTTACGGCAAGGCCACTATCAATTATTTCTGAAAGATCATTGGGGTCAGGGGAGGTTCCTGAGGACTGGAAGAGAGCAAATGTCAGTCCCTTTTTTCAGGAGGGCATCATCTTCAACCTCACCTTGGAACTACAGGCCGGTCAACCTCACTTCAACCTCTCAGGAAGTGCTAGAGCCAATAGTCCTAGAAACCGCTTCTAAACATAAAAAAGATGAGAAGGCAACTGAGAACCATCAACATGGATCTACGAAGAGGAAATTATACCTGACTAACCTGACAGCCTTTTACTATGACATGGCTGGTTCACTGGATGAGAGGAGAGCAATGATTGTTGTTTGTCTTAATTTCAGCAAGGATTTCAACACTGTCTGCCATAACATCTTCATAGACAAACTGATCAAGCAGAGGCTAGATAAATGGCCAGTGAGGTGAGTGAAAACTGGCTGAACAGCCACCCCAAAGGGTTATGATCAGTGGTATGAAGTCCATCTGGAAACAAGTTACTGGTGGCATACCCAGGGTATGATCCAGGCCTAACATCTTCATTAATGACTGAGGTGATAGGGAAGAGTGAACTCTCAGCAAATTGGCAGAACATACAGAACTAGGAGGAGTGGCTGCCATAGCAGGTGGTTGGGTTGCTGTTCAAGGGGACCTTGAAAAGCAGGAGGAATGGGCCAACAGGCATCTCATTGAGTTCAAGAAAGGGAGTGTAAAGTCCTGCACCTGGGAAGGAATAAATCCCATGCACCATGACACACCGTGGGCTAATCCTCTGGAAAGTAGCTTTGCAGAAAAGCCTTTGGGGCTGCTGGTGAACAAGCTGGACATAAGCCCACAATGTGCCCTTGTGACAAAGAAGGCCAACAGCCTGGTGAGCTGCATCAGGAAGGATGTTGCCCACAATTCAAGAGAGGTGACCCTTTCTCTCTGCTCAGCACTCACACGTCTGAGTGCTGTGCCGAGGTCTGGGTTCCCTAATACAAGAGACACAGACATATGGGGACAACTCCGGCAAAGGGCCACACAGATGATTAAGGGACTGGAGCATTTGACATACTAGGAGAGATTGAGAAAGCTGTGGACCATTCAGCCTAGAGAAGAAAAGGCTCAAGGCTATCTTTTCTGTATGTATAAACACTTGATGGGGTATGTGAATAAGATGGAATCAGACTTTTCTCAGTAGTTCCCACTGACATGAAAAGAGACAACAGGCATAAAATGCAATACAGAAAAACCTGTCTAAAGAAAAACTGCTTCATCATTAGCACAGTTGAACAACAGCTCAGGTTGCCTGGGAGGTCATGGAGTCTCCAGTCCTGGAGACAGTGAAACCTGACTGGACACTGCCCTGAGCAACCTGCTGCAGCTGACCTTGTTTGGAGCACAGGGATGGACTAGAGCTTGGTCCCTGCCAGCCTCAGCTATTCTGTCATAGTGTGATTGATCATAGAGCCGAACCAAGAGGTATCAGGAAAGCCTTTGCTTCCGACACAGAAGGGTGCAGTCCAGGCTCCAGCCTCGTCTTTCAGGATCTTGCTGTTTGTGGCTAAGACACTGGCAGAAAAGAGATTCAAACACAGAGGAATCTTTCTGCTCTCTTCAGATTGCTCACGGGCTTCATGTCAATACCACTGAGGGCTACGATCTGATTTCATATTAAAGCCCTGTGTTTGGTTTGCAGTGGAGAAATGGCAGACAACACGAAGGGGAAGCATTGTCAGAGGTTCAGTTTTTCTGTGAAATATGCCTACAAACTGGGGCTGAAAATCTGGGTAAGGTGGAGGCGGGGAGGAATCCACAGCTGGAAGGAGGAAGGGAGAAGGAGACGATGAGTTTTATTTTAAACATATGTACTAATCATGGCACAGAAGAGAAATAAGGGTGGGAAACTGCAGCTGGGAGGGGGAGGGCAGACAGAGGCGCTGATGATTATTGTAGATATATTTAGTAAATCACTGCTCCAAGTAGGGAACCAGGGTGGTAATATGCAGCTGGAAGGTGGAGGGCAAGGGGAAAGCAGCAATTTTACGTTCAGTGTTTGCACTGAGCATGGCTCAGGATGGGGACTAGGGGTACAGCCTTGCAGCTGGTGGTGGGAGTGCCACTGGAGAACACTGGTTCCTAGACCTGTCACATTAAAATATGCCTCCAAGAAACCCTGGTGCAAAGGCTTTGCAAAGCTTGTGGAACGGGAGAGCTTTTATTTTAAAGCAGTGAGGGAGAAAGCTTGTTCACCTGCTGGGTTTTTGCTAAGCTCTTGCAGCTCTATTACAAAATTACTCCATAAACTTTTACAGCTGGCCCCATGCCAGCAATATGTCATTATTAATACTGCTATGGAAAGTGCCAACAGAAGTGAAATACTCATGGGGAGACACTGCAAAAGACATACAAAACCCCAGACCTTTGGAGAATCAGAAGAAGGGAAAGGGGAAAGGGGGGAGAAAACTACCATATGGACCTTGTATAAACTAACTGAGCTTATACCAGAACAGAGGTCAGTCATCACGACTGGCCAGTGCCAGCAGGTTTCCAGCTTGACAGACCTAAGTGCATCAGCTCTGGTCCACAGAAGTAGCACGGGAATGTGTTTAAGGGAGGGAAAGGGATTATTGTGTGTTTTGCAGGGTCCTCAGCGATAAGAATGACAATGCAACAAGTAGACTATGGAAAGGATATGATCCCACCTCGTGCTGAAGGCTTTCATCCTCCAGAGCAGTCACTGGGAGCAACAGGTGGTCAGAAACTCGTGGGGTCTGACTGAGCTGTGCCTTCCCCTCCTCCCTTGGCCACAGTCTTACACCTGTGTCATGAGGTGTGTCAATCTGTGGCACAACCTGCTGGAAAGATAACCGTGGAGAACTGCTTTGAGCTGGTTAGAAGGGGAATTCTGCCCACACCTGGGGTGACATGGCCGTAAGTTTCAGAACTGCAAAGAAAAAAACTGATAGGACCTTTTGTAAGAATTATCTAGAGGTATGGCATAGATCCATATGCAGGTTACAAACCCAGCTCTTGATTTTGGACTCATCAGGGCCAAGACAAAGCTAAGCTGTTCTGCCATTCTGCCATTGCATGTCACTTGAACGTTGATCTCCCATCTCAGGGAAGGCCACAAGCTGGAGATTTAGAACTGAATGAGAAAAGCTAATTGCCAAGCTTGGAATAATCTGACCTGAAGTTAGCCTGAGACTCGGAGCAGTTTATAGGTAATGGAAAAATCAGATCTATAAAAGCTTGTGCATCCATTCAAGCCTGCAGTTAACCTGGTTTCAATTCCTCCCTGGATAATCTGAGGGAGGCTGAACGTCAGTCAAAGAAGTCACACTAAAGGGTACATATTTAGATCTTTTTAGTACTGAAAATTTGTCATGTTCTCATCCTCAGGTTGTTGGGATATTCTCTGGCTTAACTGCTTTCCTGAACAGGATTGCTTTATTGAATCAGGGCCACAGAAAACATCTGTCTCTGCAGCACAGGGGATGCTCTTCTCAAAGCTCATCATCAGGAAGTCCTTCATGAATAAAGCATTAAAGAAACATTTTCTCAATCCTTTCTTCTTCTTTTTTTTTTTTTTTTTTTGTTTTTGTGTTATTATTTAGAGAAAAAACACCGTGAAATAAAACAGGGACTGTATCATTATGCTGTAACTAATCTTGATTGCTATATTTTGTGCCCTTTGAATGACAGAACTGCTTAAAATAATGAATTACTCATTAGAAAAGAAAAAGTCATCTTGCCCTTTTCCTGCCAATGAAAGATTGTTTCCTGTACTTTCTAATGTCTCATCTAGATTAACTTTAAAAGTCTCAAGGATTCAGCAATTCCTTTTCCTGGGAAAAAAAAACTCCAAAGAGCTCAAAGTTAGAAAGTATTTCTGAAGCTTAGTTTAAATGTCCTCCTTCCTAGCTGTATTTACATTTAGACTTCTTCCTATTCAGTGGCTTGAAGCAATGCTCTTATGACCTGATAATATATCAATTCACTCTTTTAATAGCTGAAACTAAGACCTATAAAAAAATTATATGACTTTATGAACAACTGTGAACTGCTGCTGCTGCTGGTCTCTGGATGCTGACACAAAGAACACCACAACACTGGGTTGATTCTCGCTTACTTTTGTCTTTCTAGCAATGATTACATTGAAATAAGTACACTTATATGAAAAAATCCTGAATCTAAAAGTTAACAATATACACCATTTTGGTTTTAATAAATTTTCTTACATTTAGAAATTGTACATCGTGTTATGGTATGTTATGTTATAAGCTTTTACTGGAATTTTATAACCCTTACAATTTGATTTTGTAGTAACAAGTAATTCTAAAAAAGTATTAAGAACTTTTTACCTATGATTCCACCTGTAAAGCCATTCTATAGATAGGAAGATTGTAGAAACCCTCAACTACTTGCCTCAGATTAGATAGTTATGGCTGCATCGTATACTCTCTGAACAGCTAGGTCTCTTACTGGTTTCCTGGGTGAAGATGACAGCCATGAGGCAAAGGCAAATGGGCTGGATGTGGTCATGGTGTTGAGGCATAGAACCTTCCCCCAAGTTTGGTAAATCCATGCCTAGAAGAGCACGAGCCATGCAGCTTGTGCCTTGGCTTGACCCTGAACCAGCCAAAACTAATTAAAAATTCCCTATAGACTTCAGCAGCACAGGTCTCAAGTCTTATAATTTTTTTGTTTTCATTGTGCACCCAGACTCAGTTACGTTATAGTTTATTTGTCTACCTATTTAGATGGACTTAAGGTAAACTTAAGGATGCAGAAAAGGACCTGATTCAGATGTCCTGTGGAGTATCATAAAGCCAAGCAACAAGACTGATGAATTCTGACTTATTTGATGCTTATGATGGTGGGAGATCAGAAATTCCCAGTGAGCTCAGTCAGCGGGTCTAACCTAATGCATGTGGTAGAGCTGGTTATTTCAAAGCTTTTGAGTGAGAATTTTGTTCAAACTCTAACTATACTAAAACTCAAAGACTCATTTTTCAGTGATGCAACAATATATCTAGCAATTCTTAATCTTACAGCTTTTCTAAAATCATGTTTAAAAAAATGTGACCCGCAGCATTAAATGGTTTTTGTGTAGGGTTTTGTTTATTTCTGCAGGCAGGAGGGCTAGGTGCATCAGAAACAGATTACTCTTACCTTGATAAGACAACAGACAGGATACTTCTCCAATAGCGACATCAGTGAAATCTCTCTTGATTTGCCAGGTGGAAGTAAAAGGAGAATCAGATCATTTTTTATTTCTTTTTTGCAGTTTTTCTATCCAGCCAGACAGGTGTGCTGGACACATTATGTTACCATATGTCAGAGAAATGGTTTTTAAAACAGTTAATACTATACTTGGGAAAATTCCATGTAGCATATGCCATTTAGTATATATACATTTTGTCCACACAATTATACAATTGGGTAAAATATACAAAATCAAGTTGTATTTAAGATGATTTTTGGTTATAAGCCAATGCAAATATTATTCTCCCAAGATTCCAGGAAGAGATTAAGTGTAGAGCAGTGACTTGTGCAGCATCTGCCAACTGCTAACTAACTGCATGCCCATCATTATTGCATCCACATATACAATGCAGGTGAAAATTCAAAGAACTGCAGTGCACAACATACTTCAAATAGCAATGGTCGTTTTGAGGCAAATTATTATGTATCTTTCCAGTGTTCATTTCACTCAGTTGTTTTAGTGTCCTCTGGGACTTAGAGCATCATAGCACTGCAAACAAAATACTGGACATGGGTCTAATACAAATGAAAAGGCAGAGACCAATATATGTGTGCAGATTGTAGAACTTTTTCAAGCTCTTTCTCAACTAAGTGTAAAATCAGGAGAAAACCACGTTACACTACTCTTTATATATCCTGTCTATCAGCAAATGTTTTATAAAACAGAACCCTGGGAATGTTGGACATTATCACTGGGGAAAATAATTAGAGCAACCACAATGTATATATAGACAGAGAGACATCTTGGAAAAACATTTCCTATAATTGCACTGTGACAAAATGTGCACTTAAATATTACACACATGGTGAAAATTACACCACAATTAATGGCATTCCTCTAACATAATTCATTCTTAATTTTTTTTTTTATTTATTTTAGAGAAAAAGACCTATCACTGAGTGCTTCATGTTATAATACTGTTAGGCAACAATTCTCAACAAATTTCATAAATCATGCTGACTTGGTGCTCTCAAAAAAGTTCTGGCTACATTCAAGATGTTTCATAGAGTGATGTTCAAAATACCTCTTCCTGATCCCAGTTGAAGTTGCATGCTAAAACTGAGATGTTAAGAAAACAGATTAAGAACATTGTCCAATTTAATTGACTCACTTTACTGAAAAGTGAGTCTGTATTTAGAGAAATGGAGCTTCATTTCCCCTCTTTGCTATGTTTGGTATCCTGTTGCACGAAAGCCATGACATTGTGTGTCTCTTTAATCCTAACAAGTGGATTATTTTGATAGCAGTTTGTGCTTTCAAAGCTATCTCTACAAACAGGACATTTTCTATTGCTAAATGAAAGACAAGCTGTGCTATTTTCTGGTTCCTCCATATCTGGGAGACAGCCAGGGACAGTCAGACATAGGCAGTTGTCACCTAAGTGAATGCTAAACCAGTATCTCAACACTGTGTTAACAGATGCTGTTCAAAAGGTCGTATTCCTTGAACTTAAGTGAATATTAGTATATGAATATCCCAATAATTTATAAGCTACTCCGCCACCTAAAGACCTACTGATATTCACAGCCATTAAATGCCTCTTCCATGTCTCGACCACACACAGTAAGGCTAATTAGTCTCAGGGAACTTAAATTCCCACTTCAATTTCAACAGGACTGCACTTAATTTCTGTTCAAATCTCTTATACAGCAATAGTGTTTGCTGCGGCAATATCAGAACACAGGGCTCTGAGGAACTTTTTGGGCCATTAAGTCGATTCCCCTGTTACTGCAAGCAAACACATTGTATAATTTCTTTCATACACTCTTCAAGCTCCAACATAAAAGTTGTCGGGTTTTGGCCTCTGTTACTTAACTGGAGAATATTCCAAAACACACTTGCAATAACAATGAGGAGCTACCTTCTAATTTCCAGCTTAAACTTATTTCTTCTCAGTTTACACCCACTGTATATGTGAAAATGTTTTTATTTAGCTTAAATGACTCTTTTCTCCCTGCTGCTTTACCCAGTGCCCTCCTCCTTATCTTCGTTTTGCCAGACTGAGCAAGACCAGCTCTTCTATCATCCTTTTATGAGGATAAAGATACTTCTTTTGAACCTGCTTGAGTCCTTGCCTGCACCCACTAGAATTTCAAATGGCCTTTCTTAAGCCAGCAGTTGAGAAGAGGTCTAGCCAGTATCATGCCTATCTACCCTGTATCATGCTGCTAGTACTTTTTTTGTCCCCACAAGCAATAATTCCACTGACAAATTCTGGGACCCAATTTGTCTTTTCATGGTTGCATCATCCCAATGGTTCTCAGTCAGCCCTTGATCAACAGGTAAAAGAGGCTGTTTCTCAACATTTTTATGAATGGACAAGCTCTGAGCATCTAGCACATTTTGAAATTAATTTTGTTATTATACTTTATCCCATTCTTATCTGGGCTTTTAGACTCTCTTCTCTCCGAAAGACATGTATTGGCAATGCCTCCAAACACTGCATATCACTACACTTCGTCAGGTCCCTATTCATATTTGTGTCAAATCACTGAGAAGGTATTAAATAAAATCAGTACCGATAACCAGTCTGGTTTGATCCCTTCCCTTTTCACAGACCCTGCTGCTGTTCGCCTTCATGTCTCCCATCACCTGCTTTAAAATTCCTCTCCGGATTTCTCTCATTATGACAAGTAAAGGTTGCCCATTTTTTTCCAGAGCATGTTTTCATGAAATCATGGAATCATAAAATCATAGAATGGTTTGGGTTGGAAGGAACCTTGAAGATCATTTAGTTCCAACCACCTGCTATGGGCAGGGACATCATCTTCCGCTAGATCAGGCTGCTCAAAGCCCCATCCAACCTATTTTCTACATTATTTTTGTCCAGAAAATCAGTAACTAAACAGAAATAAATTTGCTATGAGCTACTTTTGCTAAAGTAGCAAAAATTACGATTCTTAATTTATCTCCTTGTGCTTCTGCTGGATGTCTTTCAAAGCCTGCTGTAGGGCCTTGCATCTAATTTAGGTCAGACTCATACATCCACGGCTGCCTAGACACCTTTTCCTACACTTAAATACAGCTGTTTTCCTTGCTGCTTGCCTGGCCTGCAGTGCCGACACTAGGTCCACCCAAACATGCTACAGAGCTTGCAGTTCTCAACAGCACATCTTTCAATCTCTTGGGATGGGGACAGGCAACATGTCCCACTCAAGATGAACTTTCAAGTTCAAATTTGCACTGGGGTACCACATTCCCACTGATCTCTTCCCATTTGTCCCCATGGCCAATACTGTCATCCTTGCTGAACGCTGGGGCAGAGGATTTATCACGCTTTGTTCCCAGGTTGACAATACCTTTCATGTCTATCCTATTCTGAATGCACAGAAGTCCCACCTTACCTGCAGTGGACAAACTCTGGGGGTTCTTCTGATATTCCTTGCTAGGGCACACTCAGTCTGTCAGTCTGCTCTCACTCTATTCCCACTCTTTCTGACTTTGACACCAAGGACTTCCTTGTAGAGCAGTCCCTTTTTCAGCTCCTGTAGGCTCTCTGCTTATACAAAATTCTCATCCCAAGGTATTAATTCACCCTGCCAGGCCTGAAACACGTCCCTCCATAGTCTCCCCCATTGCTTGTGATATTTTGTTTTATTCCTCAGCATCTTTGACCTGAAGCAATTCCAAACCTTCTCCACTTTGAAGACCCTGAGCAGCTCAGCCCCAGCTGTCTTTCCTAACCAGTCCTCTCAATTTATCAAAGTTTCCTTCACTGAAATCTGAAATCTTAATTAGAGAACTACTTTTCTGTTTATCCTTCCATTTAAACTGACTCAGCTCAAGACCACTCATGTTAAACAACTGCCAAGTCCCATCCAAAAAGTGACTGAACTTTATTAGTGGATGAAGTGATTGCTGCATGTAGCATGTAGAGCCAAATCCTGACACCTTTCCCCTGTCCTCTTTATTCTGGCATAAGTTTGCTGAAATCAATGGGAGTTTTGTTTATAAAAGAACGAAAGGATTGGGCCTACAGTTTGTAGTTCTCTTTGAAATCCCTTAATACGAAAGGCACTACACAAGTACATTATTATTTTACTTGCTTTTTATAAAGCACAAAATATTATTGGCCATTGAAAGTTTATGGAAACTTGATGCAATTGCAGTTGGCATTGACCTTTTCCCCAGCATAGAAGTCCCTAGGATAACACAGATGTCATGTGCAATGAAATTAATGTTGTGGGCACAGCTGTTTAGTAAAATAAAGTAAGATAAAAAGAAACAATTACCTAATTTGATACAGGATTTAAAAAAAAAAATTCTTTACCTTATGCTACAGTTTGCAACTTATTGACTCATCCAGTGCCAGATAGATTTTTTCCCTTCTGTAAAGCCAGTTTTCACTTACATATACTGCTGGGAAGCATTATTCGAAATGATGAAGTGTAGGAAGTAGAGCCGACAAGAACATTTTACATAGCTAGCATGTACACCCTGACTTCTCTTCTGCAATTTATTTATAGACTTAACTTGATTGTTCTCAGGCTAATATGCACAATTTGGAAAATTGAAATAGCTTTCTATAATGTTCGAACACAATCCCATAAACTGAATCAGTTGTTAAAGTAAGCTCTACCTCAAGACCCCACAATGAGGTATCTATTACCAGGAGCTCTAAGCAAATGTTCTTTTAATTAGCTACATTTATCTTTAATCCCTGTTTTGACAGAAACTCTAACATAAACATACATTACAAATACAGAAAATCCAGCTCAAAGTATGGTTAATTTTTATGCTTGACAGAGCCATTTGGAAAAAATAACTGTGACCTTTTTGGAGTCTGGAAAAAAAAAATATCTTAATGTGATGTCATTATAACACAGTTTCAGAAACCAAGAAGAAACAGTGGCATCTGTAGCTAAAGTACAATAACAATTCTTAAACTATTCCTTAAAAGTGGCAATAAAACCCTAAAAAGACCTCTGGGCCTTATGCTGAGGCAGCTGCAAAATCATGTTAAATAATTTCTGTAAGGACAACAGTAATTACAAACCTGATTAAAGTTTACCTACATTTCATTCCTAGAGTGTCTGAAGTGAGGACTGCGAAACCAGATGGTTACAGAGCACACGTGATGGATATATTCCATCAAGCATGTCCGTTGCCATGGAAACAACAGGAATAACATTATCTTTAGTGTCTATTTCTTCACAAAACTGTTCATTTAAGTGTTGCTGCCAATCTAAGCAAAATCCATATGAATACTTAAGTATCAGCGCAAAAAAACTGGTCTGCTTCTCCCCACCCTGCAGTGTGTTGGACATTGTTGAGTGTTGCAGGAATGATAGCATTGCGTGTTCTCTCCTTGGTCCCCAGTCCATGCCACATTCAGCTGCTTCTCTACAGCCTTTCTTTTGTTCTTTTTTTTTTTTTTTTTTTCTTTCCCTTTTTAGGCAATTTGATTTGGGTTACAATTTTGAGCTATCATATTAAGACAGTTCTATTGTAATTTGAATGAAAAACACAAACCAGGCAATAAAAATTTCTCTTTTTCCCACTTTCTGTATCAATAAAAGGAACCAGAGGCAGAGCAGGAGAGACAGAGTTTGAAAAATACATGAGAAAATACAGATGTGTTTTATGGGAAGTCATAACCCTGCAAGTAAGCATGTGGATTAGAAAACAGTAAATGTGAAGTGGAATGAGGGAATGTATAAGCACAGAGATAATAGACTACATTGACACCAAACTAACCTAAAACACTCTGTCTTCATCCTCTGTTACTGATGTTCCATTTCCAAGCAGATAAATGCTCCATCCTGTCTCTTAACCTTTCCTTATCCTCTCATTCCATAAAAATAAACAGGACATAGTGTTATATATAACAAGCCATACCCAGCCCTCCAAGAGCCATGACATTGCCTACTTTCTGGTTTGTACTCATGTCAGAAACGTGTGGGGCATATCAATGATCTGAAATGACTTTATGAACCCAGTGGTTGCAGGAGATAGTGGTACTTCAAAAGAATCTCCCATATTTGATCTGCTCATTCAAATCTGTCCAATAAAAGGATTCACAAGGCAAAGGCTCAGCTTGTCCCTAGCAAAGTAATAACAAAAATCCTTCAGTACTGCTGGGGAGTGGTTAATCTAATTCCCTCTCCCTTACTAGGCATGCCCAGCAGGTTCGTCCCATGGCACATATACACAGGTTAAAGCATTTCAGCCACAGGTTGGTCTCAACATGTATTCCCACAGCCGATGAGCTCGATGATGCATTATGCCACACAGTCACTAGATCAATACTCTCGGCCAAAATTTGTGAAAACATTCCCAGAACCATGTGAATCTAATCTCTGTCTTTGTTCTATGCAATATACACATCTATGAAAAAACAAATGCCTCTGATGAAAAAAATGAGGATTTGAAGACATCATAACAAGTAAGACCGTCCGCTTGAGTATTTCACACCTCAGAAAGCCAGTGTGGAATACGTATCATGGTCCCTGTGGCTTGTGGAGGAAACATGAGGGAGGGCTGTGATGCAGAGACCCATGCCAACATGAGCTGGGAGTAAAACAGCCAGGGCTGTGTGCATTACAGCTTGGATTGCCATAAGAACATGCCCAGATCACTTGTGCCTTGCAGGCATCAGTGTGTCAGAAACACGCTTTATACAGGCAGCAGTTGGGGCTGCTCCCTCAAGTTCATCTGCTCACACAGGGGCTCCAAGTCTGTGTCAGGGGCACGACGGCCACAGACAGCTGAAATTTCTGCTGAGCTGCAGATATTCTCGTCTGAGGGATATCGCATTACTTCGACGCTTTCCATTTTCACGTTCAAAGCTCTGCATACCTGTGCCCTGACCCCTACTTAAGTCCAGTGTCTTATCATATTCCCTCTCCACCCTCCACTGAGGCCAGTGTTTTTAAACCAGTTCCCTTGCACTCTGCACAGAGAGCATTTTATTGCTACAGGTCAGTATTTGGGCCCCTTGGTTTCACAAAGAAGATGTTTTTGCTGATATGAAAGTTGCCTGGCGTTATTAAAAAAATAAAAGTGCAGTATATTGTGCAAAGTGCAGTGTGTTGTTCTTGTCCTTCCCGCACAAATTAAAATACAGCACATTTTCCCAGGCACAGTACGGTGACTAACCATCCTAGAGCTGGCCAGACTCCCACAACACACACTTTTGATGTGCTGCTCCAAAAGAAGTTGTCAGGATGCCCATTTGTCTCAGCATTTGCAACTGCCATGCGGGACAAACAAACCCACACATTTTTTTTTCCCCCAGGACAGGATCTTCTTCATTCCCCCTTCATTCTCCCTCACCCAGGAGAAGTGAAGGCAAGTGTCATGGGTTTCTGCATTGCAAAGGGTGCCCCCCCATCAAGTCACCCTGCAAAAGAGTAACATCTCCCCTCTGTGTAACTGTAGGACACATACCCACAGCCCCTCATCTTACTTTAAAAAATTACCCATGAAGGTCTCCCTGCTTCTGTCACGTTATTTTTATTTCTGTGTTGCTGAATAAGCAGGGTTGTTCACCTGTTACCTCATATGGAAAAATTGTCTTCATATGCCTGGGTGAGAGGCTCCAGAACAACTTTTAATATTGCACATATACTCCCTCAGCGACTGGCTTTGTTTTCTGAAATATCTGTATCCTGGGGCCCGATCACCCTATACTGGACAGGAACAACCGACCGCTGAAGTCAAACCCAGTTCAGTCACCACCCGACTTTACCTTCCACATCTCTGACTTGCCCCTCACTCTCTTGCTTTTCCTCTGACACAGATTTGTTGGTCAGCTGGGGTTCTCACTCCACAGCTGCCCCTGGGGTCACCCCAAGCCTGGCAGGGGTGCACAGCCATTTCAGGCAAGCGGTACACACACACATCACATATGGTTCTTTACCTCTTCCCCTCTTTGTCTCCCCAGAAAGTTGAAACCCAGCGAATTTGCTTTGCAATGTGCTTATGTAGTTTTTAATTTAGTATTTGCTGTGCTTTCTGCTCTTATTAGAAAAACAGTTGAAAGAAATGAGCCTTTCCTTGGACCAGAAAGTCATGCTGCAAATGACTAGGGAAAATTTTGGTCCCAATAAATATGTCCTGCAGCTATTAAGGGGAAGTAAATAGACCAGACAGAAAACGACTGGAAACAACAGAGTGGAGCAGCTGCATGCATTGCATTAAAACATGTTTATCATCTGGCCTACTTGGAGTTGTATTTTACATTGTGAATTTATTATATTTTGGCTTAATGAATGTGAATTCTCACATTCTTCCAAAGTTATAAGTAAGTCCAGATATGCTTCCCACACATTTCTTCATGATCTCCGGTTGTGTTTTTTAACCTACTACATCAGTGATTAATTTCAAAATATATGAAGAAAATAGGACTTGTCAGGTGCATTTATCATATCAGACTCCCTTTGTTGAGATGAGATGTACAGACCCCTAAACAGGAAAATTAACTTCATTCTCACTGGAGAATATTGAATGCCACAAAACATAACCACAAACAAAATGAACAGAAGATAAATGTAGAAAGCCATGCTATTATAGAATTTGTGGGGGAAAAAAAATAATCTAAAATTACTTTCAAATATACTGACACATACACAGTGAACAGAAGAAAAAGGCATTTCCCACTGCCTTTGGGAGATGCCCCGTGCTATTACAGGTGAGAATTCTTTTTCCTCTCCCAGGCAACAATATCTCACGCTATGGGATCAGAACGGACAACAGGTGACATCCCCCTTCCCCATCCATCCCCCAGATTCAGAGGCTTTACACTTTGGCAGCGGGTTGACAACATTTGCATACCGAAGGGCTCCATACTGTCTTGAATCCACCTATGGGTTGCTCACGCAAACCTCATAGGCAACCATGTGGGCTGTGTGCCTGTATGGGGAATAGGAGGGGGGGCTCACCCCCATGCTTCCTCTGCTGCAAAGCCCCCCATCCCTGGTCAGGCCGATCCTGCTCCCAGACACGACCTTTCCAAGAGAGGGAGTGTGCCAGGGAGATGCCAGAGCCTCTGTAACATGTCTTGGCAGTGAGGAAGGAAGGAAGGAAGGAAGGAAGGAAGGAAGGAAGGAAGGAAGGAAGGAAGGAAGGAAGGAAGGAAGGAAGGA
>JAVJGJ010000037.1:29290729-29311594 GCA_035590215.1 Microhierax caerulescens
AGGAAGGAAGGAAGGAAGGAAGGAAGGAAGGAAGGAAGGAAGGAAGGAAGGAAGGAAGGAAGGAAGGAAGGAAGGAACACAAGGTGCCCCCTTCCCCAGCAACTACTGCAAAGCTGTGCTGAATCCCTGTCACATTTATCCGTAGCATCCACTTGGGTTAGAATTATTTAGAGGAGAAGGTCAGGCGCTAAAGGGTGGCTGTGAGTGGAGAAACTGAGCACACCAGGACTCAGCCTCTCCTGGCTATATTTTTGCCACTATGATAAAAACTGTTAACGATAGTATTATTTTTCTAAAGGCAGAATCCTGCTCAGCAGAGCAGAAATATTTATGACACTCCTTGCATAATTGTTAACAGAAATTATTTTTAAAGTTAGACATAAATTTTTCTACAAGACAAAGTATGTTTGAAATTACCTTGAAGTAGTTTATTGTAATTAGCTTTCAGACATTATTTCTATGTGTTAAAAATGTACTATGAAGAGGTAGAAATCTGAGAACACACTGAAGTGCAGAGTGGGCTTGAAGAATTAAATGAATGTAGTCAGAGAGGATTATGTATTACCAAAAGGAAAGGTTCCCAGATCTGGGAAGCAGTTTACTGACTCTTGTCAACTGAAATGAGATCTATTTTCTTTTTTTTTTTTTTTTTTATTTTTTTTTTTTAACTCCCTCGGAGCAAAGGAATTCTGATTCTGAACTATTTTTAGAAGGTGGTAATTCAGTGAAAGAAGATGAAATGGGTGTCTCAAAATCTATGCTGTTTTATAAATAAAACCAGTAGAATTCTCCAAAGAGAAAAAAAAACCAACAACCAAACCACAGAATTGCCAAAACACAGAATCACCCATGTTAAGAAATGAGAAAGCCCTTTCCAAAACCTAATCTGACCAGCCAGGTTGTTTGCCAAGGGTCAACTTACAACTGCCACACAAGGATCATTTTAATTACATTGTCCAGACGAGCCTCAGAAGTCCCACTTTCCCATTCGTTTATCCGAGAGAGTGTCACACAAATTGGCTGATCACTGTTTTCCTCGGCCATTTCCAATGAACCCTTAGGGAAGAACGAGGAAAACTGTCAATGAAAATGTCTCCTGAAAAGAAAAACCAGACAGACATGAAGGCATGAAGTTAGCTAGATGCCTCTTGAAGGGGAGCTGGCAGAAAAGGGGAGAAATGCAGCTGGGACTGATGTGCTGCTCCAGGGTGGCAGGAGAACAAGGAGGAGGACGGGTGCCTCTGGCTTGCTCTGGCCGGGCCAGCTGCTCCTCTGCTTTCTCCTCCAGCTACAGGAGGGGCTGGGGGCTGAGAAAGAGCTCGGAGGGAGCCGGGATTGCATACTGCCTTGAAAGCGCTCTCAGGACTGATTGTGTTAGCGTGATTGCTGCTCTGCTCCTTCAGTCCCCTGCTACTCCAAACTATATGCAGGGACGATTTTTCACATATTTTGTGCCTTGTGTTTTGGATTCGCGAGAACAACTCAGATATCTGGTATGCGGCACATTTCTGTTACCCGCTGAAGGCCAGCCCCTCCATGAGGGCTGGAGGTTTTGCAAGGGGCCACATGGTGTTGGCCCTTCCCACTCTGGCCATGCTCTTGCCCAGCCTTTAGACCTTGGAGCCCTGTGACTCTGCTCTACAGGGCACAATCCCACCTGGAAGAGAGACAGATGTTCAAACCAATTTGTTTTTTGCAGAGGTAAGAGCATGTGACTGACAACTGGAGCTTTCTAAACTGGTGATTGCAACTGGGGAAGGATCAATTGCCCAGGACAAGCAATTTAAGTTTTCAATTGCCCCAGATAAGCAATTTAGGTTTTTTTTCCCCATATCTGTAGTTGGCATGTCAAGCCAGACCTCAAGGTGTGGTACTCATGCTCCTTCTTGCTCGCCCTGGGCAGACAAGCCAAGCAGCATCTCTCTTCCCAGGGCCAAAGCACCAGTGTTTAGAGGTTACACAGCCCGTGGGAGTCAGCATCAGCCACAGCTTGGTCAGTCCTGGCTGTTGCCCCCGACCAATTCACCATCCCCTCGCCCACTGAGCTGGCCCAGGCAGCACACCCAGCAAAGGCAGCCCTTGGTCCAAAGCACCATCTCACAGCCCGGTGTGACGCGCAGGGTGGGAAGCAGCCAGGGCTGAATGCAGGACTGAAACCAGCCCCTCTTGGGCTTCATCCTCAGAGGGCTTTTCCCAACCTCTGCTTGCAGAAGCGCTGGCTGCCCTATGGCTGGGACCACTCGCCTGCGCTGGGGAAAGCCAGCCTCATCCCCACCCCTCGTTTGCAAGCCGGCTTGGGAAGTGGGTCAGGCTGGGTGGCGGGGTGGCCAGCTCCAGCAGCAGTGCATGGGATGGGTGAGGAGAGGGATGGGGGCACAGTGGGATCCTGCCCGGCATGGCAGCACGGTCCTAAGCAGACCTCGCTCCTTCCACCTGCCCACGGGTCAGGGCTGAGCGTGCTGCATGCTCCTGTGCAGCACGCGGAGGCCGCCCAGCGCTGCTCAGGCAAATGAGAGGAAGCAGGTTTTCCAGTGGGGTGATCTAATTTACGTGCAGCTTATGCTGTATTATACAGAAATACGTTTGAGTCTTTGATTTCCTGATTGTAAATTTTACTCCTGCTGACAGAAAGTAATTGCTGTGACCAGACTCAAACTGATTGCTTAAAATGTTGAAGGTGACTTTTTTGTTCCACTTATACAATGTATACATTCCTGAAGGCTGAGGTTTAGAAGGATAGATATGGTATTGGTGTTTACCAGAAGTATCTTTGAAATGCTTTGTAGTGCAAAAGTGTATAGAAGGTTCATTTACCATGTTGGAAGAATAAATGCAACAGGGGCGTTTCTTCAGAAATGAAATATACGTATGTTTTTATTTCCTATTCTCTTACATAATCTTGTTATTCATTTGAAACTGTCCAGGCATTCTGTAAGTTACAAAGAGAGAAGAAAAGTTATTTCTAGAAAGCTGAGCAGTTCTGATTTCTTCTGGGTTTAAAATAAACATGCCAGCTTAAGCAGAAAGGTGTAACCACACTCCGCTTCAGGGACAGGACAGCAGCTGGGCCAACAAGTGAAAATAAAGGTCAAAGCAATTTCCATAAGGAGATGCAGCCCAAGGCCACCGACCCGTTCACAGAGACAGCCGCTGCACAGGATCAGAAGGAGCACTGATGTTGTGAAGGGAAAAGCAGTCCCCAGAAGAAATCAGGCGAGGGGCTGTTCCCCAGCTTGCACCATGCCTCGCACGCCTCTCCTGCAAGTTTAATCGCGCCCTTGCAAATCTGCTTGCTCCCACACAAAGTCATACGGGAGCTGGAAGTCTGTCCCATGCTTTCAGCTGTTTCCTGCCGCCCTGGTGCTGGACTTGGGGCAGCCACCCACACGGTTTGCTCCCAGCCCTTCCCCATGCCTCCCTCCAGTGACACTGCTATTCATGCGTACTCAGCACTGCATACCCCGCACTTATTTGAATTTGCTTAAACTCACTGAAAGATGGAGCCTTTGGGGGTTAATCAACTGTTCAAGTGAAAAAGGTTATTTTGATTAAAGTTTGGGAGGCTAAGTTCGAATGAATATTGCTGTAGATACAGAGAAATGGGGTAATAATCCCCTGTGCATTCAAGTACTTCATTCTGCTAGGTCCGCTCCTCATCGAACTGGCCATCCCTCCCATCCCTTCCCACACTGCACACGTTGCACGGATACATCACCACTACAGAAGATAAGGAGAAAGAGTGTCACGCAGCGGTTTCTCCTTCTAACCTCTTTCCCAGAAAGAGTGTCAGCTGAATAAACATTCCTCTCTGCTCAAGAAATGAGGAATGAGCTCACAACAAGGTTGATAAGGGTGGAATCCTCCTCCCCGACCCAAATACGGCCGCAAGCAGGGGCAGACCCATGCCCCTGCAGTCCTTCAGCCTTCTTCTGTCCCTCCTCACACTCGTCTACAGTTATATGGCAGGAAGAGCCACAGCAAGCTAATTTCATATCCTCAGCCCTGTATCACCTGGCCCTGAATGCTGGAACATCACATCTCTGAAATGCTGGAAGAGCGGTTCTGATGTGTAATAGTAACCTAACCTTACTCGGGCACTTAGGTGACACGGTTCACCTTATCAAGCACTGCTATCCCACAGTTACCCTATACAATATAATTATTAAATCACTGTAATTTTTACAGTGTGTTGGGTTTCTGTCCTTAAGAACATTAAGAAGGAGTAGGAAGAAATTTAGGCCAGTACTAAGGACTTCTGAAAATCCTCCTACTCCATTTTTCAAAGCAACCCCCCGCAAAAAAGCTAAGTCTAATAATATTTGGGGAGTTTCTTATTGAAAAATGCGATCGTTTCTGAATAATTTGATACTCAAAGCGACCCTCTGAAAATCTACAAAATTAGCTCACTCTGTGGACTAAATCTAAATAGCATTACACAGCCTTGTAAAAACAGATAGAGCATCATTCCATGGGAAATTGTAAACAGGCAACAAAATTATCCCTTTCTGTAGGGAAAACTGGCAAAAGGGTAAAATAATATAAAATATATTTTATTTTATAAAATATTATATTATAAAAATAATATAAAATACATTTTTAAAAGTCATCCATTGTAAAATATCTGCATGGCTGAGGCGTTACCACAAGAACTGACATTAATGGACATGAGCCAGGGGACAGCACTGATAAGCAGTGAGCTGCAGGGATAGGAGATCCCTGCACAGCCACAGCTGCTCCAGCCTGGGCAGTCCAGGGGGACAGAGGCTGCAAAGAGCCTGTCTTGCTTAGAAAATCCGCTTGGCACCATCCCCTGCGTAACACTAAGCACCAGCCTGCATGCATGTATCTACCATAGGCATACAGGTCCTAGTGCTGTTCCCTCCTCCCTGTTTTCCAGCCCCTTGGAGCTGCTGTCTATGGTAACGACGTAGTTTTTGATTTTTTGATTTTGATGACGTAGATTTTGATTTTAAGATTTACAAATCTTACTTCCACGAATGCCATGCCCTTTATAGAGCCTTCATACAATGAACATGCTCTGTGTGCCTCTGCACTGCTCATGCTGTGAAGTCCTGTGAGAGGAGAAGCGTGCCGAGCTGCTCCACCTGCGGAGGCTGGAAGTGCTGAAGCAAGGCACAGCTATCTTTATCCTGAAGTTGACACCTATCATGCATTTAAGTCACCTCTGTACTGTTCTCCATTTGGTTTCGCAACCTAGTTCAGTGGAAGCACCACGCAGAACTGTTTTAACAGGCTTTAATGCTGAAGTCCCCAGGCCTAGTTTATTAACTCTCCAGAGACTTATATCGGTGTCACTCAAGGGAACTCAGCCCATAAGAGAAAGGTATGTTAATCTTATTATTGTTATAGAGAGAAATTAAAATGCATGGATTATTACACTTGCCTCGTAACTGTGCATGGCTACATGCAAAAAATGACAATAAAAATGAAGTCATGTTTTTTATAATGTGACAAGTAGAATAATTTTATGTGAGTAACTTACTATTTGGGATACATTTAAAATGCTAAGAAATTCTTAGATGGCTGTTTTGGCATACTGTATTAATCAACTCAGGCGTAATTGTATGATGGCTCAAAAGTCAAACTTTTCCTTAAGTTTCCTGACCTTGACCTGAAGAAAATGTTATAACAAAATTTCAGATTGGGTTTCTTCAAGGCAACAGTTCCTCTTACCTAAACATACCTTTGAAATGGAGAGAAAGAGCTTGCTGATAAATGTTTCAACACCATACTTTATTAAAACAAGTTATTTCTGTTGTTTACTATGTGGTTAGGCCATGATGAAAAGCAGATCTTCGCCAATACATTTTTGTGCAAATTCCTTACCTTTCTGTTTACAAAAGAAAGTGAAGTACCTTTCAGTGGTATTTGTCACAGAGCACTAGCAGCCAACAATGCACACTGTCAACTGCTTAAGGTTTCACTTCCTAATTAACTTTCCTAGAAGCAAAAGAACTGTCTAAAAACACAAAGCTCTCACATTTACCCTCCTGCCACTCCATCCTATTCATCCGTGGCCCCACGGCTGTGGCCACCGAAAGCAACAAAGTCCTGAAGGAGGGTCCCCACAGCCCAAAACATCAAGGGGGTAACCTGAGCAGCCTGACTACATAGCAAATTAGATATCTGCTTTAGTGGGGGCTTTTTTAAAAGATTATGGCTCAAATGCAATTCCACCACAGACTCCTCAATCCTAATGCTTTTCTAAATCAACACGTTCCCCCCCACCTCCCACCCCTTGCTTTATATAGATAACTTCCCATTCAAATTCCATGGTTTCTTTTTGGGTCGTTGAGTGAATGCGCTCTCCTCAAGTACAAATCATCTTTTGTTCTAGTGAATAGCAAAAATACTAAACATAGCTGAAATTATTATGGAGGCTGTTAAGACCTATTTCAATGAAATTATTATGGAGGCTATTAAGACCTATTTCAATGTGATCAACAGTAAAAACAATATTCCATGGACCAGCTCACAAGTATTGTTATGCTTTTCAATTACAAAACTGTTTTAGTGTGGATAGCTCAAACTGCAGATCAGAACAGAAGTAGGCATGAATCCTGCCTATTTCAAATGTATTTCCTTATTTCTTCTCATCCTTAATTGTGGATCCACTTTTGATTATCAGGTATGTCTTTTAGAGCACAGTTGGTTTACTTGAAGCCAACTTTTGCAATAATTATCAAAGCATGAACCAGCTGAAAAGTGCTGAACATAGACGTTGAACACAAATATGATTTCACCAAGTTTCTACAAACAAGCATTGGCTCAATATCCTCTGAATAACGTGCCCCGTCTTCTGCTGTTTGCTGACCCTTGGGCTGGGATGGGCTTTTATTACCCTTACCATGATTTGAAAACAATTTCAGCATGAGTCTCAAAGGCACAGAAAACGAACATGTTTTGATTTTTCTATTACAAATTTCTTCCTTGTCAGGGTGATTGTAAAATATTAATTGCTTTATGCCTTGAATGTCTCCAGATGATTGCATGACTGAGATGCTCTTCTAAATACAGGCATGTGAGCAGATCGACCCAGCACACACTCTGGTAGCTAAATTGCAAAATGACAGATTCATCAACTGAATGAGCTGCTATCGGATAATATTAGCTGGCAGATGTCTCAAAAGAGATAGTCGACATCTGCAGAGCTCTGGCAATTAACTGTTTACAGGTTCAACACCTGCCCTAGCGATAGTATTTATTTCACAAATCATTTTAATGGCCGTTTTCTCCAGCACGCAAAATACTTAGCCTCGAAGGTAAAAAGTTCAGCGCCAGCCACCTCTCCGCTGCAGCGTACAAAGCAGAAAGAGAAGAAAGGGAGACAAAGCGCTACAGAGCCAGGTGCTGAGTGATGTCCCTGCCTCCTGCTGCCACCCAGGTGGGTCGGGACAGCCGGAGGGGGGTGGCAGCGGGGCTGATGGCCGCCCGCCCAGCCCCAACGCCACGGCACTCGGCCGACAGCCAGGACCAGCCGCCGAGCCCCTCGCCTGCAAAGGGGCTCCTCAGTGTTTACTAACAAACAGCAGGGCTCTCTCTCACCCCGGGGAGCGGAGGCCAGCCACGGCACGAGGTGGCAGCTCCCCGCTCCCCGCTGTGCTCCGAGGGGTGACCTGTGCCAGGGCGATGCCTGTTTGGCCACTCTAACACAGCCACGGCTTTTACAGTAGAGGAGGCAATGACACTAATAACCGCTAATCCTCCCAAAGGTTTTCTGGTCCCTTGCCAGGTCAGCTTTAATCGACCGTGACTGCAAAAAAAGTTAAATTTTTGAGGACTGGGTTACTTGACATGGTGAACCTTACAAACGCACCGAATCCAGTCCCCTAAAACCAGGCAGGGTAGCTGCTCAGCTAGCTGTCTACTCATGGAAAGCAACTATGATCTGCTCGGGAGAACAGGACTAGCAAGCAATCGTGCAAGTAACAACCTCATTTCCAATGCTTGTTCCACTAAATAGCTGTGTTTCAAGTCAGCAAGCCCACAGGTACCATATTTCAATGGTAAGCCGGAGAAATTTAGATTCCCAGTGATGCCAAATAGGAGGCTGAGATATTGTGCTCTGAGCTCCACTTATCCTGCAGACTTGTGAACATACGAATGGTTGTAAGCTGCCCAAAGCCGATGTGTTGATGCCTCTTAACAGCAACTTCTGGGCTTAGGTACCCAGAGTGTTTGGAAATGACGTTGTTTTCTATGTCTGAATCAACAGTCCAGACACACAGTGAAGATTAATAACAGGATTCCTTTCTATAATAAAACAATATTTATATAAGGAAATATAATAAATGTATTAACAGCGGGGAAACCCATTTTCACTGGGACAAGTCCAGATGTTGCCTTCTAACTGCAAACTATAAAATGCAAAGTTCAGTGGGTACCACTGAAATTGAACTATCTAAATTAAGTTAATGGAGGCATTTCCTATTCTGAGATTTCAGAAACAACAAGACATCTGTTAGGATAAACAGGAAAAACTAGAGAAGCAAAAAGCTTAGTGGGAAGCCCACCGAACAAACATTTTATACTTTCCGTTCAGGCACTTCCTTCAGACCATTTTTAAACAAGACACTTAAAAATATCCATACCTGCAGGGTTGTATTTTTGAGAGCATATGAGTTATCTGAGAACACAAGAAGTAAAGTGTGCCTCCTTTCATGGTAATTAATCTGATAAATTCCCACAAGCCCTGTCTCAGCTGTTGTGCTTAATTAATCTTGGCAAATTAGTGGGTTTTCTTCTTTTTTACCAGGCTGATTCCCATGGGGGTGCTGCTCACATTTGCTTACATAGTTGCATACAGATAATGTCCACACCGTGTAACCCCTCTCACTCATGGGCAGCAGGTTAACACCTCACTGCAGCATCAGGACAGAGATATGTAACACCATGACATGATTGCACAAGGGAAAATTTGGTGTAAAAACCCTGCGCCTGGCAAGCCAGCATGCACAGGTTATTACTGGTTTGTAACAGCTCGCCGGACACCACACTACATATGAAAAAAAAGACTACCCTTGCACGTAGGAGCTTATACTTTAAACAGGCATCCTGGCAGAGAAGGGCTGCTTCATGTCCTGAAACACCTTGCTTTCCCCCCCTCACCCCTGCCTGCCGCTCATGTTTGCAGACCTGTAACTAAACCTGCTTGGTATAGATATCCCTTTGAAAAATGCCAGGTGTTCAGCAAAAAGATGCAAAGAGCATATTTTTATTGGCTAAACTACAAAATGTTGAGATAAGGAAATAAGCCTCTACTTGCACAGAAGAGCTGCAGCCCCGGAGCTTTACATCTATTTTCTCCTCTGAAGATCAGGCTACTCTGGTCCCATGCATCTCCTTAAAAGCCTCTTCTTCCGGGCTGCAGCTAGGCAAAGAGAGGGAATTCTCATTTTGTGGGACATCGAGTTCCAGCTGAAATATGAAATACACATTTGGAATTTCCAGCATTTTTTCAGCGAGGGGAAAATCAAAATACTTCCATCTGAAATGAAACAGAGCAGCTGACTGCCCCAGTCCTGGACCATCTGAGGAGTCCCACAGCCTCTGCACATGTCAGGATCAGGTTCAAGCTGGGGACCCACATAGGTCCCAGGTTACCAACAGACAAGTACCCTTGGCAAGCACCTCAGCAGTCCCCAGCACTGCTAGCCCATCCTGCCAAAGGATCCTGCATCCAACAGGCAGGAACATCACAGTGTTCTCACCAGCTCCATCCCAGCCGCCGCTGGGCATTAGTGCTCTCTTGCTTTCTCCTGGTTACACATTGTGGCTTTTGAGCTATTTCAGGTTCTTGGACTAATGTTCTTGTATTTCCTAGAGGGTGCTGCGGACACAGAAGGAGGGCAAGTACATCCAGATGCTTATACGGGCTTTTTGAGATGCAGCCTTTAGTGCTTGGGGTTTGCAGTGGCGGAGGAAGGGAAACCAAACTCAAATATTCTGTTACTACTGTCACAAACTCCTTGAATTCTCCCACTTTCAATACTTCTAAAATTGGGGCCATGCATCATTGCCTCACTATATCCTTTTCACTCTGCTCTTTATAGGTATTCTATATGAGGCTAGTCTACAGTTTCTGTCCTCATTAGCGGATTTCATGACAAATGGGCTATAAGCCTGAACCTTTAATCCTTCCTATTCATGCAAGCGTAGAGACCCCAGGGAGCACCCGCATCGTATTCTCATGGACAAGATCGTCTCAGTGTGAATCTCTTTCCCCTGAGGATATTCAACATCCACCTCACCAATGGCAGCTTTCTGAAGGGAGCTCCCTATAACTCCTCTACGTGAATCTTCGCACTAATGCTTCATTACGTGGGCAAAATCCCAGGATGCGAGGAAGTCAAATATCAAAGCTCCCGTTGCCATTAGACCATGTTGAACAGGTCATACAGTCCAAAGGCTACACATGGAAACACTGTCAGTGCATCCCTGTTGAAAAATAGAATATCCATCTTGTTTTTATCATTCCTATTACTTCCTGGTCCATAACAAGACCAAGAAATCCTTAATTCCATCTTTCTAGAAAGCATTTTAATAAGCCTAATGCTTCTCCCATCATATCCCTTGGGAGCAGAAAGGTTAGGCTGAATTCTCAGAGAAAATTCCCATTAGCTGGAGAAAAATTTAAAATATCATTATTTTCATAGGTAAAAAACTAAAAAGTTCAGATTATACTTAGAAAAAAAAAGTCAAATGCATTCAAGTAAGAAGCACTCTACATAATAAGGTGTAATAATGTGACAAAATAATTATGTATATGTGACAGAATTATTTTAATGTCCTGGTTCTAGATTAGGTTACAGTTACTTTTAAAGACACTTTATGCATTTTTTGACTTGCTGAAGCTCCTAAAGACAGAGTTAGTATTCCATGGATCCTTTCACTGTAAAAATTCTCATTTAAAATCTTTTCTGCATAATTTCATTCTTACTTAATGCAGGTTTACTACTGCATTAAAGGCACGCAAATCTTTCAGACCTGGCAAAAAAGTTGATGGCTTTCAATTAGATTGGTCACACCTGAAAAATATAAAGTATCTGGAGCTTGCTGGTGATTCTGACCTTCATTACTGTCTGCGGAGTGTGTGACAAGCTGGAGAGCCCTGAATTTCAGTGTCTGCACTTTTGACTGTGCTTCTGCATCATTTCTCTGAACATAGTGGGAACATATGGGCCAAGCAAGAGCAGCCTCTAGCTGTGTCCCTCCCAGAAGTAATATATACACACATTACCCATAGACGAAAGGCTGTGACAGGCAGAGTCACCTCTAAGACCCTAAGGATTCTGTAGCTTAAGTTGTCAGTGCATGCACACTGCTCCACTGGCAACAGAATTAATAAGTCTGGTTCTCTACAGCCTTGTGTTCTTTGTCCCCTTTTTACCCTTCCTCCCCACCAAAATAATCTCAGCTTCCCCTCTCTGCTGTGGCAGGCAGCCCAAAGAGCAAAAACCAGCAGGGGCTGATGATCGGGGCATGTTTGATGTGCCCTTTGGGCAGCCCAGGTCTTCCAGGCATTCCTGCAGCAGAAGCATCGATCTGAGCCATTCATCTCAAACGAAATGCCTTCACAAAACTTGCAGGAAGCTGCTGTTTCTCCCAAATCTGGTTAGTTTGGCTAAAAATAAACTAAAGTACTGAAGCATTCAACAGTCAGGAAACATCAAAATTGTTTGCCTGCATAACTGATAATTAATGAGCATTTTACTGGGTTTTATTAGATATGGGTATTTTACCACAGGATCCCTATCCTGTTCAGTTCACAGGGCAAACATGTTTTGGCAATGGATCCAAATTATGAAAGGAAGACTGTTATCTGTAGGACTTCTTCCTTCCTTCCTTGAAGATATAAAAAAATGAATGAGACAGGAGACAGCAGGAGGAGAACGGAGAAGTTCATGCCTGCAGCTTCTGAAAACTTGGGTACCAGCTCAAAGCCAGATATTTCACATGCAGTTACTAATTGCAAAGACTTCATTTGCTGAATGCCTGGAAGAAGACCTTGGCACTCGACTCCCAAGCATTCCCAGACACAAGTCCCCTGGAGCTAAGTCCATGTAACGTTACATACCCTGCAGACCCTCGCTTTCTCAGAAATGGTGACTAACGTAAGTGATCACTTCTGGTCTCAGTTCCCAAATACTTTATCAGCCTACTTCTACAACTGGGTTCACATCCCCTTCAGATGACAAAATCCACTGTTGTAATGATGCAGTGATTAATACAAAGAAATACACTTGTAACACACCCACCACCACCCCCAGAAAACAAACCGACCTTAATGAATCTGCCTGTCATCAGCGCTGGGTTTGAATGGGGTACAGTCAGTCAGGTGTGGGACACGCTCACTGAGCATCAAAGGGATGCAACAGTGTGAATAGCTGCTCAGTAATTAAGAGTTTACACTTTACCGTGTGTACAGAAAGAAACACTGGCTCTGTGGAAAATGGATCATTTGAGTAAGTAATTTGGACCTGTATATGGGAAAAAAGGGGCCCAAATGAAGGCTATGTGCCTTGAATATTTGCATTTAATATGGGCTATTCAGTGCTTTATTCTGCAGTTTTGATGATGTTGCTTGAAGAATGAATCGCTTCAAACCTATGAAACTAGAAATGAAAAACCTCATGAGGGAAAAAGGCCAACCCAACAAAACCCAAACACTCTCAGGATCTTTCCATTTATTTTGTCTCTCAGAGGAGGGATTTAGCTGGTGGAGACTTCTGTCGTTCAGCTCCAAGCTTATCTTGTCCTTCCATGCTCCCTCAGACCTGTCCTGGTTTACTCCTGTCTCTTTTCCACCCTCGGCTCTTCATCCCTTTTCCCAATACCCATCCCAATGTCTCCCTTTTTGGTTCCTTTTGCCATCCCCAGGGCCTCATCCATGCCCCATCACTACTTCCTACTGTCCCTTCTGCCCTTACTCTCCCTGCACTGCTGATAGCTCCTGTCCCCTTGTCCTGGCAACCTCAGGATGCAGTGCCTGGTTCTTCATCCAGACCCCCTGTACAGCTTCCATCCACCCCAGCCTCCCACGTGCCCTGCCCTGGTCACCAGGCAAATTAAGGCATGTCCAGTCAAATATTATTTTTCAGTTTCTCATGTCAAACAAGTCTCTGCTAAGCATATACAAACCTGTGTTTTTTCCAAACTTTGGAATATAACAATTTTTTTTCTCATGAAGATAACCAAGAGTACTGCTAAAAAAAAAAAAAAAAAAAAAAAAGCCTTATTTCCAAAGCCTGGTGGGACTCTGATTTAAGGGTTGATTTTTCCAAATATTAACAAAATATTCCAAAAATATTAACAAGCAAATATTTTATTGAACTGATTTCTTAAAGCTAAAAAAAGTTTAGTAAGAACTTTCCCAAAACAACCCCCCACTTGTATTATGCCAGTAATCTTCATTTGGGTGGAAAAAACCCTGAAAAAGTAGTCAGTGTAGAACAATTTTTGAGAACAAGACTGAAAATATGTAGCATCAGCAAAACTGCTTGTAATGGCAGTTAAATACAACAATGCGTAAAAACTTCATCATAAATTATTTCTTCAACTGTATCCTGTGCAAAATACCATCTTGCACAATGCATTACAGCTGACCTATAGACAAAGTGTCGTTTTTAAGCAAGAGCATTTGACAGCCATAAATGCTAAACTTGTCCAAGGATCACAACTTTAACTATGGATCCAACTTACATCCTAATTTTAGCTTGGAAACTGGTTGGAAGATTTACTTCTGAAATGCCAGAAAACTTATCCAATGTGCAGTGCTGTAAATTGCTAACAACTGGCTGCACCTTTCATACAGACTCAGAGATTTAATCCCTTCAGAGCAAATCTGAGTCTTAAAAATGTGGGCCTTCCAGCATGCTTTACCATTTACTGTTATTTATTGATTCTCTACATACACAAACTCAGCTAGCATAAAAGGATCCTTGGTATCATAAACTAGATGAGTATAGAAAGAGGCAGAATGATTAATTCCCAAGGTTATCAGCTAATTGTATTTCTATCTGAAACCATTACACATGAACATTTTTTTTCACTTTCTACTGTTAATTAGTGCTTCTCTGATCAAATTCACTTGCTTTAAAGCTTCTTGATTATTAAATGGTGCTTGCTAGTTCAAACTAATACCAAATAAGAAAAAAAAAATGTTTAGTTGTGCAGCAAAGATTAAAGGGCTTCAACATACTCACTGTTAACAGGAAGTAAAAAAAATACATTTCTTCATCAAATCATTTTCACAAAGTCTCATATATTTCATCAAAAATGGCCATTAGTGTTATTTCAAAGACATGCCTGTGGTTTCTGCTAACTACTTATTACACAACCATCATTTTATAATATAAACCAATGACTTGGTGATAAAGTACACCAGTTGGGAACATAAACAGATGCATTATGGATAACTTAAGTACTGCTTTCTCTTCTACAAATTCATTCTATGTCATTTAAAAAGAGAAATCAAAGGAACCTTATGTTTAATAATATTTAGATATTCAGGATATGCCTAAACTTAGCAAATTAAAGCAGTTCCAATATTCTATGTTGGAGAATACTGAATTCCACGTTCAAAAATCAAATGAGATGGAAAACACTTATGATCCCTTGATAAGCATAGCTAGGAATGAATTGGCATACGGAGGAGAAAGAAAAGCCAAAACCAGCAAGAGTTGTGCTGTGCAGGGCTTTTGTAATGACTTTGTGGCCCTATTTCCCAGGTTATGTTTCCAGTTTTTGAAAATCAGACAGGCAAAGAATACAAGAAAACCATTTTGAAAAATCAAATTGTTCTGCAGAACTATGTGAGTGGTTTTATAACTATCCCGTGGTAATGCAGATCTGATTCTAGAATGCATACACAAGCATGTAACTTCACCTGCAGGATAACACCCTTGTCTCTTCAAGGACAGTAGCACCCCAGCTGTGCAGCAGAGTTTCCTCTTTGCTGGTATGGACAATCTCGTATTCGGGTGATTTTAAAAAGAGTTCAGGCATTTACTACTGCATACTTGAAAAGAAACCTCCAAAAATGTATCATCCTTCACCTGGTAGCAAGGAATGAACTGCTTTCAGAGGGGAATTTCAACACAACATGTTATTTTCTGAAAAGCAAAAACCCTAGAAGAGTAGCAGAGTAATTTCTGTTTCTCCGGACAGGCTCCATTAGCTGTCTGACAAACCGTCCCTTTAAACATAGCCCAAGAACAGCACCCTCCTGGTGAGTCATTTCCCAGGGGAGGAAAGGCTTCTTTAGCCTTTTAAGGGCTTCTACAGCATCCTTATGTCCAAGGTGAGTCTTTACAGTCCTGATGGCTGGACTACAAGATAGAGGAAAATCTGGCTCGATTGTCCATTTCAAAGGGTAGTGGTTACTGGGCCCTACTCTACATAGGGCTGGAGAGAAGCAGAGCTCCTCAAGGGTCCATCCTGGGACATGTCGGGAAGACTAGAGGCAAGAGGTATAAATTGGAACTAAAGGGATTCAACCCCGATATGAGGAAAAAAATTCACCCCCAGATAGTTTAGCATTGTAGTAAGTTGCCCAGAGAGGTTAGACAGTCTCCATCCTTGGAGGCTTTCAAGCCCCAGGGGGTAAAGACCTGAGCAACGTGGTCTGGCCCATTGGAGACTCCGCTTTGAGCAGGAGATTGGTCCCTCCTAACCTCGGTTATTTTACAGTTCTGTAAAGAGACACAGTGGTATCAACCAGAGCGACAAACAGTGACAGACCTTTATCCCCCCTGCAACAAATCAGACCCAAAGTTTCCATGCTGTACAACCACCTACGAGCTTGGGAGCTGTGACCAGCTCACAAGCTGCCCAGACCCCATCAGGGCATCCTGAGCAATCCTGTTTTCCAGACACATCCATAATTCCTGCAATCCTTTCCAGTGCTTGCAGCTACCCAGTAACACCATGTGTGTCCTAGCTGATCTGGGTCCCTCTTTGACCAGGCACCCAGGGAAGCAAAACCTGCTATGTCAGGCTGAGACCACGCCGTGCTGCATCAAGAGCTGCAAAGGACCTCACGGGTCTTGGCACCGGCCTTACACACAGGTTAGGGAAGTGAAATGGAACAAAAGAATCCCAGAAGTTATCCAGGCCTCAAGCGAACAAGAAATTAAATTAACCAGCAAAGTGCATAAGGATCACTGTTAAAGAGAGAGAGGAACTGCTAAAGTAAAGACTCATACACCTCTGATTGAACCGACAGTAAAATAAGTAATATATCATAGGCTTCTGAGATGTCCTAAACTTGCATAACACACATACACAAGCAAACAATAATTTTTCTGCTAATCTGATGTTCACGGTTTACTCAGTTTCTACTTTTTGTTTCTTTCCTTTAAATCTATTAGGATTTTTACATTATAAACAGTTTATATTTTCTGTGTGTGATGCTCTGCACAATGAACTAGGGCCGCTTTGTAGTAACACAACCCCAGTTCCATGTTTTGCATGGAATTCTGATACTTTGTCAGCATTTTTTACAGAAACAAACAAAAAAAAATCATGGAGTTAAAATGTAATCCTTATTTTAATCAAAACCTATAAATTTTGCTATTGCTTTTTCTGTGTCAGGCTTATTGGAAGATCTTTTCTTTTGAGAAAACAGAAAATGTAAGCATGTTTTGTTCAGAATACCTCAAGTAGTAGATAAATAAACAATAATCACAAAACTGGCATAGAAAATTGACTTTCAAACTCAGATAACTCACTGTATTTCTGCTGCTGCATCCTCACCAGAGAAAAAATATCAAGAGCAAAGATCCCAGTTGTTGCCAGTGCTGCCACGCTTCCCTTTCTTCAATACCTTAACCCAAAAGAGCAATTTAAAATGCAGAGTGTTAATTAACCATAAAACATCATGAGGCAGTTTCTTGTGCTATGTCTCCAGACACAGCTGTAAAGGAAACTATCTGACTCCATGCAGGGTGGTGAAATAGCGAGGAGAAAAGGGATGCTCAAAGGCAGCATTTGGTCCCAAACACTGAAAGAACATGAGAGTGTGCACCTTTTTAAATCAAAGAAAGAAAAGATGAAAAAATGGCTAAATTGAAGCCCTTAACATTAATTGCTTAATGAAGAGTGACAAGAGTCTATGTAATAGGGTCATTTTGTATTAAGAACAAACAGTGCCCTCTGTGGTTTGAAAGAAAATGTGGTGTTGGTTTCTTCTGTATTGTATTTTTAAACACAGAAGCTAAGAGCACCCAAAATTGCCCTATTTAGTATAATCACTTAGCTCGATGAAAATCCTCAGTCATTTTAGCATGCTTGCCTCAGGAATGCAGATTACAAGTAGCAAACAGAAAGTAATCCACAAATAGCTTCAGAATCCTGTTTGAAAAATTGGCCTGTGAGCCATGTAGGTCTAAAAGCCAAGTCAGTACATTATGATCCAAAAAAGTGAACGATTTTTTAAAATTATTTATGTAAACTAGAAAAGAAAAACTCACTTTAAAACAAACTCAAGCGTGTATTGTTGATACGATCGCATTTTAGAATACACTAAGTGTTCCAAATGGCCCTCAGATCAATTTTGGGAAGTAAACAAAGCTCAGCTTTCAATGAGATTTAGGTTTTAAAACACAAGAAATTAGGTATAGGTTAATTCAAACATTCATTAAATCCAGACTGCTGTGAGTTATATTCCATGGTCTAAAGTGATGACTAATGCAGATAACAGTCATGCTTATGCAATCTGTTACAGATAATATGTTAAGTAAAATAGTTTGCACAAACTCTAAAATAAAGGATCTTTCCAGTTAACAAAAGAGCCAAAATTAAAACATAATTTAAACCACGCATTGCATTCTATATTTGAAATCAGAGTGTGTCCACATTTTATACACAGACATAGGCACGCGTGCACACACACATGTGTGCACACACGCATTATTTTAATAGATGCCAGATGGGAAATGTACTTGGCATCCAGTTTACTTTCAGTGATGCAAAGGCAGCAGCCTCACCGCCGTGCCGCTGTGGTACAGAGCAGCCTGTGGTGCCTGCTGCAGGGCACAGCCCCTGCCAGGCTGGTACAGGACCTGGGGTGACACGCTTTGTCATGGAGGAGCAGTGCCAGCTGGGACACATCCTGGGAGCACCTGTGGACCTCAGGAGGAGATAGTAAATGAAATCAGTTCCTGTCCCCTGCAAGGAAGATACTTCTGCAGGTGGGAGGAGGACAGAGCCCGGGGAACTGCACTCAAAGGCAGATCTCAGCCTCCCCTTTTGGAAGGGAGCCTCTGGGGAACAGAAGGGCTGCTGTGCATTTCCCACCCTGCATGCTTCTCCCCTGCGCCAGCTGACCTTCACCTCCCTCATCCATGGTATGGGCAACAGGAGCGGGGGACACGTCTGCAGACCTGAGGGCAGGGGCGATGGTGAACAGCCGAATGTCATAGTGGGGTGCAAACCATGCAGGTGTCCCACACTGCATCAGGCGGTATGATTTTTGCCCCTATTAGCATCTGGAAAAATCTTTGTTGATGGCAATTTATAGTAACTTGTGTTTACACTCCTACAAGCTCCAGGCCACACACCAAGAATCCCTCAGACACTCTGCCAAGCTGAAAGATGCTGGCTGGCACCAAACACTTTATAGTCCAAGCACAGGTGAGAATAGGTGGAGAAGCAGCCCCTTGGTTATGCAGCATCTCACCATGTCGAGCCCCCATCTGCTGGCAGTCTTTCCAGAATTTTAATATGCGATGTCTAACCTGCTTTTGGGGGAGATACAGGGAAATCCCTAACTCTCCACAGCTCAGTTTCAGCAGTTAGCCATCTGAAGCATCAGTGTGTTGTTCTCAGGAGCACCAGGATAAGACCTATTGAAGCAGCTGGAGGAATAGCAAAGCAGGTTTACAATACAATAAAGCTATTACCATACTCTATTCATGGCTATTTGTAAAAGGCTTTGAAGATATAAAGGGTAATATAAGCACTGAGTGATATTATTAGTGTTTCAAAAGCTACTTTGGCTTTTAGGTTTGATACATTTACAGCATGTGAAAAGCCATCTCTCCATACTCTGTCCTGTAGCTGGAAAGCCATCTGTGGGCAGAGAGTGAAAAATGAACTCACAAGTATCTATCAAAACACTTATATGAATTTAGAATACTCGTATTTGTAAAGTATTATAGTGTAAAGTATTATTAGAGTTAGCTGGATGTCTGAGACGGATACGGGAAGAAATTAAATATTTATTTTACAACCCTGGATGTCACTTTTGTTATGATATCTGGGTGTAGAGTGCTTTTCTGGCTGGGCCTTTCTATAAACTCAGCATCACAGGGCACAGCACAGACCTGTCTAAATAATCTCCAAAGGCAGTTTCACTTGCCGATTATTGTTGATATAGGTGCACGTATATGGAACGTCCTGCTGTACTGTCTGAGCACCGCTTTATCCCCTGGCATGAAACTTCAGCACCTCGACCTTGCAGCATCTGGGAGCATTTCCCAAAGTTCCTAAGAAGTGGTCAGTTTGCCTGAAAAGCCCAGGGCAAATATTTCTAAGTTACTATTCTGGGCTTGTAGTTTTGTAAAGAGGAGCTGGTTCTGCAGTCATGACTTTTCAGCATTCCCTACCCTTTTGCCAGTAGGCAACCAATTTTAGTGGAAAGTGGACTAAATTAACATATACAGAAAAGGGCTATTTTAATCTTAGAAGAAAGCATTAGAAAAAGAGGTTGAGCAAGTGGGCATTCCATCAAAACAAAAAATGAATATGTATATAAAATACAAAATATATATAACCCCTCCACTTTGAGCTGTTGTAACAGGGTCTCATGGCAGCTGTGGGCAAATTGTTTCCTGTCTCCACTTTCATCCATGGCTGCATTTCTTGGCACGACCTCATCTCCTGGGGTGCCAGAATGATTCCCAGGATGCACTGTCATATCTTGTGTGAATAGGATCCACTGATAATATCTGTGAAAGATGTAGGAGAAGAAAACAGCTCTTAATAGGAGAAACCCAAAAGATTCTAAGATTATTGTTCCATGTTTATGTGGTGATAAAAAGTCACAAAACAGCTAAGACATAGAAATACATAATCAACATACTTAGAATGGCTTGGATAATAATTTGGATACTGTATCACAGAAGGAAGAAAGGATACGTAATTAGCAAATCTATTATTTATGGGATTAGACAATCACCTTGTTGAAGCCTCAGGCACGTCAGTGAAAAGCCGTCCTGTAGGCCAAATGGGAGTATAAAGACACCTTGATTCTTAAAGAGAGCTTGAGGCTTCTATTTTTCTCATTAATATCTAAATATATGTCCCTACCAGCTCATTTCCAATTTTCTTATGAGCTGCTGCCATGCTTTAACCCCAGCCAACAACTGAGCACCACACAGCCGCTCTCTCTCTCTCTCCAAAGGGGATGGGGGAAGAGAATCAGAAAAGTAAAAGTGAGAAAACTCATGGATTGAGAAAAAGACAGTTTAGTAAGTAAAGCAAAAGTTGTGCACACAAGCAAAGCAAAACAAGGAATTCATTCACCACTTCCCACCGGCAGGCAGCCAAAACCAGCACAGCCATGTGTTCCAAGTGTGGCAGGCAGCATGGATGGTTTCCCATGGACACCAAGAGCTGCATCAGGGTAAACTGAGATTAAATGCCTTTGAAAGGCACTTAAAGAATAATGCACTCATCAGGCACAGTCAACATGGGCTTACAAAAGGAATGTCCTGTTTAACTAATCTGATACCTTTCTATGCTACAGTCACCTGCCTCATGGATGAAGGGAAAGTCGGAGGACACAGTTTTTCTGGATTTTAGTAAGGCTTTTGATACTGTCCCTCACAGCATCCTTCGGGA
>JAVJGJ010000037.1:29316792-29353894 GCA_035590215.1 Microhierax caerulescens
TGTTCCCCCCCCCCCCCCCCCCCCCCTCTTTTTAAGATGATGTTATGGTAGGAAAATGTTACACTTGCCTATGTGAGATTTACAGATGACCTTTTTACTGGACAAAAGTTCTGTGGGACATGGTACAGAATATAAATCCCAGACCCTGCTCCATCAAAAGCTGATAAATAAGTGAGGAAGATTAAGAGCGTAGTTTAATGAGCCAGTATGTTTTCCATTACACATGTAATTATTTGCCAAAAATTGTCCTTTCCACATTCATTTTGTTTTGAAAAACAATGACTCCTTCATAAAACTATCCAGTAGGTTTTCTGGATGCACCATTTTTTTAGGAGATCAGTGGTTTCTGGTCTTGTTGATGTGGATCAGAAGAAGTCAAAGTCATTTGTTGCTTTTCCTGAAATCTTAAGTACCACAAACTGCTGGATCATTTCCTATTAGTATCTGGGAATTATTAAAGTTCCCATCCACTTCCATTTTACGGTAACAAAAACCACAGGAAAAATGTGAATTTTGTTACTTCTGTGTTAATTTCCCATAAATTATGCAGAGCGTATTCCCCTGTCATTTTTCTATTTAGCAAGTCAAAAGGTGTGGCCCCAGGAAAATGAAACAACTTTCGAAGATTAGCTCAAATTGGTGGAAGAAGGCAAGGTATTTCAGTGATAGTGCCCACCTCCTCCTCACCTGCATTGCTACCGCAGCAGTGAGCTGGACTCCCTGAAATCAGAAAACATGCACTTCACTTGCTCCTCACCCTAAAGAGCAAGAGGAAGGACTGGTGGGGACCACAGCCCATCCCCTGGGGAAAGTGACTTCAGGCATTTCTAACGCAGCAGCCTCGCCTCGCACACACCGGGGCTCACCTGAAGCAGCACAAGGAAATGAGGAACCAGGCACATAGCTCCCCTCCCCAGCATAACAGAGAGTAAACCAGTAAAACAGAGCAGTGTTACTGGTGGAGGCTGCCATATTTCCCTGTAATAATTCATGAGTGGCATGTGTCAACTCACGGAGACTCTTATTGTTGGAAAATATGCTTTAGCCTAGCAAGAGGCAATAGCTCAACAGCAGGAATGAAAAAGCACAGTTAGACACCTAGCTTGGCTGAGGCCTGTATTCTGGTTTCCATCTAGGTGCCACAACCCTTCCAGCTGTTTTGAGCTTGACCTGAGGGTTTACAGAACTCAAAAATACGATAAGAGAGTTGAGTCCCATGGAAAGCAATTGACAGTAGCCAATGTGCTGAGCAGGAAGACCACTACCCTGCCCAGTTGAAAACCGGTGGCAATGCAGAGGCTATGCTACTCTTGGTGCCTTCCTCCTGTGGTGTTCTGGGACTGCAAGAGCTGCAGACATGAGGGGATGCACCATCACTTGCCTCGCAGTGACCCCCTCACATCTCTGCACCTCTTGCTGAAGAGAGCTGGAGGACAGCAGGGAGCCATACCAAGGTCATCCAAGCAAACCACACATGCTGCTGCACCAAAGCTTCACCCCCCTTTGTGTGAAGCTCCTCTCGCTAGGAACACCTGTTATTAAGGGCTCTCGGGTGCCAAGTCTTCTAGCAGCAAATTGCTCTGTATATATTTTTCCTCGGTCTCTCAGGAAACCTGCAGGATTTGCAAGCTGTTCAACCAGCTTATCCCATAGACAGAATGATGCACTCCGGCAGGACGATGGGACAAAAATCTCCCTCCAAATTTATCTCATGTGTCTTGTTGTTGGTTTTGGGTTTAGTCCTAAATACTTTAAATAAAAAATAAATAAACATATACATCACAGTAAGACATTCCATCTCATTTTTCTCAGCACTCAACCCAAAATAGCCAGAAAGAGAAATACCTTTAAGTCAATCATCAAAGTTAAATTAAACAAGCACAAACTTTCGCTTAACATTTAAATGACAATGAAGCTTTGAAAAAGGGTCCTGTACCTGAAATTTCATGTGCAAATTATGACTTCATTTTCAAAATTTATCTTGGCGAAATTTCTGGAGCAAATCCATCAAATGCAATCTTCTGTGGGAAGCTTACGTCTGAGAAACAATTTCCTATATTGAGAAGCTGAGAATAAGTAGAATGACAAATGTATCCCTTTGTATATGACTGTTTTAGAGAAATACGCAGACATCATGATAATGCAAAACTCAGAAGGGACTGAGACAATGTCTGCATTTTGCCATTTAGCATGTGTTTCAGCTCCATGCTAAAGCTCAGACCTGGAAGGTGCTGAGTATCCCCAGTTCAGACAATACTGAAGGGCACAATTCACTTTAAGCTTACAAAGGGGTCTTCAAAATTAATGGGAAATCAAACAGACCAAAAGGAGTGGAGCAAAGAAAGCACACTCCATCAAAATACAAGGGAAAAAAATTCATGACACATAAAGTGACCTCAGTTGTGCTGGGCTCCCCATTAGAGAAGGTAAGAGTCCACATCCATCCACATGAGCTTCCCCGCCCCATTTAGCAAGCTGTTTCTTCACAAGTCCTTACTTTCACCTGTGCATGAATTCCCTCAGGATAAGACATCAGCCTTTTGGGAAGCATCATGCCACTGAGCTGGGGTTTGATGGGGAACACGAGAGCACATAATGATAGAGTCACCTTCTTTCCTAGAACAGGTAACTTCAGCAGTTTCCAGGTGGCACTTGAGATGCTGGCTTCGACCCCTGGGACCTGTCTGACTTTATGCTCACAGTGGTGGAAGTAATGCAAACTAGAGCTCCTGTGGAGAGACAGACTGGACTTGTATCCTTCTCAAAGCACTTACGTGCATTATGTATGGGGGAAAAGAGCATTTCAGGTATGAAAAAAAATGGTGAAAATAAGGGGCTTGGTTCTGCTTGTGCTGGTGCCCCCCTTTAACACAGGGCTCGAGTAGTTCCACGTTCAATGAAATCCTGCATTTTGTACAAAAGAGAAAGACAGCAGCACTCAACATCTAGGAGTAACTTACAAAATAAGGATGTAGACAACACATGGTGAAGCGCTCACAAAAGGCTGGCGGAGAGGCATGGGAAGCAGCCTCTGCCCTTATGTTTGGCACAGGGCAGACCAAGCCCCACCTGGTATGTCTCAGTCAGGTTCAATTACCTCAGCCAGCTGAGGGAGCTTATGCCCCATTTTTTTTCCCCCTGGAAAATCTTCAAGCTTGTTGCTGGGAGGATCAGCTGAGAGGCAAGAGAAGTGGCTTAAAGCTCCTAGCACCCCACCTCACCCTACCCTACTCAGATCAGTGCAATTTTAGGTGAAAATGGGCCAGCACCTTCTCTTCTAACAGATCCATAAAGACTTCCCAGTGGGAATGCCTCAGACTGCCTTACAAATTAAGGAGAAGCATGTGAGAAACACTACAAGAAATCCATTAGTGGAAAAAAGGATTTGTTTTCAAAGTTCAAATAATTCAACGAAAGAAGTACTAGCTAGCAAGAGAAGCTCATGTAAACATTTCACAAGTGGGTAGCAGGGAACAAAGAATTAGAAATGAGTAAATAAATGACTGCTCTGTGCCAAAAAAATCATGCGAATTGTGAGCTTTCTGGGGCAGATACTGTAGATTATTTTCTCTACAAGTTGGTACAGCACGCAGCAACACAAGCCCACAAATTCTTTAATGGGGTCCCTAGGCACAGCAGGAATATAAACCGAAAATTGTGTGGAAGTAAGTCAGTAATAAGGTAGATGCAGCCCTGGAAAGGGCCATGCAGCCGTGACCGCATCACTGAACGGCGTGCATTGTTTAGCTCTTGTGCCTTCCTGCACCAAAGACGCTGTGCCAGTCCCCAAAGATGAAGACACTCCAAGGCTGCCCCAAGCCCCAGCTGCCCATGCACCTCACCAGTTTGCAGTCTCATGCTGGGTTTTCTCCCCATGTGCCTCCACTGAGGAGCAAGTCATGAAAAAGTCCCCAAATGAAAAAAGGCTCAAGCAAAAATCACAGGGTGATTTCTAGACAGGCTTTTGCTGAGCATATGCAGCATCTGTGTTACGTTTGTAATTGGGTAGACACATCTCAACGCAGCTTCAAAGAAGTGGCGAAGAGCAAATTGAGGCAGGGAGGAGGAAATGTTCCCATTGGAAACCCTAGATTGATTATTTTGTATGCATGCCCCCCCCAAATTACACTGGGTAATCCATGTATGCTTAACCTTTGGGCTCCCAACTAATTAATTGAAGTTGCTCATAGTACACACAGTGTTAGCGAGGTAATAATTCATCATGTTTCAAGTAGAAAAGGTTTTGGCACAGCGCAGCCTTTTCTTAGTCCAAATTGGAATAACAGGGGTTATATAAATGCAAATTACACAATTTGACAGCTGTGTAACATCAGCATGTTATGACTTAAAGAGCTAAATCCCAAGCCCCCTCACTGACCGGTGAAATCAGGCTCCCACTGAATTTTGTCAGTGCAGGGGCCTGCAGAAGACAACCCTGGTGCAGAGCCCTCACTGCCGTACCTTCTCGCCCTCCCCACCAGCAGACCATCTCACTGCCCTGTTCTGGTCATTCATGGGCTTTCTGTGTGTGCTCCTCCTCCTTTGCCCACTGCCAGCTACACAGGAGTTTCCTCCTTCGCACACTGACCATGCCTTCTTTCTTCACTGTCCCTGCCTTTAACTTTACTGGCCTTTCTTCTCCTTCTTCTTCTTTTCTTCTTGCTGTCTTTCTTTCTAACCTTCCTTTATTTACTTCTTCTAAGTGTTTCTTCCCGCTCTTGTCAGAATAGCTTCATGCTGTTTTAATTGTTTATTATAATTTTGCAACTTTTTGAGCATTTATGGTCTCTTCTTCCACTCCCATTGTCATTGCCGTTCCAGCTCATTGCATTTCTCCTTTTCCACTATTTCTCTTTCACTGACTCTTTCTTTGCCTTCTTGCCTGCCCTGCACTGCCTGGCCACCTCCCACTCATTCTCCTTCCCACAGTGCCTGAGCAGTGCCAAGGGTGCTGGTATGGGGCTGTCTGGCAGGCTCCAGCATGTGCCCCACACATGGAGGGCTCGTTGGATGGAGGAACAGGGACTTGCTGAACAAAGGGGTCCGAAGCTGCATCCAGTCCCATGGCCAGGTGGCCTTGGCAACACAAGAGGTTGAGTCCCCACATAACAACAGCGACTACACCACCTACTGATACTTCTGCTCTGAGGAACAAACCAAAATCAAGTTGTTCCCAAACACTCTTCACTAGGCTGGAACAGAAAACATTACTCATGGTGAAAGGGCAAATCAAGATGACTGTATGCCTAGAGACAAGGAAGAAAAGTGCATCTGCTCACAAGACCCCCATCTCAGTAAATATTCATCCATCAGTTCATCATCGCTTTCTGACCAATACCTTGCTTTGGTTGACCTGGACTATCCAAAAATTTGTCATCTGCAGGTCACACATCACCACCACCTCGTTCTCCTCACCACAGCTTTTCCTGCTTGTCTGGTGTGCCTCTTGTCCCAGTGACCAACATGCCCTGAAGCACCATTGTTTCTATTATTTTTGGCTTCTACCACATCTCAGAAGACACTGACTCTTAGATCTGGCAGAAACAAGGACTCCCCAAGCTTTTGTCCCCAAAACAATGTGTCTATAGCATTAGCCTATTTGCAGTCTTGCCTACTGTCCTCTTTCCATTGTGTCCAGAGCCTAACCTGAGCATACAAGTCTGGAATTTGTCTTTGCCCCATACTCAACTAAATAATACTTTTGTCACTAAACACCCACACAAAAAGGTTTTCTAATTTGTAAACTATTGAAAATTATTAAAATATTTATAGTTGGTAACAACATGCAAATGAAGTATGACCTAGCCTGTCTTTTCCATCAGGCATCAACAGATGCTCTCTAAACCTTTCTATCATTCAGAGCCCTCTGTTCTAGGATTTACACATTTATAAACCCACTGGAAAAACCCGAGAGCTCACCAGATTTGGTGGAAACAGGCTTGAAGCCATGCACATGATTTTCACCTGCATTACAGTAATGATCTGAAAACCAGCAGGGGCCAGAACCTCAATGCAGGAGGCATTGCACAGACACAGAATCAAACAGCAATCCTGCCTCCAAGGAGCTCACAGCCAATGCACCAGGTAAGAGAGAGCCGAGAGCAGGAAAAGCCCAGGGAAATCCAGGTGCTCCGCCTTGCAGACAATGGCTGTAGCATCAGAGTAACCTGGTCACCGTAGAGTGTGGTTGTGTTTCACAGAAAGGACAGTTCCAGAGGTAGTCTAGACCTATATATATATATGGATATCTATGCTGCTGTCCTGGGGCTCCTCTGAGGACCAGCGCAGCACTGACTTCTGCCTGTATCCAAACTTCTGGCCCTCCATGTGTGCCTGCTCTGGATGCATGCCAAGAACACAGTTTTGACACAAAAATGGTTTCCATCCCTTTTCTCTGTTGCATCCCTGTTAGGAGCTCTTCCAGCTCCATCCCCTTCACCGCGGCGTGTTCCAGGCCAGTGGTGCAGAGGAGAGGCAGGCAGGTTGTAGGGCACGTCCAAGAGGACAACTCATAGAAGACACTGTCTCAGAAGTCCGGCTCTACCAGCATCCTCACCAAGGCTCTGTCTTACACGGCACATTTGGTTCATGACAAAAGTTTTGTCTTAGATCCTGCTCAGCATTATGCACTGAGCACTGGAAGGGGTACAGAAAGGAGGAATGAGCCACACTTCTTCATATGAAACACAGAATAAACAGGATCATTCAGGATGTGGAAGGAATCAAGGATGGTGAAATTCTGCCAAAAGCTAAGGAGCATCTGACTTTACCATTGAAAAAATCCCGAAGGATGCTTTCCAAAATAAACTATGTAAATACTCTTTTTTTCCTAAAGTTTTCTAAGAAAGAAAACCCTTCTGACCCTGGTGTCAGTGCATTTTATATCACAGTATCTAGAAGTAATTTACAACAATTGATACATTTCTTCCTTTGAGGACAGCAATCACCCCCACTTGCAGAAGCGAACAGAAGTTAGGTGAGTTGCTCAAGGTCGCACAGAGCTAGGACTGAACACTGGACTTTTGACTTCCAGGGCTGTGACTTAAAACATAATCCTTCCTTTTTTTCCACTAGCATTGCAGCTTCCACCACACTCAAGACCCAGCACAGTGGTTATCATAATTTCACACTAATTTTGACTAATTTTCTGCATCACTGCTCTGCATTTAATTACTTCAAAATGCATCTCTGAATCATTTAATATACTGTAACTGCTTTTGTGTCTTAGAATAGAAGCATCAAGTGGTCTGGCAAAGCTCAGCACTAAATAAATAGACCTTCAGGGAGAAATCTGAGGGAGATGGGGAGATATTTCTTTTCCCAAAAAAGCTGTGGCTAGGCTTACCCATGTTTCCCTAAGTCTGTTAGAAAGTTCCACAGAGTGGAACTGAGAGAATAATTGCAAAAACCAATTTGATTGATGCAGCCTCCTTTTCAGCCTCAATAACATTCAATAGGAGATTTCTGATTTTTTAAATGTGCTAATTATTTATACTTATTCAACCATGAAAAACAACAGGCTGATTAGGAAGGGCAGGGAAAGCAACAAATAGAAGAGAAAGAAGTTGCTGGCAATGAGCATTTAATTTGCTAAAATGCTCATTACAAAGCAAAGAAAATTGACAGGAAAAATTCAGGGTCTCAACAGAAAATCAGCAAGCAGTGCCTCTGGTGCTAGTAGAATGCAGAGTAACAGCCAAGACACAGACTGACCTCTGCTCTTTACAGGAGATACAGTTGGTTCAGGAGCACGGACCACTGGGGAGGATGAAACCACAGATCCCCAGAGGCACTTGAACTGTAGTGATTAATGAGGTCTGAAAATAAATATTTTATTCCAATTTTCTTAACAGGAAATTCTACATCTTTTCCTGTGGATTTTTTTTTTTTTAATTAAAAAAACAAAACAAAACAAAACACAAACCAACACAAAACTGGAAAAGTAACACAGAAAATGCTGAAATGTTAAACACTTTTCCAAATTTGAGAAAAACAATTTTCGAAAATTGTATTTTACAGTAGTAATACATAGGTGGTATGTAGACTGATGTGACAACCTAGCTGCTGGCAGTATTTTCTCTTCTCTGGGACAGGATTAACTGGCAATTTAGTCATTGGCTGAAACATCTAAAGACAGCCATACTTAGAAGTAATGGAGGAACTGCAGAAGATGAGCACAAGGTTATCCCAACCTGGCAGTGGACATCTGGGTGCTGCTGGGCTTGGGCTGACTCTGTGCAGGTATGTCTCAAGGCACAAACTTGTTCTGGGAAGGGGTCCCCTCCACTGGGAGACCCTCAGTGATCAGAAGGGTATCAAGGATGGGTTGAACTGCCCTAGGACATCCCACAGGTGTTGCAGGAAAAGCCCCTCAGGAAGCCCTTGAGAGCACTTGGAGGACGAGGACAGTGGAGAAGTTCAGCCTTGAGAGCACTGCGGAGCCCATCCAGGAAAAAAAAAATTCTTTAATGAATGAGGACTTTAATTTGGCACTGGCATAGCAAAACCTAGTGCATGCAAGCCAAAAGGAGAAAACTGGAGATTAAAATAAACCATGTTTTTAACAGTAAGGGTATCTCTGTCCCCAGGCATGCTGCCCCTTCTGAGGCTCCCCATTAGTTCCAGCAGGGAACCCACCTCCTCTGATTTTAAGCTGGTGAGTAAGATGCTTGGTCCCAGCTGCTTGTCTGGCCTTGGACAGGGGAAGAGGAGACCATCTCCAGAAGGAAATTAATCTAATTGATATTAGACATGTATTTTAGGAGGAAACGAACCACCTGCAAGACACATAAGGTTAGACAGCCAAGGCTTAATGAAGCCTAAATGAAGAAACCACCCGAAGACAGCCCTCTCACAGCCAGACCCACACCTCCCCTTGCTGCTGGGACACCAGGCTGTTCTCCAGTCCCTCTATTCCTACCCCTATGACTGCCAACCCCTCCCTGCCTGCCTCCTGGCCACCACACAGGGGACCTCCGAGGCCAAACCACTGTGTCATCTTCCCACATTTCTCATGGGAATAAAAAGTAAGGCATGCCTTATTTCCCAAAGGCACACAGCAGGAAAAGTGGATTTAATGCTACAGATGGCTGACTGTGCCCAAGATGCCAATGGGAAGTGGAGACCACGGTACAGCAAGGACACCGCATTCGCCAGGTTGGGAAACAATCTGAAGTGGATTAGCACCAGGGACCATGGGATGTGTCCCTGCAAATGCACAGGTTTGCAGACTGGATGCAACAACACAGCATGCATGTGTGCTCTGGCACACCTGTGAGCGGTCACAGCAGGTGACGAACAACCAGCTCTGCAGTGCAGAAGTACATTGAGGCGCATTTTTCTGAGATACGTTGAGTCCCATGTTCCAAGGGTTACTCCTGGAATACAGAGTAGTTTATACAACAGCCCTTCTGCTGGACTGAGCCAAAACCTACAATCTAGGGTGTGTTTTTAAAATTGTATTATTCAACCAGTTCCACCAAACCCCCACAACTTCTCTGGGCATTGCTTATATGGTATAGAAGGTAAAATTTTAAATCACATGTTGCATAGAGAATATACTTTATTACCTCCTGAAGTCTGTGATTTTGGTGGAATATATCTCTAGTGGCATGCAAATCTGGATTTTATTATTATAAACTGAGGTGGGATTGAATCTGATTTGTAAATTAATTTATTTCTGAAAATATGAAGTCATACAAAATGGCCAACTATTAGTTCAGTATTTGTTATCTGGCACAATAAATAAATCCCATTTCTCCTCAGTGAGGAACAGAGATAAAAGTACTGCACTGTGAAACACATTTTTGCAAAGGCATGACAGTAATTGTCACTAGCTGTACGTTTTTTGATTTTATTTAATTTAAAAAAAAAAAAAAAAAAAAAAAGACAGTGAAACTCTAAGTAAAACATTCTTGAAGTTATATTCTTCACATTAAAAAAAAAAAAAGTTGTTTTTCTATGTGGTGGTGTGAGTAAATGAAGATAAAGTACTCTGCTTTATACTTAGGTATGGTCAGTTTATACGCTACATTATTAGAATAAGGCTACAAACACAAGTGTATTTCTATTGCTCCAGACTTTAGCAGCTCAGAGAGAAGGTTGCTTCCATCTGTGTTATTATTTTCCAGTGCTCTTTGCAGGCTAAATTCAATCCTCTATTTTCTGCTCATTCAAAGCTGAAAATGATAGCCACTGACTTGCATTTTTCGATGTCTTTCAGCAAAAATACTTTGCATCCCGTTTTGTTATGAGATACCCAGAACAGAAGGAAGCCCTGGAAGCAGTACTTGGAGACTGTCACATCTGGGAGCTGAAGGACTCAGATTTTGAAGGCAACTCCAAATTCACCACAGTTCCAATTGTGGATTTCCTGGCAAGGATCACCGTGCAGAAGCCCACTCTGGTTTAAGTTAAAAGAGTTTGGTATGGGCATCACTGCAGAGCAGCTGACTCGGGGATTGCGACCTGCAGGGCCCTGTGCTTCTGGCAGGGACATCCATCGGTGGGACAGAGCTGGGCAGGAGGCGAGATGAGGAGATGATTAAAGCTGCACATCAGGACCAAGTGGTAGGTGCAACGTGGTCAGTGAACCTCTACACACAAACACAAATCCATGCACAGAAAGCCTTGGCGGGTGTGCAGTAACTGGCAGGGCCCTGAGGGCAAAACCGTCTTTTCCTGGGCCATCCTCACATGCTCCTCGCCCAAATTCCTGGGGCTGCCCCCAGCCCCCCGACTGCCCTACTCCTGGCTGGGGCGGTGGGATGGGCCCTGGCTGTGAGGTCCTGTCCCACCATATGTGTGCCCTGACAGTAACGATGTATGCCCTGGAAAGTTAATTGAATTTGAAATTGAAATTGCAAAAACCATGAACTGAATGTTGAAAATTAAAACAGTATTAATTTTAAGGGGGGAAATATTTTCACAGAGCAAGCTATTAGCAGTAACCCTACTCCTACTGCGTATTCTGCTTTGCATCCAGATATTTCATCAGTGGGAGCACGAGTCACTAAGGAGGCATTGAGGATAAGAGGTGTAATTCAGCTCAGCAAATACATGTTTGTCCCCAATATCCCCAGTAGCTTAAAGGTGGGTGTTTTGGGTGCATTTATTGTGGAAAGTTCTTCAGCTACAGATGAAAAACCTGTCTTGGGAGACAATACGAGTGAGCTCATATTTTAGAAGGAAGGAGCGGGAAAGATATTTTTCCAAAGGCGGCCACCTACTACCATAGACTTACTACAGCCCCAAACCTGTCCAAAACAGTGTGAAGGGCCAGACTGTCACCCAGATTATACTATGTATTGAATTAGTCGTGCCACACTGCTTTCCTCCATCCAACTGTTTTCCATGATGTTATGTTGAGAAAGCTTTGGTGCAGTGCATTTCCCAGACTTGCTTTGTGGGCAGATGTAAGCGCTCAACCACGGTTTGTGCTCACTCATTCCCATGGAAAAAACACAACTGCAAAGTAGACAGAGTTAGCAATTCATCTGATCTCACAGAGCTACAAACCACAGAGTTTTTATGTCAGTATCAGTTCAGTTCATAACGAACAACTACAAGAAAGTACTAAGGATGCTTTAAAAGGTAATCAAAACCAAAAGAAAAAGCAATTTTTTCAATAATGCCAGTTTAAGAAAACAAGAGACAAGTGACTGCTCTGTTGTAATAAAATTATACATATGTGGCAGTTTCTGCAAAGTTTTATTTTCTTTTTCCATTAGATCTGACAGGATCACAGAGAGTTTCCCCCATGAACATAACTGACTGAATGATTTCACTTCTTCCTTCTTTGGATTGGATTAGGTTGCTGCCATCTGCTTAGTGTCCTAACTACTTTTGAGGAAAAGTCTTTTCAACTCATATAGTTATGTAATGGTACGTCGTCTCTTGCCATCTTTCAATGCAGTCACTAAAAAGATAGAGCTAAAAATAGGGGGAAAAATGCCTGTGCTCTGTCTCCTTTTAAGCCTGCCCTGCAGCAGGCTGTTAATTCTCTTTCAAACTCATCTTCCTTTCTACTTCTGCTTCTAAGACCAGAAGTATAACACAGACCGCATAGTTCCATTCACCTGCTTTTGTGTTGTGCCCCACAATTTTTTTGGCTTATATACATTCTCTGAAAGGTCTTGGTACGAAGTTTTCAGGAGATGTAGAACCCAGTGGTAGCTCAATTATTTTTCTAGCATCACTTAATATTTGTTTCATTTCTCTGTTGTATCTGTTTGATGCTAAACTGCACCTGCCTTTGCTCTGCCTTTGTTCTTGCGGTTAAGTCCTTTACTACTACATTCTCACCGAGTGAAAGATCTCAGACATACATTAAATAGCCACACAAACAGAGCAGGCTTTTTACATCCTCGCATATTGATGGCCCATCTCTACACTCCTGTGTTCCAGTACAAGACTGCAATGTTCCAGCCCTATAAATAACATGTGGAGAGGACAAATCATTTCCCTATACTGACTTGATATGCACCAATTTCTTTTTTCATAGCATCACGCTGAAAGTTAATCCTCAGCTGTGTATCCACTATGACTCTTAAATCCTCACACATTTTCAAGCGCAGACAAATTAATGCTGTGTTATTTTACCTTGATGTAGTGTCTAGCATTCTGAAAGTTACATAAGAACTTAAATATTAAAATGACGAGAAGGCACCAGGGAATATGAGTCCGTGCCAATGTATTTATAATCTCATTGCATCCCTATCACCATAATTCTTGAGCACTTGCCAGTAGCACATTAAGCAATGGGATTGCTATCTGTTTTGGATGTTTCAGTCACTTCTTCACCTGCTTCCTGAGGGTGGAGAGCTGACCGTGCACTACAGGGTTTTCCTTTTGCTGGGATTCTCATTCAGATTTATTTTTCATAAATGTTTCATCTGCTCTACATGTACTCAGGGAGGACAAAGCTGGGCAACATGCCTCTTACATATGGTGTGGAAAGCACTGAAGCTTGGGATGCTCATTATTCCCATAGGAGTCGCTCCACAGTCTCCAACTGGCTGCCCAGAAACTTCTGGCTCAACTACAAGGACAGAGCTTGTCTGTAAAGCTGTCTGAAGACTACTGCTAGCTGTATGTTCACTGGATGTTAGCATCTGTTTAAGACTATTGAGCAACACCACGCAACAGTTGGGGTGAAAATGCCAAGTTACATTCATAGACACTTCAACAGGAGTGCAAAACGTTAAGTACTCCAATTGCAATGTGGGAAAAAGGTTAATATTGCTCTGATTCCCATGCAACATATCTTTAACAATCACCTGAAGTTCAGTGTCTGAGCTTCACATCATCTTCAAAGATGGTTGTCTCTTTTAGAAAAGTAGCCACAATCCTCCATGCTAAATCACATGAAGAATCCCAACTGCTGAATCAAAAGTACTGCTCACAACCACCTGTTCACTCACAGCACTATGGAACTGAATAAAGAACCTGGGAAAATTATTAGAGATGAGAAAAAACACTTGGAGAAAAAAATGAAAATAAACAGAGATAACTAAAGTTGTTCCTTCTCATGGCTCAACGGCTTCCAAAAAGTTTACTACTGCAAGAGACATTGGTATTCCCATAAACTGGCAGGTAGAGGTTGTGTAGCTGATGCCTATAAATGACACTCCACTATCATCCATCAGCCTTCTTTTTCCATTAATCTCCCTTTCAGTTCACTGTTCAGTCTGTGGAAGTCCCAATGGACTAATATAGTGTAGACAATTTTTAAAAGTCCCAAGTCCCTTTTAAAACAAACACTTTCCCTAGCTGAAGAGTAACACCAGAAACTTTTATTTTACTCCAGGTCTCACTCCATATAACACCTATAAACAATAAATCAAAGTACCAGCATCACCCTTTTAACCTCTACCACTACTCATTTCTGACTAATTAAAAAGGCCCTTTTTAACTTTCTTGGATAAATATGAAATGATGACCCAAGAATACGATGGGCTGGCATAGGCTGCATTTGGTATCATTGTAAAATGAAGTTCATAAGGTTAATCAAGTTACCAATATTTTAGAAGTTCTGTCCCAGATGGCTTAACAGGTGACTCCCATAAATTACACAGTACATTACAGCTGCATCCGCCAGTCTTGTTAGAGTAAGGAGTCAGTCAGCATTTCCATTATAAACCCCTATTTTCAGAGTTTATTAGATAGCCATAAAAACATTCTCCAACCAGAATCTTGGCTCACGGTGGGTTTTCACCTTATGAACAAACTTTCTGTATTACAGAAAGCAAGATAATCATCTGCAAGTCACATTTCAAATTAGATGAAAATTTTCAAAGCTGATTAAAAACAAAACCTCTGAAATTTTTAGAACTCCTCTTACCCTTCCCGCTTTGTTACCAAGGATATTAAGTTTAACAAGGTTTTGTTCCTTTATGGCCTATAATTTCTTGCTAACTGATCCTGAAGGCAGCTTATTGAACTTGCAACATGATAATTCCTTTCACAACAATGCACCAGAACATCATAAAGGGAATCTTACACCACCTTCTAACTTAAGGACAACTCGAACTGTGGTGAAAAAAACCAAAACCAACAACAGAATAATTGCAAGTATAGCCTTTAAAAAAACCTTCAAATTTGTCTGCAGCCTGATTCTCTGTGCTTAGGTGCAATAATAGAGGTGAAATAATTATAGTTAAATGATACCTGGACATTTAAAGTGGAAATGAAAGGGACATTTAAGCACCTCTACATTTCATATATTTCTAATTCCAGTCTGCATATACTGACTTTTAAACATTCACACAGCAGCCTTAGCACCAAATAGACCAGAAATAGTAGCTCAGGTACAGAAATAGGATTTTGAAGGACATATAGTGCTTGTTTCAATATGTAAAATATCAGAACAACTTCAGTAAGTATGTCTTCCTGAAACTTGAGGCAGACAACACCCTACAATGTGAATCCTGTACAATTTAAAGCATGCTTGTTCAGTGCTTCTTGGCTTAATGCAAGAAGTTCAATTTTTATATGTCATTAGCTCAGACATTTGTCCCCCCGCACTTCAGACAGTGCTGTCTGCGCCTGTGTTGCAGAGTTGTCATCGTGCTCAAGGTGAGCAAGAGGTAAATAAGGGGCCTCAGGGACCGTGGCCCCGACAGACCCAGCGCCAGCCACATCACGCGTGCTGAGCGCAGTGCCGTAAGCAGTCCCCGGAGAGAGCCGGCAGGCAGGCGGCTTTTGGATCTTCTGGGTGGAGTACAGCAGGACAGCTGCTGCCTGTTCACACGCTGCCCCGCTCTCCTGGATGAAGCAAGATGACAGAGCTTTACATTTTTGGGGGGAGGTGGCTGCAGCAACCAGGATGGCAGGACTGCATGAAGCCCCCCTCAGCTGTGGGTCAGTTCAGAAGTTTGCTTTCACCCTACATCTCTTCTTCTCCACCTGCCCGATCTCTATGTCACAGGGAACTGGGCAAGGCAATCATGCAGGATCAGGCTCTTTATTAAAAATTCCTCCTGGAGCCCTCAGTTTTTTCTTGCTCTGTCTTTTGAGATGTGCCTCTCACTGTGCATGCTAGCAAAAACGATAGCTGCATCTGCCCGTGACACATCCTGTGCCGTGCTGCAGGACTAACACCTGAAGCTGCTGTTTTGGCTCAGTCCTTCAAACACATATTAGCTCCGTACAATAACAGGTCTCAGCAGTTTCTAAAGGACAGTTCACATGCAGACAGGCTGGCTCAGGTACAAGTGTTGGCAAGGTCAGGGCTATATCCACACTGTCAGGCAGGCAGCACGTATCCTATTTCTTCCTCTAACCAAACTGCAAAGTCAGCTGAAGGCAATGGAGGGGCCCTTTCTTTCACGCCTTGAGTTCACCTCACTCTCACGCAGGGAGATGTGGAGATTCGGAGCTTTGCATCCGCTCCGTACTGCTGTAATTGCTTACAGAAGGAGTACAAGGCAGGTCGGTGGCAATTTGAGCTGGTCAGGCAGTAACAGGCAAGACCTCAGACTGTTCCACTCAACAGGATGCATTAATTTGTTATAAGATCAAGTAAAACAGAATAACAAAATAATAAACCTGAAGTACAGATGAGGAATGTCTTATTGATAGCCTCCTTGGCCAGGCTTCCAGCCACAAGAGAGAGAAATGACTTTAACTCGCTCAGTGATTCATCAGCTCCCACCTTACCCATGCTCAGACACTCTTTTTACTGGGCTTTTGCTCCAAATCACAACATAACTAACATCCAATTTACAGTATTGAAGTGTCCTTGGAAGAATGGAGGTGAAACTGGTTTCTGTTTACATTTTGGCTTCTTATCTGAGAACTCCCACACTGGTGATGCCTTTTCTTCTTCACTGCAGCCTTCCTCGAGCCTTTGCTTTATGTTGCCTCACACCTACTCAGGTGTGGTACCCCACACACAGGCTGAATTTATCTCTCTCCATAGCAGTACAGCAGGGACAAGAAAGAAAAAGAGAGAATGCAGTACCTGACCATCTACAGAGAGCAGACACATCCTCAGAATGGTTTTATTTCAATAACATTGTGGTAAAATCACTGTATTTCAGCCATGTTCTGATATAACGAAATTGCCATCTTCTTACAAGTGGTCTGGGAAAGGCACAATCAAGGTCAAGCCAAGGTCTAACCAAGGAAACGATTCACCTTCTTACTGGCCCAAAACGCTTTCCTCGGCCAGAAAGATCCACAAACAAAATAACTCTTTCCCACGTGATTTCCAAGCTTCTGTTTGCCGTCGCTTTCTTCAGATAAATACAGAAACAGGAGATGTATGCAAACTTTACAGTGAAAAGAGCTTTTGCAGTCTCAACAGGCAGAAGAACGTTTGCTTAAGATCTTTCACATTTAGAGAGAACTATATTCCTCTTGAGATTACTCCTCTGCTCTGCTTTTATCTAGGGGATGTGAGCTGGGCAATTGAAAGGACATACTTGTCTGCAGCAACTCCCTAAACCCTACCTACGAGATCTATATGTCTCACCCCTTGATCCACACTATTTTTCATTGCTACTTTTGTTGACACTATCTAGGTAGTGCTAAGTCCTCCAACTCTACTGATTTTCTGTGGAAGGCAAGACACTGGTTTAAACAGACTACATGACTAATGCAGTTTGGAGTTCATGCTCTGCAGCTTTTCCAGGCATTTCAAGAGCTTTTCTCTTTAAATTTTATATGGTTGTTACATAAACTGCACCCCCAATTCTTTCCAGCTACCAAATACTCCTGGCTCCTAATTGTTTTCCCATTCCTGTTTCCAGAGGAGGTGGAGCAGCATCATAACTGGCTTTTTATATTAAATTATTTTATTTTCCAACTTTTTACTACAGATATGGAAAAAGTAAAAATCTTATTACAATTATGCACCTGTAAATACAGTGTATATGGGATTGAGTCCCTTTAGCAGCCACCTCACAGTCCCTGTAACAGGTTTGGAACCTTGTGCCTGACCACTGTAATGGGATTGACAGAGGTGTCATGAAGGTTAATTTTTGTGCTTTCATTATCTTAAGGGTAGCGCCCAATTCACCAAAGGTTTCAGTAAAGAAACTCTGAAATTATTAAAGCTGTGAAGTGGTTTTGCACCCTAAGATATGTGGCTTAGCTTTGAAGGAAAATTTTGTCCCAGGTGGTTTTGGATCAGCAAGAGATTCATCCTCACATCTTCAGCAGCTGTTGAGGGGCCATTTCTGAACCTGATCAGGCTTACTTGTGTTGCAAAAATTTAAACAGTGCTGTATTTCCTGGTTAAAGGAAACACCACCCTTGATCTTAAAACCTTCATAAACTAATTCCACAACAGCAAAAACAAGTGCCTGTAAAGAACTGGGACAGCCAACGGCTGTTATACAGCTCATTTAAAATAAAATCTAAGACCAAAAATTCTCCCATGTTTCTGAAATGCTTACCGCATAAGTAACACCTTGATAATTAATAAAGCTCAAAACAGTTTCATTAAAGGAAGATTTTGCCAGGTTTTGGACATCAAAATGGAATATAATACATTAGACAGAAATAAAACTCTAATCCAACTGCAGCATCCAGTGATTAAAAAAAAAAAAAGCCTTCCAGGTGATTTTTTTTTCCCAATTATAAGAAGCCTTAAATCTGTAGGAGTTTAGCTGTGTACTTGATGACAGTGCCTTATTGCACATGTTTAAATATTTATTCACAATTTCCATCCAGAATTGAATAAATTCCTGTTTATCAACTAGAAATCCTCACTCTGATGAGAAGAGCCAAGCACATATATCTTTTTTTCTAAACAAAACTGGTAATTTCTGTGGTCTCATGAAGCGTAGGAGCTTATTTAAAACACTGGAGCTACTGGAAAATAACATGAATTTTTTTTGATGGAGGTCCTGAATGAATGCAGAGGCCTTTATCTGCCTGGCCCTTTATGCAATGACTGTGTAGCAAACTCCAGTACTCCTGAGACTTAAAAGAAAGAAGGGCTGCCTAGATTTTTATTTTAACATAAGTGAGTAATGCAGAACATAAAGTTCTTCCAAGGTTTGGCAAGAGCTCACAGGTAGAGCACAAGTAAGGCGGGATGTCCAGAGCCTCAGACCTACAAGTCATCTCTGTTAGTAGGCTCAGCTCCTGGCAAAAGCAAGCAGCTTAGTTTCACTCCATGAAAGAAACCACCAGTATGCCACATTATCTTCTGCTTGTGCCATGGTACATGAACAGACGAAGCCTCACCTGAGGCTCAGTGACTTGCCATGCCACTGCCACATACAGCCTGTCACTTGCCAGACCTCCAGACTGGTACCCACACGTCACAGCACTCTCAAAACCATCAAGCTGCAACAAGGTCTTTTACCATCTCATTCTGGCACACTCTTCATGCAGCCCCTCTGCTACCTTCTCCTCGTCTCTCCTCCTCACTCAGGGCATGCTCTCTCCTCTTGCTTCTTCCTCATCTGCTCTCACTTCCTTGGCTGCCCAACCACTTCACTTAACCAGCCACAGCTGCACCTTATCTACACTGGCCAACCCGCCACCCCTGAAGCCAGCCTCCAGCTGTACATTATCAATGCTAATTAACCCAGCCTCGTTCTTCTACACCCACAGACAGGCATTAGGGCATTGGCATATACCTTTGCTTAAACCCATCACTTAAGCCTGTGTTTTCTACTTTATCTGCTGGTACACTCAACCTTAACCAGTTTGACAGAGAAATTCTTTTAAAAAACTTTAAATATTTAAAAAACTTCAAGTTTTCAATAACTAACAGTAGCGATCACCCTTGGGTTTCGGATACCTTTGTCTCTCTGTCTTTCTTACGTATGTATAAATACACACACCTATGCATACGACTGAGTGGATGTAACTCACAACTTCATACATATGCTGTAGGCAAAGTATGTTAAGTACCAAATAAACAGAGAGGAACGTCTAACGCTTGTCACAAAGACAAAACTGAATAAAGTCAGTTAAAGGACAGCACAGAACGAAGTAACTAAACTAGTATCTTGCCAATATTTCTCTCATTACTCACTTGTTTACTGTGATTCTTAGCCTACTTTTCCACAACTGTGCTTACCCTGTCTGTCCTATCTGTCCATCAGCTTACCCTAATTGTCTCTGGCAAATAGTAGACATCTCAGAGGACACTCACACATATTTACTGACAATTAGAAATGTCTGATGGAAACGCAAGGAGAATTCATCTCTTGTTATATCTGTTTGGCAGCAGCTGGCCAGTTCACAGCCATGGGCTCTCTAGAAAATGAATATGTGTGTGTCTCTGCATCATCACGCACAGTGTCTTGCCCAACAGCAAAAATCCATGAGGGCCCTTAGAGTACTGTGGAAGGGGAACAGGTCCAGAGGGACAACTGACCGTGCTGTTGTAGGAGAGGCTGGCAGCATGGATAGCGCTCAGGAGGGCAGGAGCACTGAGCTAAGGAATACAAGACTCAGGATAGCAAGCCTAAAGGAAATTGCTAGTTCTGCTGCTCAGGGAGTTTCTATCTTAGCAGAAAAATATCAAATCCCTCCCCCCCAGTTAGGCTTCCTCCAGTGTTCAGACTCCTCAACCTCTCACCATGGAAGGCCACAGCTTCCACACCTGCTTCCCCAGGAAAAATTTTGTTTGAGAACTGCCAGAAGTCTAGGATGCTGCTTGCACCAGGAGAGAGAGCACTTGGCAGCCTCTCGCTCGGCTCAGATATCTCAGACTGTGATATGTCTGGGTTACACCAGCTCCTGGGACTAAATCCTCAAAGTCACTCCCACACTTGAGTTCCTTCCATGGCAGAGTGCATCGCCTCCAAGCCAGTGGCCTGGCCCCTCCAAAATATCCCTTCTTTTAATTGGTCTTGACTAAGGCATGAGTGCAAATAAATCCGTTGATATTGCAACTTAATGCACAGACAGCATCTTCCTTAATGCGTCAAATCTTTATATGACTGAACTTAAACTCTCAGGGATACAATGTATAACTAGTCAGCATCCATAAATCCAGCACTTGTAATGAAAATAATGTAGTAGAGAAAGACATTTAACCACATACAGAATATCTGAAATTAATTCATGCTGTCTGCCCAACTACCTGCCAGAGTGGTTGTAATTCAGCTGACAGCGTTCTCAACAGATGTTGTCTGACTGTCAAAAAAATAAAATGTCTGGGTTCATTTCCAATATAGAAATGGAATGGAAATAAATATGAAATATTTTGCCATCTGTTACATTGCTGAGTCACTGGAGAATATCATCCCCAAATGTGCATACTTGTAGATTAACTGGTCTATAGCTGTCTGGCAGCTAGAATAAAAAAAAAAAATCTCTGAGGCACTGATTCCACCACGTTACAGAAGATATATGGAGACTGCTGTAAGAAATAATATTAAACCCAAGCACTAGGAGAAGGCTGCAAGAAACCCTTCAAGATATTGTGCTGTCTTATCACACATTAATTAATAACGATATTTTTCCAATGGGCCTCCTGATAGCCTGTGAATATTGTGACTTCCACCAGGTCACTTACTGCCTGGACTCAGTGCACAGCCCATGCTTGCAGGGAGCTCCGTGTGCTGCACAGCGAGGTGGGCTTGGGGTGGAAAAGGGAGAAGGAAGGATTTCTCCCGAAGGAGAAGGAGGGATTTCTTGGGGTGAGGCTTTGCATTATGTGCTGTTTGAATGCAAGCCCCTAGTGGGAGCAGCATGAGGCTTCAGGCAGTATAACCTCAGAAGCTACAGGTTATGCCAAGATAATTCACTTACTTCAAGGGGCTGTGATGGTACCCAGAGGAACACCGAGCCCCCTTACCTTTGAGTCCTTTTGTTCCAGGGTGTTAGTCACACCTTGTCTCACCTGAACACACATGTCTGCTGCTCTCTGAGATGCCCTCAGGTGTCCAAGTTCTCAAAACGGAGTTGGCAGATACGACTCCCTGTCAGAGACCAGGCAGGACACTGCAGACCATGGCAAGCATCAGCAAGTACCTGTGTTCATGCAACTGAACCCTGCCTACAGCACCCCTCAGGTCAAAAATGCATCAACCTATAGTTCACAGATGACTCCATATACCAACAACACTGAATTTAGTAAAGCTAGTTCTAGTCATTTTTCTGTCTTTGAGGCTGAACCATGGCCTTGGGTGTATTGCTGAATTCACAGACATGGCAGCTTTCTGGTGCCATAGAGAGGTCCCTTTTGAGGACCCATCCAGAGTGGCTAGGGTGGAATTCTCTCCCACCCATTCCTGTCCCACAGCACCACAAGTGCAGAGATCCTTCTGCACACAACATGCTTACACGTGGCACCACAAGGGTGCTATCAGGGTACTGCTGGGAGGACAGCTTCCCCCTTTTCACTTGCTATACACCCAGATCCAAATGATATGAAAACCAGCAACACGCTCTAAGAATCCCCTCAGCAGAGTCCAAAGAAATGCCAGGATCAGCACGTCAGCCTGTGCCAAGCTAACTGACATTCAGAATCAGAGAGAGGATACGCAGCAAGATTTGAGGATGGTACTAGGTGGTGGGTTTAAAACTGTCTCAGCTTTTCACCCTCCTCTGAAGACTGGCTGAAAGAGAAGAAAGCAGAGAAGCTGCAGAACAACCAAGTCTTCTAGTCCTGCATAAAACACAAGAAATCAGTTTCATATTCTACATGAAGGGAACAAGTCACTCAGGCAGAAAAGGGTGATCTTGGCAGGAATTGTTTTTTATTTTTCACCTAAAATAGGGATAGTTTGCATATTATGTATTTCACAGCATCCTACCCATCTCAGAGAGTAAAGGTCCTGAGGAAGAATGTGTTTTGCAGGATATCTTCCTAAGAATGGGCTTTTCCACCTCCATCCCTGGGCTGCTTCTCCATCAGCAGCAAGGTGACCCTCAGGAAGGCTCCCTGACATCTCCTACAGATCCTCACCAACACTGGGCAAGATGGACTGGTGAAGCAGAGCTGGCAGCACAAGATGAAGCAAACATGGCAGCCCCTTGACACACCTGACCACGGGAGGTCAGCCCCTTAAATCTTCTTCCACGATGAGGAACCCTCTCAAATACATTGAGAAGCCAAAGGATTTAGTGAAATGTCCAGGTAAGCAGCAGTGTGTTACCTTCCAAAAGTAAATACTATGATGGAAACTATGGCTCCTCTCCAAATGATCATCTATAGAGGTCTAGATCATTCCCAAACAGGGAAGCAGGAGTTCAACTTTCAGGTTTGTACTCGGACACTACATGTTTTAACCTACTTACAAATGAACCGACCTTATTGAAACCATTTGGGGACACAGAAATATAACCTACAGAGATGATATATAGAAAATATAGCGAAGGGTGAAAAAGTTCATTTCTCAGACATAACATCAGTCCCTAGGGCTGTGTGATTCACAGTTGCAGGAGTTCTTACCCCAACATGCTTCCTCTCTAACAGGGAGATCAATGACAGTGTGAGTGGAAGAGCAAAACTTCTCTGACTTTCCCTTAGTCCCAACTGGGGATGCTGTCTGTGTGGAAAAGCCCATGGGAGGCATTCTGTGGTGGTGAAGCCACCTGTGCATGAACTGTGTTACTGTCCCTGTGGAACAGTGGCTCTGACAGCCTGGGAGAGCCGGGATGGCCAGGCAGGCTCCACCACGTGCCCTGCCTGTGCAAGGCTGGAGGCAGCTCCACTGCTTCTCTGCTGGTTGATAATTCCCACTCGCTGGGGAAGGCTTTGCCTGCTGGACACCTTCAGCCAAAGTACCTAGTCTCTGAATCACTCAGGTGGCACAAAAGGGTCAGGATCAGCTAGCTGCTCAAGGGTGGAGGCACCTTTTCAGAGAATGACAAAACACCCCAGATTCCTTCCAGAGAGATAATGGATCCTTTCAGACACTGGCTTAGCATAAAAGAAACCACAGCACCAGGAGGAGATCAGTCCCCTTGCGACTCACACGAGACCAGTCATGAAGTATTTAGCCATATTCTGCTCTATTACATGGGGGCACTTCTTCCAAGTCTGTGGCATTAGGCCAAAGTTACCATTGTGCTACTGAGACTGAAATTAATGCCTTCTCGCCAAGTCTACTTCAGAGCACGTCCCCTATTCATGTATTTGTGCTTTATCCCACTTAAACAAGGAAGTGTTTGGAAAAGAAAAGCAAACTGATGGCACAGCTGAACTTACTCTCTAGAAACCCTCTCATCTGCTTTATAGCATTATTTCAGTGTGATCTTTTTTTTTTATTATTGCTACTTGCTAAATGGCACCCATCACCCATTTCAGGAAAAGCCAGAGAGACCAAATGAGCCAGGACTACTGACCCACACCAAGGGAGCCTCAAGGGATGAGGACAGTTACACCAAGTGAGGACACACACTCATTTATCCCTGTAAAAGCAATTATCTATGAGCCAGGATGTACCAGCACAAGAGGTCACTCCTGTAAGACTCTGCACAGCTTTGGCTTACTTCAAAATCAAAGGGAAATGCAAATGCCAAATGAGTCTCTCATCTGAGCTCATACCTGTACTTTAGATAATGTCTATTAAGACTCTACACTTACAGAGCCAAAAAGCCAAAAAGAGCTCCACTCTTCTGATATCCAGCAATGTGAAGGGTGGCTGAGGACTTAAAATAATTCCAACCCATCTTACAAATTTTTTGAAGTAATGTCAAATTTAATGCCATAAAACCAAGCTTTGAAAAACAGTCTTTTTGTAATAATGGCATTTTATGAGTTGTACTTGGATGAAGTGAACTTACCAAAAGGAAAAAATGGGTTTGTAGACTGAGGTTGTTCAGCTCTAATATTGCTTAACACTAGAGAATAATTTAAAATGCCCTTACCGTTCTTTTTGCAAACGAGGCAGATGCAGGTGCCTGTCCAGTTACCAGTAACCTAAAGTATTCATGGTGCTGAGAGAGTCCTGAGATCAGGCACCAGAAGAAACAAATATAGGCAGAACTTGGCCTATTCTGTTTACTTGAAGCACATGATCCCACTGAATTCAACAAAAAGAACAGACAAAAGCCAGAAGACAGAAAAGAAGATGTGGCCAAAAACAAACCACAGAACTCACACCAGGAATTAATAACATTAAACAGCAGAGAAGGACAATATTACACCAGGGGAGTGGGGGGGAGATGGGGGAGAAGAACAAGTCTTCACAAACAAACTCAGGAAATCAGGCCAACTCCCCAGAAAGCAATAAGATTGCTCAGAGAAAATTTCCAAGGTGTCTGTAGACAAGTGCAACAACAAAGGGAAAGAAATTAGAACAAGTAGAGAGAGCAGAAAAGCAGAGGTCTGTAAAGATTAAATAGGAAGGATGGTGTGAAAGAATATCCTGCATCCACTGGGAATCTGCAAGAGAATACTCACTCAGTTTAAGTCAAGTATTTCATGTGAGCACCATCTTCCTGAAGCTCACGATCTGTATGTTTGGTATCTCTTGGAACTGAAGCAAATCTTTGCTTTCCCTGGTCATGACCATACTGTTTAGCAACAGGAACTCCGCTCATCAAGTCTGACCTAGCAGACCTGGTTTACCTTTTGGCACAGGGCTAATGTTGTGGCTCTCATGCCCACCCTTCCTTGCACTCTGAAGAGAAAACAGATCAAGATTCTCAGTTTCGTTAGGGTGCACATGATTGCTATTTCTGCGTAGTATCTTTGCATAGAAGGTTTGTTCACAGTACCACAACTGCAAAGAGAGCTTCTTCAAGGGTCTCGCTCCTCCCTCTCCCACAGGAAGGTCCTAACCTCTTCTTCATCTTTGAGTTCCATGTGGTCATCACCTCTCCCAGGACATCCAAGCAGTTTTGGACCCTCATGGCTGTCCCCTCTTCCAACATTTTCCGTCAATACAAGGCTGCACTTAGACCCACTCCCCCTGGCCCCCAAGAAGTCTTACCTACTTTGCTATCAAGGAGCTATCTAAAATAGAGCTGTACATATTATTTTTTTTCCCTTAAAATGCAGATGTTCAAGGCAGGATCTCTGTTCCTGGGTAGCAAACATTATCTTTTCCTACCAGCTAACTCCTCAGGACACACCAGGGATGCTCCCTGACAGTTTGCAAGGTGTCCTATAACCTCCATCACACCTTTGTGTTCACAGCTGAAAGGTCCAGGATGAGTCAACTCAGTCAGAGCATATCTCATTGAATGACTCACTGAATAGGCTTTACAAAGATAAGTGAGAACTCTGGAGGGTTGGGAGTCTGGTGTGTTTTTTTCAAATAATAATACTCATAGCTAAGATATATCTCCTTTCCTTTCCTTTCTTCTTCTTTTACAAACCTTTTCTTCATAGGATTTCATTTGCAGTATACATACGTCCATACAACTCACTTGTCTTGAGGGCAGTCTTAAGTATTTCTGTTTGTGATATTGGCGATGAATTTTTCCCTAGCTTGTAGAAGGAGAAACATGTGAATTCCTTTTCTAACCCCAGCCACTACATGTACACTCTCTTTTTATATTCTCCCCAAAGCATTCGCTGCAGCCATTGCTGGATATTGGCCCTGTGGTCCAGTCCAGCATGACTGTTCTTATACTGCTGCCTCCTCATACCAAATATTCTGCTGGGAGTGGACACGGCAGCTTTCCAAATATTCCCAGCCTGTGCCTGTGTGCTGTTTCTGACTGTTAGAAAGGGTCAGCTTGACTCTCACTGGCCTGGATATGTACAAGCCAACAGGATTAGCTAGAATAAAACCTTGGAAAAATGCAGTGATATTTTATTCACTGCAAGAGGGAGATGCAGCACCAAAACAGGTACCCAGCAATGTGCTGGAATTTGAGGTTTTTAAAATTCATCTAGACAACACGATGTCTGACCTGATCTAGTGATGGCGACCACCCTGTTTTCATCAGACATTTCCCACCAATATCTCAGTGGTGTTCCCATAATTTCAGACAGGACATTAGAAGAAAAAGGACAGCCCTGAAGACTGAAGGTTTTCAATCACTCGGATCCCATCGAACAGATCCAAACTCTCCAGTTCAGTTTATCCCCTTTATTAACTCCTGTAGCTTGCAACAAAGGCGTAGTCTGTCCAGATTATCTAGACTGGACCTGCTGGGGAGAAGCTCTCAGCAGACCACTTAATGTCAGTTCTTGAGTGTCTTACGGGCTTCTCATATTGGAGAAGATCAAATTCATGTTTTTTTTTAAATAAAGAATTGAGCAAAACAAAACAGAGCCTGAACTGTCAGACAGTATGCTGGTTAGTAAATACAGAATAATGAAGTAATTCAGACTCTCACACAATACATGGATTGCTACAAAACAAACGTGTAAAAAAAAACAGGTAAAATGCTTAAAAGCAAAGTAAGGCTACAAGATACATGTCCTTTTTAAATATATTCCCCTAGGAAAATCAGTACTGGCAGTAATTTAGAATGCTTGTTTAATATTGGATTTTTTTTCCTCCAAGAACAGTAAATGTTTTTATTAACTGAGCAAGCAAAGGTGCACTTGGAAACAGGCTAAGAGAGAAGAAGGTTTATCTACTAATGCCACAATGAAAGTCTCCAACTCTGACATATGTGGATGAAATCTCCACATGCTTGATTTCTAGGCCGCCTTTGACAAATGTGACCAGAAGGAAAGAGGGAAAGAAAAAGGAGAAGGAATAGCTTAAGAAAAAAAAAAAAAAAAAAAAAGTTAGAGTAAGTCTGTGCAGCTTGTTTTACTTCCCTGGTGAAATAACCATTTGTTTCCAAATAGCCCCACAGCTCCCAATAGCCCTGACTGGCTATTACTCCACTGTTCTGGCAAGTTGTTAATGGCTTTGCATTTTCTCTTATTGTCAGCAAGAGCGGCTGGAATTCATTAAGAATTATATGAATAGCCTCCATGTTTTCAAACTAAATTTGGGAATACACTCAGAAGTGATCAGTGATTTTAGACTTCTGTTAATTCTATGGTAGCCTATCACAATTATTGAAGGATTGAATAAATAAATAAAAAGTTGGTAAGCTGTGAAAAGCTGTATGTCCGTGTAATAACATGCCATGTAAATGTAACAGAGAGCATCAGTTACAAGAGTTATTATTTTGTAACTGTTGCATTTAAAAGTTCTATCAAGACCAAATATAAACAAAAACCATTTCAAATTATATTTGCAATAGCTATAAACTAAAAAAAAAAAAAAAAAATTGTTCCCTGAAATTGAAATCAAATACTAGCACCCATTCACATACTTTCAACTGACCATAAAGATCTAACAGTGGCAACATTCACTTATAAGAGCTTGTCGTGGAGTAAGAGGACCACCAGATCCAATCCTTTTTCTGAAGTGGAAAGAGCGCATCCTGAAAACCCAGAGGACAGCTCAGGGGGCTGCTCACAGAGAGATTAGATACCACATAAACACATTACATTGACTCAAACACATGGATAGAAGTAGAAAATGTGACCATTTAGGGTTGTTGGTTTGGGGTTTTTTTTTTTCCTTCTATTACTTCTCAGCATGTAATACGTTTTTAAAGAGACCAGAATGTACTGAAACATTTATTCCAGACTCTCAAAGAATTTAAAGTTTTCACATGCAGCAGTCTTGATACCTTCTATACAGTTTTTCTTACCTGTGTGTATTACTTATAACCAGATATTGAACTAGATGCTCCTACTCCAAACGCATGAAATGCTAACTGAAATGAGGCTGGAGCCCAGAGAGGACTGCTAGAATATGGAATAACCTCCCAAAAGAGGTGATGCGGGGTGAATTGCTTCAGAAACTGAAAACTAAACCAGACAAGATACTAGGAAATATAACCAAGAAGATAACCCCCTATCACAAAGATAGCATCTGGCCAGCCTGTAATAGCTGGCGTGGTATTCTGCAACTAGAAATCCTTGGCCATCCCCAGGAAAGCATCTGAAAAATATTAGACCTACTCACCTGGTCAAATACCCACTATGGGCTGACCTACTGACAGGTCTTCTACAGATGATGCAATTTGCTTAATTGACCGTTTTTCTTTCACCTGAACGTGAACAGTGTGTACATCACAGTAACAAACAAAGTGTGAGCTGGTGCAAGCCAGCACTGTGGAAAAAGAAAATGGGTGCAAGAGCTCATGGTGGTGCAGTGCTCCTCCTGCCATTGATCCAGCCACCTATGACTGTCCCCTTGCCCCAAAAGCCAGCTGGCACTCCTTGCCTTGCCACCTTTCCCTGGTCCCACACCCTCCACTGCTATTGCACAGGATGCACAGAGGGGAGTGAGCCCCACAACCTTCTAAGAGGATGTTTCCCTGAATAGAGGAGAAGATAGCGGTCACAAAACACTGGTGAGCAGCACTGGGCACGTTGCAGGATTGGGTCCCAAGAAAGTAAACGCCTGTTGAACTGAACACGATCAGACGATACCAGGGGCTTAAGCTGTGGCTGACTGAACTGAACAAAGCCTGGGAGGTGAGGACATGGCCATTACTACAATAAGTCTATGCGTTTTGATCTATACTATAAGGATGAGTATTATCAGCAGTAGCAATCAGGGCACATACATTCCCCTGGAGATTAATCACTGTTTGGCAAGAGCTGAGGGACAGAGGGCCTGAGGGCATTAACCCCAAATGGCCATTAATCCCCCAAAACGCCATCTACCCCGGCCTTTATCACTGTTAAAAGATAAAAAACTTCGAAAGGGACAGGCTGAAAAACTTTATTTTCTCCTTCCTTCCAGTGGGACAATTCAGATATGTATAACAAGTCACACCAATCAACTGTTTTGAAATATTGAACTTTACTGGGACAGAAACAATTGTCCCTTTTCCTCCTTCCCTCCCAATTAAGAATAAAAATAAATACGGTGCCTACAAGAAAAAGACAGGGAGACATGGACTGAGATACAATGCTGGGCTTTAAGCTGGTGTGTTTTATCTGTTCAAAGGCCACATCGATCTGACCACTGTGATCACTTTTGGAAATTCAAAATAGAAAAAATGATCTTCGTACTAGGTGCAACTGACTCCCAAGATATCCGTATACACATAAAGTGAAATAATTAGACCTTGGATGAAAAATCTTGACAGTACAAAGAAAGACCATGATCTAATATCAGAACAAAGTTAACAGATGTCATTAAGTGAGACGATTAGCCGATGACGGAAGGTCGCACCCAGTTTACTTTTCACAGTTGACAGATCAAAGTTATTCGTTCAGTTTGAGCAAAGACTGAATACAGTTACCCTAGGAAAATCCTTTCACATAACATTAAGTCTCTCTGTGTCTTGTGTTTCTTAGATGTGAATTGTCAGGAAAAATACTAGTGAAACAGTACAGAGAGAGGGCAACCAGCTCACATAGTCCTGAATGGAAATTCCCTTAGTGGTAGGTAAAAATAAATGTGTAATTGTATCCAGCGGCCTTTACACTCGTGTGAATCACATGCCTGAGATATTACGAACCTGACTCCAGCACGAGTTATGCAGCTGTGAGTCGGGAGAAGCCATTACACCAGGTCCTGAGCCGAATCCAGTCCCCCATGTCTCCTCTGATGCTGATTCTTGCGGGCCACCGAGGGGCTCCCCTCGCCCACCTCCCCCTCCCTGCCCCACTATCAATGAGACACAATTATCCAGCGCTCGGGCATGAGGCCGGGCAGGAGCATCCTCGCTGTGGGTGGGTGCAGGCTTTAGGTGCTGAGGGGAACACGGGACAGGCAGCACAGGGAGAAGCACAGCTGCCTTTCCCCTTGGCAAGCCCCAGCCCACCCAGGGACCATCCTGTGCTCTGGTAGCCTCAGTGGGTCCCCTCAGGGCGGTCTCCATCAGTGTCAGCAGAGCTGTGCAGCATCAGCACCGGCAGTGGGGACACGCTAGTGCTCAGCCCAGTGTCATGCCCCTCTTGCCCAGGTGGCCATCCAGCATGGCTAATGCATGCTGCAAATAGCAAGCAGGGCTGTCATAATTAATTTTTTATTATTACAGTTTTAGATAGCATCTGTCCGGGTTTTGGATAGTTGCTGTTAGTGTTGGGTTTTGCTCCTGGTTTTTCTTGTTTGCTTTCCAGAACTGGGAGGAAAGGGAATATTTAGAACTCGGATTTTAACACTGACCAACTTCATACCTTTTCTATTATAAAATGTAATTAATTTTATGCTGGATTTCATTTAGGAAAAGACTGAATTTATGCATGTGCAGTCTTGAAATCCACAGTGAAAAAACACACAGGAAACATCCTCAACTTCAGTGAATTCACTTTAGTCCAACTGTGCATCCAAAACTTGTCCATTTACTTAGTTCTGCCATCATATAATATCCAATATAGAACTACATTTCTTTTCTTCTGTCCATTCAGTCCACAGGCTGGATTAAGCTGATTTGAAAACTATGAGCCTTTATCTCAGTGCTGCCCACTTAGTATTCCAGCTTCCAATAATGCATGTGTACCATCTAGGGGAAAATGAAACTGCAGCCCTCAAATAAGCCACAGGACAAGTATTAAAAATACGCTTGTAACATAATAAATAAAAGGAAAAATAGCACATTTATACTGTAATAAAGATATTCACAAATGCAGTGTGGTAGAGTTTCAATAGGCTGCAGTTCAAATATTCTACAAAACTCTGTGTCAGCTAAAGTTACCATTTGAATGCAGAGAGCCTAACATTAAAGAATGTTTTAAAATGCAGAAAGATTATGCTGGCCACTGCCCTTTGCAAGCTGGGGAATTTGTTCCCTGCCAAACCTGCTGCGGGATGGGAATCAAGACATTCAGACCCTGACGGGGAAGAATGATTGCTTCATTGTGTGAAGGTATTTCTGTTACATGCAGCACAATAGCAGGGTTCTTCATCAGAGAAGCGCACGGTGGATTATAAAAACTCTTAACTCTGTGGTCATCAGGAATTTTAGCAGTATCAAAGTAAGAGGACCAAAGAAAGTGGTGCCTAACAGAGGAAAGAAAGGGAGGGCTTAACCTTTGTCCTGAGGGTGATAAAATAGCATCACATGGCTGAAAATCAGTCTAGCTTCAGCCATGTGATGCAGTTGACACAGTCACTTTTGTGAAAGTTACAGGATGGCATCAGTAGTTAAAAGGTCATATTTGAAAGCACTTTCTAATTACACCATCAAACTGCTGCCTGGAAGACTTTGTGAGGTTTTATTACATTGCTACAAGGCCAGGAACCTATGTTGCTCTTTGCATTAAAAGCCATTGTAACATTCACAAGAGCAGCAGGCAGACCACAGGAACTACAGCATGCAACTGAGAGTGGGTACAGGTAACATACCGAATCTTCACACAGAGCCCAAGTCCACCTGTCTTGGCACTTTTGCAGTGCCAATTATAGTGGTATTGATGTGGAATTATGAAAGGACTTAATTGGCAGAAGACAATTTCTAGAAGGATCACTGAAGATGTGGACTGAATTCCCCGCTCTACATGTCGCTGTTGTTGAGAGTGTAAAAATGTGTTTACATGCTTCAATTCTCTTTTCTCAAAAGATGTGTTCCTCAAAGCAGCAGAAGCTGCTTGTCACCACTGTGGATGGACTTTCCAGCAGACCTGTTTCAACTGCCTTTACCTGTGAAGTCAGTAATTGCTGTTTATTTCCTGTTCTCAAGCCTGTTCTGCTCTCATTCTCCTCGACACACTCCACCATGCGCTGCCCTCCTCCTGCAGGTTTCATGGCCGGGCCTTCTTCTGGATCTCCTCCTACCCAACTAGCCAATCCATCCATGTCTTTCTTGGTAAACCCTGCTTGGTAAAGGCCTGCTTGGCCTTCTGCTGAGATCCGTGTGACCAGAACTCATTTCCTAATCTTTCCTTCTGAAGTTTTCAATGCTCTCCCACCATCACTGGCAACACCAAGAGGTTTTTCACAACATACCTCACGTCTTTAGAGCCACCAACTCTTAAGAAATTGATGATAAAGCTGTCTTCCATGTCTTACAAATAAACAGTGAGCTGCTTTTTAAACTGACCTCTCACATTTATCACGGTAAATTGGACATATCTGAAAATTTTCTCCATGGTTTTATGATCTTATTCCTCCATGCTGAGTGATATAGCATCAACTGAGAGTTCAAGATCCAAGAGTATAAACTGCTCTAAGAATCTGTAAACCAGCACAACATAAATTTCTCACACATCCTTTAGAAAATTTCCCCAAATGTCTCCAAAGGGGAACAGGCAAGCATCCCAAGAATAATACCCTTAAGCACAGATTTTGCAGAAGAGTTTGCCAACCTGGGAAGAGCATTGAACTTCAGCATCCCCCTTATCCCATAGTAACCTTCTGGAAAGCAAATGAGTTATTCCAGTAAAAACTTTCCCAACTTACCTATACAAGTAAGAAGAAAAGACTGTGAGATAGGTCCAGTTTGGTTTATTCTGCAAAATACCCTGTAAAAGCACAAAAGCACACAGAGGACAGGAACTCACTAGTTTTGTTTTGCAATTATCCTTTGGTTCCCCAGAAATCTCAGATCTAATCAGTGACCTTATTAAGAACAAAAGAAAAGCCAAATTTACAGTCGGTCTTTTCCTGCCTACTTAAAAAAAGAGGTACAAAGCTGGGAGAGCAGCACCACCTTCCCGTGCCTGTGACCAGACTCGGGGAAAGGATCCCATGAGCAATTAGCAGTGCAGTTTGCTGTCTTGCCCTATCAACAGCTGCTCTATTAAGTAATTCCAGCAATGACGAGCAGCTCCTGAGCTACAGATGCTCTTCTGGACACAGTGCTTGCCAGGGAGCCACTGTTGGCTATTAAACCATTGTGCCACAGGCCACCCAGGCCTTGCTGGATGGTAACCATTTCCTGTCACTGCCAGCTCATCTCTTTGTCCTAGATGATTTAGATTTTAGCTCCACATTGGAAGCAGCTGCCCCAGCCCCATGCCCCCGCCCCAGGCATGGCACTCGGTGTGTGCCACCCAGCCAGCTGCAGCTCTCACCATCACAGCATGCACTGTCGTGCTGTGGACACCTGAGCCACCCTGTTCACCTCTGAAGCCAGCATGTCTTGCCACGTAAATGTCCCTTCAGTCTCTTTATAAAGCACATACTGGTAACATTACTCAACGTTCTTCCCATCACAAGATTTTTGAACAGGAACAGGAAGCTAGCCCCAAATCATTATCTGCAAACATCATCTCTCCTTTTTTTTTATTGTGAGGTCTGCTGTATTCTGATATTTTTAAGAGTGCAACACATCCTAGAACACATCGCTGTGCTCAAAGGAAAGAGAGGGAGTTACTAACCACAGCAGTGATTCAAAACTAATAAACACATCGTTGTACTCAACATTTATGGAAAGGCTTCCTGTTAGACGGAAAATCAATGGCCAGTTCAACACATACTCTTCTCTTTTTTAAGGAAAAATTATATTCTCTTGGGTATTGAAAGTCACTGTTTATAGCCAGGTTCTAAACTTCTGAAACCTAAGATGTATTATGGGAACTTTTAGTATTAACTATATTTAGTGGGCATTTTATTGTTCATACATGCAATGCTATTAAAAAGTATTTATTTCCTAAGCACTATATATATATATATATATATATATGTGTGTGTGTGTGTGTGTGTGTGTATATGTGTGTGTGTGCTCCTGAAAAAATTCATACAGTCAGCAAAAAGGCTTTGGGTTTTATTTTTAAATGAACAGAAGACAAATAACCTTACATTAAATGCAAAGGAAAACAGAAATAGACAAAGCAATTGTGAGTGCAAGCAGCCAAAACAGTTTGCAATCTGAGTATCGGCAGAATCAGCCATATATGTTATAACAAAGTTATTGTTAGTTTTTGCCCACACAACAAGAAAATGTTTCAAAGGCCTGTGTCTCTTCAGACTTCTAACTCAGGAAATAGTTGGGGGGTGGGGGGGTGGCCATACAAAAGAGCAAGCAGATATGTTCACATTTTAAATGAAGGGAACAAAAGCACAAGAGCAAAAGCAACGTTTCTGTGTGAGCACGTGTTTCCCTCTGTGACAGGCTGCACTGAACAAAATAACAGCCTGAATCCACGGGCACTGGAGGGTTGGGAAATGTAAAAGTACAGCTCACAGAAAGCAGAGAAGAGAGCTTCCCAGCAAAACCACACACGTGGAGGTGAAAGCAGTGTCTCCAGCCACTTCCTCCAACACAGACACTGAAATATCTACTCAAAATGCCTAGCTTTTTGGGTAGGTACTAGCATAAATACTAGGTTTTTTGGGGTAAATACTAGGAGGTGAGCTGTGCTTTCCTTTTTTCCTCTTACTGGTAACCTGGGAGGTTAGCTACACAAAAGTAGCTCTTGCAGCCATCTCACGCATGTTCAATAGCAGCGTGAAGAGAGCTAAGCCACAATCCTTTCAACAAAGCCCTTGCTTCAAAAGTGGTCAACATGGATATATCCCATTTATGGTGCACTCAGCATCAGTTCCTTGGGAGCGAAGAATGCGTGCCAATAATTATTTGTTTCAACTGGTAGTGTTCCCAGTACAGCGAGAGGTCTTACGAGTTGAAAACTGCACATCTGGCAGCACAGTCAACCTCAAAAAAGAATACAAATACTGAGTCTGTTTTGGTTTATTCTTTCTGAGCCTGAAATGTAGGTGCTTTCTCTTTAAAGGAGGAGAGTGGCAAGCTGTATCTCTAGTAAACTTTCCTACTTTGTGTAAACCCTCATGTTGTCTTATCTTACCAGGTGATCTGTTGCACAACCACCACTCACAAAAGAGACTGCAAGGTCATACAAACCTTGTGATCCATCTGTGGTGAAATTGCAAGCAGCACACAATGGAAGTGTCTCTGGTATGATCACACTGACCTGATTTCTTACAGAGGTTTCAGCAAAGCTCCGTTCTGAAAGGACAGAAAAACATGCCTGATATGGCCGCCATCTTATAGACCTACTTAGGTTGATCTGGTGAGCCCTCCTCATCTGATCAGCCAGCCACACAACCCAGTGTTTTACAGGTTGTATCATGTAGAAGCAGCTGGTGTTGGGCTTGATGACTTCTGTACAAGGAAGAGCTGATTGCTGGGGTTGGTCAGCTTGCTCTTACAGGTCTTCAAGTTCTTTTATTCACCAGCTCATCCTGGAAGTCCTCTCTCTTCTGCCATGGCCAGTTCAGGTGCAGTTCAGGCTGTTAATCTTTTTCTTCTGCATGGTATGATACTGTTTCTTACCTGTCCACACACAAGTATGCACCCAAAGAGCAGCCTTCTCCAGCTCTTCTGCCATGGGCACTCAAGCTGCTGAGCCTTGCAGTTGCCTTAGTCCTGGGAAAAAAACCTGTCGTGCAGCTAACAGAAATGGAAGGCCAAAGTTAAATCTGTCTTTCATAACAAGATTTAATCCGATTTATAGCTGGACTTAATGTGAAACTGAAGATGTGTTATGGCTTAGAAGGAATATCAGCAATATGTCAGACAGAACAGTCCTTGAGTATAGAGGTAAGTCTCCTGAGGGTGAGATTTTTGATTCAGATGGACAAGCAGAGCTGGGTTTATGATCCAAACTTCTTGAGCTTGCAACACTGGGCTGGAAATCTCATGAAAACATGATTTATTGGAAGATTTCTAATACTTCCTGCTTCTGCTGGGGCTGGAAGTACCACAAGAACTACATTTCTGTGGTATTTTGGTATTTCCAGTTGTGGTCCCTGCTGGAACAGAGAAGGGAAGAGGCACACACACTTGGAAATTATATTTTTCGGTCATCTGCATTTTGGGGGGAATCATGGGAAAGGTTTCTTCTAGGTCCACTTTGAGGCAACGTGTTTTGGGGAGGTATTCTCATTCTAGCAGAATTCTAAATGCTACATAAAGTCATGACTTTTCAGTTACATAAAATTTGCACTTGAGGTTGGAATTTTATGAAAAATGCCTCTCTGGCTTACTGTTTTATATTAACTCTACATAGTTCTGTAACATAAGAATTTCACGATGTCAGTCATGCATAATAATAATATAACAATCTAAAATAATAATGTAATAAATCCACTCACTAGTCATCATGGGCCAAACTCTGGCAACCCTTTGTGAAAATGTGCTGCAAACACATGTACAAAAAGTCTCTTAGCTCAGTCCTGGCTGGCTTCAAGCCAAGAAGTTATCTAACGGCAAATCAACAGACAAGTGTCACCAAAAATGTCTAATAGCTAAACAGCTCTGCTGAGAGCATAAGTTATTCCATTTTAGATGTGGAAAGGTTTAATTGGGTTCTATGCAATTAACAAACCTTAATTATGAGTAATTTGTTAGTCATGCTTACTTTTGGCTTAAGCCTTGCTTTTTTCCTTCTCTCAGCATTCCCTCTTGAAACACCTGCAAGTCGATTTGCAGGGGGAGCTAAGCAGGGGGGGGGTTCTGGCCAGAAGTCTGATAAAATGTCTCGTTGGTACAGATTTTAATCATTTTTATGAAAACAGCTGCTCTCCTTAGAGAATGTGCCCGTGGGCAAAGCTGTTTTCACTTCTAACAAGGGCCTGAGGAGCTGCACTGGCAAAAATCACCTGCTGGAAACAGTGAATCAGTACATCTCCAACCCAGCACAGCGCTGCTCCCCGTCTCATTAACCTGGTCGCCCCTGCGTCTGCACTATGCAGGTCTCGGTCATCTCTGGTGGAGAAATAGCCTGGACTGCTCCCCATTCAGGCGTAATAAGAGCTGGGGCAGCAGTCCAAGGGATGGGGGGGGGGGGGGGGGC
>JAVJGJ010000037.1:29353994-29364296 GCA_035590215.1 Microhierax caerulescens
CCCCCCCCCCCACATGCCTGTGAATCACCTGATGGAATATGCCTCCATGCTGTGCTAAATACCCTGCTTCCGCTGGGAGTGTAACTTGTGCTCTCCCTCCAACTCTCCTGTTACATGGTGCATATCTTGAACCATCACTTAGCTCCTCAAATGTTAACCATATCAACTTTCTAAATGCAGGCCAGTCTCATATTACTGCTCAACCAAAGTCTTCGGAATCAACAAAGAGGATGAATTTTACCCATCTGCTTCAATCTTTACATGAAGATAATTGCAAAGAACTAGAAACAAAGCAATTTTGGCTATGAAGAAAGAAGCCTGAGACTGAAACCCAGGATTTACTGGAGAAAAGGTCTTACAGATGCTGATTATGCTCATGGTGGGACAAAGAAACAGCAGTTCTTCCCTATTCGAGCTCAGATTATTCATTCTCCACAGCCAACTGTCCTGGAGGCTATGCAGACTTGTGTTCCACTTCATTGCTGTTTTGCAAAGTGGTGTTCTGTGAATAGAGGGAAATTTTACTCTGACTACCCCACTCAGCGGAGCATGGCTCAGAGACTCCCAAGCTAATGGGAAAAATGTTAGTCCAGAGGTGGAAGCAGTACAGCATGACCAAAGGTAATCCTCTTTAGCAGTGTGGAGGCAAGCTAACACAGCAACAGTATTTTCAGGCCCACGCTTCAGACGACTGCACGTACCTGTGCTGCTGAGCGCTAACTTGGGTGCCTTCGCTCAACTCTCCTTTGCCCAGCGTGGCTGGACAGCCAGCGTGCCATTAGTCTGCAGCCTCTCAACCTGGCTGAGAGAGCGTGCCTGGAGCAAGCAGTGCCAGGTCTGATGGTGTAGAAACATAACTAGGGGAATGCCATACTGCTATCTAAAATGCAGGAGTGAAAAGAAACCCATGGTGGGGCTACTCCAAGCTTGTCTGCAAGGTTCTGCTATATCCTGCTGAACTATCTTTTCAGACACGCTTTATAAGACTGCCTACAGCTTAGTATAGAAAAAGCCCTCGACCTGCTTTTATTCCCTCTAATCTCTTCCATCACCTCTTAACGACATGCTCCTTAGGGCAGTCAGCATCTCCCACTCCACATCCAGTAAGTACCCAGGACACTGCTGAGAACAGGTCCTCACTGCTGAAAGCAACAGGTTCTGCCACAGATCAAAATTTCAATTCTTTCAAACTCTCCAATCTGAGGCAAACATCACAGAGGTCTGAAGTTCCTTTTCCCCAAGGATGTGACAGAGAGGAGCAGGTTACCTGGACCTAAAAAGCCCAAACTTTATTAGGCTTTATACGTAAGTCAATTTAACTTTCATGGCAAAACATCTGATGATTTTGTTCCTGATAGACCAGTTATTTCCAATCAAAGAGCAAATTTGTGGCAAAAAAATTTACATTACCAAGGCCCCTCAGAAATATTTAAAGCACTTATGAACATAACCAGAGAGTAATTAAGCTTTGGAAAAGAAATCTCTGCGGCAACTGTGGTTATGTGCTATGAGCTCATTCACTGGGGTGGAAGCTAAAATCTAACAAGAGGACTTGCAGATTTAACATAAAATAACAGCCAGAGAATATAAATAAAATGTAATATAGCAAATGGGGAATAATTATTTTGTGGATTTATGACACCTGCTTCCCCGTTCCATATTCAGCACTGGTAAGGGAAAAGAAAAAGGTATTCACAGAGGTGAAAAGTTCTCCTAATTTTTAGTTATTATTATTTTTCAATTAATTTCTAAGTATGTGCTTACCAGCAACATAGTATTGTGAAAAAAAAAACCAAAGGCTGAGCTATAAATAATATTTCCTCTCCTGTGGGTTTTCCTAAGCTGCAAATTTTTTACTATTGTCAGAAATGTGAAAACTAAAAAAAAAAGATGCAAGTTTTAGATTAGATTTAGTTTAGGATCTTGCTTTCATTAGAACCTTTTAAGACACTGACTGTGGGCTTGCAAAAAAAAAAGCTGTTTTCACATCTATTCTCAGACTCCAGTACATTTAGGTAAAGTGTAAGCTTTTATACCGATTACCATGCACGTGTTAAAGGGATTAACAGCTTCTGCCTTATTGTCTGTTCCATCCAGTCTCCCTCAAACTGTTTTCTAGGTGCAGTGTCTCATGCCACAGCAAGTCAAATATTGTTACAATCACCCCACCTCCACAGCCAGGGGTGACTCAGGTATCGGCACGTTGCACATTTAGTGCTATTTCAGTTAGTGATGGGTGAGCTCCCAGGCGGCAGCGATAAACCCCTGAGACCTTTCCCTGCCTCCCAAGGAATGCAGCGGGGTCACGGCTTGAGTGGCCTCAGATACTACAGCGACGGGCACCCTGGAAAGGCTTATCAATAAATAAAGCCATGACTTTTGGTGCTTAATTAAACCCAAAGGACAAAATCCTCCCGCCATTAGCAAGTAGGGAAGAGGGATAACTGCTTCATTTATGAATACAGAAAAAATACCACATTGATAAATAGGTCTGTGGGCTGCACACCGGGGCGGTGACTTCTTCCATGTTTTTGAGACCCTGTGCTGGGTTGTTTATTCATGATGCAGTTCTTGCAAGAGCAAAAAATATTTTCAGAACAGATGCCAGAGGACAGACAGCAGGACAGGCTCTAGACTGTATTTGCTGCCCAAATGCTTGCCCCTGAACTCACAGCAGAGTCAAGAAACTTTGCGAATGACTTTAACCTTTGCTTCTCACAAAATGCACTTTACTTTGATCCTTGAACCATGATCGATAGAAGGTGCAGAATGGCAGGGAAGAATTTTTCGGCTCGGGGGAAACAATGTAGTTCAAAATGCTCAAATAGCCTTAAAAATCTCCCACTAGAATGTGTCCGGAAATTGCAGACCAGTTATTTACTCGTTCCTGATGGTTTAAAATAATATCACAAAGTCAGTTCCCCATCTTCATTCTGTAGGAGAAGAACCAAGACGGGTATGTGATAGGGATATTTCCCCTGTAGCTGCAGAATTTCCTTTGCTTGCACCCAGACTGGATTTGATCCCCTGCCCTACACCTACAATAAAGTGGTTGCAGGTGCCATGCAGCTAAATTGTCTATCACGTTATGCCAGAAGTTCCTACACACAAAGAAAGGGTGCTCAACAAACAGCTACATCAGTTGAGCAGCACTTCCAAGATGAGTTGGTCTACCGCAGGAAAAATGTACTTTTTGCAGCAGAAATAGCAGCATTTCACAGTCACCCAGGGAGGTTGTTTCCAAGAATAAGAGCCACAGGCATGTGTACAAATTAACTGGTAATAAACATTCTGACTTTTGTTACAGTCACTGGGCCAAATTCTGTTTGACACTATATTTGAACCATCTTCGGAGTGGTTTGCTGTGGTCCTGAAAATAATGGGCTAGATCCACAGGTGGTTTAAACAGATGCAGTTCATTTTATTCTGAAGTCAAAAGCATGCTGCAGTGGTGGGTTAGAGAACTGGTTCCTTTGTTTTTCTCCATGAAAATACCAAGTTGGCCATATTCCTGGCTTGACCACGCTAAAGAGCCCTCAGGTTTGCAGACAGTGGAGGTCACTCAAAGGAGCTACAGCTCCTGACATGTTCACTACGCTAAAGTTGAGCCCAGTCCTCATCATCTTACCCCTGCCTGGCAGTCAGAGGAGCTCAAAGATGCTGTTACAGTCCATGAAGAGTGACAGCACTGGATGATGTCCCCTGAGCACATGTTATCACATTTGCAAACTATTAGTTCTTGTAGTGCCATGCCGAAAGTCAAGACCTTGCAGCAGGTTCTTGGATGTCTGCTGCCTGCATCATTCCTCCCTATCTAATCCACCAGCCAGTTATGGGGGAAACTAAGAGCTCCAGTATTTACTGTAAATCAAGCAACAAAGAAATGAAAGAAAATATTTTGGCTCCAGTTGGAGTCTTGTGATGGACAGCAGAGTATACTGAAGGACTGTGAATGTAAACTGTGCCCATGGTCCAAATGAATGCACTTGCTCTTTTTTTCTGTAACCCAGTGGTGGACAGTCCTCCCAAACATCTGTCTTATGGCCGTATCGCTAGCAAATACAAACTCACAGCATTTGTATGTGCAAGAGCCAGATCCATCAGCAAGGCTAATTCCATGCCAGTTTTCACAGTTTTGGCATGGTTTGAGAAGGACCCAACATGGAAGAAGAGAAGGAGATCAACAAAACGAAGTTAACTACTTCAGTGCTGCATAGAGGGCAGGACGAGTGGCACAGAACCACATTTCTGCTCTGTGTCTCTCACTGAAATACTGGTGGCAGCACAGACGTTGTGGCTAAGGCCAGCATTAAAGGAGTTAAGAAATTGTCCTTACACCCTGCTATTCACTGTTAAGCTTACACAAATGATAAATGCAATGTCAAGGTTTTACTAGATGAGTACCTCATAACTGCCAGTTTTATCAGCCTGTGTCTTTCAAGGGGTAAGAAATGCAAAAGTGTTTTTTGTAAGCCACCATGAGTTAAAGTACCTGCTGAAGTTTAAGCTGACATTTTTCCTTTCTTTTTGCCCAGACTGTAAGCGTGCACAGGGACAGTACTCACAGCTCAGCCAAGCAGTGTTATCTGTGCTCCTTACCTGGGTGGTGTCCAAATCTTATGCCACACTGAATGATAACAGGGTATATTTTATATTGGCAAAGCGGGTATTTGGAGATTTTATGTCAATGTATTCTATTTGCGTCTTTTTAGGTACAGTCTGGGAATTAAGAAAATAATAAAAAATTACTAGCAATATTTTTATGGAAGGCCAAACAACTCATGACACTTAAAAAAGGTTACAGAACATGTCAGGATGCATGTTTTCTATTCACAGCCCAGCAGTGGAGCAAAGCATTTGTCTCTTCTGTACTGTTAGATGACTGCCAGTGCTCACTTCCAGAAACTATTTCTGTGATTCTGTGACTGAAGTAGTGCATCAACAATCAACAACAGATAGCCCTTGTTCGACTTTAGGTTGTGTACATCCTGATTAATTGCTTTATGTAGTCGTTCAGTGTTGCTTATAAACGTACAAAACACTTTAAGTCTTAAGTCAGTGCATACACATGGTTGTTTGCCAATGTATTAGAACAATTTTTCAGAGCTATCTGAAGGCTATCTTTGATATCACAGATATTAAATGATTGATGTAAAATATAAGTTATTATGGATATTAAAAATGTATTGACTAACTAGAGGATTCAGCAGTGGTACAGTATATCCTGATCCTCCCAAATCAAAGTACAGGCTTTTGAACTTTACTAACACTTGCTCATACCTCTAATTTCTTAACTTTTAAAAGGCCTTAAACCTGTGAATTTCTAGCGTTGCTGTGGTCCTGAAAATTATGGGCTAGATCCACAGGTGGTTTAAACAGATGCAGTTCATTTTATTCTAAGGTCAAAAGCATGCCGCAGTAGTGGGTTAGAGAACCAGTTCCTTTGTTTTTCTCTGTGAAAACACCATGTTGGCCATATTCCTGGCTTGACCATGCTGAAGAGTTTGCAGACAGTGGAGATCACTCAAAGGAGCTACAGCTCCTGACATGTTCACTACGCTAAAGCTGAGCCCAGTCCTCATCATCTTACCCCTGCCTGGCAGTCAGAGGAGCTCAAAGATGCTGTTACAGTCCAAGAAGAGTGACAGCGCTGGATGGCGTCCCCTGAGTACACATTATCCTTATTACCTCTTTTTGGGGTTTGTTGTTCTTATTATATACTTTTATATTTAACATGTTTTTAAAGTGTAATCTTTCCAGAACATGAAGTATGTGACAACAGCCCTCCACCACAGGACAGCAGTCCTGGCTGCCGTCATTTCATTCTAGAGTGCTAATAATATGGCTCACTCGAATAATTATTCCTATAAGAATTGCACATGGGAGCTTGTCTGCAAAGAGCATATCCAGAACAATACAGTATAGAACTGTAAGTTACATGTTCAGGATCCAAGTCTGCCAGCGAGAAGGAGTAGTATATTCTAATTTTTTTATCCAGCCAACTATCATAGCATCTCATTGCTCCCTGCTTCAGGAAATCGAGTTGCCTGCTTCACAAGATCACGCAAGACATTTCTCTGAGATCAGATTAATAGCACCACCCCCATATCCAGGTAAAACATCATTAAAAATGAAACATGAGTTGCTGGCGTAACATTTTCCACTTTTTGTCCTCATGCTGTGGTTTCTTCAAACATGCTCTCTTGGTCATGAAAGGTATCTGTCAGTGAGACAGGAACTATCAAGCTCCTTTGACATTTCTACTTTTCAGTCCTCAAAAAAGCATTGCTTCACTTTGGATATCACTGGACCATTTCTGTTCCTGTGTTTTGTGCAGGCTCTGAGATGATGTTCACTAAAGTGCTGCACAGCTTGTGATTGCTGTGGCCATAGCAGGTGAGTACGCAGACAAACAGCAAGCATTAAATATTACACTTATAATGTAGTATTAGCCATTCATGAAGCTGAAAGTGGATCCCTTCAGGTTCTTATTCTTTGTGGTTCATGCACCTTCCTGTGTCTGATAGTGGACATTTTTAAAAATTCTTTCTTTTTCCAAACACTAAGAAATATTGGTAATTCAGGAGAAATTGACTGATAACCCTGTGCTTGCACACTTCTGCAAAGGACATGGAGGTGACAAATACTTGTTTTAAATAGTCCTAAGCAAGCAGGTGTTCTCAGACAAGACTGTTCTAGTAACTGGTTTTATTAGACAGCTTTAAGCTGTATGTGGTTTTATGCTATTATGTTTAAAAACGTCACACACTACTTGGTTTAAAAAGTAACACTTACTCTACTGTTTCCTGCTTAGCTGTCTTTCTAATCAACTTTACTCTCTATCTCTTATATAAAAATAAACACGGATTCTCCCTCCTGTGCCCTGATGTCTGCAGCAAAAAAAAGACAGCTACATCCCAGCTGCGACCAGAGGCTCCTCTGCTAGCCAGCTTTCCTGGTAGAAGTCGACATGCCAGAAAGTTTGAAGGTAGAGCCAAATAGAAAAGGTCTGGTTTGGCTGGTATGACTAGAAAGCATGCCAAGTCATTGAGGTGACTGTATACATATAGAAAAATAAATACAGAAAATGATATATAGGGTCACTTTGACCACTGGAAAGCCATGCCAAAATATTGTCACTGTCTTGGCTCTGCCATTTTAATGGGTTTTGTAGCCCAGCCAAAACCAGGCACTCTATTAGCAGCTTCGTTCACTTGCTCTTCTCTGTGCAGACAGCGCAAAGAGCCACTCAAAATCCCAGCTGCTCAGCCTAGCAGGAGGTTTGCTCTTTCTGTTTTGAGCTCCTCTGCTTGCACTTCCTGGTTTTCCCATTTTTTAAGATAGCAATGAACCTCCTGATCCCTGGAAAACTCAGTAAGGGGGGCAGTTAGGAATGTCTCCAAGGTCAGCTGTGTCCTAGCACTTTCCCTTCAGCATCTCTATAAGACAGTCTCTGCCTGTGATAAGTCTTCACTCCAGGAACTTTTTCCTACTGGTTGAAAAGTCCCATGCAGATACCTGTATCTGCTTACCCTGCCTTTCCTCCTCTGCCCTTTGAGGAGGGAACATGCCGGGCACAGTGACATTTCCCTTCTCAGAGGGACCACCACGCACCAGAATGATACCAGATAACATGGGAATGACACAATACATGATGCAATGCAGCATTAGACACACCTTACAATTTTCATGGGACTTTTTGCACTAATCTGATGAATATTCTGCCAGATGACTTCTGCAAATGCAGTCAAGGTAGCAACCACCAGACCAAGGAAAACCTGCTGCCTCGTGCCTCACCCAAGATGCTCAGCTCTGCTAACAGGGATGGTTGAAGATATATGCCCCCATTTGTTGTCCATAGAGGACTTTTACAAATTTTGCTGTAGCATATTAAGCCTCTGACTAGCTGTAAAAACAGAAAAAAATATCTCAGCTTCTGACCATATGCAAATTTCCCAAGCCTACGATACACTGGTGAACTACTGCTGTATGAAACACAGGAACAGGGATGTGTTCTCATGTAAAGCTTCACAGATATTAGTTTAGCAGGAAGTAGAAACAAAGTAGTCCTCAATGGAAATCCTAATGCTCTCTGATGGATTTCTCGAACGCACATCTGGCCTCCAAAAGTTGCGTTTCTGTGTTAAATAACTGGATGGGTGTACCTGTGTCTGTATTCAGCCATAAGTTTTTATGGGAAAGTCCTTATAAGATAGAAAAGCAGGCTATTATCACGGAATAAGAAATAAAAACAAGAATGAATCCAAACATCCTCTTCTTTAATCTGCCACCTCTGAGAGCTGGAAGACCTTTCTTATTATTCTATGTTATGCAAGCACACATGCCTCTTCTACCTCTCTCTTTCTTTTTCACATTCTCTTTCTCTCCCACCTTTTTATTTATTGCTCTGGATTAAATGTAGGTTGAGGACTCCAATCTGTAGGCTGCTACGTGAACTGGGATTTCTTCCCCTGGCCTTTTTTGGGAGTGTGTTAATGTGGTTGCTGTGTTTCAGAACATTTAGGAAGAGGGGCTTTTTGCATTATTGTCTCAATGCTGGGTACCTACACTCTACCAAAGTTCACAATGAGCTTTTTTTGGATATCAGAGAACTTTGTACTGGTACTTGGGGAACTCTTATTATGGTTTTTAATGACAACCTCAGCCAAAGACATGCACTTTTTCACTCATTGCAGTTAATTTCCATTCAAGTTATCATCCCACTCCAGTTTTATTATTTTTCTTGCTATATCTTCTTTCTTGCTTGTACCAACAGCACAGAGGGAAGCACTGTCAGACTGATGGACTTCAGGGACAGAAGAGGCTGCCATCTGACTTCTTTCCTAGCGTACAGTTTTGAGGAATTAATTCCTGCTTCATGTCAAGTTGAACTGGAGCTTGACTTTTATAAGAACATCCAGTCTTAAGAAAAACGGTCAGGATTGTCAAGGGTGAGGGTCCCATCAACATCTTTAAAAAACTTCTTTCATTGGAAAATTATCCTCAGTATTAAGTTCTGAAATGCCTAATTATGCTTTTGACTATTTAGGTGTCCTTTTCATTATTTGAGTTGCTGTATATCTGTAGTACCAGTAATTTTATGTTTACATGTTTGAGAAAGGATTAATCTCATTTGGCTGTTTCCACCTAGGAGCTGGACTTCTAACCCAGCCTGCCTCTATAGTCCTCCTGGTAGAGGACCAGTGTCTCCAAAGATCAACTCTCCCCCACCTACTCTACAGGCGCATCTCAACATGAGAATGACTGCTTTCCACACATCTGTACGATCTGCCAAACAAGGCTAAGTACTTAGATCTGAACTAGAAGAACAAAACTGCTGGACTGCAATCTAGATGATTCATAATCTTCATTAGCAAAAACTAAAGGAATATAAAATCAAGTTGCATAAGCATTGCCATTGAATGGGACTTCCCTCCTTTAGTACTCTTCAGCAGTCATTGACTTACTCTTGTTTCCACAATTCTATTATCTGACCAAAACATATGTGAAGTTGGCTAGCCTTTACTTAGCCACATTTAACAAGTCATTATCTTCAGGTTTTTTAAAGCAATGGCAGAATATTAAGGGTTTTTTCAGTCTTCTTGAACATCCCTCAATATTTCAGAACTGTGAAGCATTACCAGTGGCTCAAAGGAGTGCCCCAGACTGCCTTTTTGAAAGCCTGGTTTGCAAGCTGCCCTATCTTTAATTTTTAAGATCTTATGCTTTGTTTGAGAAAAGGTACGGTGTTTAGCAACTGCATCCAAACATCCTCCTTAGTGTCTGGAGTGAACAGACATGATCCATCAACATTAACTGGCTTTTCCCCCCCTGCAAAAGAGTAATTTACTGACTGCCGTAGCTGGACTACCGCAGGAGCGTGTGCTGCACATGCTGTGAAGGCAGCCTGCAGGATGAGCTGCGCGGTTGTACTGCGGGCAAAGCTACGTAAGGCAAGTCGCAGGAGGAACCCGCGACCACGCACAAAAAAAACGGTGGTAAACCACGATAGGAAACACTCTTCAGAAAGTCTACTCCAACTCTAAATCGGGTCCCCAAGTAAAATAGTTCTTCGTTCTCTTCAGGGGATCATCATGGAAAACCACTTCCATAGCTTAAAAAATATATGCTTATCCAAAGGCCAGTGAAACCACCAATTCTCTGCTGAAAACCTGAAAGACAAGGAGAGGTGCGGCAGGCCTCGCTGCCCGTTTGAGGGGTGGCTGCACGCTGCCCGCAGGCCCACACAGCCCCCACAGCCACTCCACAGCCCCCCACAGCCACCTCACAGGCCCCCACAGC
>JAVJGJ010000037.1:29364380-29416708 GCA_035590215.1 Microhierax caerulescens
GAGCCACCTCACACCCCCAGCAGCCGCCCCCTGCCCTTAGCCGCTGCCAAGCACCCAGGTCAGTGGGGTTTGGGTTTGCAGACCCCAGCCCGCAGCCATTCGTGCCTGGTCCCAGGAGCCTGGTCTGGTTTCATGTGAAAATAACCAAAGTGGCAACTGGGTTTTGTTGGAGCAAAGTAAGATCAGGGTAGTTCGGGTCGGAGCTTTATTTTGTGTTAACAGGTAACAGAAAAAACAGCTCCGAACTTCAATCAAAAACAGAAACAAAATAACCACGTTCTGGTGCGTGGCCAAATGCACCAGCGAGCGAGTGCGCAAACCGGCCAGCGGGGCCAGGCCGCTGCCCGCCGAGCCCCGGCCCCGCCACCCCGCCGCCCGGGCCTGCCGCGCCGCCCCGCAGCCATCTTGCGCACACGGCGAGGGACACCTAGCGGGGTGCCCGGGCTGCTGCCGCCCGGCCGCGGACACCCGGCAGCGCTTTCCCCCGGCGGGGCCAGACCCCCTGCGCAGCCGCCAGCCCCTCAGCGCCTCAGCACCAGGGCGGGCTGGCGGTGGCCTCGGCTCGGCGGGGCCCGTAGCCGGGCAGGGCGGGCCGGTGCGGAGCTGGGGACCGGCCGTGCTGCGGCGCTGCTGGGGCAGAGGTTGAGGCCCCGGGGCTTGGCATGGCGTCCTGGGCAGGGCAGGGCAGGGCAAAGCCCCGGAGGGTGGGCAGAGGCGGGCAGGGCCGTGGGTGGTGCCGTCAGAGCCCTGACAGGAGAGTCCTGATGTAAGCTACCTATTCATTATCTGAGCATCAGCTGTTTTAATGCTGTGATTATTCAATGTGTAAGAATGTCTCTGAAAACCACAGTGGCTTCTGCAGATGGCCGCCAGCTCTCCCTGTAAGCTAAGACTGCCATCGTAAACACGGGGCAGCCCACTGGTAACTGAACAAAGCTTGTGCTGTCCCCAGCAGCCCTGCCAAACTGGGAAGGCTTCGGAGGGCACCCGATGCAAAAGCAGGTTGGCATCCCTCACCGGGACTCTGGTGAGCAGGGAGGGAAAGCACACCTCAAAACGGAAGCATCTCCCACCCCTCCATGCAAGGTGGTGCTTCTCTCTATTCCCAAATATTCCCTCCTATAGGGAATAGCCCCTGTTGCCTTTGAGATGATGTGTTTCTCAGCATTGGGCACAACTTAATTCTCTCCAGCAAAGCTGCATCTTGTTTAATCACAGAATCATAGAACAGTTTGGCCTGGAAAGGACCTTAAAGAGCATCTTGCTCCAACATCCTACCATAGGCAGGGACACCATCCACCAGACCAGGCTGCTCAAAGCCCCATCCAGCCTGGACTTGAGCACTTCCAGTGATGGGGCATCCATGACTTCTCTGGGCAGCCTGTTCCAGGCCTCACAGTACAGAATTTCTTCCTAATATCTAATCAAAATCTACCTTCCTTTTAGTTTGAATAGTTTAAACAGTTAAATAGTTTAAAACTATTATCCCTTATCACTACAGGCCCTACTAAAAAGTCTGTCCCCATACATTATGGTACGTCCATCAGCAATAATAGTTCATCCTTTAATGGAATATTTGTTATTTGATTTGCTATTACAGTACAGCAGCAGTTGCTCCATTGTCATAGCAAATGTTGTTTTATTTCTTTCTCTCCGCAAGCACTTACCTAGTTCCTCATTCCTATAGTTTCTGAACGCTTCATATTCTTTTTTCGTTCTTGCAAGGTAATGAATCTCTTTCTTCCTAACCTGTACCCAGAAAAAAATCATTTGGCACAGAACTGACATCTGAAGTTGTGGGCTAACAGTATAGGTTTTACATTTCCAGATGACTGGTAGACCCTGCAACAGAGGTGGTAAACAGAACTCTAAAACTCTTAAATAGTTTATAGCCAAAATACAGGAAAACTAGGAGAAATTAAACATATTGTAGTTTAATGAGCAAGGCCAACAACCAAACTGAGCAGGACCATAGTTTCTAAATAAACATTTGAACATAATGACTGCATAGTCCTTATATTATCACAATGTGATACTTCAGATTTTCTTTCATGTTGGAGAACAAAGAAAACAAAAAGTAATTTTTTATTTTTAGATAGAAATTGTTAGAAAAAAACCAATTCTTTTTTAAGAGGTCAGTCAGGAAAAGTTGCCTACTGTAGGATCCAACTTCTCTGACTGCCTAGAAACTCAATATCCAACATACACCAATACAGAGTGATGGTCACTTTCCAAGGACGACTTTTCCCAAAATGCCTATGGCAGCTTAAATGAATCAACCTAGAGACAGTCAATTCCCTTCACTGAGGCCAAGCAACTAGATTAGGCGCTTGACTTCAAGATGTCAATAATTAGGTGGTACAAGTGTATCCCAGTGCCTAAGAAGCCATTACACTGAGTGAATATCGTTAGCAGGAAAGTCATACAAATCTTCATGCTTCTCCCCATGAAGGACATGGAGAACCCAACCTTTCTCATAAGACTTAGAAAATCAATAGAGGGAGCTCCCTACACACTCTCCATCCCAGGCAAGACCGAGACTGCTTCATCTACCCTAGATAGCAGGCCTCCTCAAACCTGCTTCTGTAAACTATTACATATGCACAGAGGACTGGTGGAATAAAGGACTTTAAGAGAAAGTAAATCATCCCTCTGCTTTTCCTGGGAGCCAGGGAAAGGATATGGAAAGAATATGCAGTGAACTCTGGAGCTGGGCTCAGTGATCTCCACTACAAACCTCATGTCACAAATGCTCTTCTAGGCTTTACAGAAGGGTAAAGTGTGCTGACTAGCTCTCCATTCCCTTCAGGACCTCACAATCAGGAAACTCAATGGAGTCCATCTGCACTGAGATGTACATTTATTTGGGATATTTGGACAATCAGCTCACTTTTAGCAGGCTATGGCAAGTTTTCACGCTGCTAGAGGTACTTGTCTGATACACCTTCAAAGACTTTGATGGAAATGTGTAAGACTTGTGCAAGATCAGTGGGAGGCTTGAGAAGTATCTTCATTCATAGCTTGTGAACAGAAGGAAATTATTTTCACAAAGATCTTCTAAGTCTTGCTTGGCTGCCAGAATAAGGAATTATACAAAAGACAGCCCCGAAACACTTTTGACATGGTGAAGTTTGTCCACTGAAAGACAGGGGAAGGATTTCTCACATTGAAGACAGCATCTGCAAGGGCTGCTTGGAATAAATTACCGTATCACTTGATTCCTAACACTGAGATCAGGAGAAGATAGATAGGTGTGTAGGAAAAAAAAAAAAATAATCTGAGTCCTTAGGAGGCAGCAGGATGGGATATGAGCACCTGTGGTCTTCCAGGGCCCCTCAGTGTGAAGACTGAGATTTGTTAGGTCCGAAGGTAGTGCTGGAGACACCAGCCATGTTTTAGGAGACGTAAATCCTTAACACTCCTCTGCAGAACAACACGGAGATTAAGACAAGCAGAAGACTTCATGGACTGTTCATTCAGCAAAGTCTGGTAGAGGAGCTTCCTCTCGTTTCAACACTAACAAAATCTTCTGTCGTTCCTTACAAAATCCTCTTTGAGAGGAAATTATCATTAAGGCAAAATCTCATCAATTTGACTCACTTTATTGCCTAAGACCTCTGGAGTTTTGAAAAAGAAATCTAGACCCTTGAACTGCAAATACAGTTTTCCCCGCTGCACCAGAATGTCCCACACCACATGACACAGGAGATTCAACAGCGTCAGCACGAACCTATTTTGTTCCCATCTTATGAGGGTGAGGTCAGACCAGTTTCACAGAGGCTCTGCTGAAGACATAACAAGACTCCTGAGAAAAATCAGTCTGTCCTGTTAACCTCCCTGTGCTACAGACTTACATGTTTCCAATATCAGTCCAGAAACATTTTCTGGAGTAGTGGTTGGTCTGTGTTAGAGCTTCCTTCACCACCACGATATACAGGAGAGATATTACAGCTTCCTCTCTGTGGGAGAACAAGGTCTGAGAACCTTAACAGCATGTCCTACATTTTTAACTCATGACCTCTATTGCTTGTTTGTTTTTTATTCCGAATTGAAAGTACTTGACAGCTATTCTGATCTCAGGCTACTGATAATGTGCCTGTAGCTGAAATGTCACCCATTTTAAGGGTGGGTGGGTGTAGATATCAAAAGCAAAACAATCACTTCTCTCTTTGACTTGATCTCTGGGGCATCTGACCCAGATTTAGCATTATCTGAAGTATTCAGCGAGTGCTTCCACAGATGTGCAGCTCCTTTTGAAGAACTGTCGCAAGCGTCGTTTTAAGCCTTGGGTATAAAATAAACTTCAAATCTGTTACAGCTTGAACAAAAAGCAAAGCTGGCAGCCATTCTTTCCTTTAAAGACCTCTGTTTACTGTAGAGAGTTTTAGCCATGTTTTAATTTCAGAATTTTTTAAATATGTATTTTCTGAGAAATAAACATAGATGACTTAACTGTAAATTAAACCTGAGTCCCCTGGCTGCTAGCCCAGGCATCCACTGAGAAGGCCAACAGTCTTGCAAGTTCAGCTGCATCTCCCTGGCTGCCCTATGGCAGCTCTGTTTATGTTCCTCTATGCATGTGTTCACTGGTACAGGGATCAGCAAACCAGAGCTTACCCTGCTAGACTTTCTGCTCCCAAGGAGTCTCATATGGCTGCTGGCCTTCATGATTACGTCCACACAGGTACAGTACAGAAAAACACTTCTCTCAGTGTAGAAAAACCCATGCATCAGTACTGAGCATCAGCACTGAGGCTGGTAGTTAGATACTAAGTAGTTGCTTTATGTCCTGGAACAGCAAAAGAAGAATCTGAAATGAAATCAGCTAGTAAAGCTGTGAGAGTGGCTGGAGAGGGAGTGATGTGCGTGAGATGGGTGACCGCAGAGAGGGAGCAGCGCAAATGCTGTGGGTAAGGTAGGGGGTGAAAGAGAACGCCACAGCCAGCCCTCCGGTGTATTTGGCAATGACCTGGCTGGTTTGCTGCAGGTGTGGCCATGCATTGTGCATGGTTGTCCTTCTTACTGCAAGTATGGCCATGCATTGTGCATGCTGGTCCTTCCTGGGGATATACTCCTAAACTCCATACTCTTAGTTTCTAGTCCCTGCACAGACAAATACGTTATGCAGATACCTCTGGTGACTCTGAATCCTTTTACTGCCAGGACTACATTGTCTGAAAACTGCAATTGCTATTAGCAGGAGCAAGCTTTTGGAGAAACACTGTGTATAAACACCACAGTGGATCTGCAGGGAGATCTGTATCCTAAGTCATTCCTCCTTGCCAGTGACAAACACAATAGCACGCTCTTAAAGATTTTTTTTCACCTAAAATAAATGTGGTAGATGAACAGTATAAATTTCACAGCACGGAAAATAGCCAGATGAGTCAACAAAAACTGTGCTGCTTCTTTGAAACAGCAGATTATTACATATCTGTCAGAGCGTGGCAAATGGAAAGGATTTGAGTGCATTCCCACTTGATCCAGATCTGGCAGGAGCTTTTAACCATCACTAATGAGACTGAGTTGGCTGTAATAAGCATGCAAATGATAACCCAGAGTACACTAAGCCAGCAATTATGTTGTTTATAGTAATGATTAGTGGAGATTTACAGCAACACTAACACACATCCATAAGCTCTGTGAATTACTAACTAGCAAGGAAGGAGATGCAGCCCTCACGAACCCACATGGCACAGTGCAAATGACCTGCTACTCCCATGAAGAAAGCTCAGTGAGCACTGCTATGGAAGGGTGGAACATTTGGCTAAATTTCAGCAGAAGTCTCTTCCTCCACCAACAGGTATCAGAAGTTAGTGAGCCAAGGAAGTGCTTTGAGTAAGCATAGGCACTCACATCATGTGGTGTGGTGTGCAGTATTTTGGATGCTTCTTTTACATCAGGAGGACAGCCATGGGCTACAGAAAAGAATCTGGACCGTTGTCTGCAGTGTCTGTACTATCCCAAACATTTTATTTGCAATGCCTAGAGCCACCTGCAGAACCAAATTCCTGTTCTGATCTACCTGCAAATAAAGTTGATTTTTCATTTAGCTTTCATACCTGACAAAAATTAAGCTCCATGTACTGATACCTCATCCAATGCAGAGACCAGTTCAGCTATTAACACATGCAAATAATTGACAGACACACAAATTCAATGCCACCAAAGTATATTACAACTCTGACAAGAAACCATGTCAATTAAATTTTGCTGTACCAAAGACTTTGTACAGAGAATAACTATCTGACCTACTATGACAAAAACATGACAGAAATTATGTTTTTCACTGTGGTGAGAAACACCTATAGCACAAGAGCTTAAGAAATATCTGGATACAGTTTAGAAATGGGTTTCACCAATAATTGTAGGAAAGAACAAGGCTTTTCATACTATTTTCATACATTTTGATACTATTTTCCTACTGCATGACCTTAAGGAGGCCAGATGAAGCCATGGTGACAGACATATCCAGTAACTATGTCGCCATTGAACAAGTATTTATTCTGATGGACAAAGATTGTTTTATAGTTTTGCTGTACGGAGCGTGTCTCACCAAGTAGTGCTGCTGGCAGGCAGCAGAGACCTCATGGCACATATTATACATAATAATTTACTGTTTAAAATGTTTGCCCTAAAGCATTTGTATCAGCTGCCACATACTTTTTCTGAAAATGATGTCTGTGAGTTTCAATAACTAGCCTAGTTGCCCATTGTGATCTGGATGATGTTACTGTAAGTACATGAAAAAGCCTTCTCTACTGCATCAACTCAACAGGACTGAAACAACTTTCACAAATACCACTTTCTGTGCATAGAATTGGCTTTTATTGGGCAAGAAACTCCTCCCATTTGAATGAAATTTGACTCAGCCTTTATAAAAGCCACATCCCTGAAAATATTGCAAACACTTTCTATAGAAATTCTTTAGAAATAAATGACGGTATGCAAAGCTTAACCCAATCTTTGCTTCAGCTGTAAAACTACTAAAAATATTACTTTGAGGAACCCCAAAGTTGTCCTAGATGGATGCTGCAAAAATATTTGAAACTATGAGTATCATGGATAGCTCACAACTTAGGCTGTTTGATCCTGGATTATCTACAGTTTGTTGATGTCTTAGTTGATGAAACTAAACTGGATGTGCTTAACTTCATCAGGACAGCATGGAGAAAAACACTGTATTTGCTCAAGAACATTCACAGGAGAAAAGAGTGAGCAGCGTCTTGAAGAGAAAGCTTATTCTTACCCTGGCATTAGAAAGCCATAGAGCTGTGGGACTTATGCTGCACACAGACCACAGCCCTTTGACCACACTGTGAACAACGAACAGGTCCATGGAGTGCAGATCTTAATTGTCCAATGGTCAATGACAATATATAATTTTTATATATAAAACAGACTCAGATGAGATGTGAAAGCTGGCTTCTTGTCTGGCCTGCTCCTATTTTTTGCCACCTGCGCTGATGGATGATGACAGTGTACTTATTGCAGAAGCATACAGACTGGCTACAGCTGCAGGAAAGCAATGTAAAGAGCTTTGTGTAGCATGTCAGATTCAATAAAAACAATGTAGTTTTCTGACACCAAGGTGGCTTAACAGTTCCAAGGCTTGAGCCAGCTCCACTGTCACACTGCTGTAGATTCCAGAGTAAATCGCCTCTACAGCACGAACGTGTTACAGAAGCTATCTATCAACTTCTTAATCAGGAGAATCTATTGGAAAGCATGCCCACATGGCTCATGATGATTTCAAGGGGTTATCAGTACAAAAAAGTGTTTATCCAATCTGTGCTGATGTCCAGGACTGGATTCTCAACTAAAAGCTCCTTTGAAAGCTTGTGTTACTTGCCAGTCCCATGACAAGGCGGTAGCTGTTTATGTATCTCTTCAATCTGTTCCTCTACCCGAACAGTGGGGGGAAAAGAACACTATTAACTTCACAACCCTCTAAGATCATGTAACATTTAATTGTCACTGTGCTATCTCTATAATTTCATGCAACAGATGGAAGCATTTCTATAAACAGTTACATGTATTTGTATAGGTGTATATTTTACACATGCATATGCATGTATAAAAATGCATGATGTTTATCTTTTCATAAGAAAAAAACCACAAATAATTCATATCAGCCAATAAATTCCCTCTTGTTAGAATTTGACATTTTTGAGGAAGAAAAGTGTTGCATACAAAGATCATCCAATAATTACCTGTAGTCCAATGGAAAAAGCAAACATTGCAAAGGGACTTTGAAAAGGTGTTGCAGACTGTTTCCTTGGAAGAGATGGTTTAAGGAACCCTTGTTACAGGTACTCTACAAAGATTCCAAGCTGCACACCATGTAACAACTTCAAATTTCTACATGGTAGGGCAGGTGCATCATAAGCTACATGCTGCTTATGCATTTAATGCAGAGGCTTAAACCCAAAGCAACATCACATTCAGATAACAGTCAAATAGGAGCAGCAATAATCAAAACATACCCACTAATGTGTTCAGGAGGTTTTATTTAATACAGTTCACTTGCAGTCATCCAATGAAAAATAGAAGAAAATCTTCCTGTTTCATCTCATTTTGCTCCTCGTGTTTCTCATTTTGTACCTTGCCACAGATAGCATCAAAATGTTTGCTTCTCCTCTGTAGTGTTTTTATTTTTATTTCCTTCTTATTTTACTTCAGCCTCTCCAATACTAAATGCATGCAGGAATTCAAACCAGCCCAGCATCCTACAAAATCCCAACAATCACTTGTATGGATGGGAAACTAAGAAAGTTCTGGAAAGAGATGAGGTTTCAATTATTTTTGACTACATCACAGTTTTGTTTTTTGTTCCTAGGTTATTAACAGCCTCATAACTGATGATTAAGTGACTTAAACACCGCAATAACAGAACTATCTTGCAGTGGAATCAGGTTTTCTTCCAAGAAAAGGAAGGAGCACTGTTGCCTAACTGGTGATGCCAAACAACAGAAAGTACCCATCAGCTGTTCCCAAAAAGAAGTGCTGGGACCTTTTGCTGTGTTGTCTTCTCCTTGTGCATCCTTTGCAAGCCTCAGGCTGACACGGGCACTGCTAGACTGTCCCTTCTTTGGATCCCATCGTGATGGTCAGTTATCTTCTCACTAGAGAGCCTTCTCAGAACCGTGCAGGTTGGACAGAAGTCCTGACGGTGACCCAAGCTCAAACAGAGACAACATTGCTTCTGATGAAGCAGTGCTTTTTTTTTTTTTTTTTTACCTAAGTGGCTGAATCCTGACCGCCTCATTACATAAAATAAAATGTCACATGGAAGGCTGGCACCCTGCGGGTCATCTATTCCTAGAAAGTCACAACAGAAAAAAAAAAAAAAAAAAAGAGTCCTAAAGAAGAAAATAAAAACAGAGAAAGCTATCAAGATATCCTACGCAACATGCTGAATATTTTCATACAGATTGATAAGAAAGGCAATATACAATGAACTCCCATGGGTCTCTGAAGAGCTGAACTCTCAGTGCTGATGAGAAGGAGCCAGAAAGATGTTGAGGTAGCTCCAATCTTTATATCCCTGTTTGGGAGCACAAGGACATCATGAGAATGTGCCCCAACAGGGACAGCAACCCACGAGTTGCTAGAGCAGGGCAACCGTGTATGGGTTTGTCACTAATCAGGTAAAAAATAGTGTCCAACCAGAATAAATAAAAATGTTGATTTTCTGTTTAGCAATAGCAATTTTTCAAGCCAGGTGACTAGACAAAGACTTTTACCTCCAGTGCTGCTGTGTAGACAAGGATCTGCTGCTCCATGGGGCTGTGTACCAGGCATGTCGTTCCTGGCAGCAGGAAACAGCAAGTACCTTGGACCCATGGGTGGTTGTAACCTGCAGTGATGGGACTAGTGATACATTTAACTGTGCAAGATGTAGGTGACAGAAACTGAGGTTGTGGTTAATGCTGTGGGATTCAAGAGACCTGTCCAGCTCTCAGCATCGCCACTTAATGTGGTTTGATCTCTGCATTGCATTTGCAACCTTTTTCCTATTAACCCACCTCGCCTATTTAGTCTGTGGCAGGAATTGCTGTTGTTAGTGCCATGCCCAGTGCTATTCCACTGTTGCCTAGGGCCTCTAATAACAGAAAATAATACCAATCATAACCTTAGAAACCAGAGTTTGGAAAACAAATGGATTTCCAGAGGTGCATTGGTCAGGTTTTTACTTTCTCTGTGCATGCAGCTCCCTCAGTGCCGGCACCATTTCCATGTTTGCCCTGGATGGTAAGAGACAGAACTTTGTGTATAAAAAAGGACTTTTTTGCATAACTCTTTTTTTTTTTTTCTTTTTTAAGTGAAGTTTAAAAGACTTTAAAAACCATCAGAGGGGAAAAAAATGAAAGAAAGAAGAAGAACTTAGTCACCAGGATATGAAAAACTGCTTTTTCTAGACATCCTGGTTGACTTCCAAGCTGCATCTGACAGCTGGAGAAGTGCAGTCCATCATGGCTCTTTTTCCATTTCCAATCCTTTTCCTGAAGCCCTTCATTTCTGTAAAACATTCCCTCTCAGCATCCCCCACACTTCATCCCGTTCATGACTGGCTTAAGTGATGCATCCAAAAGATGTGAGCTGTGTGAAACACAGCTTTGTACAAGTCTGACGCCGGGGACAGATGGAGGGACTCAGACAGCCCTTTTTTTTCTGCAGGTGTGGTAATTTGGGAAACTCACAGATGCTGAATCTGTCACACAGATCCATTAGTCTCTGCAAAAAGTACTGAGTATGCTCCTGTGTGCACATGGTCATATAGAAACATATGCACATACAGGAGAAAAATCAGGAAAATTGTAGAGCTTTCCTTTCCATTAACTTGCTCTTCCAGCTATACCTTAAAAAACTGAAAGAAGTGGATACCCTACAGCTTATAGAAGAACTAGCTTTGAGTGAGGGATTTATTTGCCTCTTAAACCCAACATGCATATTTTTAATTAATTCATCCTGTATGTTCTAGCTTTAGCAGTAGCCTGTACCATGTCAGGCTTTACTGAAGACCTCCTCTTGGTGTAAGAATTGCTATACTCCATCAAGCCACAGCCTGCTTAGTCTAATACCTTGCTTTCGAGGCTTACCTAGATGTTTCAAAGGAAATTCCTGAAAATTGCAGTGGTACTCAAATTATGGAATAATCTGTTTCTAAGATGCCACCATCTTTTTAGCAGTTGGCTCATGTCCTTATTTTTTCTGCTTTCTGTTTTCAATATTTGTGTCAGTAAACAAGGTCAGATCCTCATTAGTTATCTAAAGAGTGCATTGCTCCACCAGTTCAAGTTGAGATGCATCATTTCATACCAGATGGAGATGTGTTTCCCTCTTCTTATTGTGCCCATCATTGCTGTGGTATCAATGCATTCTCTTTTGAAACATTGTTTGTTTGGTTAGTTTTCGACACTACTGGTTTAGTAAAGGACTTCATAGATCTGTCTGCTAGGGTCTAATTTATGAATTATCAAAGTTAATTTTAAAAGCACTAAAAGTCCTGTAAGTGGATCATGTACCCCTTCCCAAGAGCTGCCTTGCATGGTGCCTGGTAGGCAGAGTGACCCTGCTCACATCTGAGACCTCCCCTCACTGTTCACCTCTTTCTGCAGGATCCTCAGTGAAGATATTCTACAGCATGGGTTGCACCCGTTTCTCTTTCAGCTGTCTAAAAGAAGTAATTTTTCCTTTTTTTTCCATTTCTTCTCTTGGCCCATTTCTAATAATTGACAGCGCTTTTCTTCTTGTCCTGTCCCTGCTTAGTTTCTTTAATAGCCTCGTGAGGGATTTTGTAACAGACTTTTTGAAAGCTTTGGTGATCTTCTCATGAGCAGAGGGTATGACATAATTTCAGAGTCCCTGTCTCCCTGCAAAATGTGCCGAGGTAAGTAGGGTGGAGGGGACTGAACAGCCATTGTGTGCATGCTGGCTGGCATATCCTTCTCCGTCTGATGGTGCTTTCCATGGAAATTGTGGCTGCATTCACTTTGGCTAAGTTTTGAGGGCTATTTTTGGAAGGTTTAGAAACCTCCAGGGAATGACTTTTATTCATGTAAGGGGTCTTGACTTTCATTTATTAAAGAAATAAAAATATGTCCCCTCTGCTCAACTTTAGTGGGCTTACATAGAGTATGAAGAAGGGGGGTGGCTGGAGCAGAAGCCAGATGGGTATGCATCCTTGGTTTGGTGGAGCGAGAACAAGGACAGGATCAAACAGCCTGAGAGGAGATGAGTGGAGGAGAGAAGAGCTGATCCTACCTATGACCAAAGGTTTGTCAGCCAGTGACGACAGCTTGGGGCAGTGAATAAAAGTCCTTTGGATGTTCCATAGTACTTTCCTCCAGGTTAGGGAAGAGGTCAGGAACAGAAGGTTTGGGGGAGAGGTAAGACAGAGAACCAGAGGGGAGTTGTGGAGTGTTTCCAAGCACAAATACAGTGAAGGCAAGTCATGGGGACCTTTAGACAGTAGAGTGACTATAATCTGTCAACACTCTGTAGTACAGAACATAGACTATTCTGCCGCTACTGTGTAACTCGGGGTGGATGGGCTGTCCAGTGTTTTAAGTCTGCTCTGTCCAGCTATACTAGGCTATGTGGACCCATGAACAGAGAGAGAACTAAAGGCATAATTTTGGAGAAAATCAAGTCTTGTTGGCTTTTTGCAAGTGAGCAACCTGTACATTCAAAAAGCAGGCATTTGAGATCATGTCAAATTTTGATTTGATTCATTGTGGGGTAAACTTGCCACTGTTTGGGTTAGATGAAATTGATTCTAGGGGTTGTGTAAATTGGAAGCTTTTAAAATTTGGGACAGATGGGCTTCCCAGAAACTAACAAATGGCTATAGAATTTGCAATATTGTTATATTTAAATGATCGTTAGTGAACAGTCTCCAAACCCGGGCACATCTTCTCCAAACCATCCTTTCCTTTTCTTATCTCGGAATTCACCCTCACTTGGAGGTATCTTCTGTGGACATCCAGGGACTTTCACTTTCACCTACTGCTCTAGCTTCTTGCAGCAGAAGCCTTTAGTCACAGATGGTGCCATATCTTTTTCAGTACACTCAAGTGTTTGCGTGAAGGAACTGATGCTGCCTTAGGGGGCTTGGGAAAACTTGAGGAGTTAGAAGTCCTTTGGCCACAGGTCAGAAGGCAGTGTGCAGTAACTGTCTAGCTAGACAAAGTGGGATTGTCTGGGTCTTATCCAAAAGGTGCGTGTCTGAGTACAGTATTAACAAGACAGTCAAGAAATGCTATTGCCACTGTTTTCCAATTTAGCAGATTGGGTGGAGAAAAAAACAGGATCAATGGAACTGAGGGATCCAAACTGCTAAGACACATTAGCAGCAAAGTCATTTTTCACCTGCTCTTTGAACAGCAGACTTCTGTCCCCCAGCATTGTCAATCTGGTACTTTTCATGAATCATAAAATATTTAAAAAAAACACAAACAACTATACAAGAAAAATAAATTGACATTACAGTAACAACTACTCCAATAATGTCCCATAAAATGGATAGGCACCTCCTGTAATAAACCTTAATTCAGAAGTTGTTACCAAAACAGATGCAGTAAGTCATATTTGATACAGAAAAATGTGCTCTCCTTTCTATCTAAACGGCCTTTTTCTGTGTTCTGGTATTTCCTGACTGCACCATTTGGCTGATTGCAGAGCAGAACAATTCAGTGTAGCTGTGAGAGCTAGGAAGTGGGCTCTCTCTTCTGTCAACAGGCCACTTGAAGGGTTTGCCAGAGAGATAAGCTGCAGGCTGCACTTTTGCCTGAGGATACCAGCACATACGCCAGCTGAGCTAACAGCAAACTTCAGAATTAAGCTAGGGAAAAACCTGCAATATAAATGGGGATTTTGAACCAAATGATACATTTGTTGAATGCAGCCTTTCTTTTTCCTCTTGACAGTTGCTAATGTATAGCACTCTGCACTAACTGCTTCCTTTTTCAGATTCCCCGTTTGCCTCCTGTTTCCCTTTCTGTCCAGCAAGCATTGCTATCCCCAAAATTTCCAACACTGCCTTTATGGCAGTAACTCCCACCACAGAGGTGCAGACCTCACCTCTACCAGTGGCAGGTAGTGCAGACCTGAAAGGTATTGGTGCTGGTAGGGCAGGAAGGTGTTATGAAATTATAGCTATACTAGTAACTTAAGCATGCCTAGGTTTAAATACCTAAACTGATGCACCAACTGGAACAGCACTCCCTGGCTCATGTCACCACTTGACCAAGTCCAGGAGCTGTCTGGAGCAATGGTCAAAATCACACCTGAATTCATGTAACAGTATAGGTGATCATAGTCATTGTCCAGAAGTGTTCCCACCATTTGATTTTCTAGTGCAGACTTAGCCCAGATGGCCTTTGTACTGCACAGCAAATACCAAAAGCAAATGAATTGGTGGTGCACCAGTCAGGGTGGTCAGTACTGAAGATGTTGACATTGTCTGCTCTAATACTGACAGGATGATCACAGGCATATTTGAATTCTTGATGCTTTGGGGACATGGTACCGAAGTCTGTTAGCCAGAGCTCAGGTGAGCCGCAAAGGGATCCTACCAGCTCTTCTCCAAGGCAGGACTGCAGCTGAGCTCTCTGAACCAACATCACAGAAAAGAAATTAGATTGCTGTCTCCCACTATGGAAATGGTCTCTTCCCATTATGAAAGTTATTGCCAAGTCATCAGGGAGGTTATGTGACAACCCCTGAACCAGAACAGTAGCTGTAGATAACTATGCCACGTTCTCATGAGGCTGAGGAAAGATGTATGGATTTTTCCAGCAAAAATGCATGCAGGTGTGCTGACCCAGAGGTTTGTGGTGGTTTTGGGAATGACACCAGCTGAGCACTTTTGCAGGGCAGTGCCATTTCCTTGGATACAGGCAGCACCGGCTGCAGACCAGGCCAGTGCACAGCAAAGCAAGGCAGGGCTGTGAGGAATCAGCAGGGAGGAAAAGAGGGGGAAAAGGCAGATAAAAAATATATCAATATTAATTTATATTTAGAGATATATAAGGCTGTAGAGCAGCTGTTAGAGATACATAGGCTGTGCAGCAGACAAGAAGATTAAAAGGTAGCACTAACAAAAGAATGAATTGGTATAAAATTAGCCATGAATACACAAATTAGGGTAATTACAAGGTTATAACTGTCAGATGGCAGTGAGGTTCTGGCATGCACTTCTAAAGAGTGCAAACTGCTTTAAAATGGAGCTGATTCAGACTGAGAAAGTGATTGCCTGATAAGACTGTGAGAGCAGGAATGCTGCTGCATTCCCCTGAGGCTGCAGGCCCTGGAATGGCTCTGTTTAAATGCCAGGATATATGCAGTGGTGTAGCTAAGCAAGACTACCTGAAGTCTCTCAGCAGAAGCAGCTGACAGTCGACTGCTTTGCAGAGACATCCTTTTCTTACAGGCCAGTTTCTGCTGGCTCAGGACATGAGCAAACATCATTCATCAGATTCACCTTCTAATGGACTTACCATACATTATTCCCTGCATCTATATGTAAGCTACTTTGCTTAAGCTGAAATAAATTAAATCTGGTAAATTAATGGTTGAAGATACCATTTTAATTTTATTTGATCAGTTCTTAAGCTGAAGACAACTGACTGCCACACTTTATTGGCACGTGGATGCTATTCCCGTGTGTATAACCATGACCAGCTTAGGGCCAGCCAGCTTCATTAAGCCACTCCTTTAGTAACTCTAATCCTGGTGTTATATATTCCCTCTGGGGCCAGCAGGCAGAACCTGTCCTTTTCCCAGAGGGCCAGTATTTTCTCTCAACTGTTTTCATTTGCATTTTTTAAAGCTCGCATGGGGAAAGGTGAGATTAATGTGGACTAATTCTGTGGCACTCAACCATAAGCGGTCTTTGCTAAAGCTAATGGAAGTTGCTTGGGGCTGCAGATGCAGCAGTGCACAAGCAAGCCTGAATGTGGGCTGAAAAACAAGTATCCTAGGTGTTCTGCACGTGCCTGATCACAGAAGTTCCCTCTGATCTTAAGGCCATACCTAAGATTCGAAATGCTCACAAGTTTGTAGAAGCAATTTTAAAAAATATCTAAAAAAGCTGCATTAGTACAATTCTGCCATTCATGCAATTGATTATTTTTTCCACCTGTTACGCACCTGTTTAACCCCAGCCATGCCGTACAGGTCTGTGTGTGTAAGGTGGATGTAGAGCTGGGAGAATGTATTCTGGAGCTTCTAATGACTGGAGGCCCTTGGTCTCCTGAGGCAACAGAGGATGGACCAAGAAACCTTTGGTGTAACCAAATCATGCACCAATATTCCCACCCATGTGCTCAGGACACATCCCCTCTTTCAGAAACCGCTGCTGGATCACCCACTGTCTGGATCCTAAGAAGCCACTCCCCCTTAGTGAAATCTCTGTTATCCTTCCAGAAACAAATCACACCACAAACAGCAACATCTTTTAATGATTTGGAAGTTTTCATGCCCTTACAAAAAGACCTGGTGAGTTGGTGTAACGCTCTCTGGAGTGAAGGAAAGGTGTGCTTTGTGAACTGTAATAAGCTGCAAACCCATAAAGAAAATTCAACTTCAGGAATGCAATTTCTTAATCTCTTTTCATATGTTTGTCTTGAAAAACATTGAAATGAGACCTCAGTTGACCTAGATTTAGGCCAACAGGGAGATAATGGCTTCAAAAAATACAGGGTTGCTAGTCTTGTGGGCACAAGAGTATTTTGAGAACCTTAATAGAAAGCCAAGCCTGAGTGCGTACTGTGAACAGCAGTGCTGCAGTAAAAACGTGAAGTATTTTTTTGTGCATGCAGTGAATAGCATAAATTTATGCGACACCAAAACTCCAAATTAGACTTTGCATTGTCTGCAAAAATGCCTGTGAGTATAAGTGCTGTAAGCGAAACCTGGAGAGGAGGAAGCACTGCACAAGCATGCAGCAGGAGTATGGATAACTCACCATCACCTTTCCAGGCTGGTCCAAAAGTCATCCCTTGGGTATACTTCCCTCTTCCGACATCCCCCACCTGGCCATGGGAAGGATGCGAACAGGTCCCAGAAAAATATAGCACAGGGATGACTTCCCAGATGACTAACAAAATTTGGAAAGGGGAAGGAGAAATTGCAGTGTTCTACATATTTTTCTTTCAAAACATTGTAAAATTAATACAAGTCCACATGACATACATGTCTTGGTATGTGTTTGTTTTCTTAACAACATGCTCCAGATAGCTGTGGCGCTCCATGCACATGTGGGGTAGTATTGTCGTGGCAAATGCTGGGGTTTGAGGGTTGAAAAACAGGGTAAATCAGTGGCAAAAGTGCCCTTCATGCTTTCCATGGCAATGCCACACTGCACTCCCATCTCTGAGCCAGTTTCAACGGGCTTATGTCTCTTTGGCACAATATGCCATTACTAAGGCAAGAGTGAGCACATGTGGCATTTTTAATCTTTTCTGACTGGAAGTTATACTGTAGTTTGTGACAACATAGTGCATTTTATCTTGTTAAATAAATTTACCTTTCAGCAGAGATTCCTGGGACAGAGGCTTCCTACAGGTGCTTTATTTGCTGCAAATGCTGCACAATGTTTCATTTCCTCTGAATTTTCTGCAGCGTTTTTTTGTCTCTTTAATAACATACTCCGTAGCAGATGGGTGGGGGTCTCTTTCTTTCTTTCTTTCTGCTTTTAACCACCAATTTCATTCTGGTTGAAACTAGTTTGAGCAGGCAGGCAGAAATCTGGATTTCGGCAGACTGGTATTTGTGTGCAAAAGCCAACTCTGTTGTCTGACCCACTCTGCATCACACCCGCAGAGGATCTGGCCCATTTTTTCTGCAAGAAATGTTGAATTTGCATTAGGAGAGACTAAACCATTTCACATAAGGCCCAGCATCACACACTCCATTTTACAGACAAGGAAATGGAGCACAAAAAAAAGAAAAAAGAAGTGATTTGTCCCCATACAGGAAGAGAAACTCAGAAGGAAACTTCTTAAACATTATTTTTTTTATTTTTCACAAGGCGTTGTTTTATCAGCTTGACCCTCACCTAGTAATGGCAGCAAGGAATCCGTAATTTCAGGGGGATGGAAGATGGAGGATGGAGGTGAAAGCTTTGAGGACTTATCTCCTCCAAAAACGCCAAGATGGACATCCCCTAACTGTTAGCACAGGCCTACATTTCCCTTTACTTGCATCTAACTGTGGTTGCTCATAAATCTCCTGATAAAATCTCAGAATTTTTGCAGAGAAATATACAGTATTTTCCAGAGATTTAAATGACCCTTGTCATGTCTAGTGGAGTTAACTGAAACATGTAATGATGGTATTTTTTTCCCAGAAAAATCCAATTTTCCAGAAGTAAAACATTATACAGGAAAAACTGCATTCAAAGAGATTTTTTTTCAATATTTTCAAAAGCATTTTATGAAATTTTGAAATTATTAAAATAAAAAATCTCAGGAGTTTTGACGTTCAAAATTCTGGTTCTTGAGCTCAGTGCTGCTTTGTTTCAAAATACAACCAAATTAAATTCAAAGCCTTTACTCAGGTTGGAAAAAATACTGCCACATCTGATAACCTGTTCCACACAATTTTCATGAGCATCAATTACACCATAAAGCACAGAAAAGGCAGAGCCTGCAAGCAAAATTCATCACTTCTCTGTGTCTTGGGTAGTCAGTTAAACTGGTGCAAAGTGGGTCTCAAGCATTATTATTTGTTTATAAGTGTCATTGTTCAGCAGAACACCATCATTTAAGTAAAAGTATGTTTTAAGGAACAGCTGTACAGAACTGGGTTTCTGCCATCTGGAAAAAATAAAGGAGCCTGATTCTAAGACATGTTTGTGACATTTGTAATGTAGATATGATGCTGTATGCATGCAGAGAACGTGCAGGTAATGATTTTTCCTTGTGAGCGGCTAAGGCATTTTTTTGTGATTTATGGAATTGCTTTTCTGCAAAGGTAAGGCAAAAAAAAAATTATGAGGGTCTAAGCAGAGGAGTAAATCTCCCAAAGGTGTTCTCTGCCTCTCAGTGCAGCCCAGCCTGTGTCCCACCGAGGTGGCTTTTCACTCCGGAGCACAGTCAGGTGCCATTAATCCCCTACTCGTGGCAGTCCCACTGCGCTGGCCACCCCACTCCACCACCCCATGCGGGACGGGGCTGGGGTCGCAGGAAGGGGCTGCAAGGAAAGCAGACCCATTTTCCAGCCATGCTGTTGTCAGTCAGAGCAGACAATTGTTAAAACCCAAAAATAAGCATTACAAGGGGCATGGAGGGTCACAGTGCATGACAAGCTGAGGTAAGACCTGGGCAAGTCTGGGAAGTACCCATTTTTTTCCTGAATCCACACAACCATCTCATCCACCCTGCTGGTGGTATCTTTGCTTGCTGGGCAGCTTTAGTAGGCATTTACTGTTTCTGCCCTGGAAGCTGCCGACTAAAGTGGGGGTCCTGCTCTCCCTTCCTGCCCCACTCTCATCTTGCCTTGGCTTCTGCAACGAAACTCCTGGCTGCAAGAAGAGGCACCTGGGTGTGCATGTGAACCTGTGTGCACACAAGGGCATGCTTTCCAGATGATGCAGCTCACTGTTGTGGTTTTCCAGCACCTCCATCCAGTGCAAGCACAGCCGCAAGAACAGGCAGACTGGGATAGAGGCTGTGCCCCAAACTGACCAAGTCTTGGTTTTCCTCTGGCTCTAGTCAGAACAAAGACCCAAGGAGGAGGCTCTCTCTCCTTTTCCCTCCCGCAGGCTGAGCCTGAACCAGAGCAGAGAGGGAAACCCAGGTGCTGTGCTCACCAGAGCCAGCATGCACCCAAAGGTAAGGCAGGAGTGGTGGGAAGGGGGCTTGCTGTGACTCACCATTGCCTCTGCCCACCCACCTCCCCACCTGCAGCACCTGTCTGACCTCTGCCAGGCTGCAGGAGCTGCAGCCTCCCTAAAGCACCACACTGGGCATGTGGTACCTGGCTGCTGCTGGTTGTAGGCACCCTTGGCCAAATGCACTACCTGACTTGTTCAGCACATTTAGTATAAAAACTCATTTCTGGCCCTAACTGGTAGCAAAATTGACCAACAGCGTGCTCAAGTCAAGGGTCTGTCCCCTGCTGTAAGTGATGAGCATGGGCTTCATCGTGCCTGTACATCTGTGAACATATTTTCAAGTGCTTACACATGTAGGTGCAATACAGCATCATAAAATGAAAGGAAAACACTCGCGCGTTTTGTGAGAGTAGACAGATGTGGGCATTATCAAATAATCTGGTTGCAGTTATAAATATATAATAATATTTAAATTCAAAAATCTGACTGCTTATATCTAAAAGCCATTATTTACTTTGTACATGAAAGTGCTTTATGTCATACACACATAATAAAGAAATGGAAAGTCTGAATTGCTCTACAAACGTGGGACCTCATCACCTTCTAAGATTTAAGAAAGAAAAAGTTCACATAGAAAATTTAAACTTGGCCTACCAAGGTGGATTAACAAGATAATCTAGTGATTTGTACCAGAAAACGGAATGCTTTTTTTTTTTTTTTAGCAGTACTCTTGTATAAAGTGCTTTAACTCAACAGAATTAAATTATGCTTATCACTGGATTCTTTCAAGTGCAATTCAGAAGCATCTTGCAGTGGTAATTCTCCGTGTGAAAAGGTACCCTCAAATTTACTAAAAATTCATGTTTCAGGGATACAATATACAAATGATACAAGTCAAAACATGATGCACCTAATCCATTGATACTCATACTGATTAATACTTTTGAGCTTCAAGCATCATCAGTTATTTTTCAAGATTATTTATTTATAATTTTTAGTATTTGCCTTAATAATTATCTCAGCTCCAAGGTGAATTTTATCGAGATAAATTTTGTAAATGAGCAGCTATTAATGTGTATCAGCATACCCTCATGTCACAGTAACAAGTGTAGTGACACCATGAGCAAAAGAATGGTCAGAGAAAGAAGTATTTCTGTAGAAACTGCATCCATTGATGCTTTGGCTACGTGTGGATTTCTTCCTCTTGGCCACCTCTGCTTGTGAAATGTACAGGGGTGTCCAGTACTTGAAACCTTCACCTCTGTCAGATTTGGTTGCTCTACATTCATGACGGCTTGCAGCTAAAGCACTATATTCCCCTCAGTACCTAAAGAAACTTGATTAAAACTGGGATGAATGGGGGAAAAAAAAGAAAACAAGCAAATCCTGCTTTATAGCTCTAGCTTATCACTATTTCTGCACATATCCTCTCCTGTGTTTACTAATGACCTCTCCTTCTCTTCAGGGAAAAGGGTGGTCTTTTAGTTAAAGTATGTGAGCAGCAAATCGGGACAGTCATCTTCTGGTTTCATCTTTGGCACCTTTATTCCTTGGCTTTGGGAAAATTATGTTATTCCTACCTACCATGATCTTCTCAAATGCCAAAAAGGTTAATAACCTTGGGAGGGAGTGTGAGTATTCACCTCCCCTCACCAGGGGAGCAGCCCAGGTCCTCTGCAGCCAGTCAGTCAGAGGGACGCTCCATCCTCCTTACAAGCAAACTGGGAGCAGGAGCCCATCTTCACAGCCACTAATCGCCCTCGCCTCTCTCTCCCCTGTGACCACAGAGAAACTGCAGTCCCTTACAAAGGCAGCTGGCTTTGGGTGCCTGAGGAGAGCAGCATGCCCATCCTTCATGTCCACAAGCAAAGCAAAATGTTTTCATATGTCATTGGGAAGAGATTTATGCCTTGGGATTAATCATAGACACTCATTTTGACTTTTTTTAGATCAATACACTAATGCAAAGTACTGTTTATATTCTAGCAGTCAGTTGTAATCACTCTCATATTAACAATTTTTCCCTCGTGGCTAAATCAGTTTTACATATTTATGGGCCTTAGCACAAAGATGTGAATAACTGAAGTTCATATTGAAATGGTTTTGTAAGAAAAGGCTTTGATTTTGATACTACATATTTTTGCATACATTGTTGTCCATTAGTTTGCAAATTGGATGCAATTTTGTAATTGGGTGTAATCATTGTATACATTACAGTGCCCAGCCCCTTTATTGAACCTTCACTCAGTACTTAGAAAATCCACTGAAGCCTTGGGGTTTTACTTCTAAAGTTGACTTTAAACTTATCCCTTGCTCAGAAAATCCTGAATGTCTCAGCAGCACCCAGTCTTTTTGTATTTCAAATGTGAAGTGAAAGATCCACTGCATGGCACACTGTTAGCCAAGGGAAGAGGAATGAGGTATCAGCTCTTTGGACCTGTTGAGGAATATTGGTCTAGTTATTTCCATTTTGCAAACTTGCACGCTCCTTGGTTGCTGATCAACAAAATATATACGCAATTTTGAAATAGGTGTAAAGGGTAAGACAGGAAAAATTGTGGGTACAAGTGAGATACTACAGATTTCAACTTGTAATTGCTTTGTTTAACCTTTTGCAGTCCTGTAACTTGTCCCCCATATTCAAAAACATGATGTATTTCCTCCTATTTATTATTTGCACTGGGCTACTGAAGAAAAAAAAAACCCAGTGAAGTACACCTCTGAGTCAAAATGGTCTCTGCCAGAAATAACAGCAAAGCTCTTTCACCAGTGCCTCATTAGTTTATGGAAAACAGGCCCCTAAGGAAATGGTGGGGTGTAAATAAATTTAAAACAGTTTAGCCTTGCAAGTAAGGGGGATGTCAGATTTTTTAAAAAGTGGTGTCTCAATGATGCCGTAACACTGTATTGCACATATCATAAATTTCAGCTAGGTTCTCCAGGATGTTTATAAGCACCATAGAATGATACTATTACAGATGCATATATTTAACCTGTAAAGTGCATGTGTGCTGTTTGTCATCTCTAAGTGGTATTTTTACTAGAGGCAACAATCCCTGTTAGATATATTTGAAAGAGGTGCAAAAGGATCTCTCTGCTCCTTGACACACCACCCCCACTCTGTTCTGCCAAACAAACTGGCTTGCTTTGTGTTTGTGTGACATCCGCAAAGACCATAGGGTCAGTGCAGAGTGTGCTGAATAAACTTCTCTCTAGATGAGCAATGAAGTTCAAACTTCTGGACAAAATCCTTCTGCTGGTAGAGACTCATGTGTAGGTAGCTCATCCAGCTTTCTGAAATCCCATACCTGGAATTAGGCTAGGAACAACATCCAGTTCCTCCACGCCAGTTCCATGGATCTCGACTGCTGATCTAGCTCATGATGTGTTTTCCTACTTGGAAAGCTCCCTGAATTGGTTGCATCTCTTGGAATGGGTACCAAGATGTCCTGTAGTGTCTCAGAAAGAGAGGTGCCAGCTCTAGCCTAAGCAGTGAGACTTATTCTCATATATCCAGGGGTCCTTACACAATTGGAGCATGTCATCTTTCAGCCAACAGATGTCTGAAGATAGATCAGTCTTTAACTGTCAGTCTTTAACCTGGAGCTACATAAAATATCATCTAAAATCAGACCAGGATTGTATAAAATGTTTATATTTGTTTAGCAAAGTAATTTAACAAAAGATAATCAGAATTAGTGCCTGGAGGTTTAGATGAGAAAATGTCCAACAGCACAAAAAGACTAAATTTATCAGCAGCGCCAGATCCTTGGATGTTTTTATGTCCAGTGGCAATTAAGCATCTTCTGTGGCAAACCCCAGCCAGGTCAGAGGCAGTAGGGGAGAATACACCTTTGCTGTGTTTCAGATCACTGTAAAAAGGTGTCATGCAGCATCACCTAAATGAGCTACCTAAGGCCAAGCCAAGCCTGTGATATGCAAACCTCACAGGCCGCGGCTGCAGCAACTGCTCCCGTGTATTCTGGTGAAGCAATAACCCTGTCTTGTGTTACACAATATAGACAGGAGGCAGTACCTTATTCAAAGGTGATATCCAAGCACATTTTAAATTCTGATCCTCAGAATACATGGCAACTGTATTTCTCTGTCCATTAATAAGATATCCCTTATTGCTTAAGGCTTTGGTGCAGCGGTCTGACAGCAATAGGCCCTGTTTCTACTTAGCACGTAGAAGCAAGATTACCTCCATCCTGAGCAGCCAAAAATTTATGAAGCAAAAATTCTCCAGGGAAAGCCATAGCTTTATATAACATTACTGGATATTTACATTTACGGTGGGACATGGGACTCCTCTATTAGCAGATATGTGTGAGAAAATATGTGAATCCAACCGTCCTCCTTGTGCCTGTACGTCTGGGAAAGCTACTGCTTATCAGTTATTTTATCTGAAGGCTGCAATAACTGTTTTTACTAGCTCTGGTCTTAATCTAAGCCAATATCAGCATTGAAAATTTGATTTTACAATGTATTGCCCTGTTTTGGAGATGGGAATGGAGTTAATCCCCACCACCTCTACAAGGAATAAACTCAATAATAGAGATGTAAATATCAGAAGTAAACAAACTTCCAGAGAATCACTCAGACCTCCTGTGTTTCATTTTTGATGCCCAAAGATGCTCAGCACCAAGAATTCCCCAAGAGAGTATGTAGAGCTGTAAAAATTTGGCACTGTTGGAAAAGCCATATTTTCCTAGGTGCCAATTTGAGCAGGACAGTTTCATACTGAGATTTTTGATTGTGACCATGGGCAATTTTCTCCCTGCCTTTTCGTGGGATGCAGAGCAGAGAGGCAGCATGCTCCAGGACAGGGTGTCATGCCACCCCCTGGGAGGAACTATGCAGTTTGTCCAACATCACCTGCAGGCCAGGCAGGGGAAGGAGGAGGGCTGAGGAAAGCTCTGCTGACCTTGTCAGCTCAGAGGATTACAAATGAGGTTTTGAGATATTGCAGGGAAGACCTTTCTGCTGGAATAGGCACAGGTCACTTGAGTGCTGCTGAATTTAAAAAAAAATTAAAAAGGCAATTAGGATTCCTGATATTTCTGCACAGGCACAGCTCTGCAGGATAAGCGCTTTTCTTTTCTCATTAGGATCACTAGTTCAGACAGACCGTATTAATGAACATGCCCAGCAACCTCTGTGCAGGACTCCAACCATCCTCAGAGAGGCACAGAAGACCCTGTGCTGCTCTTCAGAAGAGTGACCTAAACTCCAAGGCTGAGCATGGCAACTAAAGTTCTATCTGGTCAGCTGAATCAGCCAAGGTAGAAGGAAAGTCCTCCCAGGTATGTGAGTGTCCTTTTAATCCAGTTGTATCTTCTCTGGCCAGCCCCATATACAAGTCTGAGAAGCATCACTACATCCTGGGCTAAATATTTCACTAGTGCAAATGCAGTTCCCCAGAGACTGAATATTGTGTCCATTCTCTCTTATTTACCAGTTCTGGTGGCAAACTGGTTGCTATGGGCATAACAAGCATTGCCCTGGTATGCCCAAGGCCCAGAGCCATGCTTCAGGCAGAACATCCCTGCAGAGCCAGCCCAAAGCTGTGAGCAGCACCAAGCACCCCTTGCACGCAGTGCCTTCAGGCTGGCTAGCCACTGCAGACATCTCCAGCACCCCAGCTAACATCTCAGCTAACATCTCTGAGGTCTTCACAGCTCCTCATGGAGTTTGGGTGCAACTGCAAAGCCCTCTTGGCTCATCCTGGGCTGTTTGAGGGGACAGCAAGGCTGGGGCTGCCTGCCCTGCTTCTAGCAAGGCAGCGGCGGCAGAGCTGAGCTGTGTTATGTCATGTTGCACCGCTTCTCTTCCATCACTCCATCTCTCAGGTCTAGTGAAAAAGGTTCACAGTCTTGTGGGAGATAAATCTGCCACACACATGCAGAGGAATGAGCCCACTGCTATATTCCCAGCAGGATGGCAGGAGCCAGCTGCCCCCGACCGGCAGCTTGTGCCCTGACTGATCCCACTGACTGATCCCGCTGATGGTGCCATGGCATCTCTTGTTACAGCTGAGTGTAGGCACAAAAGGACACACCACAACAGCAAGCCATCCATCCTTTCCAGCATCCTTGGGTCTTCAAACAGACTTAAACTGGGTTATTCATGTTTGAAAGGTAAGAAAATGCCTTTTTGTGAATTGATGTAACTGCAAGCCCAATACAGTGCCTGGCGCAGCATTATCTAGACATTAAGACTAGAAAATTGCTAGAAAACCCACCAAAGCAGGCCAGGATCCTTTTAGTGAACTCCAGGGTGGTTTTCAGCTTGCTTTGTGGACAACACTACCTTCCACCAACACAGTAAACGATACAAGTGTGACAGTCTCTGAAGAGGCAGCGTTACTGCCATACTAGAATAAAAGTATAACTAGGTAAAAGTTGTCCATTGGTTTTCCTTGAAACCTTTTTGTCTGTAGCTCGAGTGTCCGTGACAGTCAGTGGGAAGGTTACTGTGCCTTCCTTCTGGAAAGCAGCAAGCAGCCACACCTTGCCAGAGAGTGAAAGCCTTCCAGAGGCTGCTGGAAAGGAGTGGGCTGCTAACAACGTAGCAGAATGCAGCTGAAGGGCTAGCAAGGGCATTGCTGATGAAGAGGAGGTTCCTTAATGTGGGAAATTACACACTGCGGGTATCTTAAATGGGGTTTGTTTCCTCCACAGTGAAATGAGATTTATTTCTGACTCTGCTGACAAAGACAACAGCCAAGTCTGATTCCAAACCCCAGACCCAAGAGCCTGAGATCACAGGTGATCCTTAAAATTGTAAGGAAGACTTAATTCAACTCCACTTCATGTCTAAACAATAGTTTGAACCTTCACTTAACAGGACTAGAATAGCCTAATGTATTCCAAGCCTTGGTGGGTTTCCAGTGACTAAACTGTACAGTAACACTGAAAAGTGTTAAAGAGGTAGAACTCATGCTGTATTTGCTCCTCTACATTTGCTTTTGTGCATAACTTGGATTTAGCTGTAACAACACTACATAAAATACTGGTGCATGTTCAGCCATGCCTCTGGAACAAAAAAGGATGATGATAGGAAATCTCGCTACAGCTTCTGCTATTAAGTCTTCGGGAGAGCTGAGAAGAGATTGTTCATTAAATAAGTGTTATAAAGCATTCAGCACTGAGAGAGTAGTTCAGAAGTAGAAAGTGAGAGGTCAACTGTTCCCACTAGAAAAGTATCCATCGCAGCCAAGCAGTTATTATTGCCTATTGTCACAGCGCCCTTCCCAGAAACATGGGAGAGGTCTTGGAGAAGTTACAGAAACTAAAATAGCAAGTCATTAAGCAGGACAGCATTACATTAATGAGTCAAGATGACAAGGCAATCCAGAGAGCAGTCCTGTGCCACACAGGGGAAAGTATCCAGAAGCTGCTTCCACTGTATCCTTGTGGCATTCACTAGGGAGCATGCGTATGTGGACTGAGCAAGAAAATGGGCTCTGGGTCTGTGTCAGCTGATGAAATAGTTCACAGAAAAATGAGAGTAATTTTTTAGTTACTTCTTGAAGGTAACAAAGAACAAGCACTTTTCCTACATTTTCATCCATACCTAAAGTATCTAATGTGCTCTACATCAGAGCACACTGTAAATATTACTGAAAAGCAGAATCTAACTCATAAATTATTGGCATTCTGTGCCAGACAAGCTTGTACTAATGTTTAGAGAAGCAGATCACCTGGGAGAAATGTGCTTTACAAGTTGCAGGAGAAACTGAAGAGACAATTAATGGGCATTGGCTGTGCTGCACATACTGTTCCCATGTTGTACAGGCCAAAGTTGACTGCCTGCCAATAGATATAGAAGTAATTGTCAACAAGATTTACAGTTACTTTTTCATTTGCACAGTTAAAGTAGAAAGGTTGAAAGAGTTATGTGATTTGTTGAAGGTCTGTGCTAACAACTGATAGACCATAGCATCCTGCACCAGTGATCGGTAAAGAACACAGAACACAGCCTTCACATTTTTCTTGATTCTGGAAGCTATTCATCAAGGAAGAAAGCTGAACTGCCTTGCTGTCATCAGCAACTGTTTTTTATTTTACACATCCGTCCAAAAAGCCATCCTTCCTGCTGCCAAGCTAGGCACTAGGCAAGTTCTAATCCTACCAGTGGTGTAAAAAAAAAAAAAAAATAAATGTATTTTTTAGCAAGTTGCACTTTAATGTAATGAAATAAAGGATGTGGTGTTTCAGCTTGTGGCAGAACTGCTAGCAGCTCCTGAACTGGCTGCTCTTGTATGTGAATGTGGATGGCGTTATTTAATTAGCTGCATTAGACTACAGCCTGATGATATGCATCTCCACTCTGTAAAAATTTTAAATGGGAAAGTAAACACCCTCTAAATGTCCAGAAAATTGGTAAAAATCATAAAATAATGGCATAGGGTTAGAAGGATCTCTGCAGTTTTTAGGAAGCCCTGGTGCTGATGTTACATGGGTATGACTGTGTTTATCACTCTGACATGCAAAATAGGAGATACAAATTATTTTGAAAGAATAGCTTGGTCCAGAAAGTCTGTGACTTTCTTCCAGGCTGCAAAAGGGATTGGCAACAATTCAGGATCAATCTGGAGATCCAGGCAGTTGGTCTGCAGATGTATCCAGGAGGTGCTGGATTGAACAAAGATTCATATCTTCTCTTTGATGGCTTTCCGGAATATCTCTAGACCCCTGAGTAAATTCCCTCCTGTATTAGTATATGGAAGGCAAGGAAACAAGATCATCCCATCAAGGTCAAAGGACGTCCAGTACTAGACTGCCTTTTGCAAAAATGACTGTACCTCTCTCTCCTGGCTCCTTCACAGCTCAGTCCTCCCAGTCAGCCCACAGGCCTCCCCTTTCGGCAAATCCCCCCACTGGGACTCACAGTCAGGGCAGAAGCAGTGCCAGTGCTTTCCTTATTCCCAGTTAACACAGCATCCGACAGGTTTTGGCTGGTTTGTAGCTGCACCCCGCTGGCTAGTGTTTGCCTTGTGCTCTGGCAATGTAAACTATGACATAAGTGGCTCTTTTAGCCTTTTCTGAACTGGGTCTCCAGTCCCTGGAGGAGAATGCAGTTTGTAAATGTGGTTCTGACACAGTTTGGTGCTATCCGCACAGGTTTGTGAAAACATTTCATAAGCCATCGCAGCTGGAAGTAGGCTTAACTCTGTCCTCTAGCAGAGGTAAAGTCCTTTGTCATGGCCAGTGTAAACAGGACTCAAAGTCAGCAGAAATTAATTGGGCTAATTAAGAGGTAAGCCTAGATTTGTAGGATGAATCTATAAGGATTTGTATTCCCATCAGCATTTAAGACTATGGCAAATGTTAATTATTAGAGTAATTGCTGTGTGATTGTCACAGAAATATTGCAAGCCAGAATCAATAGACTGCAGCCACTCAGCGGTGCCAGACTTGGAAAGGATGGAAAATGTGATGTATCAGATTAGGGGCAATAAGTGATGATGATGCTGAATAAACATGATAATGTATTTGAAGATATTTGAAGACGCTTTTCAGTCTTCCACCCCCATTGGAATGAAATATGATAATGCTAATATAACCTCCCACATTATTTTGACTAGCCATGGGTCTAAGGGATCCCAGGGCTGGGATCCCTTAGTTTATAACAAAATAAATCCTAAACTTAAGAGGCTTTTCATCATCCTTGCATTCTCTGGTGTGTTTCATTAAAATGAGTAACAGAGAAAAGAGGGGCTCAAGCTTCAGGTACAAAAATCAGTAGAACATAGAACTCTTGCATGTTCAGACTAGAGGAGAGTCAAGATAACTCTGGACTCCTGGGTCAAGCCTGACCAGTTCTTCCTCCAGAAATACTACTGGAATGAGGTCAGAGGGAAAAAAAGCCAGAGGGAGAAAATACATTTCTGGAAAGCTTTCCCTCTAGCAACACAAACATCAATTCTTAATTTAGATCATCAGCACCAATGCTCCATGACTCCATTGGGTCCATCCTCTGGGGTCTCCCAAGAAGGGTACCACCTAACTCCCCTCTTTAAGGAGGGATTCCTGGAGATGGGCTTCTTGGAAACATGACATGTGTGGACTTCTCAGTCAATCTGTCATCTGTATGCTAGATCTGTACAACTTAGCACACGTTAGCACACCTTACCAGTACTCACTAATACCTCCTCACCCTTCTACTTTCATACACCACACAGTGGTCACGGACATTGACAATACATAACATGAGACCTCGAGGTCAGCATCAACTCAAGAGTGGGTAACACTCTCTAGGAAGGAAGAAACCATCTCACAGCAGGGACCTACTATGGCCAAATGCTGGGGAAATAATTTTCCCAGAACAACTATCTTCCCTCTTACACAGGAAAAAAAAACCCAAAAAACAACAACCTAAGAATGTTAAGAGGTTTAGAAAACATGACCTATGAGGGAAGAGCTGAAGGAACTGGGTTTGTTTAGTCTAGAAAAGGGAAGACTGAAGGCCATATGATAATGGTCTTCCAATATAAAAAAGGCTGCTAGCGACATAGCTGATGAACTGTTTTCTGTGGCCACAGAGGAAAGGATGAAAAATTGATTTGCAGTTAAGATTTCAGAGCGATGCAGGGTAAGAGGGAAAGAGTTATCAGTCTGTGAGGTGATCAGAGTGAGTAGTGGAACAGAGCTTCAACCTACCGGGGAAGACAGTGCAGATCTTTTAAGAACAACCTAAACACATGTGTCTGTCATGGAAACCTGATGTGGTACAGGGGGTGGGACACTTTGTGATCCATTCCATCCCATAGCTTTGTGACTGAGCTCTGATACACATAAGCCTCTTGTTGAAGCCAATGGGTTTGTCTGTCAAATGACTGAGCTAAAATTTCAGGCATTAGCCTATAACTTCAAAATCAAAATAGAAGGTTGCAAAGCACAATCAGATGCCAATTAGAATGAAATTTTTGTTCCTAACCCTGACTAAATAAGGAATATTCCTTAAAGGAAGCAGGAATTGGACATGCTGTATCTTCGTGCTTCATCTTCAGAAGACAGGCAATTTGCTGGGTGACAATGCAGAGAGAGGTCTCCTGAGTGTGCCTTGGTAAGAAAATACAATTCCTTGGCAGCAGCAGACCCAAAAAGACTGTGAGGCTTGTTACAATGCTGTAAATCCAAGGTAACACAGAAGAAATCAGTAGATTTATAACAGCATAATTATGACCAGCATAGAAGCCATTGTATTTTTGCTTGGGAAAGAGTAGTAAAGCATCCAGCAAAGTTTCTTTCTCTCTCCCCTCAAGCCTCTCCCATGATTCTGTTACACATTGCTGGCCTCTTCCATGCTCAGACATCACTTCTTTTTTACTCAGAGGTTTCATTCAAGCTTTAGGATATCAGAGAAAACTCTACCATAGTAAACCATGCATCTGGTTGTTCAAGTGTTTTCAGATTTTTGTTGCTGTATGTCCTTTCTCAAGCCCACTTGCAAAAATGATGGCTTGCCAAAAAAAACCCGGCAGTGCCAGCATATCTAGAACAAGGCTGGAGGACTCGGAAAGGAGTCAAATATGCTGACCATTTGCTCATCTGTGTTATTCTGCATGTATTCTTAAGTTATGGCTGCTTCTGGATCTGTTTTAATCTCTCTGCTGAATTAGTTCTATAGAGCATGTCTAACTGGCTGTTATTTGAACACTGCATGGACCTCTTTTTTGAAAAGATCCATTTCAACTCATCTGTTAGTGTGTACCATTAAGTATTTCTGTTCCCATGAACATGCCTGCAGCATGAGTAAATGGAAGAGGCAGAAACACAAGATGTGAGCTTAAACAAAAAGGATTCTGATTTCTTGACTCCTAACATGTCTTTACCCTCCCCTGCCCTCAGCTGTTCTCCAAAGGCAAAGTCAATGGGAGTAGGACAAGGCTTGTGAAAAGGCTGTTGAACAAAGGGCTCCAAACCCCAAAGAAATCTGCAGTTGGAGGAACCCTAGGTCATATTTCCTCAGTTAGACTTAGACAACAGCTACCTCAAGTTGTGTTGTTACCAGGTCTAAGTAAATCTGGACATGATTCCATCCTGCCTTTCCCTTTGCCCTATTCAGAGAGCTCAACTGAATGAGTTATCAGTTTTATGGATTAGAAGCCAGCTTTTCTGGTCAACTGTGATCTTTCTGCTCTTGCAGGAATAATTGCATTTATTTTTGAGATTTTTTTCTCCTTTTTGAAGCTAAAAAGAATGTGCTCCAACTTTGTGCACATGGCCAGTGTAAATTGAACATATAACCTTAAAAACAAAAGGTGAGATTTCCAGCCGTACTTAGAGCTCACTTTATTGTGTTCCCACTGAACTCATGGGAGATGTTATCATTTAAACAGGCTAGAGGTAACAGCAGTTACAATAAGAGTTTTGGGAAATACCATAGCTTGATTGCTTGGAAAGAAATTTCCCTTACCCGCTTAATAGGGATTCAATACCTGCCATTTTTCCCCTCCCAGCCCTCTCCTACTGCCATTACTCTGTCCCTCTTTTACATCTCTGCTCCCTTCCCAGGCATTTTCCTGTTGCACCTACCCACAGGAGAGTCCCAAATTCATCCCATAATCCCTAGAGGAATTCAGATACCAGAGCAAAACAAGGAAAGTGTAACAGAGATGCAATAGCATTTTTCAACACGACAATATAAGAATGCTGAAACGGTGTTTGGGAGGAGACTTGGTAATATATTAATTCTACTGGCAGGGCATGCATCATGTTTTTAATCATACTTTAATCTTACATGTATTATTTTAATCACACTAAATCAGAAAGATTTAATCTTCTTTTAGTTTCAAAGGAGACCTTCAGTAATTCAAAAGTATTGCTAATCTTTCATAAACAAAAATAGGTAAGTATGACTTGACACCACTTAGCTTCTTAATCATCAAGAAATGTACTTCACGTATCACCACTATCCATCACATGATGGCAGCTGTAATGAAAAAATAACCAGAGGAAAGGAAGAGATTATAAAATTTGAATGTCCTGGATATACAGTGGGGGATGGTAGACTTGAGAGTTGGCTAATTTATTTTCAGATTCATTATATTCATATCCAATTAGTTTGCAAGGTGCATGGCCTTTGAAAAGAGACAGAGTTCTGCAGAGCTGTTATATGTGCAAAGGGTTGAGGTAATATGTGGACCAGCACATGAAGTTTCACACATTTTTAGGAAAGACAGAGTAAAAACATGGGATTTCCAATCACAGAGGCTATGATCATTCCCATATGGTGTCAGACAATGCCTGTGCAGTGATACCAAACAAGGAACGGATCGCTCTTCCATATATTGAAGAAAGAAATAATGTGTGCTCAGAATTAATATCAAATGAAACTCGAACTGAAACTCGAATGAAACTGTTACTGTGTTTGTGCAGCAAGATACATACCCTTTATGTACACATGGAAGCATATGTGGGGAAAAGTTAGGCAGCAGGGAATTTCTTCCAATTATGAAGCTTCCCATTAAACAAATAACACCCAATCCTGTGAATATGTTAACAAACAAGTGGGCATGCTTCAAGGAAATGAAAATTTGAATATATACTCAACATGGTCTATTCTGGAAGGAGCAACAAGAGAAAAATACTTTTAAGTTACTGAAAATACTTCAAGTGTTTGTGTCAGGAAAACACTCTTGTGCCACTCAGCCTTGCTGATATGAAGGCATCATATAGCAAACGTAGTGCAACTCGGAAAAGTTTTAGACAAACAATAAATGTATCAACTGAACTTTGGAAAGAGCACAAAATTATAAATGAGTTTTAGTCACGATGGGGAAAATAATTTCGGCTAGGATTAAAAAATGAAGGAGTTCTTTTTTATGTTGAAACTTTTCATTTAGCAAAAGAAATATTTGGTTTGGGGGATGTTGAAACATCATTTTTTAATATTCCCAAAAAGAAGCTCATCAGCTCTTGGTTTTGAACTTGTGTTTTTCTTTTTAAAAATTAATTGTAAGCCTTCGTGGGTGACCAAAGGGAGTGGAAGTAAAGACCACTTGACTCACACCAGGAAAAGACTGTGGTGTGAAGATACCGGCTAGGGAGCTGTAAGTTGAGTTCTGCCCCATAAAGGAGAAAATGTGCTCATTTTGGCCAGATTGCTCTACAAAGCCCTTCTTTTGGTATGCACACAGGTCCTGAGCTCCAGCCTGGATTCCAAAGGCTGCTTAGTTTTTGAATAGTCTCAGAAGTGTATTAAAAGCTTAACAAAGATGACAAATGTTGCCTTTAAGGTTTTACAGGCCTTAATCACAAAATCTGTTATGCAGAAATGGGCCGTTCTATGCTCGTCAGAAGTAGTGCACATTTACATAGTAATGAGTATAAAAGTAGCCTCAATAATTTCATACCTATTGGTGGATGTGGATTAAATTCTTTATCTCTAGGAATGCAGGAGTTCATATCAATTTATCATAACTGGCTTTCTGACATCTGTGAATTTCTGATATTTTCCCAGCTAGTCCATTTCTGAGTTACAAAGTTTTGCCAAATTGTTCTTCATACCCCTTTCATTGTGCAAAGAAGCAGGTAAGAGTGGTCCTGGAGAATGCCACAAAGGTGCTCAAAAGGATCACATTAGTAGGTTAGGTCCCAATCCTGAGGCCTCCTTGTACCCCCAGGAGAGCTCTGTGGATTTTAGTGTCATTTCTCACGTCTGCCAATGTCCTCCTGTGTTACTCAAACTTCAGGATCATGGCCCTGGTCAAAGGAGAGGGTCACGGGTTTTTAAGAGATCTGCACTAAAATTTTTGTCATACTTTTTATGTCTCCAATGCAAGCACAGTTAAATAACCCATGGTCTACAGCCACTGAACATTTCACTTAGCTATCCAGGGGTGAATATTACCATTTATTTGGGGAGTTGTCAAAGTATTATTTTCATTACACTAATAAATACTGTAAAAGTCAAAATAAAAAATGTTATAAGTTCTGGAACATGTCTTATCTAAATCTATATGATCTGGAAATATTTAGCAAGGGAGTTCAGTAATACAAAACAGAAACAGAAAGGGTCCTGGGTAAAGCCTTAGGGAAATGCCAAACTATTAATTACACATTAAGTGGATGGTTTTTATTTTTCTGTTGAAACAGCAACTATTCAAACTCCATGCTACAGTGCAACAAAAATTATTCTCTGGTATAACTTAGTGTAGAAGTCCAAGCTATTTTGATCCCTAGAGTGAAAGAGCTTTAAAAGATGAAATAAAATTGTGTTGGGATTTTTTTAAATTAGGAAATGGGAGAGACAAATTCTGACCCATTAGCACAGAACTTGGCAAACACTAATGATAAATCAAAGCTATGCTCTGCAAATATCCTTGCAAGTTTAACTGTATACTTGCAAATTCTTTTTCTCACCTAAATTATTTTCCCAACTTGAATTTAATATTGGTAAATACTGCTAACAGTTCTGATGAAGTCAAAAAGATTGCCCTTGTGTGAAACGAGAACGTCTGCATAATCAAGCCCAAAAGCCGTTACTTGTTGCTTGCACTGCTGGCCACCCCTTCATATTAATTATAAATAATGAAGACTATCTAAAGATGGATCCCAAAATACTACACAAGGCATGGCCATAAGCCTGTTTATGCTCTGTACAAACATGGGAATTTTGCTTTTGTGTGCAAAGCCCCCTGCAATAACCAAGACCTTCTGTATACACACGTGTGTGTTTACCCAGAGGCAAAAGCTGCATCATCGAAATGCAGACACTTCCAGGATGGAGAAGAGCCTCTAATCAGAGTATGGTCTGTTCCTTCGCTCTGTGAAAAAGCTTATATTTTGGTCAATACACAGGGGTATATCCTCCCCTAGTATGTAAAGCACCATGGGATCTTTAATGTCTAGGCTGAGCAGACATGACCTCAGTTTTCTAAGGTTTCTTTAATTCCTCAACTCCCACCTGTGAAAGGTCTCAGAGCAGTTCCAGTGTTACTGAATTTGTGCTTTGCTTTGGGGTTTTGGGAGAACTGTTTTGGGTTTTTGGGAGAACTGTTTTTGGTTTTAGGTTGTTTTGCTGTTGTTGTTGTTGTTGTTGGGTTTTTTCATTTGACCAACCTGTTTCCTCCCCAGATTTGTCTGGTCCTCAGAACCATGAAGTCAGTTCCTGTGAGTGCCTTGGATGCAGGGTTGGGGGACAAGAGGTAATCTGGAATCTGAAACCAGACAGGACACATCATTCCATGAATCTGTGTTCATCTATGTCCTTTTCAGCCTTTAATGGAAGCAGCCTGGAAGCTGCAATAAGTAAAATAATATAAGGACAGATCAATTTGGACAGTGTGGAGGGGAACTGGAGAAGTCAGTGCTCAAGCTACCCACAAAATCAAGTGAAAATGAAGACAGAAGACATAAAAAAAGATTTCCTTCACTACCTGTAGTCCTCAGATATCCTGCTGTGGATGAAAACCTGTGTGTTGTTCAACCATCCAGCACTGAAGGGAACTCAGGAGCCCCTGGATGACCAATAAGGTGGAAGAGAACTAGAGAAATTTATAAAAGAAATCCTCAAAGATTCTTGTTCAGTGAAGACCCTTCTTCTGAGGGTTCTCACATAGGAAAGAGGTACCCGTCTTTTTGTTCATACTGATTTCTGCCAGCTGTTGCAAGTGAGCAACTGCTTTCCTCTAGGTATGATTAGTAACCTACCTAAGCATCTGGGACTCTTAGCACTTTCCAAAGACTGCTCCACGCAATATATGTCTAAGATTTGCAAAGGTGCATGAAAATTTTATGACTACAAATTAATAAAGCTCCCATTTCAAAGGACTGCAATTTTCAGGAGAAACCTATGATCCCTTCCCAGTTATATACTGAAATCTGTAAAATCGCTGTGTGTGAAAGAACTGAAAAGCATGAAGTCCTGCTCAGCAGAGAATGTGCTGTAATTCATTGACTTGAGCCTGGATGCAAGCTACAGTGACTCTAACGCCCTGCAAGTCTTCCATCAGAAAGTAGCATGCTGGTGAAGAACACTCCTTCCAAATGTACATTCTTACTTTTTTGTGTGTGTGAGCATTCTTCTTTGTGGCCTCTCAGGGAACCTGAAAGAGGATTTTCATTATCCACCCTCACAAAGTCCTCCCTTCCCACCAGGACAATATCCACTTGACTCACTAGTTAAGGTCAGCATAACCTTGAAGAAGTTATCACAGTAAAGCCACATGCATTTGCCTACAGCAGGAGGAATAGCCCAGCACTCTGCAGAAGCAGGAGTTTGCTTTGAGGAACTCCCAGACCTGAATCAGGTGAGGTCTCATAAAGTACCAGCACCAGTTTAAACCAAGGGAAAACGGTGTGGAAGTAATTGCACAATGGTGGAAGGGAGGGACTGCCTGTAGGAGTTCACCCTTCCTGCTTAAAAAGTCAAAATAAGCTCGCCAAAAGATGTTTTATCTTTTTGCTCTCTGTCTTATGTTGACCTTCCTTTCTGCCTGCCTCCTCCCCCGAGTTCCACTGGTTACATCCTTTCCTTATTACACTGAAGTCATAAAATTGTAAAAATTTCACCTACTGACCACTCTTAGATCTCATAGTCCATAACTCCTTTAATGAAGTCCTCAGGCAGCATTTCCCTGTATCCTTATCTGAGTTTGGTGATAAAGCATATTTTAAGCCAACCTCCTTTTACAATATATGAACTAGAGCTGGGCAAGCTTTTCACAGCAAATGTTTTATTTAGTGGATTAAGCCTTTTGTTCTCTTTGTGAATTATTGTGGACAAACTTTGACTTTAATTCATCTGGTTGTTATTCACAATTGTTCAAATAACTGTGTCAGTGAACATATTTCAGCTGTTTAGATTGTTCTCAAGTGATTCACTTCAGTTCTTTCTTTTGCTATTTGTTATATGCTATTTACTGTTCAAGGGCTGTATTTGGTTTTACCCACCCCACCTGGTGACAGTATTACCTGATCCTTACACCACTGGAAGGTTCATGTAGAGAAGCAAAATCAAAGAGATTTCGTAATGCCCTCTCTGTTTACAACACACATTTCTTAGAAAATTTTGTACAAATATATGATAACTACCTGTGATGAGGCCTATTTTCTGTGAACAGCCTTTCAGTAATAGTAATTAGGTAACCTCATGTTACAGAAATCATTAATAGCTCTGAGAATACCCTCTGTTTGGACTGATGGCTTCAGTCAAATATCTAAGTTTCCACCTGGGAGTAGCAAGGCAATAAGATACCAGACTTCATTAGTTCTGTACTTCTCTGAGTTCCTTCTTTTGTTGAAACAAGCATTTCTAAATATTTCTATGCAATATTCTAAGTATTTCTATACAATATTCCAGTATAACTGCAGAATACATAGTGTGTTCCTGCAAGTATAAATCCAGAGAGAGAATACATCTCACTAAATCTATTTAAAATTATTTTTATTTTTATAATTCATAATAATAGATCATGCATAGAATACTAGGTAATGCTGGGGTTGGGTTTTTTGGGTTGTTTTTTTTTTCAGTTAAAGAGATTGCCAGAAACTGTAAAACATTTGTCTAAACCTAGATTTCACATGCAGCAAAATTAGAGTGTAACAGTCCAGGATTTAGTTCTGGTCCATATCTTCTATATTATGTGCCTCATGGCTCTGAAAGTTTCTGCAATGTTTTTCTCCACACATGCACAAACAAACAGAAGCATTACAAATTTGTCAACAAGAAAATAGGCTAAAAGAACTACAGTGAGCCAAATTCTATCCTGAAGTAAACACTGAATCAGCAGGCACTTTTTTGTAGGGAGACTTTAGCCTCTTAGTTCTCACATTTGAACAGAATATTTGGTAAACTTTTTCTAGGATTCAAAGCTTTTATTTTTAACACTAATGAACTGTGATTCAGTGAATGCAGTAAAAATAATTCGCAAAAATCTCTTCAGGTGCAGCATATATTTGAACCTGTCTCCTCTATCAGAAGCTTTCACTTACTGTCTTATGTGTTTGTGTGTCTTCCTGTCAATCTGTTAAAGTTATCAGCCATGAGAATAAGTTCTTCAGATTTCTGCTGAAAAAAAGTAACTTTAACATTTACTGCATTTTTGCAATTTGTCACTCTTTCTACCCTAGTATAACATGAACTCTTCAATTTTCTTAAGTAAATATTGGCAGCAAATCAAAGAAAGTACTGTTAAGTCCATGGAACACAATACTAAACTAACTATGGAAAGCATGCCAGGGATAGCCATGATGTGAAATGTGTTAGGCTCGCTAATTTTCCTATGTGGTATATTCTTGCCTGACTATATGCACACAAAGGGGAAAACACGGCCTATGAAATGTTATATTGTCTAGTTCCTACAATGTCTTCAGAAATACTCTATTCATCTTCTTTCAAGGGTCATTACAGCACTATTTAGACAGAGCTGGCAACCTGACTAATGCATCTGTTAATGTTAGTATCACATTTCTGTAATATTTTCATTAGTTTCATTTTTCTATTAGGACTATATTTTCTAGAGTTGTACTGTAGCTTTGTATTATGCTTCTTTGGTTACCAGGGACTCCAGCAAGGCACCAGAAAGCAGTACTATAAAAGACAAGCGGGATCCTGCCTGTGAACTTGTCTGGACTTGCGTACATCCACCAAAGGCTATTTCCACCAAAGGGTGGCTTGCAACACGCTGAGCACTAGCTGAGTTTAATTCAGCAGCAGTGTGGTCAGGGCCCTATTAAGCTCCCTGTGGAGTTACTCTGGATTTGTACCAGTATGTTTGTGATTAAGATTTAACTGAGAGATCTAGCCTTAAAATTTTCTCTCCCTCCAGTTTTCCTGTGGCTATAGAGTTCAGTCTTCTCAAACACTTATCTTCTTTTCCATAAATTGCATGTATACTACATGCAGGTACTCCAGAGCATATGAACACATGTAATACTCAAGACTCCAGTGTTGTCCTAAAGGAATTGTAATAAATAATGGAAAACCCATGACTTATAAATAAAATCCACCACCACCACACTGTAATCATCCATGATTCACATTTTCCATCAGAACTATACAGAAAATACAGCCTTGCTGCAGGTGCAGGTTTTGCAGATTTTGTAATTTCTGGTAAACAATCATAGTTTATCATAATGATTATAAAATGCATGATTATATAAAATATTTTACATTCATAGGACAGCTTTGCTTTTGCAGCTAAGCTTTCATTGTCTAGTCTTGGTTTTCCCATGATGGATATAGCATGGGCATTTGTAAAAACAAATAATAGATGCAAATTTAAAATTATACTAAAACTAATAACCTGCCTTCAGAATCATACAGGAGCTTGGTGCTGGGTGATGGGCATAGACAACTGATCACATGTTGGTCTCCAACAAAGAGCATATCCTCCCAGTTTTTATCCTGGAAAAAACATTCTTTTCTTCCCCTTAGTTTTTGAATAAATGTAGCCTGTGATAAAGTCAGCAAGCACCAGCCAAGCCCCCATCCCACTCTGCTTCTTTGTGAAAGTGTTCTCCTCATCGAGATGTCCACCCATCTCAGCCACACTCGTTCCTCTCCCATTCCTGCCTGCAAGCACAGCAGCTTCTCCCTCTTCTCTGCCCCTCATCCTCCACTAGCTATCTATGTCTTACCTCTAGGAAAAAAGTTTTTGCCTCTCTTTCTCCCACATGAACCCCAAAATGATGCCAGATCTCCAGGCTGGGAGGTTACACACCTAAGATATGAGGTGGATATAGTGGGTGCCCTGAGCGGGTGGGTGCCAGGGTAGGTGAAGGTGATGGCCAGGTAAATAGCCAGTATGTGCGGGAAGGGGACAGGAGCTCAGCGGTGCCAGGGACCTATGGGTTAGGGAGATACAGAGCCTTCAGCAGTGGGGTCCTGAGCCCAAAGGGTGCAAGGTGGGAACAAGGCAGGGTATGGGCAGAGCCCCAAATTGAGGCCACTGTTTGGCTGGCGGGATTGCAGGGGACCCAAAAAGAAGGAGTAATTCAGTACCTATGGCCAGGAAGGTACTTAGGAAAAAGAAGAAAAGGAAAGAAGGAAGAAATTGGTGGGGAAGAAAAAAGACAAGGAGTCAAGACCACAGGTACACAGATATCCTAGGAGTATTTTAGCTGCCTGGAAACCACTTGCAAACAAAAAACACGGCCCTTGAACCTGGTCAATGCCCAACAGAACTTTTTACTTTTGTGAAGTTAGTATCTCTTGAGGGAAGTTATTTTCTTTCCTAGCCAACTGTTCAGCTCACTACCTTTTGCTTCATTGGCTCTGCCCAGCATTTGTCAAAGCACTGAGTGAAAAATCATTGCACATCATGTGATACACACAGAGGAGCTGTAGCTCAAAATATTAAGGTAACAATCCAATGCCATTCTTTTTGTCAGTCTTGGACTACATTGCATTTATTTATCCTTTTGCCAACTCCAGTCTAGATTCCTACCCCACACTGTGCCAGGGCCAACTGGAGAGGCCTCACAGAAGCCTGGGTGAAAACAACAGATGCCTGTTTCAGGGTAGACTTCGGCAGTACCCACAGAATGAGTAGGTGGTTATGCCTTGCAGGTAGCCAATAGTTACAACTTGGATTGTCTACAAATAAAAACACTATGCAGCTGGACCTTCTCTCAGATATATTCCCCAGATAAATGATAGAAAGAGATTCATTAAAGCCAGCCCACTGATACAGACATGAACAGCTGCATATCTGAACTCTAGTCTTGGGCAAACAAGATACACTAAGCCAGGCAACTTTGTTGTTTGCTGCTGTGCCTGAATTGTAGGTGCTGAAGTAGAAACCAGCCCGTCCACAATTAGGCTTCCTTTGTGTGCAGTTTGAGTCACAAATCCCAGGGAGGGTTCCCAACAACCCCAGCACCAAGGGGACATATATCTAGAGCTATCTAACATGAAATGTGGCAGCAACAGGGTGCCAGCAGCCTCCTTTCACCGAACAGCTGAAGCTCCTTCATGCTGCAGAGTACCCTTCTTGGATCAAGAGCTCTAGAATCTTTCTTGCAGCCCTTCTTTCAGAAACTAGCTACAGATCATCATGGTCCTTAAAAAGCTGGTGTACAGAGATCCTATCATTAGTGGTTTATGCAGTAGTCTACTGGATAGAGCACTTCAGCAGTTCTTTACTCTGCCTGAAAGGTTCAAGCTCCCTGCCCTAACCACAAGACATCCCTCCAGGCTCTCAGGTGAAAATCATGCAACCATGGCTGCATATCCTGCTGGGACACTCACCTGGAAAAAGTGGGACTCATGTTCCAGTCTGTGCTCCAAGGCCTACAGAGATGCTTTCCTATCCATTAATTATGCAATGTGACAGAAAAAGAAATAAATCACTCTAAACACTGCTGGAGAAGTATGTCCCTAAAAACATCTCAAAGATAGTCCCATTAATGTAACAAGCATTAAATGGTAACCATTGAGTCTTGGTTTCTTTTTTGAACCACAAGAGGAACTGAGAACACCTCTCCAAACATGAGAGGCTAAATCCTTTTCCCAAAATTGGTGGGAAAATAGTTCTGGATTTTTTTGAGCAGGTGATGGAACCAAACCTGGATTTTCCACATCCTCGTTAAGGGCATTAATCTCTAGGCTTTGTGGGTAGGGGGTCATAAAAGAAGATACAGCCATAACCTATGAAAGAAAGGAGGCTCTGTGGCATCCTTTTCAGAATTTATTAATGTTGTCCCTGAGGGCTTTGAGAACATCTAATGAAGATCTTTTCCATTTGAAGACCTAGTTCTAGATCCCCACCTGGTTTAGATGCTAGGACTCAGATGGCTATGAGCCTGCCTGGCAGCAGAACTGCAGGCAACTGAGGAAATATGAAATTAGAAGAAGAATTAGGCACCATGTGCAGAATCTCCCAAAACTCCAGCTCTGATGCTGGTCCCTGCCTGAGGTGCTTAAAACCCATCTAAATTTTTGGTACTGAAATCTTGCTGGAGTGTGACCTTCAACTGCAGACATCCTGATTTGTTTATGTTATTAAGAAATGCTGACATTTATTTGAGTGAAGGTGATGAGCTCTGTCATGCTCACAGTGAGATAATTCATGTAAGTGCTCACAGGCAGCTATTATGTAAAGACTGGGTGGGTGACTTTACCCAACAACAGGAAAACACATACTACCTCATCCTAGCTACCAGCAAGTGTTTGGGAGACCTGTCTAGTTTCCATGTTTCATGGAATTATCGTTGGAATTAATACTAGAGAGACATGTATTATGTTTGCAATTCCCCTTAATCAGAAGAGAGAAAATCAGATTAGTTCCATAAGGATTATTACTATTTATTTCTTTTCATGCTGCTTTTCTGGGTCATGATTTAGATGAAATTTCAGTAAATTTGTGTTATTTTTATTCTGTAGACTTTTTCAGACTACTGGTAAACCCACAGAAGTCAAGAAGAAACAGGAAGACCCATAAAAATATATATGTTCTAAAGAAAACAGAACTATAATCAATAAACAACCAAACAAGAGAAAAATATGAATCCCTTTGGAATCAGAATATTAATTTAAAGAGTTTCAAAAAAACAGCCTGGTCTGTCCTGGACACAAGCAATTTCCAAAATGGAAAACAGGTTTGGAAGGTGTCGTTCAATTTTGGTGGCATTAGACACAAATAGCAAAGAGCAGTGGGGTAAAATCAAAATTGACATAGATCAGGAGCACTTAGAACTTGCTATCTATAGAAATGTGCACTTTATTTCCATCACAGATTAATGAAACACCTCGCAAATGTTGTGCATTTGAGGAGAGCACACAGGTCTGTAGGCAGCATGCATATTACATAGTGTGCACTACTCCTGTGCATTGCTTTCGAGCATCATCACCAGAGGCTTTTTAAGACTCTGCAGCCGTGGAATTAGCTGTGGTATTGCCAGCCAGCTGTGTATCCTCCATGGGCTTTGGAACAAGCTATAAAAGTAAAAAGAAAAACATACTTTGCCAGCTCCTCACAAAACAGAGCCAGCACTTTAAAACCAAGTGGGTCCTTTTCCGCCCAGCAAATCGTGAGGTCGGCCTCACAGGTCACCATTCGGGATTACGTCAGGGACCAACCGGTTGGGTTCAGGCAGGCTCGGGCTGGTCTGGCAGGCTGCGTGAAGCGAACAAAAGCCAGACCAAGACAAAAAGTTGAGGGAGTGGGATAGGAGGAAATGAAGAAGACTGTTCCAAAGGCTTTTAAATTACGATGGTCATGTTGTTGCAATACTATTGGAAAACTAAATTAATTGCTCCCTTCCTTAGCCCCCTCCTGCTGTGACTGTATTTCTTTTAGTTAAGGGCCTGAGCCAGTAAAGATGCATCCAATTTCCATGCTGTCCAAATGCTTGTAATAACTGCAGAAGTCAGATGGAGATTTCAGTAAACTGAGCTTTCATGACAGACAAGACTCTTCATTAGGTGGCTGTTGGCCTTCAAAGTTTTCAAGACAACAGAACTACTGGGAGAAGGTCACAAACTTAACCTAGAAAGGGCTGATTCCACAGAATTCTACTCATCTATTTTCTTGAAAGAGAGGACTGTAGAGTTTCTGTTCAGGAACCCAAAAACTGAGGCACCTTGACTCTACAGTCACTACTGAAAAAGAAGCAGACTATCTATTATGTTTTAGTTCACAGTTACATTACTGGAAAGCCAAAGGTTTTCTAGGCACTGTAAAACCACGTAATAAAAGCAGTGCACATTTTCTGTAAAAGCCAGGGGGTCTGTAACTTCACAATCCGTAATACAATTTGCAAGGATGCAGCTACATGGAAACTGATTTCTTTAGTACTCTACAGTAAAAATCATCCAAATTTTGCACAATGGTTGAGCTTCACCTGGTACAGATTGCCAGAATCTCACTGGTAGCATTCCAAGAAAACACTATTCATTATATAGGAGATCTATCACCCTTTTTTGGGTTGTTCTGCTGCCATTAAACACCCCATGAGTGCAATGACAGCCATGTAAGCTAGCAAGTTCCCTGTACAGCAAAAGAACTATGTTAAAAGAAACTGAAATTGCAGAGCATGAGAAGTTGTGAATTTCACAGTGGATTCCCCTTCCCTTTGTTTGCCCTTCTTCTCCCCTTTAACACCCAATGTGTCTGTTTAAAGAGTGAGGGTTGTTTTCTGTTTTGCGTTTTGTTCCTCTTACTTCTGTAATTCGTTGCAGACTTCAGGACAGTAACCTCTGTAGAATTTGCTAGTGGCCCACAGAGCTAGCATAAAATAAAAAGTTACAAGTCCACATAACCTTAATTTTATGGTTATAAGCTATATTTACTGCTATATCATAAGTTTGAAAAGACTGCTAAGTGTTCAGTGTGGGAATGCAGGGAATTTCTCTTAAGTTAGTTTTATGGAGAAATGTGTTGTTAAACTGTAGGAAAGGTTACGGTCCTTTCAAGTCCTCCAGAGCAGACTGCCTATTAGGCGTTTTTAAGGTATTTATAAAAGACCCCAACCACTCCTTCAATGTCGTTCACTGAAATTCAAATTCAGGACCTTTGCTCTGTTCAAGTCCCTTTGGTTTTAACACTGTAAACTAACCTGAGTGAGAACACTATCAAAAAACAAGGTGGGAAAATTTGCTTTTTAACTCTTGCCCACCTGCATTTTTTTTTTAACTTTGCAAGTGTTTCTCACCGCAGCACATAAATATGGTGTGGCCCAGTGAGCATACAATGTGCTAAGCTGAGACTTCATCAACGGGAGAGATGAGAGTGCTCTTACTAATTATGTCCTGATTTTACCTGAGGAGCCCAGGCAGAATACAAGCTCCTATGTGCCTCAGTTTCCCCACCTGTAAAACTATAATGATAGTACTGAATTCCAAACAAGCTGAATCTTTGTGTGACCTGCAAAAGAACAGATGTTAAACATGAGAAAGTACTGCTGCTCCACACACCTCAGTTCCCCTTTCTTCCCTCAATCCCTCACTTTTCCAAGGCATGTGCCCACTCAGTTTGCTGCGTGGCCACACAATAAGCTGGACAAAACGCTGCCTGTAGTCAGAGACCTAACAGGATGCCTGTGTAGTGGAGTCAATCTGATCACTTACACGTACAGTAAATCCACTGCCTCCAGAAAGTGGATTGGCACTACTGTTATGGGACAGGACTGTCCAGGATGAGGGGACAGGGTTAGAGGACACTTCATCTGCCCTGCATGGTAGCTACATCTCTGTCTGTCCCCTGGATGTGCTCCTGATGTGTAATGTGGGGGGGCTGCGGGCTCGGGGCAGAGATGGTGGGAAAGACAGAAACCTGGCATTGAAGGCTATGCACTGCCTATGGGTATTGTGTAGCTTCTTGGTTTGATACGCAGCACACTCCTGTCTTTTTAAAAATCTCCTTTCTTATGTCTACTTTTTGAATTTGTTTGTCATTCACATCTGCTGAAAATGATGAAGTTTCTCTGTTCTCCTTGTTGCTCACGTCATTTTTACTTTAATTCTGCATTTCATTTTTATAGGGAACATTTTATTTTTTACAGAATGTCAAGAGGATCCCAGCCTGAAACAAGCCTTTGCAACTCAGCCTACAGTGTCATTTAAAACAGGAAAATAAATTGTGTGATAGAGACACCGAAGAACAAATGCTTTCTGGCATTCGTTTTCTCTTCAGGCATTAGGGGGTTTTAAGACTGCAAGGAAAAATGCCTTTTATCTTCCAGCTACAGAGTTTTCTAGCAGCATCTTTTGGTTTTAAATGATTGATAATCTACTTTCCCAGTGGAGGTCATTAAAATAAATTTTAGACCGGCCAAACAACCCTTGAAGTTCAGTTTACCTTCTGGCAAATTGTCCTAGAAAACAGTAATGTCACCCTGCAATGCCCTCTGCTGGGAGACACAACTTGGAACTGGAAACAGAGCTACCAGTTCACGTCCTCAAGCAAGGAACATACATGCAATGAGATGGACTGAATTTTCACCTTCTATGTGAAATCCTGAGCCCACTGAAATCAGTGGGGTTCTAGCTTTAATTTTAAATTTGCACTTAATCATTTCCACTTTTGAAAACTGCACTGATGTTAACTACACTGGAAAAAAAAACTGTTTATTTCAAGTCCAAATGAAAACCTCATTACTGACTTACAGACATGAAGATCTCCTTTTAGCATTTATTGAGCTCCTACAGAGAGGTTTTATAAGGAAGCTTTCAGCTGAAAAAGATATTGCTCCTCTTGACATTCTTCCAAGTCATTGTAACTGTAAAAGCCTGTACAAAATCACACATGCAAACAGCATTCACGTTGCACAGGTGTGATTCAGCATAACATATTTTCACGGAACAGGTTTCTTGTACTGAGAAAAGGAAGCCAGGCAAATGCTATGCAGCAAAACAAAGCAGTGTATCTGGAACCTGATGTGTGAGAACATCAAGCATGTCAGCTGCCACCTCCAGCTCCCTCTGAGATGCAGCATCCTGGGGCCTGAGGAAGAAAAATCTGACTTGGCCCTGCCAAGGAGCAGGATACTAGTGTGGAGTTCACACAAACAGCAGTATTCCCCCTCACAAGCATATTCATGTCACAACCCCATGGCTTATGGGCTAGTTATTCCCAGATCACAACTCATCAAAAGAATCATCCTTGAAAAATATTTTCCAGCCTTGGAAAGGGTGATGTAACACTATCGCTGCTTTGGTTTCAGTTCCTGTATCCCTCAGCTGGGATGGTCTTGTCTGTTGTTTGTCTCTCACCACAGCTGTGCAATGGGCAGCAAGTAGGAAGGATTTTTCTACAATAGTCCCCGGTCCTCTCTGCTGGACGCTGTCACGGTCCACTCAGTGGACTCGTGATGGTTCATTTACTATGATCTCAAAGCGCAACCTTCTCTGGATACAGAGGGTCGAGCCCCATACTTTGCCAGAAATGTGTAAAACATGTCCTGATCTTTCATTAACAAAGGATTTTGTTTATCAGCCTTTTCGGCCATTCTCACTACGAAGGGACCAAACCCACTTTGGGGAGGCTAAAATTAGTTACAAACACACAGCCACTGCTGTGTCGCCCTTCTCTTCCCCAAATGGTTGAAGGGACCAAATACCTGCTTCGGGAAGGCAGCTTATAGATATTACAAAGTTGTCCTTTCACTTTCCCCGAGCAGAGCAGACAAATTCTCATTAACATGAGGGCAGCCCCCCTTTTTAGCACTTTCCCCCTTTTGCACTTCGAGTTCTTTTAGTTGGATCCCAATAGACAGAGCCCTCAATTGGAGTTTGGAGTGCTAAGTCCTAGGCGTGTGTGGTATGTGGGAAATTCGAATAGCCCCCCTTGCTTTCTGGACACCTCTCACCCAGCTGGGTGTAGGGCCAGGTGCGGCTAGAACGAAACGTCCTTCCCCTGTTACAAACCACACACAACCTGCACCCCTCTGTCTCTCAGGATCCTGTCAATGACGCCAATTTAATGTCACGGTCCACTCAGTGGACTCGTGATGGTTCGTTTACTATGATCTCGAAGCGCAAAAATCAAGGCAACCACTCCAAGGGGTTATGCTACAATTAAACAGCACAATTTTATTGTTTGCCCATAAAGTGACATGCGATAGGTAAAAAGACAGAAAGTGAAGGAAAAGATAAAGTAAAAAGAAAAAGGAAAGAGGATTATCTACCACTACAGGTCCAAGGCATCCCTATGGTTCCAGGTCCAGGGAGCATCCTTCCAGTCCTTCCGATCGTCATGATCCTTGGTGGGGGAGATCTCCTAAAATTTGATTGAGTCCTCTTTTATGCCAAGCAATACACGTTGCTCCTCCTCTGGCCCATGGATTGTTGTCAGTCTCTGCCTTCTCCAGCAAGATTATCATGCATGTTATGGTTCATCGTAAGGACAACAGTTTTTATGCGACCTTATCATAGTTGTTCCTTCCAGCGCCAGCTATCAGGGAGCGGCATAGTACTCCTCATACCATGCAGTTCTCCTTCAGGGTCTCAGCATCTCCGTGTCCATGAGGAGCACATTCCATCTCCAGGTCTCTGTTAGCAATGTTGAGACAATATCGTTCTCTTTAGACCGACTCTTACAGAGGCTTACTCCTTACTACTCGCATTCCACAGCTCAGGTCCCTCCTGGTGAGACACTTATTTTTTGTTTACTACTAATTATTATTTCTATATCTTACAAAGAAACATTTTTTCCTTGTGATGAGAGGTTTCCTCTGCATTAACCAGATTTATCACCGTGTGCCTCCCTCTGCCCTGCTTTACAGGGCCAGACACCCTTGCTGCCAGGGAATGCAGGTGCAGTAAAGCCACACAGTGCCTGGCAACACCGTTTTTATTTGAAGTTACCATAATTATCATTGATTTGGAAGTGTGACCTTCTTGATACACAGCCTTAGAAGTTAATTTTTTTTTTTCCAGAAACGACTTTACAACGTTATGCCCTCATGGAGATCAAAATGTCATGGTTATAAGCTGTTTTCAGGACTACAACAGGTTCATTAAAAGGCCCCCAGACAAGTATTTTTTTGCTTTGTATACTGTCCTGAAAATCTTCCACTTCCTTTGGTAAGCACCGCAATATCGCACCTGTTTGAAAATGAGCATGTGTGGCTACAAACATCAAAAAGTATATTTATTCCTGATAGCAAGGGCTCAGATTGTCACTCTGGACACTTACCTGCTCTTCTCAGGAATATGTTCTTTTTCAAGAGAACTGTGTAGCCCAGGGACCAGGTGTTGGGTGCTCACATACCCTAATCCTGAAATGATTAATTCGAGGGAAGGCTGGAGGTAACTGAGAGATGTTCCAGTCCTGATGCCAGTCTGGTCCCTCATAGGTAAGGCAACTGTGCCAGAAAACCAAACTGAAAATCCACCCACTGAGTTGGCACCTTTGATGGAAGGATTGGCAGTGAAGTCCAAGACTGAACTGGCTTCCAGCTTAAACTGTCCTCTGATCCAGGGTTGTCTCTCAGCATCACAAATGAATAACATTATATGAGGAGTCTTGCACACACTGCTATTTTTGCTGCCAAGCAGTCTTTCAAGAAGTTGTCTCTCGATCTGCTATCTTTATACAGAACAATTTCATCCACAGAAGTTCTTGCTAGTGGTTAAATTATGGCCAAGAATTTACATTTGGGCTGAATTTGTTCATGTTGGTGCACTGTACTGCTGTTGGAAAATGTGTGGTGTCACTCAGAATGATATTATACTGGAGTGTTGCCAACAACAGGATTAGAGCAATACCCTGTGGAGCATTGAGCTGAACTGGTTCTATGTTTGCTGGAGGCAGCAGAACACCTTGGTAAGAGGCAGGCACTGTGCTACTTCCATCCAGTTTCTGGGAAAAGACATGGGAAGGCAGAAAGGGCTGCAACATGCCATCACCACATCAAAAAGAAGAGTGCCTCCCTGCAATCATTTCCTTCCGGCTGGCAGCAGGTAGCACTAGGAAATGACAGCTTTAACATTCCCTGGCTCTGCTGACCTCTATCATCACCCAAGCCCTGGAGAGTTCATCATTCAGAGAAGAGGGCTGAGGAAAGTTCTGCTCAACATCAGTTAAGTCTCTCTGGTTTCCAGAGAAAACAGAAGAGGCAAATTAACATCCTGCCCTAAGAAGTGGGGGTTTTTGTCCTCATCACTGTGGTGGCAAAATCCAGTTTTATCAGCACTACTGAGAAAGCTTGCAGTAGCTTGAGAATTAGAGAACATGATGGCTTCCACCCAGGACAGACTTCCAGCTTTCATCCTCTGTTCCTAAGGATACACTAAGAAAGTATCAAAGAAAGGAAGAAAAAGCATCATCATCTAACAAAGTGGTCATTCTGTACTTTTCCAGCCCTCAGCAGTCAGTACCAAGATAAGCCCACAAGCAGTTAGTGGGAGACATGATTTGCAGAAGCAAATTCACTCATTTCCTAAGAGAGGACAAAATTCTGGGCATGACCTCAACTCCTTTCTCCTGGCCACAGCTTAGCTGAAAGCCCAGTATGTCAGATTCACCTCATCATGATTCCAGGGACTGGTCTGGAATCAATTTGACCTAGTAAGTCTCTTTGATTGCATCAGGCCTTGCAGAAGTTTTGAACAACAAGGATCTAAACAGCAGGCAGCAATCTGCACAAAAACAATCATTGCAGTTTAAGGATTTTTAAAGGTCTGTGCCTTTCTTTTTTTCTTTTCTTTTCGGTGTTTTTTGGGGGTTTTTTTTATTTCAAGTGCTTTCCAACTGAGCAAAGCTGCAGCAGGTTCATGGGAGAAGGCCTTGAGGCACCCCTGACTTTGGCACCATTATCCCATAGACACTCCATACATTTTTGGCACCTTGCAGCAGACACATTGACAGCCACAGGGTTGATGTAAAAGGAAAGAAGCTGTTTTGCAGTCAGAAGAGAATGTACTCAGATTTCTAAGGCCATTTGAGAGAATGCCAGAATGATACCGGATTTCGGCATTCTTAAGCTCCTTTAAGATGATGCAGCAAGTGGTCTTTTCCACATGTGATGATGTATTTCAGGACAAGAGTTTCTTCAAGGTTTTCCAAGCCTGTGGGCTTCTGATCCTTTTTCAAATTACAGAGATGATAGCGTACCAGGGAGAATTATGATTAGTTTAAACTCTCCACAGCTGCAAGAGATGAATGTAGAAATTCCACCCAAAAATCCACTTCTTCTGGATTGAATTTACCTACACGATACCAAGTCCTGACCAAGGGACCACTTAAAAGAGCTGGAGCAGCATCAACACTATTTAGTTTCTTCCATCACGTCAACCCAGGGAAGGCTCACAATTCTTTTACCCAACACATCTCCCCCTGCAGCACTGCCATGATACGGACTGGGGTATTAGCAGAGCACTGAGATGTGTGGGGAGGAAAATGGAATGATGAAATAAAAGCTTAAGTACGAGGGAATTCAAATGGGGCTTGCAACTCATTATTGGAATACCAAGAGAACTGTAAAACACCTTGTAACTGAGAGGCTTTGCTTGGAGCTGTTAAGGATTGCAGCCCCCACTTCATCACAGGCTGACAAATTTTGAAAAGTCTTGGTGATGGTGGGGGTGCAAGCACTGAGCTTTGTCTCAGCTGGCCCAAGGAGACAGCGATGCTTTGTTTTGCTTAAGAGGACCTCTCTCTGCCTCTAAATTGCTTCCTCAGGTTTCTAATCAAATATAATAATACATAGACGAATACTCCATCATTTGCCTTGAAGTGCTGGCATAGACAACGCTGGCGGTGTGCCCACCTAGAGACACTTGACCTTCCATTTGACAGAGGAGGCCAGAGCATGCATTGAAAGGCAGCAACTGACACCTCCGTTTGCCTGAATTTATTAACGCAGTGATAGGCAAGACCCTGTTTTGTGGGGCCTTCCTCAAAAACGCTAAATAAAGTGGCAAAACCCCCAAATTGTGGTTGCTTAAGCTGTCTCTTTGTCACATCAAGGCAGGCCTGCAGCACCGCTGCACAAAGGGCCAGGCACCTCAGGGCCAGGCACCTCAGGGCCAGGCACCTCAGGGCCAGGCACCTCAGGGCCAGGCACCTCAGGGCCAGGCACCTCAG
>JAVJGJ010000037.1:29417528-29480048 GCA_035590215.1 Microhierax caerulescens
CGTGGCCGAGTGGTTAAGGCGATGGACTAGAAATCCATTGGGGTCTCCCCGCGCAGGTTCGAATCCTGCCGACTACGACCGGAGCAGAGTGTAATTGCTTCGAATTTTTTTTTCTTTTCTTTTATTTCGTTTGCTCCCGTCTCCGAGGGGTGGCGGTGCTACCGGCGGAGCGGCCCGGCGGCCCGGACGCGCTCCACAGTCCGCCCCCGGCACGGCGGCAGTCGCGGAGACTCCGCCCCTGCCGGCGCGGGGCCGCCTTGGCAACCGCTGGCGGCGGCAAGATGGCGGACGACTTGGATCGGTTACTGGATGAAGTGGAGAGGCGGCTGTGTCGCCTGCCGGGCGGGCGGGGGGCGGCGGGCAGCCACCGGCACGGCGACGGCGAGAAGGAGGAGGCAGCGGCGGAGCAGGGCAGGTTAGCGATGCCGCGGCGTCCCGGCGAGAGGCCCCTCACGCTCTTCCCGCCGAGCGGGCGGCCGCTGGGGGGGCGAGGGGCCCGGTCCTCCTCCGCCCTGTGCGCCGGAGGGGAGCGGCGCCCGGCCGGGCTCCTCAGGCACCGAGAACACCGAGGCTGGGGGGCCGCAGCGCGGGCCGGCGGGCAGCGGGTACCCCCGTGGTACTTACCCACAACACCCAAGCCGTGTGCCGGTCAGCGGAGATACTTCAGGGAGACTTTGTCACTTGGGGGTATCCCAACCTCGGCTTAAATATGGCGGTAAAAGCTGCACTAACGTGCTTGCGAGTTAGGATGAGGGATTATTGGCTCTATAGCTGACCTGGTGATATAAATATATATAGATATAAAACATCTATAAATCTTGTGATTTAGCAGGCAGTACATTAGCAGTGGTATTATCAAACGTTTTCTTCTGTTGATACTTAAGTCATGTATGTATTTTGTTCATACTCTTTCCGTTAACCATATCTTCTATAGTAAGTGCTTAACTTAAACGCTGCACTTCCATGTATCCACTTCACATGTCTCAGTTTTTGCAACCGTGGCCTGGTCGTGACAGGGCCACCGCTGACAACGCTGCCGGGTGGCCGGCCACCCCTCTGCTGCCACCGGCCTGTGGCCTTCCACCCCGGCCCTCACACCTGCCCTTGCTCATCGTCATGTTTTCATCCCGGCCATCACCAGGACCTCAGGCTCCAGCTGGAAGGTCTGTGGACCAGGGGGGCTTGTCCAGATGTCTCCACAGGTGGGCTGCTGAGAGCTTACCCAACAGGCATTTCAGAGTCCCAGGCAAGGATCCTGAAGAGCCAAATGACTTAATGCAAGACCAACAAGCCCACTGGACAGGACTGCACTGCCCTGTTGTTTGCATAATGGCTAGATGAGCACCTGACTTTAGTCAATCTAATTACAATATTTCAAAAAATCGGAGTTTTCTTCTTTCTCAGGAGTAGATTTGCTCTTGACTGGTTGATGCAGCAGTACTGTAGGCCTCCCTTTCTTTGACAAAGAGCTAGCAAACAGCAGACTTGAGTGACAAGACTCCTTACTTTAGTGAAAGAGCAGTGCTGGTGATCTCTCTAAATGCATACAGTTTGGCAGCAATTCCTTCAGAACCCCTGCAGTTGTATAGCACGAGAAGAGAACTCCCTCTGGCCTCTTCATATTCCTGCTGCTGAAGATTAATGTGAAAAATCAGGGCTGTCCAATTTATTGCTCAGTGAGTGCAGCACAGGTTATATTAGTTTTAATCAGGGTTGGAAGTGGCTGGAAATTAAAGAAGCAAGTAAAAGTAACACTTGTGATGGGAGAGTTCAACGGGGACTAAAAGGCATCATCCTGCAGTTTTCAGAAGCAAGTAAAAGTAACACTTGTGATGGGAGAGTTCAACAGGGACTAAAAGGCATCATCCTGCAGTTTTCATCTGTCCAGACATGATTTGGGTGGCCTACCTTAAATACTACAGAAATATTAGAGGAAAAACGCTGTAACTAATGTTATGTTTTAACTTACAATTCTTAGAACTGCTCTGGTCATGCTACTAAATGAAGGCTGATTTCTATGTTTTTCAGATCAGCTAAACTGTTAATGAGTGCTGGCAGCAGTGAAGAAGATATAGACGACATTATTGATGAAATCTGTAATGACAGCAGCTTTACCAAAACACCTCTGGTGAGTGGGAGTCTGCAGAAATGCACAACAGATGAGATTCAGCAATGGAAAGAAAAGCACCGTAAACTAAAAATGTTTTAAAACAAAAAATTAAAGAAGCTGTAGGATGAACTAGGAAAATAAAGCAGAAAGGAAAATGTGACAGTCCTGTAGTGAGGAATAGGAGGGTTACAAACAATAAGGATACGAAGAGATGGTCTTACCCAGGCAGTAACAGGCAATTGAAGGAAGTGCTAGAGCAAGATAGAGCATAGTGTCAAATGTCACAGAATGGTTGAGGTTGGAAGAGGGACCTCTTGGAGGTCATCTGGTCCGACCACCTGCTCAAGCAGGGCCACCTGGAGCTGATTGCCCAAGACCATGTCCATAAGGCTTTTGGGTATCTCTAAGGATGGATACTCTACAGCCTAAGTAACCTGTTCAGTGTTTGACCACGCTCACAAGAAGGAAAGTTTTTTCATGTATTTAACTGGAATTTCTTGTATTTCAGTTTGTGCCCATTGTCTCTCTCCTGTCAGTGGGCCCCACTGAGAAGAGTCTGGCTACGTCTTTATTCTTCACCATCATCTATTTTCGTACATTGCTAAGATTCTTCTGACCCTTATCATCTCCAGGCTAAACAATTCCAGCTGTCTTAGCCTGTACCTGTATGTCAGATGGTCTAAGTCCTTAATCACCTTCATGGTCCTTTCCTGGACCCACTCCATTATGTTCATGTCTCTTTTTGTACTGAGCACAGCACTCCGGACGTGTCTGTGAGGACATGTCTGGAATACTGTGTCCAGTTCTGGGTTCCCCAGCATAAAAGAGATGGAGCTACTGGAGAGCCTTGAGCAAAGGGCCACGCAGATGATCGAGAGACAGGAGTATCTTTCATATGAGGAGAGGCTGAGAGACCTAGGACTGTTCAGCCTAGAGAAGAGAAGGCTCCGGGGGGATCTTATCAGTGTGTGTAAATAGCTGATGGGTGGCATAAAGAAGTGTCCAGACTCTGTTCTGTAGTGCCCAGTGACAGGACAAGAGGCAACGGACACAAAATTAAATACATTAAATTCCATCTGTACACAAGAAAACACATTTTTACTGTGTGGTTGGTCAAACACTGGGACAGCCTGTCCAGAGAGGCTGGGGATTCTGTCTGTGGCGATTTTCAAAACCCAACTGGACACAGTCCTGGCCAAGCTGCTGAAGCTGACCCTGCCGGGGGTGGCCTTGACAATCTCAAGAGGCCCTTCCAACCAAAATGATGCTGTGATTCTGTCTCACCAGTGGTGTGTAGAGAGGAAGGATCACCTCCATCAACCTGCTGGCAATGTCCCTCCTAATGTAGCCCAGGATGCTGTTAGCCTTCTGTGCCACTACTTGTTGATTGTCAATTCACCATTGACCAGATTTCCCACAGCCTTCTCTACGAAGCTGCTTTCCAACTGGTCAGCCTTCAGTGTGTTCTGGTGCATAAGGGTTATTCCTCCCCAGGGGCAAGAGTTTGCATTGCCCCTGGACTGAACTTCTGGAGATTCCTCTCAGCCTATTTCTGTTGAGGTCTCTCTGAACAGCAGCACAGTCATCTGGCATACAAACCACTGCTCCCCATTTTGTATCATGCACAAATGACTTCTCTTGTTTGACAGCAGGAGATGGAGATGAAGCCACAAATGTACATTGTCAAGACAGAGTGATAGAAGACATTGAAAACTGATATTCGTTTAGGTATCATCAGTAGAAAATGGTGATATTTATACTTCGTAACCCCTTGTACAGATTCTCTAATTTTCAGGAGTGACATTGGCTTTGCTTTGTTTGGCTTTGATTTCTTACAGAGTGACTAAACCTGAACTAACAGAAACCCACTTGTATGTCACAATATGTATGTCTGAGAGAATTGTCAGTACATTTGTACAATTTTATCATTTTGTATGCCTAGGACCTCCCATTTAGGATCTAGAATTCTAGTATTCTAGAATTCAAATAAACTGTTCTATGTGCAGCGAATAAGAAACCTCTCAAAACTTTACCTTTATGAATAATCCGAAATTCTTAGTCCCCTTTTTCTGTGACTGAGATTTTCTGGCTCCTGCTTATTAAGTAAAACAGAATATTGTTACCTTGCTGTAATGCTGCTTTATTCTTTGGTTGCTTTTTAAATAGAAATCGAAGTCTAACTCTGCAAGTCTTACACCTGAAACAAACAATGCTGTTGTACAGGCTCATAGGAAAAGGTAAGTGAAAAATGTTTTGGTTAGCTGAACATAGCTTGATTATAGCTTGTTGTCAGCCTAATAATATTGCTATTGTTTAATCTGTGTTGACATTAAATAGGAAAGAAACTGAATATTTAGAGAAACATTCTTTTAAAAAAAAACAAAGATAAACAGACAATTTTGAAGAATTACTAATGTGCTTTCATGTGGTCAAAATTGTGTATTATATATTTATTAATTATTTAAGTTACTGAACAACAGCTTCCTTTGCCTTATGGACATATGCATTTATCCAATGCTGCAATATATAGTCCCATGTATATTTGGTATGGAGAGTGGCTGTCATAATTTTTCTTTGAACACCTTGGTAATGGAAGTTCTAAAATTCTGTAGTTTGTAAGCATTTGGATGCTTTGTCTGTATTTAATAAACACTATTTCAGAAACACCGTGCTGTTAAACTAGGAGGAGCACTGCTGTAATTTAATATTTTAAACGAAATCCATATAGATGCTGTCCAGTGTACCTGGGTGGAAGCTCTTCACCATATGGCATAGGAACAAATATTTCAAAAAGGTAGGAAACATGACAAAAAATGTTCTGCTTGTTTTGTCATTATTTTTATTCACAACCGTGTTTCTGTGGTGGTACAGAGTTCTGCGTTTGAACTGGATAGGACAGCCTTATTATATTCACTTAAACACGTGGCTGCCTGTAACTGCAGTTGGTGTCAGCTGGTCCCTTCCAGTCCTTTGTTGTTGACCACTAGAATTTTTATTTGCTTGAGGAGTTGAAAGATGTGTGCAAATGAGCCATGAGACTCCAAAAATCACTAACAAGTAGTTAAAGAAGTTACTGCTGTAGAGTATTGTTACTTTTCCCTGCCTCTCTTCAATGGGATGCTGAGTATGTGACTTAAATCAGTGGGCTGGTTTAAACCATCCCGGAGCCTGAACTGAAAATAGCCAGTTCTTTGCAACTGCAGCTGAACTTTGTTAGGAGAGGTACTTTAAAGATTTATCCCCAATGCCCATAGAACATTATTGCGTTTCCATGTGCCATTTTTTGTAGTAAGTACTTGATGTATATTTAGATGTTGGTCAGGTGCCATAGCAGTGAGAAGGACCAAAGAGAATATATCAAGGCAATATCACTTTATTTTAGGGGTTCGGTGAGGCTGGGAACCTGTGAAAATAATCCATGATCATATAGTTAAAACACATACCATAGTGAATGTGCCAGAGATGTGAAAAAAGTTAAGATTACAGGGTAACCTTGCTTCTAGTATTTCTGAGTGAGCACTGTACTTCAAAACAGTTACGATCTGTGTAGCTTCTGTGATTGTAATAAGCTCATGGAGCTTTCTGTTCTTTTTTGACCAGAACATGTGATCAACTACGTTGTACTGCTTGTGACTTCCGTGTGTCACTTTTCAATGACTACATCTGGGATCAGTCCTGTGATTATCTTTTTTTCAGGTATGTCTGAGGTGGGTTTGTTATTAGTATTGTGTCGTTGTGCTTTGGGGCTTGATAGGAACGGGAAAGATGAAAAGTCCTGAGCACTCCAGTGCTAAAAAGGAGCATGTGTGCAACCTGTTCAGGGATCAGGTGGGAAAGTCTGCAGGGTAAGGGATGCAACATCTCCCTTAATCTTTGTTCGTGCCTTTCCATTTCTTCCCCCATCACTCTCCCTCTCTGCTTTGAAAAAGAATTCAAGTTTCATGGATCAAAAGGCAACTTTACTGCTGAAATAAGCAGATAATCCATGTGGTGGGTTGGCCTCTGGTGTGCCATAGCAGGATGCCTACATAATGAATGCAGACTGTTTGGCATGTGCTTCTCACCATACCTTCAGTCATACAGACTGTGATTGTTTCAGATCTCCTTTTTTCTAGTATCAAGTATTATGCTGTCATGTTCAGAGAAAATCATATAGTTTGATTTCTTAACAAACTTCTTTTTGAAGCAAAGTAAATGGAGGGGTGGGATTTTTATTATCTTCTTATGTTGTGATATCTTTGACTTTAATTATTTCAGAGGTTTTTTTAAGACTTAAGGAATTCTTATTTCCAGTTTCTCTAAAACTGTATCTAATGCCAAGATACTGAAGGATAGTGTAGTAGGCATGCTGCTAATACAGACATCAAATTCGGATTCCTCTTATTTTAGTGAAGTCTATGTATATGCCCGTTAACTGATGGAGGTAGTGGATGTGTTCAGAGTATGTGCTTGGCCACCAGTGATGTGACGACTAGAGCATATAATGAATACATGATCTCCTTTTCCATTATTTTTCTTGTATTACATTAGGTTTTTACTGTATTTTCCTTCCAGTTTTGAAATGTGTATCTCTCTCTGAATGCAAATCTTATTTTCCCATTATTTAAAGCAGCATTACAAACACCATGCTGCCCTGGTCTCCTGAGTTGAGTTTGGTAGCTGGAAAGGTTAGATAGAAATAAGATTGTTTTATTTACTTGAAGTAATTAAAATTACTTCATTACTAAATTGAAGAATAAAAAAAAACTATTCTGCTTCTAAGATCTTGAAAACATTTAAAAGACATGAAAAGCGTTAGTATGAGGTACTTGTAACATTGATTAAAATCTTTAATCTTTAGCAAGATGTTTAGATATTTATTTTGGCTAACCTAAATTTTAAAAAGCAAACTTGAAGATTAAACATTTGCCTACCATTAATAGGTGTATGATCTCTTTTTCTAAAAATTCTTCCTTTAGTGTTTGTTTTGGGTTTTCTTTATTTAGCTGGACTTGCTAATGTTGTTTTTGTGCAATCCAGTGGCCAGAAATTGATGGCCAGCAGGAGGTCATGAGAGCAGGAATAGTTAAAATGCTACATTTTCACTTATTTTTGGAAACAACTTGGTTTTGTAATGGCCTTGTTGATTTTTAATTTGTTGTGGTTGATGCCTGCACAGGAATTATTTGTGGTTTGGTGTACATTCTTCCCTCTTATGGCCATTTCATTTCAGTCACTTTAACAACCATCCTGAGTAACAGTTCCTGATGAAAAGTTTAACTCTGTAGTTGTACCCATTCTGCATAGGGAGTTTTACAGTAAGTTTAGTAGGATAAATACATTTTGTACTAGTTTCTTAACACAAGAATTAACACTACCTGATTTTCTTCCCAACTCTTTCTCTGGAGGCTGACACAGGGTTACTGAATGTGACAGAGAATATTGCTTACAAAATCATCAGTCAGTCTCCAGTTGATCTGAGAATACAGGAAACTCTGCACAGAGGCTGCTCTCAGGAAAGGATTGTGTCCAAAACAGAATTTAAACATATCCCTAAATTCATTCACGACAGTCGTACTAGAAGTGTTCTTAAAAGCATTTCTGAATTGAAATGGCCCCATGAATATTTTTTTTTAAAAAAAAAAAAACAAAACCAAACAAAGCATGATCCTAAACTGAATTCACTTGATTGGCAGGAATAACATGCCTGAGCTCAGTAAACTAAGAGCGAAGATGATAAAGAAGAAAGGAGCTCGAGCATATGCTTGTCAGTGCAGTTGGAGGTCCATTGATGAATTAACTGACCTCCGAACAGACCAGCAGCTTCGGTGGGTTTGTGGTAAACATGCAGAATGAAGTCACTTTGTGTATGGTACCTGCTTGTGTAGGAACAGGTCATAAACTCAATTTGTTTCCCACACAGTTTTCTGAGAACAGATGGAAACCTGAATACTTACATCTAGAAATAGATTATAACACCCAGACTTCAACCTGATATTTTTTTTTTTAATTTAACTGTCTTGCAATCAATGTGGGGAGTTGAATTATTAGAAGAAACAACAGTTTGGAGGCTTTGTGGAAGCTATATGAGGCTACTAAAGCTCATACTCAATAGTGTTAAAGAAAGGAAGAGGAATAGGCATGGGGCAAAGCCTGTTGAGACTGTTCCTTATATCTAGCAGAGAGCTTTATTTCCCTTGTCTGCAGAATCTTGGATTCAAAATGGTGAGTTGGGGTGCAGCCATGACACACAAGCATATGAATTTCTGCACAGAAATTAATGCTGCTATTCTGCTTTTCTCATAACTGTTAATGAGCAAGTGGTTGTAGATATCTTAAAAAATTTCTGCAAGATCAGCTCTTGCCTTGAAGGTTTCAGCACACCCCAAAACTTTACTTTCTTTTACCCACCAGTAGCCAAAAACTGGAAAACTGGTGCTGGAAATTTCCTTCCAGTTCCTACTGCTTTCTTCAAAGCACCTTCTGCTGACTAAGGACTTCTATACCACGATGAATTTCTTGGACTTCTTTTCAGCCTTCACTGCAAGAGGTGAACAAGTTCTGCAGTTGTTAAATACTGTGCAACTTTAAAGAGATTCTGAAGAGTATATGAACTTCTATCAATATGTTCAAGAGAAAAAAGGCTCAGGCTTTTAAGAGTGATAAAATATGTATCCCCATTGACATTCAAGTTTGGATTTTTTTCAGTTTCACTTAGTTTTCATTTCAGCTTCACTTTTGAAGTGCTGCATATTCAGAAAGTATAACTGCCTGTTTCAGCATACTCCCTTCCCCCAGTAACATCGTGAAACTACTTCCCACATCATGTTACTTGGTGAATTGTCTTGATTACAGTTAATGTCACTATAGTTTATGAGCTCATTCTTTTCATTATGTATAAATAACACAGGAGATTGATTTGGGTTTGAGGTGAGCAGAGGGGAAGGAAAGGATTACCAGTCCTGGCAATTACTAGATTGAAAAGTGTCTCAAGATGGAAAGTCTGTCAGTATCTTTGCTATGCAGTATTGTGATACTGTCCAGATAAATTCAAAATTAATTACTTAGTGCAGTTCTAGCTATACAGAGCCATTTAATTTATTTAAAAAAAAAAAAAAAAGGTTTGCTCATGGTCCTAATCTGTACATTTGCCCTTTATCTGAGCTTTTCCAAATCAATTGCATGGTCTTTCCCATAGAGGTCACCCCTCAAATCTGTTGCTTTGTCTGTACTCTGAAAGATACCAGTAGTGACCAGAGGCATAATGTACTCTGCATCCTACTCACCTTCCCCCTATGTAAGTTGTTTTTTTGGGGGCTTTTTGAACCTGTAGAGGACCAGCAGTGTGCCTGAAGGCCTGGCAGTGTCTACGTTGCACAGTGCTTCTTCGGTGCTCTAGAGTGCATGTTCCAGTGCCACATGCAGCCTTGCTAGTAGGTTCAGAGGTGAGCTGGCTTCAGAGAGGTACTGCTTGGCATAGGGTTGTAGACATATTTAGGGTCACGTATTGGTTTCAAAGCAATTGGTGTTTCAGGCTGAAGTTTCAACTGCTAGAGTCTAGAACTGCAGGTTCAGGAGACAGAGAGACCCAGAGACCAGTTGATTAATGCTCAGTCAGCTCCTGGAAGAGGTCTTCTTGACTTTCTGTCCTTTGTGAAGAGAGAGACCCTGTGTGGACTGTAAGCAGTAAGTGTTCTTGGGTTTTCTTCAGGTGGGCCTGAGCAATTTCCATTCCCAGAGATCCATGCTAATGGTAAGAGAAGAACCCAGCAGTAGTATAATTTATTAACAAGCTCTAGAGAAGAAGAAACCTACTTTCCATTCTTTTTCCTGAAGAAGAATGGATTTCAAAAAGTGCTGAGTTGCCTTGGCTTGCCTATTCCAAGGCCATTTGAAACCGGTGACCAAGTAGCCCCACAGGACCCTCTTATGGCCTGGATTTGCACTGGAACTTGTCCCACAGTTGGTTTGCAAAAATGAGTTGGGCTTGCAACTTGTGAGCAGCAGATGAGGAGAATACTAACACCCATCTCAGTTCATGAGACCAAGTCTTACATGACTTGGAAAAGGAGCATGTCTCCTGTACCCTGTTTTAAACAAACCAACAGAAATAATCGCCCTCTCTGGAACAGTTTGTGCTATCAAGTGTGTGGAGCAAATGGTACAGAAACAAAAGTTCAAGACATCTGTTCTAGTGATTTTTATGACAAGAAGACAGTCTGCAGCACTTGAAAAGTAGAGACTAGGAAGGAATTGAGACACAAGGACTTAAGAGTATAGGAGGAGTAAAAAGGTTTAACATCAGTATCTATTGACGTTAGTCAGCATTTCTCCTAGGTCAGCTCATCCCTCAATCTTCTGTTAGCCTGAAGAGTTGTAGAAAGAGAGTTCCCTTTCTGAGCAGAGATTGTTGTGAGGTGATTGTATCACTAACGCCATTAAGACTGCACCCTAAGCACTGGAAGTGTTGGAAGATAATGTTTATTGGTAAACATATGTGGAAACCTCAGCCTTCCCCTGAAATCATCATATTAATTCAAGTGTCACTACTTGTTTCTGGCCTTGGTCAGAATGGTGGGATCTTTGTCCAAGTGAAATTTTAAACAGGTGCAGAAATAGTGTTTATTGTATTGATTTTCATTACAGAGTTTAGCATATTTCTAGATCTGAGAATAGTTACTATGTCATGAAATATAATTATTTTGTTAGAAAAAGGAGTGATATTAAGTATTTGGTTTCTCTTCCTTTGCTTTCTTCAGTTACATGTTACAAACCACTCCAGAGTTCTCAAATGAAAAGAATGTAAGGTAAAATTAGAGCTTGAATGTTCATTTGATGAAGGTATTTTAAGATTGCACAAGGTTTTTAAGATGTAGCCCAGACCCTAAGTGATATTTCCGTGTCAGTTAGATAGCAGGGATTATGTAAAGAATTTTGTTTAAGAATGCCATTCAGCTGTTGGCAAACGGAAGTACTGGAGAACAGTTTCACTAAGTATAAATGTGACCATTGTTTTCCTCCAGTTTTTTGCTTTGGGTGTAATAATAACATTTCTGTTTGTGAAATGGGCAGGGTGAAAAACCTGAGACTTTGATTTTGCTTAGCTGATATGCTTGGAAATTTTCTAGCCTGCAGCAGATCCCTCAACAACGCAAAAGCAATGAAGGATGACAAAACAAGAATCTACACAAAAGCATTCACTTGGAAATGTAGTCAGTGTTTTAATGTCAAACTTTTCTAAATCTGTGTTCCTGCAGTACCTCTGGATAGGAATCCAGTTCAGATCTACATCGTACATTTTTATAGCTTTTCTATATCAAATTTTAATGTGCTGTTCTGGCTATATCTCACTTTTTTTACCTGCAAGCTATGGAGTGTATCCAACCCAGATGCTGAATATATCTCAGAAGAGTAAATATTAAGGATCTTGCCCTGCCATAAAATTGAACTTACAGAAGCATGATAGCATTACATATTGCAAGCTATGCACTGTATAAAATTGCATAAAGATATTTTTTTTCTGAGCACCCATTTCAGTTTTGTACCAAAGGTATTCTGCAAATGCTAGGAACTGGAAGCTGTCACTTGTTGAAAGACTGCTCACTTCTCTTGTTTCCTGACATGTGAGTCTTCAGGTCACTAAACCAGCACATGTGGTAGTCACACAGTAGGAGAGGGCCTGTGTTGGGAGCTGCGTAGGCAATTTTTTCTTCCTGCCAGGCTCTTTTTACACAAGACCTGACCACTTTTGTCTGTTGTGTGATACCCAGTAATCACAGACAGCCCAGCCTGTGGGGGATGGAGTCAAGGAGTGTCAGATGCTGCTCATTTGTGAAGGCCACATATGATGTCTGAGACTTGGCACGTGTGCTTCGAGGAAATTATTTTTCAAATGTCAACGCTTCAGTAAAATAAAAAGTTGGAACAAATCTGAATTGTGTGTTGTGTAAATTCTATTGTGTTGTTCCTATCCAAGGGAAGCTTTATGAAAATAATGTAGGACCATGCTTTCTCCATCAGAAGGATTATGAAATGCCCTTAGTACAGAAACATCCTGCTATATTTATTATATATATTTATTATAGAAGCAATAATTACTGTTGCCTGTGTTTTCTCACATCAGTGGGGATGCAGCAAATATCTGAGAATTAAATGAGCTTTAACATTCTTTACCGGATAACATGAGGAGAGCACATTAAATTACAGAGAGCTTATAAAGGTGAGTGCATTTACCACATTTCTTGGATGTTTACCTGGGATAAAAGGTGGAACCAGCTGCTGTGGAAGGTGGCATATAGCTCAGCTTCTTGCAGAGTGGGATGCTGGTACCTTTGTGTATCAGTGAAGGCAGGTTATCACTAGCATCATACTGGTCACTTAAAAGAGGGAGGTAGTCAAGGAATCAAAGCACTTGCTGTCTGGATTTTGCTGTAGAAAACTTTTTAGTGCCAGGAAGAAGTTGCTCTGTGTATGGGAGTTGGAACAAATCCTTTTTTTCCATAATGAAGAAATGCTGCATGGCATACATTAGAGTAACAGACATGAGTATTTCCTTTACTCCATTTTAAATTTGGACTCCAGGCATTGGCGATATTCAGGACATAATTACTTCCCAGACTTCGTGGGTGATGTGGACTTGGTGAGAATGCATAGAAACCACCCACTGCCTCGAGACTGCTCCTGACTTACCTTATTTACGGCTTGCACCGTCACAGTGCATCGGTAGAAGGTAGCACCCGTGCATGTTTATTTCATATTGACAACTTACTGTGTTGTGTTTAAAATGTGCTTTAAAAGTATGTATTTTGGAGTAAAATGTGATTATACAATCTAGTCTGCAGAGGGCAGAGCAACACCACTGAACATGACAGTCCAGGTTTCTGCTTCGTACTTACTTATTTTTCTGGAATAATGAAGGTTTACATTCAACCAACCGAGGCTGCTTGCATTTTTCTCCTCTGAGTGTTATTATCAGTGGCTACCAAATCTGTGGCAACTCCAGCTGATTTTTGTGTGACTTCATCCAAATGGTCCTCAAGTGGTCCTTGACCAATACTGAAGCAGATCAGCTTTTTTGGATGTCAGCTAATGTGCATTTGTATGTAGGTATATGTATGTATGTATATACATCAGTGTGAAAACTAAGGTGCCTCAGGATTTACCTTTCACCCTGCCCAGATTAATTGCCCTGAAAATGTTGTTAAGTAATTTTGGCAAGTAGAGGTTGTATACATTAGGATCTTCTAATGTTCAAGACAAAATTTACATAGCACATCATCCAATGTGGGAAAAGATGGCAGATCTTAAAAAGGAAATAGTAAAAGGCCAAGATTTAGATATACCAAAAAATTTCTGTCTATGTAGGAAAGCAACATAGACCAGAGATGCTGCAGAGCAGTCTGAGAAGTGGCCGCGAGAATCGTCCAAAGACCTGCATCCTGCAGTTCATCATCCATGAGCCATGGCTAAGGTTTTGGTGAAGTCTCACTGAACTCTCTTCTGGTTCTTTTGGAATCCAGTAAATGTGAATATGCAAAGCAGATTTCTAGTGGATGGAAGTAACTGTGATCTCGGGGAACTGGTGAATTGTGTCTGTTGCTGTAGAAGAGATGAGGTACTTTTACCTAGAAGCACAAACTATCTAAACCATGAAACTAGAGTTTGCTTATTTTACTAGGAAAACAGGGAGTATCATCTAAATTTAGCCTAGTTATGCCATAGGTGAGCAATCTCTGTCACACTTCATTTTTTCCTTATGTCCTTCCTTCTAACAGGAAAAATAGTTGAACAAAAGTTTAGTAGAGAAGATAGGAACAAGCAAGGCTGAGCAGCACACTGTGAGAGGTTGCATATAGAAAAGATTTGTGAAAACACTTTTTCAGGCAAGAAATAAGCCATTGGGGGTTTTTTGCTTCTAAACTAATGAAGAAATATCTAACTAAAGGAAACAAAACCAGCATGCTGCAGGGAGATATTCAAGTGCCCACAAGGGCCAAAAGGAAGGACAAAACTTCATGTGGGAGGTGTCCTTGCTCAGTCTTTTAGGATTGCAGTTCCAGGAGCTGACCCAGAATGGGGGTGAATCCACCCCGCCATCCACGGCCTTCAGGGTTTCCTGCAGTATTTTGAAGCCTGTTTCCTGGTGATAGGTTTAAGATACAAGAACCAAGATAGATATTATATTTATATATTACAGTCAGATATTATATTTGGGTGCAAGAGCTAAGATATTCAGGGCTTCTAACATCCTCTTTGCCAGTGGTTTAGAACTGTTATTCAAATGTAAGTTTTTCATGAGAATGTAGTAAAACTGAAACCCTTACAACCTCAGAGCTTATAGTAAAGAACTGGGAGGCAGAGAGGACGAAGACATTTTCATACTGGTCAAACAAACACATAATATTCTAGCTCCAAGTACCTTAAATACATCTGTTTAAAAATGTGGTTGTCTACTGAGGGGGGTGGGGAAATTAACTAGCTCTTGAATGGTGGCAGGATATTCATAAAGTAGAATTTCTCACTCTCTATTTAAAGGCAAGCAATATGGCCTTACTCTAATATATACGTATTGCAATGCAATATACATGATAGTAACTGCATACAGTGAGCGTGCATCTTCCAGCTAATGCAAAGAAGTTTTGGGACAGCCAGCAATCAGACTGTGCTGGGATGCCCTCCTGACTCCCCCGATGTAAACAGCATTCACAGGAAGGGGGAAGCAGCTACCAGAGACAGGAAGTTTAGCATCAAATTCCTTATCTAGGCAGAGCGGGCTGCTCAGGATGCTGGTAAGAAAAAGTGTATGAATTGCTTTCATCACAGCAGACGGTGATAATAATCTGGCCCTTCCTGGGAAGACCATTCACATCGATGTAATCAGGCTACAATCTTGCGTGTGCAGGTGAGTTTATGAAGAGATTATATCCTGGGGCCAGTTGGTATTATGGTCACCTTCAGACAACGGCTACCATTACTTGCAGGAAGAGATTGATCTGCATGCTGAAGTAGGAGGATGTGTCTTTTAAAAATAAAACCCTTGCCATAGTGAGTTATTATTAGTCTTATTAGCCCTAAAGTAACATAAGCCTTTCCTGAATCCTAATACACACTGCAATATCTGGTTTAATTTTTAGATGATAGGTTTTATATCAGAGCTGGCACAACTCGGACTCCAACACTTCAGAGATAAAAAACTGCTGTGACATTGTTTTATGAGGTGCTTTGAATCAGTGAGGCATCTTGTTTACAAGTGGAAGATAAGTGGCCTCAAAACATTCTTTGCAGTGTAATCGGTTGCTCACTAACATGTAACGCCAAGTTTCCTTTTGATTTCTGTGGATATCTTGGGAAACCTATCTGCCCTGAGCCTACGGCAAGGCACCATTCAATCAATACGTGCTCCTCGGTGGCTGAAATGAAGAGTTAACACAAAATTGCAGCATCCTCTGCATTGATTTTTCTGTGAGCGGTGACTCATGTTTCTGCCGTCTTCCCCAAAGTACACTGCAAAATTATTTCAGGATTTCTCAAAATTTGATTAAAGCTAGGACTGAGACCTGGAAACACTTTAAAGCAGTCTTCTAGTTGCATCTTCCCACATATGTCTGAAACACCTCTTTTCATGGGTGGTTTTTTCCATGCTAGATACATATATTAGTTCAATTCCAGTGAGGAAGGCTGGAAACAATTAAACCATGAAAAAGGAGAGTGGTACAGAAGAGTCTACCCATGTCCTGAAGAGCAATAAAATATATCTGTCCTGGGGAATTGCAAAAAGAACATTCTGGGTTTGAATTGCTAAAACAATTCAAGCCAAGAAGATACTGGGGTCCATCTGTTCTGCTAGCTGAATGTGGGTACCGCACATCACCGGCCTCCTGAGCACGGGGGGATATGGTGACACAGCCGTCAGCAGTCTTAGCACCCAGAGTATCCAGCCAGGTGCTTCACACCAAGGTTGCTAGCGTAAGCTAAAATCCTTTATCACTCTGTTTTTGCAAAAGATTTTTCCCCCCGTGGTATGTTGAAAATCCCTCCTAAAACCTGGAGAGCATTACTTCTTTATGAAGAATATGTTTGTAAAGTGGATAATTTCCAGATGTCAAATTGTTTTGCAGACCTTGCAATAACAATTCACTGCTCGGGGTTCTCCGCCAGCACTGGGCATGTGGTTACCCTGGGTATTTGCAGGATCCATCCTAAGGCAAATTGCACCTTTAAATAGGGGAAAAACAAACAGCCTAATGGGCACCTCATGGCAGAGAGCACCTCATCAGGTTTGTCCCAACACATTCTCACATCATTGCTCGACTGGGTAACAGGCCATAAAAGAACAAAGCAGCTACTTTCCTTTTGTGTCAGATGTTGCAAGTTACTCTTATTTCCTGTTCTGTTTTTTTTTAAAGAACTAAGGGCTGAAAATGGGAGTTCATTAACTTGTCTGAAATGAAATATTTTCCTGTCTTTCTGCAGCCATGCTCAAATGAATGACACGAACACAGGTCTCGAAGGCATCTCGGAGGAGCAGGTAGTGCCTTCTGCCCTAAGACAGGACTATCCCTGCTGGAAGCTCAGGCTGAACCCTGTGCAGGTTGCCACCAGAAATCCCTCTCCAGTCTGCAGGGGAGCTGGATATAGTATACATCCAAGAAAGAGAGACCATGAGTTTCCATGCTGGCTGTCCGGTGGGTCCCGGGAGGGACAGGAGGAGCACCTCTCCCTGCTGCCTGATGGTTTGGGCTGTATTTTAGCCAAGAAAAGAAGTACGTGGGAGAACTTCACTAAGCTAACACAAGTGGGATTTCAGCACTTAGTGGTATTTTTGACAGTCTTCCCTTAACTGAGCACATTCACACTTCAACCACTTAAAAATAAAACATTGTTTCCCACACTTTATTTTCTTTCCTGTAGGCTGCTGTTTTCTTTACAGACTTGAAACTATGCTTATTCATCCTTCAGAAAAAAGTCTTATCTCAGCCTGGGCGGCCTGGGAAAAGCTCAGGCCAGGCTGGCAATGCAAACTTTGAGCAAGCAAATTTAGTTTCTCAATGACTCTAATGAGTTCAACTATTGCATTTGACAACCGTCCTTCTAAACTTCTGATGGAGAAAGCTTGCTGCTCTGGGACATGCAGCCTTGTGCTGCGGTCCTTAGTGTAGCTTTGGGCCCCAGGAGGTCACAGGCCACATCTAAGAGGCCCAAGAAGGGTAACTAAGAAAAGCAAGTCTGTTGTCAGCAGCCTTAAATTTGCTATGCTGGAGGCTGTACTGCGGGGAGGGGGAAAAAAAGTAAGGGTTTGCAGATGGAAAGAAAGGTCTGAGAGCAAGGCCACAGGTTGGGCAGAAGCAGCTGTTGTGTTTTTTGAAACACGGCGGCAAATTCTTCCTGAAAGGCAAAGGTGTTTTCAGGAAAATCTTTTCACTCTAATATAGTGTGACTCAGCAATAGTATGTAAACTACAGACCACCAACATACCTGTGTACAAACCTCCCCACGTGAGTTGCTGCCATCTGGGTAGATGTGGGTGAGCACTGAGGAGCCTGCTCACTGGAAAAGCACACCTGAGGAGCTCCCCTCACTCTGCTAATCATACCCAAAGTTTTAACATACAGCACCAAACCCTCCCACCAGCTACTGGGCTCCATTTTTCTGACGTGCACCTTAAATGCAAAGAAAGGGCTCCCAGCAGGAGCTCCTTGGTGGCTGCTGCCAAGAGTAGCAATGGGTTTGAAAGCAGAAGGAGATGGAGGATGCTGCCTGGGAAATGAAAGCCCCTCCACACCTCCACCTCCTCCTCCCCTAAATCCCACACAGGTAGGAGGGATCTGGGGCTCCAAGGCATGAGTGTGCTGAGCCTGGGGCAGGCAGATGTCAGCAGCTGGAGAGTGGGGGAAGAGGAGAGGGAGGAGGCAGGCTGCACTTCTTTAAAAGTTTGGAGAATTCAGACAATGAGTAGTTACATGCATTGCCTACCTTTTAAAGTATCTCCATAAACTGCTAGCCATTAAAAAAATAAAACATTAAAGATCACAGCTCTGAGTGAAGAATTCAAAAAGAAAGATAAAGAATGTAAGAATTAGAATAATTATAGCCAAAGCTTTGAATCAGTGTAAATAAAATGTGGTGGTGACGCAGATATTTTTACATCTTATACTCTTGAGCAGTTAGCTTCATTTGGTTCATAAAGTAAATCGACACGATGCAAACAGCGTCAGGAACTTAATAGTTTTGAGAGGAGCTGATGCTAAAATAAGGTACGCAGGCACTGAAATGCCTGCCAGCAGGACAGCCTGAGTGCGGTTGTGTAACGGGGATAAGTACAGCGCTGCTTTGGAGCATTAACCTGAATTAAAGGATGAAACGGCCGGGTGGCTGGGCTGGGAGCAAGCGACACTCCTGGTCACTGATGGAGCCTTGTAAGTATTAGAGAAATTGAGAGACCATCATTTAAATATGGAAACTCACTGAGGAGCGCAGCGGTTTTCTTGCAAGGAATTTCTTCTCCCTGCAGGACCAGACTGGCTCTCAGGGCAGCCGCGGCTGCGGAGGATGGGGGTGAAGGAGGGGCCCAGCATCCCCACCCCATCACATCTGCACCCAGCGGTGGTGGCACGGCTCCACGCTGGCCCTTCTCACCCCTCAGGCTGCAGAGCTGAGCGGTGCTTTCCAGGGGCAGCAGCTGGGCGAAGCATTAGGGACTGATGCAAAGCCAGTTTGTTGTGTGTCTCACACAGCTGCGTCAGGAGTTACGCACCGAAATCCCTCTGCACCGCGGTGGGGGAATGATCCCCGCGCAATGCTGCTTCTTGTCAGTAATCCTCTCAGCTCGCTGCTCAAAATACAGCGTGTGGCACTTGCTGCCGCGCCATGGAAAAAACGTGGTATGCACCAGAGTCACGGAGAGGCTGATCTTCACCTGGGGTCAGGCCCCGTGAGCCCGGGCGATCCTGCCGCAGCCGGTCTGCCCCGCTGGATGCATTCCTTCCCGTGCCAGCAGAGGCAAGGCCACACGCCAACAGCCCTTCAACGGAATTATTCCAGATTTTCCTCGGGGAGCTAAAATCTGAATTTAGCCAATAGCACATACACAAATGCCATTTGTTCAAGTTAAATCCACCGGCTTTGCTTCAGTCTGAGAGACACCTCCGAGGAACAAATCGCTCCATGTGCTTTGCAACTTGAAAATCGATTTAAAAATGCTACTGCCTGCACAGGGCCTGCAACAAACCGTGCCCTTTCAAAACTGCCTTGTAACTGGCAAACAGCACAAACTTAACCCTCTCATCTCCACGACAGGCCTACTGCAAGGGATGCCCGCCGAGGGAGCAGTATTAGCCTCCAGTGAAGGGAAGACCAGTCCCTGCGCCAGCTTTCCTCTGCTGCTGACGTTAATGCAGCTCCGTGGTTTTGTTGCGGTGACTTTCATGCTTATGACTTCTTGATGGGATGGGCAGGGCTGGCACACACATATCCATTCAGCCCTCTGCCCTGCTAGTTTCTGGGGGCTTCTGCTCTCAAAACTGTCTCCCAGAATTGCAACAGGGTAAGGCCTGAGTCAAATGCTATCAACATGTAATTGCACACCAAAAGAAAATCTTCCTTTGCCACTGATTAAAGGCAACACGAAGACATTTGGCCGATGTATTCCCCTAAACTGATCACGTGTCTGAGCACTAAAACATCCTACAACTGGGCAAGGCAAGCTGGCTCTAGAACAGCTTCCCACCAGGACTGGTTTAACGTGTGCTGGGGAACAAGTGCCAGTGCCTTCACTTGGTTTAGAGCGTGGTGGTTGCGTCAAGCCAGCTGGGATGATTTTGCATCATCCCTTTCAGCTCTGTCTTAGAGTTAGGAAGCCAGAAATAAGAACAGTCAGCCAGACTTTGATACTCTCCTCAGAAAACTAGTTTGAGTCATACCTCAGGAGCTTTTCTAAACGTAGAATTGCATTAATTCAATGGAAACAAACTAATTGAAGCTTTTGCAGAACACTGTGCACATACTCCTGCCTGCATTTTAACCAAATGTCTTTCATACCTGCCTCTACCATTGCTTGCTCCAGTAGTTTTCGGTGTGTGCTTCCTCCACCTTCAGACAGGTCACAAAAAATAACAGAGAAAAAAAGTCTGGCAACAAGTTTGAATTCCTCTGGGGTAAGCACTGGAAAGTATCTGGGTGAATGATAAATTTTAAAAGATCAAAACACCACCACCTTCTTTAGTTGGTTAAGTGTACCTGTAGCTAAAGCCTGGGGATGAAACCCACTGCTGCCTTGGAAAATGATGCCTCGGGAGCTATCTGCCCAGCCGTCCTGCAGCATGGAGCAGAGGTGCTGTGGTGGTGGAAGGCTGCAAGGTGGGATCCCACCCTGTTGCTTGTTTTCCCCATGTTGGGTACTTCAAAAATAAAGACACAGCCACTCACTGCCTCAGGTCCGCTGCAATTTCCAGAGCATCACTGGCCAGCTGCAAACCTGGTCCTTGTTCTTGAGAGACCAGCCCCTGGCACACACAAGACACTGGTGGCACTGCCCTTCCTACTGTCCCCTGCCAACAGACGAGCTCACCCCTACGCGTGGGGCTGCAGAGGTGTCCCCGCACTGCTGCTGACTGGCATTACAGGGAGCCCTCAGCCTTGCTGGCAAGTGGCAAGTTGAACCGAGCTGGCTCTCTGGGGCAGATTTTGTGTGTGTGATTTCTTGTTCAGTACTTCCCACAGCTAAAATACCAAATGTTGAGGCTGAAGAGTTTAGAGTTAGTGGCCACATTAAAATGCACTGATTATTTTATAGCATTATTACCGTATGAAAGTGTACACTTCAGATCACCTCTAAGGCAGATTCTGGGGTAGTGGCACATGGTGGGAAAGAGAAGGGCTTACTGAGGTTTCGTCCTTTTTCATTCTTTAAACCACATTTTCAAATTATGGAAATCGTATCATGCATCTGATAGGATCCCAGACTGGCAGAACCATTCCTGACAGAACTGTTCTCCTTGAAGTGTTCAACCTTTAGAAATAAACAGAGACACATTATAGATAACTTCTGCCCACTGAAATGTCCGTTCACTTACTGTATTCACCGCTTTTCCAATCTGATAGTTTTTTTAGGAACTGTTTTTGCAGAGGCAAGAAGGTAGCATAAATAATCAAGCAGACTTTCATTGTCTTCACCTGCTTGCAAGTCAGTGGTGTTTAACAACCATCACTCCTAGACACATCAGTTATAGCTGAACCAACTGATGTGCTTAAATGTAGCTAAGGAATATGGGAGATGTCTATCAAGAAAGAGAAACTTTTAACAAACCAATATTTAGGTATCTCATAAAAGATAAGATTCTGGAGCAAGGAGCTCACCTATTCCTGCAGTTCTTTAACCGTCGTTAAAAGCATCATGCATTTAAAATGCCAGAGGATCACCTCTATAATGGCAATCACAAGCCTGCAGTTGTTTCCTCTGGCCAGTGAAAGTGCCTGAAGCTCACAAATGTTTCTCTTGCCATCAGAGCAGATGGGTATTAAGGCTGGTGAGAGACTGCTGATTTGACACAGAAATAATCTATCAGGGGCTGTGCCGTCACTGCCACCCCCATTTCACTCACAGGCACTTGGTGGGGGGAAAAAAGAGATGTTGCAATGAGGGAAGGTGATGCTGAGGAGCACAGAGTGTGACTAGCAGCCAAGTAGTAGACAGGAGACTGAAGATAACTAGCGAAGAAGCTTGAGGGAGATAGCACATAGCAGAGAAGACCTGAAGTGTGCATGGGAAGTGCAGGAGCAATCTGCCTTTCCAGAGGAAACACGGGGAGGGATGGGGCAGATCTGTGCAAGGGACAGAGATGGATACAGCATGGCAAAGGGTGACATAAATGCCCTTGGAGAGGACCACCACGCCAACAGCACTGGCCAGAAGAGGAGCTGCACCATGTAGACAGCAGCAGCTCAGGAAGGGAGGGTGAAAGACTGAAGCACTGACCCACCGGGTGAGGGCTGGCTGCTGCACGGCCGCCGGCTCTCAGCCCTCGGCCAGCTTGTCCCTCCTCTCCTCCCGGGCTCCCTCCTCTCCATTCATAGCGTCGGACTTTGACCTTCTTACTGCACTTCCTCTCATTTCTTAACTACCACAGCCCAGGGTATCAGCAGTGAGATCTGAAGAACTATCCCTGCCTCACGAGGGAGAAGGGGAGACACGAGGATTTGTTTGTGTACCACGTGCTGTCTCCTCCTGCACTTGGTGGATGTTTCTATTTCAGTGGCGATAAGAAACTGGGAAGGGTTGTTAGCAACAGGTAGCATAGCTGCTCTTCTCCAGCTCCCTGAAAGAGCTTAGAACCTAGGGAAATTAAGCAAAACTAGGCACCTATTTCCAAAGCCCTTCGGAGCTGCCTTCCCTCACTTCAGCTGCTGAAGACACACTGTGAGTGAAGAGCATTACCCCAGCACACGCGGGGTTATGCTTTACCAAGTCACTGCACAAGTCCAGAGGTGCTTCCCTCCCACAGCTCAGCCACCAAAGGGTTTGAGCTACCTCCAGTTGTTGCTTATGGAACTGCAGAAGGGCAATGCACAAGCTCTTCTTACCCCACCAAACAGGGAAAAAAGATACTTTTAAACACTGCAATTTTAAATTTGCAGGAATTTATTTTCCTTGCAAATGAAGTAGAGGATGCATTTTTTTCTCCCTATGATCAGAGCCAGCTAAGTGCCCTCCTTGTCTTTTTCTTCTCTCTGGGGCCCCAGAAGTGATGCTGTTCCTCTTGGCACTTGTGTGCACCTCTCCTCCTCTTGATCCTGGGTTCAATGGCTGTCTCCAGACAGTGAATTTTCCATAAATCCTGTAGCCACGTGGCCTGCACAGAGGGGTCTTTACCAAACTTGACTGCAAGCAATGGGACATGCAGAGCAGAAAGCCCCTTTAGAACACAGCGGGATGCATGGCCCATAGGATGCTCTGCTCAGCACTGCTTGCTTAGGCATTGACACTGTGGCAACTTTGGAAACAGCAACTTTAAAAACATGCTGGATTAATTATGTACAGGTTTGAGCTATTTCCAATTCTCACTGGGAATATCCAGCTTGCAGAAGAAAAACTCAGGTACTGCAGGAATGAGAAAAGCCAAAACCCCCCAAAAGCTACAGATGTCTGTTCACGACTGCTCTACACGGTATGGAGAACCCATCCCTGCTACAAGCAAAAATGGGATGATCAAAAATGTGACGTGAGTATCCCACTAAAAGAGAAAATAAAAGCCAGAGCCTGGACCTTTAAACCCCACGTGTGCCTCTGCCAGGGATGCCTGGCACTGCCAAACACCGGGAGCAGCAGGTAATACCCTTGCCTGCATAACACCGTTTCCATTGCTTCATTTTTTAAAATTTAACCAAAACCTAAGTTCTGTTCTGAAACATCAGACTGCTGAAAAACACCCTCTAGTCTCACAGGGTGTTTATAACCAGGCAGGTGGGTGAAAAGTGGCACCTGGCACTGTGGGGTCTGAAGTGCCCTTCTCCAGTAGGCACTGCCTGCCTGCCAGACCGAAACCATCCCGGGATGAGGTGCCAAGGAACTGGGGAAAACCACCTGCGAGGCTGGATGAGGTCCTGCTTCTGGCCGGGGAGGCTCATCGATGCCTCTTTCAGAGCAGCAAGTTTAGCAGCAGACACCTGAGCTAGCACCCTCGCATTCCCAGGCTATTTGCATGTCCCAAGCTTTCCAGATGTCACTCCCTTGCCTCTGCAGATGCCCCCAGCTTGGCAGCACCCCCCTTCACACACCACACAAGCGGGGCCCACTTCTTTACCCAAACCCACACACTCTGAAGTGGTTTTGAGGCAAGTTTAGCCTCACGGGTACTGACTCTGCCAGTCCTTGATGCTTCAGTTGCTCTGATCTGCTCAGAGATGCAAGCACTGCTATTTTTCACCAGGGAAACAGCTGTAGCAAAAGAAAAACAATCATTCCTTTGGTTTTCTTCCCATCTGAAGAAGACTTTAAAAAAGCAGAGTTTCTGTGGCTTCAGCCTCAGATCTGTCTGAGGTATCTTTCGACCGCAGCTTCTGCAATGGCTTGCACATGCCACGGGCACTCAGCAGGGTGGTGTTCGCTGGGGAGTGCAAGGGGAATGCGAGGTGCTGTACTTGGATCCCCATTTTCTGGGTCAATAGAGACATGGCGAACAAGGGACGTTCCTCTGAGCTTGCAGGACCTGCACTTCGTCCCCACTGGCGAGCCCCTCAAACCGTGCCCTGCGTTGCCTCGAAGCTTTTCTAGAGCTCGTGCCCTCGGCAGCGCGGGGCATTGCTGGTGCCAATATGGAGAGCCGCTTCGGCCTGCGGGGAGGCTCCACGAAGCACCCACACGGCTGAGCTGCCACCGGCACCTTGCTCTGAGAGAGCTACGGAACCAAGGGCTCTTGTGCTGTGGCTTGCAGGGGGTGATGCTGGGGAGGAAAGTCTGCGTGTTTGGAGGCAAGTGGAAAATCAGACGTGCCTTACGCGCATGTCCAACGCGAGTTCGGTCCAGAGAGGCCCAGGGATCCACACAGGGCAAGATGGGGAACCTTATTTTCCCCCACTGGAGAAACTCATTTGGGAGGGGGCAGGAGATGCCAGTGAGGGGCAGGAGGCTGCTGGCAGCTGCTGCTCCCCATGCCATGAGTCTAATAACCTGTTATTCTGTAAGTGCCACGAAAGACCAAAGACTGAAGATAGGCATTTGCTGTGCAGTTGCATGTGTATTGCAAGCTCAAGGGGGCCAAACTGCACCCTAACCTGGCTTTCCTGCCCATGCCTCCAGCAGTGCCAGCCTGGGGCTCAGCACCATCCCTGTGTCCTGTGGGGATGGGACAGGGACCGGGAGCTGGCACCGGTGCTGTGCAGCGTCTCACCCCAAAGCGCCTGGAGGATGGTGGCATGGGCTGGCCCTGTGGCACCACGCAACCACCCAAGTGGCTCCGTCTCTCAGCTGGCTCCTGCGTCACACGTGCCTCACACAGGCTCGATGGCTGTGATATTTAAAATTGCCACCACCTTCACACTGAGACCAGGGGATCTTCCCTGCCATCCAGCAGCACCCTCTGCGTTTGTAGGTCCAACTGAATGTGAGCTCCATGAAGCACGCGCCGTGCCAATTAGTGCTAATCACTATTTACTCCTTGCATCCCTTCCCGTCTGCCCACTTGCAGCAAGTTAAAATAAATGAATAATATTTAAATGAATAGTGCATTTGTGATTCCTAGTAATTTCCCTTAAAGTAGTTATGACGAGCACATTAACTGGTACTAATTCATCATGCTGCTTGTAATTTGGCCGGGATTCAGATGGGAGAACCTGTTTTCATAGCAGCTAATAAACAGTGGTTTATTGCTGCCCTACCAGGTGTCCCGTGGCCCCAGCCTCCTTCCCAGCCCAGAAGCCACAAATGTCTGCTTCTCTTGGCACAGATTTCTGGTTAGAGAGATGATACTTTACGAATAGGCCAGGCTGGTTATGATTCAGCCTTAACCACCACAGTCTTTCTGTTTCATCAAGGGAAAACCAGGTGGAGCAGATATCTACCCATCGGTTCCACCTAACACCATGCAGTTCAGGCATATTAAATAGCATCTGAAGCCCAGGGACGTGTTCATAGGGCTTGCCCTAAAACTCAGTGCAGGCTTAAGAAACCAAATTATACCATGACCTCACTTATGCATCATGCTTATAGCCATTTCAGGTTACACAGGTGCCCCGTGTTCCTGGTGTTCCCTCTGAGACCAGACCTGGCAGCACCACAGGCTCCAACCCAGCCCCAGGAGTTGATGGGGAGCTGAGGGAAAGGGCCACAAGAGGCTGGCAGGATTCCCAGGTCCACACAGGCAGTTGGGCTTTGTGCTTACCCCACCTCAGCAATGTGGGAATTAAATTAAAACCTGGCTTATGAAGGCTGCTTATGTGGGCTCTGCTGGCTCACACTGGGATGTCAGACGAGGGGCCTTGCCTTGTGAGCCAGAAAAATGGCAAGGCTGGGAGAGGAAGCCAGGGCTGAGATTTCCACCCTGCTCTTGCCAGCACACCCAAATGCTGGAAGGGAACGTGCTCGCCCAGTAGGCAGGTGGGAACCGCTTACAGGGTCAGCGAGGGGATTTACTCATCAATGAGCCCTTGTAATTTGAAATGATTTGTCCTGGTGCAGGCAAGAACAGAGGGCATGTACCCCTAGGGGATGTGGGAGAGCTTGCCAAGTCCCTCCTTATGGCTAAAAATGCTAAGCTTATGCTAAAACCATCAGTTAATAACAGCTAATAGGAAAAGAAAGAGAATTGGATTTGATGGTCCAGGTTGAGGTCACATCAAGATCTGATCAGTGGTGGCCCCTGCACCAGTGATACCCTGGGGTTGTTCATAGCATCATGGAAAGCTGCAGTGGGTTTGCTTTGGATCTGCTTGTGTCACTGTGCAGCAGCACCATCCCTGCCCCACGAGGTGCTGGAGCATCCCTGTCCTACCCCTCCACTCACAGCAGCCAGCTGCGCTTCATGTCTTGATATTGAGCTGCCCAGCTTGGGGAAAAGCAGTTCAGCCAGGAGCAGAAGGTATTGCAAGCTCCTTGGGTTAAGACCTGGCTTCCCTTCCCCACAGAAACAGTCTCATCAACGTCAAGTGCTTCTGGCTGTTGTGAGTGAGAAGCAAGTCCTGGTCATTCCGCTTTTGCTCACTGCTGATGATGCACTGCTCGCACAGCAATGGTGAATATTGCGAATGTTCAGCCATAAGCTCAAAATCTAAAAAGCCTCGTGGCTGCACAGCCACAGCAGTGAGCCCGACCCTCCCTGTGTGCCTTCAGATGAGGAGCTGCTGCTGCCAGCGGGCAGCACATGGGGACTGTCCCAAATGAGCTGTTGTTCACAGCAGTGCTGTTTTGTTTGCTCTCCAGTATTTCAGAAGACGAGCTGTGAAAGAAGGCATTACTTTTGGATCCAGGCTGGTTTTACTCACTCAAGACTCCTTGCAACTTCAGGAAGGTTGCAACCAGGCAGAGGGTTGCTGGGGCATTACAATACACGTGTAGCTTTTCCTTGTAAAAGGACAGTCGTTCCATGGCCTTAAGCAGTTATTTTGCTTGCTGTCTCCCTACTCAAAACCTGGCCAAACAGCTGTGCAAAACAGGCTGTGGACACTTGACGGGATGCTGCAAGTTTTTGTGGTGTTCAGCCAGACACCAGCTTGCCCTTGATGAGTGATCAGTCACCTAACGATGAGGCTGTGTCAGGTCTGGATGTTAGAAACTGCGGTTTGATTCCCTACATGCTTCGCCGCAACCACAAGCACGACTGGTATGTTTCAAAGTGGCTAGGGATGGTTTATCACACTCACTAATGCAGACTCAGATTCTTCCTCTAAGAAGCAGCTAATTTCACATTAATTATACTCCCAGGTGCAGGTCTCATCTAAAGTCCAATTTTCTCTGTTAGCAGCACAGAGCAAGGCTAGGGCCAGCGCTGTGCTGGGTGGTGAGAAGGGGCATTTTATAGTCTGAGAGGCTACAGAAACCAAAAGCTTCATGCATTTTCTACCATATTGTCCTGATTTTCGCTGTAAACTCTGGAGACACCTCGCCCCGCAACCTCTTCTATAAGCCAGATTTTTGCAGCAGATAGCTCTCTTGGCCAAGTGACTAATCGGCACTTTATCCCGGCAGGTAATGGCCCAAGGGCAGGCAGACAATGGCACGCCCCCCAAGATCACCCATGGTGAAGGGCTAAAAAACGCTTCTCACCTACACAAGGAGATTCCCACTGGGGTGATGTAGGGTGCAGGGAGACACACCTGAGCAACCAGCTGCCAAAGTGGTTACAAGAAGGGCTGGAAAGTGCATGTTCTTACTGCTTTGGAATAGAAAAATCAGATCTCAGAAAATTTCTGTTTCAGTCAGGATGTTTAAGCTGACCAGAGGGGAAAAGGGCTGCCTGAAGCTGGGGGTTTGGCTTTTCATATGAACTGTGCCGGTGCTGGGCTCCACTCAAGGTACATGATGGAAAGCTGAAGGACAGGGATCAGCACTGGAAGGAGACATGCCCACAGCCAGTCCCCAAACACCAAACAGAGATGGGACTCAGAGGATCCAGCCCTCGGTCCTGATGGCACCAGGGATTCCACGCTGCACCTGAGCACCTGCAGCCAGAGCAGAGAGCAGTGGTGGTGGCAGGCAGGACAGGGCAGGGACCGCATCAGCACCAGCCCCTCTGCTGCATTAGAATAGACGAGTAAAAGTGGTCCTTAGTGGAGCCACTCCGGCTTCTCTCTCAGACAGTGGGTTTTTGTTAGCAAATCATCACTGATTTTTAGGTTATGACTTTCTACAAAGCTATAGCTTTGTTTCCTTCTGCCTGGTGGAGAAATCACTCCACCAACAGAAATATCCAGGAGATCAAGAGTCATCCCAGACCAGCCTGACCACATCTCAAATCCTCATTTTTTTTTTTTTTAACCCACTTTACCTTCTTGTTCTCTAATCTGTATTCCCTTCCTCTTTCTCAACTCACTTCCAGACATTTCTCTCCCTTTTTCCCTCTGCAGCCCCTTCCCTGGCTTTTTGGCTTTTTTGGCTTTTTCCCAGCCTCCCCTCCCTTTTTGCATGGTTGCCGGTCCTCAGCGGTACAAATGATGGCCTCATGTGCCCACCCCATAACTTGTACCTTTCAGGCTCAGGAGCTATACTGCAGGCTCGTAGCTTCTCCCCGTTAGCATTTGAGCAGGCAGCAGTTGAAAAAACTTTCTGAACCTCGGCAGGAACCCACGTGGTGCCTCCAGCAGCGATCACAGCACCAACAGCCGCCCCAAAGGGAGAGGTTGGGTTTACGCAGGCCAGCCCCAGCACTCCGCTGCCAGAGCTCCATCAATGCAAGATGCTCACAGATGCTCCTAAATTATTAAGCAAGAAGAGGGGACCACCTTGCTTAAAGGCTTTGTACTTTTAGGCCGTTATGCCATTTGCCATGGAGGCCAAAGGTGAGGGACTTAACTAGGGAGGAGAACCGCAGGCGAGGACAGTGAAGATGCACCCAAGGTGGCAGGATCAGGCTTTGGAAAAGGCTTCAAAGCCATTAGCTACACTGTGGCTTAAGCAGAAAAGATACCAAAACTGCCAAATAAAAGAGAAGATAAAGAGCAGGAGCAGGGCAGTGCCTTGCACACAGCTGCCATCCCTCAACAATTCAAAGACAGCAACTCAATGCTTAAAAAGCAAGAACTTACATATAATACACTTGGGCTCTTTATTTCTCCTTCAGATTGGGGAGCCTTTAGGGTTCCGTTTCAGTTTTCCTCCCAAAACACTTACTGCATAATGGAATCTGACATTTTGATGTACTTCATATTACTCCGGAGAGGTGGAGCTTTAGAAAAAAACACCGAACATATCAGAGCTGGCAGCACCACTTTCCGGGCCCTCTGCAGCCGGCTGCACTGCTCACAGCCAGCGAGAGGGTTCCCCCGCTGGAGCTGCCAGAGCAAATCAACTGTCCTGACTTCTTTGCCGAAGGGGAAAGCTGTGCAGCGTTACCAACCCAAAAGAAATTACAGCAGAACGTGAGAGGGGTAGAATCTGGTCGGGAAGGAGATTAATGACCAGCCGTGTCATTCACCCCTCACCATTTTGTGGAAGCGTTGATGAAACAGCATACAGCCCTCGTGCCGGGGGATATTACAGCATCGTCCCGCCTGCCCACGGACAGGCACCCAACCTTGCTTCGCATTAGGCAAACAGCTGCATTGCTACCCAAAAAGGAATGCACAGCACTGCCGGCGCTCTCCGTACGCATGGCCTCCAGCCAAACTCTTGCCTTCTCCACGGGCTGTTCTCATTCTTGGTTTCTCACCCAGTTTGTGCTTCCATACTCGGAGGCACGGTTTCTATGAGGTCTTCTGAAGAAAGCAACCCTTCTGCCCCACACCACACACACACCCCCCTAAACGTTTTTTTGAATCTGCTCACCATATCGTAACATAATTTGGTATGGAAAAGAAGAAGTAGAAGCCTTGCAGAAGCCTTGTGAACTCAGAGATAGCGAATCTTGCTATCACCCTCACCACAGGACAGGCTGATAAATGAAGCCAGCCTGCAGCAGGCACCAGGAAACCCCACGGCAGAGCACACCTCCAGAAGCTACGTCTCCTGGCTCGCAAGCTGCCTATTTACAGTACTTCTGTACAGCTCTTGCTAGGGACAGTTAGATCATTCCAGAAACACGTGCAGAATGTCTCTCATCCTATGTGGCAACAGCTTTGCATTGCAAACAGCAGCTCTAGCACTGCGTCAGCTATGTGGGTACCAGCGGGGCTGAAGGGCGTTAGGGAGAAAGGCCCCGGATGGTACAGTGTCTCTGCACGATGCTCAGCAGATGCCCTTTGTGCCCCAGAAAGCACTGCATACGTAAGGTTATGGCAGTGAGCAGTTTCTTGTCCATGCAACACAGTCTCGCTGTGACGTTCTCCCCACCCATGTGCCTGCTCGGTTTGAATCATGAGCCTTCTGTCTGATTTCCTTCCACGATAAGGCCTTTAATAACTAACTGCATATACAACAAAGTAAATATTCAACCAGCTCAGAGCCAGATTGCAGATCAAATATCTTTAAATCTTTCTTCTTTCCCTTTTAAAAACAGAAACCTACACATGCAGCCTGCAGGGGAAAAGATTGCTCGCTTAGCACTTCCCTCAGCTCATCAGATAAATAAGCAACCACCAGTTTTGGTGCTTTACAAAACATAGGCAAGGCAGCTGCTCTGCAGCACACCCTGGTAACGTGATGGTGAAGAGCTGGATGCCTGCTGAAGTCTGGCTTCTTTCCTGCACTTGCTTTTTAGCTCTGTCCTCCAACCCAGCGCACTGGCGTGCCAGCACGGGCTGCCAGAGCTGCCTCTGGCTGGGAGAGGAGGTGGGTCCTCCTGTGTCCTTCCCCACCAAGCGGTAGGGCTGCATTCATACAGACTCAGACTAAAGAAAAACTCCAGAGAGACACTGTGGCCACAAAGCCCAGGCTCAAAACAGCGGGAGGAAAGCGGGATCAAGAGACACATCCTCGTTCCTGGTTGTGGATCCCGCAAAAGCGGGTGCCAGCCCCAGTGTGGGATGTCCCTAGGAGGACCAGCCAGAAGCCAATGTCCACCCATTTCTGCAAACCACTGGGGCTCACCGGGAGCACCTTCTGCAGGGCAAGGCAGCAGCTCTTGGCAAGGGGGATAAACTCTCCTTCCCCCATTGCCGGGGTCATTTCACCTAAGGAGGGACACAGTCCTTACCCAAATGGGAAATGGTGGAGAGGGTTTGTGTCTAGCCTCAGCCTGACATTCAGCAAGCCAGAACTTCATTGGTGTCCCCGTGCCAAGCAAAATGATAGCCAGCACGCTCTGCAAAGTGCTTTGAGACCACTGGAAAGTTACTTTATAGGTCCTCTCACACAGGTGAGGAAATTTATTTACAAGAGCAGGCAAATCAGACCTGCAAATGGCACGGTTTGGGGCTGAGCAGTCGTGCTCCATCTGGAGTGGCACTTTGTCGCAGGCAGCAAATCCAGGATGGGAAATAAATCTTAAAGCTGCTCCTCTGTAAAGAGTTGAAACTTGAGAAAGAGGAAAACCCTAAAATTAACCCACACCGCTTAAGCACAGATTTGGCTGCCCAGCGAGTGTTAGTGGCTGCTGTGACTGTCCCCCTGCCTCTTACTCTGGTCGAGTAACACAGCTGGGTCTCACCAACAGCTCAGCTGTGGCAGCACCAGGCACTGAACAATTTCCCCACAGGACAGGTAACAACTGGCAGTCACTTACCTCCAAGCATTTTATCAAGGTGGGAGCTCCTGTTCACAGGTTTCAAGTAAATTGTGCATTTGTGTCCACATTAGTTGTATTGTCACATTTGCTGTTGGACCCAGAAGGATAAGGGTCCCCTTAAAGGGTTTTGACTGTTATTTTTATTAGGAATTGTGTCGCAAAACCAACTAGCAGCACCTACAAACTAAAATTTTCCTCCTTGCCTTCAGCTTATAGGCAAACAGCAGAAACTGGCTGCCCTTCTCCTCCCCTCTGTACCTTTCCTGCTTTCCCCTGCAGCATGCTAGGGAAAGGGCAGCCAACTTTCTCTTGCAGCTGCTCCTCTGTGAATCCCATGGGAAGCAGCCTCCATTTTCACACCAGGTGCAAGCGTTCCCTTATCTGTGGTTGCTCTCTGGGATGGAGGAGCTGCCCTCCCTCACAGCTGCAAGGGCTTCCATGCCTTCGCCTCAGCAGAGCGCATCGAAGCAGAGGCATCGCGCTGCCCTTGCCTCAGCACAAGGAGAGGACAGAAAATCGCCACAGCCCAGCTGCTGGGGAGCTCCCCGCTTCACAGCCACTGGCCACAGCGGCTTCCGCAGCCCCCACTAGCCCACCTTGTTCTTATGACAAGCTGCATTGGAAACCCATCAAGCGCTGCCCAAGTTATTGACAGTGCCAACGCACCGGGGACTGCAGCGTGTGCGAGGGGGAAGGGAGATCAAAAGCACCTTCAACAGAATCAATGAATCTAGGTAGAGCAGGGGACTTAAAGGTTTGGGAGAGGGTTTCTGAAAGCACCAAAGAGCTTCCTTGAAGGCTGCATCGCACGCTGCACTGTGAATTAGGCTCCACTTGACCCCAGTCATGCCCCTGGGAACAGCCCGTGCGCAGCCTGGGGACACGGCCATGGCCAAGCAGGCGGCTGAACCAGGCAGGTGTCATCTGGGGGCAGGCAGGCTCTGACGCAGCAGGGATTTAGACCATTTAGAGCTTTGCGACGCATAAGCTGCACCCTACATCCACCTGCTAAAAAAGCTGCTGACAGCCACTAGCAGCCAGCACAGCAAAGGCAGGCACAGCCTGGGAAACCCTCTCCTTCCCACCATGGCCTCTGCCACTCCCAGCCCAAGCAGTTACACCAATCCAAGGGGAAAATCCCACCTGCAGTGCTACCTGATTATTTAACCTTGGTTCAGCTACCTTCATGCCGTTACATGCGAAACGCGCATGGCACATGGTGCATAGACAGCCCCAATTGCTTGGCTAACAACAGGCTAACAACTAACAGGAGTTTGCTTTAACCTGTACACACACTGCCTTCTCCCCACATCCCAAAACCCACAGAATGCAGCTCTTAACACCCAGATAGCACCACCATATGGGTCATGCACCCTGTACAGCGGGGGACTAATGCAAAGAGGAGCCTGGTGCAACTTTCCTGGAGCCACAGCAGTGTCAAGGGTGCTCCCAGTGCACAAGCGTGGTACAAGTGGGATGGATTTGCACTCAGGGCCCCAGCACCATCCTGCCTCCCTGTGAGATAGCAGAGGATGCTGCTTCTGTGAGAAACAGGAGTTTGGGCCTTGTCACCAGCTCTCTGATTAATGAGGGGAGGAAACTGCATACGGCAAAGAAAAGGAGCACGCCAACAGCTCCAAACCTACTCTGGGCTTCTGTCGCGTTGTTCTTGAATCAGTTGTTTCTCTGTGACTCATCTCCCCTTCTCCTTTATCTGCCCTTTTTTCTTCCAAATGCATTAGAGAAAACAGGTCTAGGCATTTATGAGAAGTGAAGCAACAAAGGAGCCCTTATCTCAGCACGATGCAGGGCTGTTTCCCGAAGAGCCCGGGTGTTGCCTTGCAGAGGCGTTGCAGCCCGGCGGAGAAGCACCGCTCCCTGCTCCCACAGCCTCCCTGCCCACAAGCTGGGCAACGCCTGCACCGGACACACTGCTTCTCCAGGGCAGACACGAGTGCTGGATGCCAAGGCAAATACCATCCCAGTTTGCTTGGTGGTTGCCTGCTCCAAGCAACACATCCTCCCTCCGGCTTCTGGATGGTTGGAAGCATGGTCAGCGTCACAAGCCACGCCAGGAGAGTTATAGCTACTGCACCAGCCGGAATATTCCTCTGCCTGCATTAAACAGCTTCGGGCATTAAGGACAAACACATCCAGGTGAGGAAAGTCCTCCTCCCACTACCATAAGCTGTCCTAGTACCAACACCAACATACATGCTATTTTAGTCATAGGCTGACTCACAAGCGGGGCACGATGTGCCCCTGGGACCAAAGCATCCCGAACGCAGCAGGCTACACCAAGACATCTGGCACATGAACTCCAGGCTGGAGCAAATCAAGTGATTGTGCTATGCTGGCAATGCCAAATCAAACTGATGTCAGCACTTCTGCTAGAGAACATAAAAATATTTACAAGGTTGGATAACAGTTCTCCCACCTAGAAAGAAATACTGTATGGGTGAGAACGCATGGCAAAGGGATGGCAACAAGGGGAGGGAAACATCCTTGTGTGGGAAAACCTGGGTGCAAATTAAGAAAATACCAACAACTTTTGGAAAGATGGAGGAAAAGATTCTAAAATTATAAAAATATAAGCTTCCTCTTTGTTGGTTTGTTTGTTGGGTTTTTTTTGGGGGGTATGGGGGACAGACACATAACAACACAGGGGAGACCCAATAATACTGGAATAAAGAAACAAGTTACCAAAAGTTTATAGACACAAAGCAGCACTTTAGGATCCAACTTACATGAGGCCAAAATATGCCCTGGCAGCAAAGGCGGCTAACAGAATCCCCAGCTGCATGGGGGAACATACTGTCAGCAGGTCAAGGGAGGTGATCTGGAGACCCTTCCCTGTGCTCAGCAATGGTGAGGCCACACCTGGAGTGCTGGGTCCCAGTTCTGGCCTTCCCAGTAGAAGAGAGACATGGACATACTGGAGAGAACCCAATGAAGGGCCATCAGGATGACTGAGGGACTGGAGCATGTCTCCTACAAGGAAAGCTGGGAGAAGTGGGAATATTCAGCCTGGAGAAGAGCAGACTCAAGGGGGACCTCACTGATGTGTGCAAATACCTGAAGGGAGAGTGCAAAGGGGACAGAACCAGGCTCTCCTCAGTGATGCCCCGTGACAGGACCACAGGCAGCAAGTGCACACTGAAACACGTTCCCCCCTGAATGCCAGGAAACACTTTTTCACTGTGAGGGTGACCAAGCGCTGGCACAGACTGCTCATGGATGCTGTGGAGTCTCCACCCTTGGAGATATTCAAAAGACATGCTCCTGGGCGTCCAGCTCTAGGTGGCCCTGCTCAAGCAGGGGGCTTGGACCAGATGACCTCCAGAGCCTCAGCCATCCTGTGACTCCACACAGGTGGGCAGACAGGCACATTCTTCCTTCCCCTCCTACTTTACACAAGCAGAGTGAAACCAAGAGAACAGCTCACAGATTCTTCTACAGCCAAGGAGTCAGGTCAGTCCTGGCCTCGTGTCAGTGGTCTGATGCCCACAGGATGGAGGAGCAGAAGGGACCTTGCGTGGCCTTGTTGCTCCCTTGCTGCTGCAAGGCAACAACATTATATACATTCTGTGGACCAACAAAGCTCCTCGTTAACCCTGCTTGGGCTGCCACTGCGTGCTGTAATGCACAGTATCAGCCCCAAAACGGACAGGGGCGGGAGCTGGCCTTGGGCGCTCATCACCTGTAAGCCAGGCGCTGACACTTGCACAAGCGGGAGGGCAACTACATGCAGCTCCGACGCTCTCCTGACACAACCAAAACAGCTTCTCAACACGGGTACCGCCAAGGAGCGCTGGATCCAAGACAGAAACTGCAGATAAAGCTTCCCGGGCGGCAGCTTCAGCGCCAGGTATTTATTGCCAAGCCCCACCTACGCAACCAAAGCCGGGTGACATGCACAAGACGTGCCGACGCTTGCTGCTACAGACCGCAGTCTCTGCACTCGCTCTACTAACCAACTGCAAACTTCACCCGAACCCGTCTGCACCCCGGGGTGATCCTCCTCGCACCCCCTCGCCAGCTCTGAGCTACCCAGCCCACTCAGGTGGGGGCCACGGGGGCACAGCCGTGCAGCAGAAGAGCACCCAGCAGGTCTGAAGAGCAGCTGTACGGCAGCCAGCAGCGCTGCGCACCCCGTTCCAGGGCAGATGGGCACAGGGTGTTTCAGACCCAGCACGGTTCCTTCCCCACGTATGGTTTTGGGAGAGCACGGAAGCTACTAGTCTCCAAAACTACACCAAAGGAGCCTCTGGCACTTACAGCCGCTAAGGATCACACATTGCACTTTTCAGCATTAATTTGCACATGCTGACCAGCAACAGCAGTAACTGGTTTTCCTTCCCAAACTATTCCTGTCCCTTGGAACAAAGGGTGACAGGGACCATGTCAGTGTCATACTCGTCTGCTGCTCACGACACGCTGTCATCACCTGTAAGTCTGAAGACACTGGCTTCCACTATGCAGCACAGCGGGCTGCTTTGCTTTAGGCATGAGCAGAACTGCACTGCGCACATTTGAATCATGTTAAATATTTCCTGCAACAAGTAAAATGGGTTTATTCACAAAAGAGTTTTGCTTGGACTTACCACACTTAGCTTCCATTAAGGGAGGTAACAACCCTTTTCATTATGTGCACTACAAACACTAGGAAGCAAGTACCCCAGAGGGTAACTTTCCTCTGCTCCCAAAAATCACATGTGAGAGGAGCTATATCCATCACTAAAAGCCAAAAGAGAAATGGATTAAAAACGGGCTTTTTCATGTGTTCCTCCTTTTGTATGCTACTGTTTCAATGCTGTTAAAAATATTACACAACTCTTGTTTAAAAGCCAGGTTGGTCCTTCCAACCTTTAAGACTCTACTCAAAATGCCAAGTTATATATAATAAAGGTCAGATCAGATGCACACAATGAGTAATACTATTACAGGTGACTTCCCCCCCCCCTCCCCCAGCGGTAACTTTCAGCTTCAGAAGAAAAGTCTCAGAGCAGACAGTACAGGCCATCTAAGGCCAATTCTCACTGGAGGTGGTTGCCTTTCCCCCTGCACCTGGCAGTAAGCTCCACAGCACTTCACATGCTTGCAAGAGACAGAGAGGCCAGGTCCTCCCCTCCAGACACCGTTGACTTTTCACTAGCACGCTCATTTTCTCAGTGTAGCAGTTAGCTCTGTTGTCTTCCAGATTCCCAGCACTCATGTACGCATCACACAACCCACCCTTAACACCACAGCAGTGCTCACATCATCCCTGGCAGACAGGAGGCTCAGCCCTCAGTTATTCATCTTATCTTCCAGGGTAATACCCTGATAAAGCAAGTATGAAGCAAGTCAGGTGGGGAAGGAAAGAAACGAAGAAAATGACCCTACCTATGTATCTATACATACAGAAGCAGGTGCCCCAGCTCGTTTTGGAGCCATCATTCTGGAGAGGCAGCACATAGCTGGAGTGGGGCAAACAGGTACCAGAAGGAACCAAGTGCTATTTGAAGCAGACCAAGCAGGTCCCCTTCCTTCACTGCTGGACAGCTTTCTCAGGCAGCTGATGTTATGCAAACCCACTACAAGCTCACAGGTTAGAAGTGCTCAACAGCAGCACCTGGCTCTATAAAAAGCAGCCTTCAAAGCCCCAATGCTTACTACAACACAGACTACAATTAAATTTGTGTACAGGCAAAAGCTTCTGGCAAGAAAAATCTAAATAGTAAATCCAGCCAGAAGCTAAAATGAATTGCTATCAAGTCACTCACGCCTGCGATACAGCTGACCACATCTACCTTTCATCTGCAAAACTGGCTACCTAAGAAAGGTCAACAGATGCTCCTGAACACCTGACTGTTGAAGATTTAAGCCCTTGAACTCATTCACATTATGCCTCAGAACAGCTGAATAAAATGACCCCTTGCTTTCTGCCTGAACACTGCTTAGGCTGCGGGTATCATCTTGTGTAAAAGGATTTCTAAAGGAGTTCTTTTTTAGATGTGTTCTCACCGTTTAATCCAGTTCCCCTCCATACAGCTGAGAACGTCCCTGGACAGAGGCGGTGGCATCAGGTCTCTTTGTACCTCGGTAGCTTTCTATGCTTGCAGAAATTAACCTGAGACAGTGTTTCTTAAAATACCAGTATCTGGTATTACTTACTACCAGTTACTCGTATCAAGTAACTGGAAATGTTGTAAATTTAAAATTTCATCACAATAGAAGGATTATTCCACTTAGTGCATCCAACTGTTGTTTAGCCTGCCTAAGTGACCCTGAAACGCCTCCTGCTCCCCAGCAGATTATTCCACTGTGAATTCAATCCATTCACATCGGCAGTCTTTTTATCCCAAATGCGTTCAAATGCAATTGAAGCATTTTGATTTTTTAGTCTGGGCACAGGTAGTAATTCACAGATGATTAGAAAGTAACTTAGAAAGCAATGAATCTCTGCTCTGAAGACTGAGGTTCAGATTTCTTATTCCCGATTGCGCTTCAGAATATTCTCAGATACACGCAGTACAGCAGAGCTGTCTGTCACTGTGCAGCAGCCCCAGCGTTGCTGCGCTGCGCTCCCTGGCAGCTCCTAACTCGATCACAGCAAAGGAACAGAGCAGAGATTCTTTGAGGCGAGAGTGCCGGCTACCCGATGAGTCACGGGAGCCAGCGCTGGCAAGAGACCGGCCGCAAGCACAAACAAGGCGCTCAGATTTCATCAAATGAAAGGCAGTAAACAGCCAAGAGACTTTAATATTTACTACAATAATTTGCTACGGGGAGGGAAATCAGTACTCCGACTTTTCCAGCTCTATCTGCTAACAGAACCAGGCATTCTTCTATCTGTCCAGGGAAATTACAGGAAAATACAAAAATACGATTCATAATCTCCTTCTACTTAAGCATTAACCAGCAACTACGATAACCACTGTTTTATCTGCATGAAGAGATTAGCTAAAGCGTATCCCCCGGGGGAAAGCCCCACATAAATACAAGGTTTCTGCATGTCATTTTCATAATCTGCCTGTTTGAGAAGAGACCTTAAAAGCCCTGCTGAAAACTCATTAATCCACTCAACCATTTTGTTAAACTTTACCTAAATGGAGTAACAGCACCCGACCCTCACAGATTACTCATTAGCTACAGGAAGTTCAGCTGCATCAAACCTGAAAGGAAAACAGTCTAATTTATCTTAAGCTAACAACAGCAGTTTAGGTGCAGAGGCTTCAATTAAAACATTCAGAAGAGAGACTTTTACCTTTCCTTTAGTATTTCCAGCAAATAAACTCTGAAGTACCAGTGAAGAGTTGCAAAATTAACTTGGCTAAAGCCAGTAAGTACTTATACCTCCAAAATGGCATCTTCTACAAGGCAGGAGCTGACTGCCCAGTCTTGCAAGAGATACGCTGCAGGCACTGCTGCTGCTTTCGTCCCATCGGATTTGGAAAGCTTATCAAGAAAGAGCAGGTTAAATCTACCATAAGCAAAACCAGTACATACAATATACAGGGACCGACTGTATTTAATCACTATTTTAAGATCTTAAAGAGCGTAGAAGCTCTGGGAAAAGCACTAGGTTACTCTCCAGTTTGATACCTGAAGAAATCTCATCCCCAGTGATGATTCAATAGGGCCCAGAGCAGAGACCTCGGCACTGGGACTGGGCTGCTCAGCACCATCCTGCACATGAAAGGTCCTCCAGCCTCTCCCAGTGCCTCAGCTGGCACTGGCCCAACAAATCCCAACCTCTGCAACATGCTTGGTCATCCTGGTTTTAAACAGTTACTCAAGTGCATGAGTGGCTTCAGAATTCAGAACTACATTTATTTCCAATTTAGTCTTAAATCTCTTCCTGTACACTCATATTCCCAGTTTACTAATCCCTCCTGATAGCAAATAAACTTGCTGCTAAAATACTTGTCAAGATACAATAGTCACCCTATTTTATGTCACCCTCGAAGGCCCAGTTAAAGAAAATTAAACACATAGGCTTGAAGCTATACCATATATTTGTAAATAAAATAATTTGACAGAACAAGATTACAAAGTACGAAACGAGCCCTTTCAGGAATTTGTAAGTACAAGAGAAGTTGATGTTAAGTCCATTTTGTAAAGTTTTAAACAAATACTACTGAGGGATAGGAGTATTACCATAAAATACTCTTCTTTTTTTTAATGCTTTCTCAAAAAGCTTGGACCATATACATCAATTTCAGATGAGAAATCCCACACACACGCATTGGTTTGGTTACAGCTTCAGGGATCAGTGCAGCACAGTGCAAGTTTCATTCACAGATAAAAAGATATTTGAAATAGGTACAAGAACATTCTGCAAAATACAGGATGTGATCTAGCTCTCGGCAACCCTTTTCCCACCCCTAAAAAGTGCTGAAAACTAAGCACAACATACAGAAACAGGGAAAAATACACAAGGAGATGGACTCTTTACAAGGATAAGTTAATATTTGACAATAAAGAGGAAATAACTGCAACCAGAAGAAAATTGTTAGTCGTTAGAAGGTATGTACAAGTGAAGTTTGTACTTTGAATCTGTAGAAAAATCCTGAAATATAAATACTAAGAGAGGTACAGAAAGTAAGCACAATTAACTGAAAGTGCCTTCTCAGAATAGCCCGTTTTCCCCTGCTGCAGGTCACCATTCCCTCAATCAGCGGGTCTTTCAGTATATACAATTGTTTATTGCTTATCTGGCAATTTTACAGAATCTTCCTGGTCCCTAATCTCGTTATCAGAAAGCATTTTCCCCTTTTTATGTTTATTTCAAAGTAGATCAAATACTCTTCAGTGCTTTTTAAAAAAAAAAATATTTCTAGAAATTGCCCAAGCTAAAAATATTAACAGAATTTTCACCTGAAGCAATGTCCTACAGACTATTAGAGTGCCTTCTTAAAGATGCTAAGTGCATCTTTAGCTACCAGAAATGTCACAGAGGGCTACAGCTTTGAAGTGCTCCACTAATTTTTATAAAAAAAAAAAAAAAGACTGACATTTACAGCATACAGAATGGGAGACTAGTGCAATATGCAGCATTGATTGTTTATTTAATAAATATTTAACCCAATTATTGCCACCCAAGGCAAACAGTGCAGAAATTGTCACCTAGAGATACAAAAGTTTAACTTTTTTTTTTTAAAAAGTCAGTTGCTACTATATCCATACAACTATTTCAAAGAGGCTTTTCTGCTTCAAAATTGACACTACCATTATAAAAATATAGAAACATAGTATTTGGAGGTTTATCATGTCTCTGCAAGTCTAACTTTTACATTTACATGCAAACATGACACTTCCGTATTCAAGAACTGATTTAAAATAGAAATGAATACTATGGTAGAGTCATTTTCTGCACTGACAATTTCATTCTAGTTCTTAAATACATCTTTCTTGGTCCTGGGTATACATTTAGACTGAAGTAACTAGCATCTTACATTTATCCTGAGGTCAGCTGTGTAAAAAGAAAAGCCAATTTTATAAGGTTACTTGCAGGCTTTTTGTTCAAAACATGAGGTTTTTTTTAAACAAGCTAATAAAACTCTTGGGGGTGGGGACGGACAACGACACCCAACCCTTTCACCAATGTTTCAAGAAACAATTTAGTGTAATTTTTGGGAAATATTTCCAAAACCATATAGGCAATCACATCCAAATACTTTATCACCCAACTAAAATTTCAGTATGCATTTGCCAAACATGAAACTGTTCTAAAAAGAAAACGTGTAAATCCCCATGAAGAGTCACCCTAAGCTTCTTATCTCAAGATCCTGGCCCGCAATGCAACTCCTGCAAGAACCACCCCGCTGAAGCCTGTGGGAATCCATGGAGTCCTTGAGTCTGCCTGCACAGGTGAGGACATGTGATTCAGGTCTCCGTCACCCACCGCGGGGTACAGTTCTGACCTTGTCAAAGCTCCACTTTGAACACAGCAGTTATTTTCAATAGCACCAACAATCTCTCAGATACCAGCATCAGGCAAACACAGACAACACAGAATAGGTTTGTTTCTTCCTGAATCAGCACAATTGGTAGAAGGCACTGCTTGGCATAGGAGTCATAAATAAGAGCAAAACAAGACAATTTCTAAGTTCTGTGGCATTTAGGTTTGTAAGTTATGTCACATTTCAACTTAATACATGCCATGATTAGAAAAACAGGGTGTTCTAAGGGATTAACCAAAACATCACTGTTCCACGCATGCTTACAGTTTTTCTCCCCATATCTAAAAAACCCCATATAACGTATCAATATGAAGCATTAGGAAGTATGGGTTGTTAAATTAAGAACGTACATTTTATTCTCCAACCTTCCACAAAAGTCTAACCTAGATGCAACTCAAGTATAAGAAGTTGGAAAATATTCTGGTAACACCTGCAACAGTCTATCCCTGCAGAGGAATGAAAAAACTAGAGAATTCATAGATTGAGGCACATCGCAGTTGAAGATATTCAGGCATATTTTATGGCTAGAACAGGATTTTTTTTTTTGAGGAACCTCACTGTAGACTTCCCCAAAAGCAGCTCCATATGGTTTGAAACACAAATTGCAACACATGGGAAAAAAATGTTTGGTCCTTAATCACTACTGTCTTCATCATCATCATCATCAGATACATCATTTAAAGATGATTTAGGTGACTGGCTGTAGGAGTCTGACCTAGTAGACTGACAAGCAGTCATCTCTCCGGTAGAAAGAAGATCATAGCAGAAGTCGCAAATTCGCACAGGCTTGGAAGACTGGCTCGGAAGAAGAAACCTCTTTTCAGAGCAAGGCCCACACACAACAAAGCCGCACTTGCGACAGTGGTGACGACGGTTGACAGGCGTAAATTTCGCTTTCTGACAGCGCATGCACACGGTGGCTTCTGAGTCTGGTACCCAGACAGCTGCATGTTCATTGCTAGGAGTCTTCCCGCTTTTGGAAAGCAAATCAGAAACACACTTATTTATGTGGTTCATCCACTCAGACTTCTCCGTAGCAGTGGCAGCATAAACCGCAAAAGACTTTGTTGGTGTCTTGATAAGCCACCCATTCCGTAAGTCTCCCTCATCCTGGATGGAATCAATAGTGACATTTTCCAGTGGGATTATGTGCTGTTTATAGTACTTCTTCTTCTGGATGACAATGTTACCGTAAACAAGAATGTCATTGAACAGGAAGAACTGCCTTGCTTTAGGCTTCTTCCTACACAGCTTTGTTAGTACTCCCTCTCCGATCAGAACACGACCAGGAATAGTCAGAGGTTGACCAGCTGCTCCAAAGCAGTTTTCCACTATACTTATTCTTCTAGTATTTGCCTCGCTGTTTGCCAAGCGATCCACCATCTTTCACAAGTATCCTAAAATTAGAAAGACAAGTTTCTTGTTAGAGCAGGACTGATTCGATAGCAGCCTTCCCCAAGGAAGGTACCAACCCCGCACTTCTTAAAATATCTAACAGAACCTGCTGGCTCAGCGGCACCAACTTGGGTTAGATTTAAAGAGGTGTTAACACCTAAGAATTTTTAGCAACTGATTAGTCTTTTTTTTCAAAAGCAAAAATGTTCCATCCAGCTGACAGCTATCTTTACCACACAGACAGCACCTACAGCACTGCTCCAGAGCCTCTGGCAACAGACTAGAAGGCTTCCTTTCTAGTAAGGTTACTGTGTCCTGGTTTTAATGCTCACGTTTCTCTGTCTATCCTCCTGAATTTACACTCTGGATGGCAAAAGAAAGTATCATCCAACATTCCAAATTCTAATACTGACAAACATCAACTTAACTGAGCTGCTTGGAGACCCGCGTTCGTGTTAACACAACAAAGAAAAATTGTATAATTGATGTTCACATAGGAAACAGCCATACCCAAGCTCAGTACTGCTCTTTTTGCAGTACGTAAACCTTAAACCATGGGCCAAAACTATGACTCTACCTACCAGAAACATTTTGTGCAGGCCACAACTTGCACCCATCAACACCTGCTTTCATGGCAAACTTCAGCAAAGAACAGGGAGTGAGTCACAGCTGGTGCCCTATCACCTGCTCGCTGTTGCCTTCTTTTTGCAGGGGTCCCACAGTCCCTCCCTCCTCACCTACTGGAACCGCACTGCAGCATCAGGATCAGGCGACGTACACAGGCAGAGCAGCACAGAGGATAAGCCACACAGCTCGCAACTGCTCCCGAGAAAGACCAGGTGACCTGCGCTGGCTTAAAGTTCAGGCAAGAAGACTTTGTATTTCAGGAAGTGCTGATGAACTGAGTACGTATGTTCCCACTACCGATTAAAACCACTCCTCATCCTTCCCCAAGCAGCAAATAAGATCCTCTCTTGTAAGAGTAAGGTTCCTAAGGCATCCAACGGGGAACTGAAAATAAGCAGCCTCTATAGTGATGCATACCTCACCAAACCGCTCTGTAGCCTACCTTTTACCCTAGAGCTTTCCAGGCAGAAGTCGGACAAAGGAAACTGCTGCCAGCCTGATCCAGATCTGCTCCCCTCAAGCTCCTCCCGAGTACAGCAGCCATGAACCCGAACCGTGCGCTTGACGACAGCGAGAAAGCTGGCAGAGGCGAGTACTGAGGACAGACCTGTCTCTCAGCACGCAGAAGGCTGCTCCCCTGTGCCTTCCCTTCCAGCTACCGCAGGGCTGACGCTCACAACACCCTTTGGTACAAGCACAGCTTTGAACAGGCCTCAAGGAGGGCAAAACAGCCAACACTCCAGGGCCCACTACCTGTGCTTCCCAACACGACCCCCGTTTGGGAACTCCTCTACGTTCACCTACCTTTTCTTTTAGATCTACATTGCCTGCCATCAATAGAGCATCAGCCTGTAACAGAGATGAAACTGGGCTGAAACAAGGCTCAGACTTGATGCTGCTCAGATTCTCACTCTGCCATAACCTGATCCAGTCAATCTTCCTCCCATGACTCAAAGCCCAGATACTTGCTTACAAAATAGGGATGAAACTTCCTGATAGAAGCATGGTGGCAGAGAAACCTCTCATCAGGCCTCAACTAAATAAGTATGTTAACTGTGATTATACAAATCCACACGACCAAAGTTAAGTGTAATTAAAAAATAACCTGTAAGTTACTGCTTTGAGAGTTTAATTAGTTCCACACTAAAATAGTTTGACAAGCAGGTTTGCTCAGATATAACTGACCTTTTTTTAAGTTCTGCACACGACATCATCTTGTATAGAAGTCTGACAGCGAAGACAGAAGAATCTATTAAAGATATTACTCAGCATTACTTTCGAATTTTCTTTGCATGCCTTACAGCATTAGTTACAGCATGCAAGTATTGTGTTAACCAGTTTTATGGTTAGTGGAATTATAAAGCCACCAAATCAGAGATTTTGATCTGCAGAAGGCCAAGACAAAACACAAACTGCCTTATAAAAAGGATTTGCAAGATTTAACTGTGCTGCATCAAGGCACACAAGCAAGTACACCTATGCTATTTCCACCAGGTATCAGAAAAAAAGGCTGACCTCCTCCATTACCCTGTCCAGTGGCTTCCCATTTGATCAGTTTGAAAGTGTAAAGCTTTAAGTCCCCTTTGCTGCAAAGCAAACATTTCTTTTTGTTCTTCTGTGATGGGTTGACCCTGGATGGATGCCAGGTGCCCACCAAAGGTGCTCTATCACTCCCCCTCCTCAGCTGGACAGGGGAGGGAAAACAGACTCAACTTGAGGAGAAACTGATCGAATTTGTTACCATCAAATCAGAGTAGGGTAACAAGGAAATAAGAACAAATCTTAAAACACTTTGACCCCCACCCTCCCTCTTTCTGTGCACAACTTCACTCCCAATCTTTTCTACCTCCTCCCCACCAGCAGGCACAGGGGGACAGGGAATGGGGCTTGCAGTCAGTTTTTCGCACATTGTCTCTGCTGTTCCTTCCCCCTCAGGGGAAGGCTTCTCACACTGCTCCCCTGCTCCAGCCTGGGGTCCCCTCCACGGGAGACAGTCCTCCACAAACTTCTCCAACGTGGGTCCTTCCCACGGGCTGCAGTTCTTCATGAACTGCTCCAGCATGGGTTCCTCCCATGGGGTGCCGTCCTTCAGGAACAGACTGCTCCAACATTGGTCCCCCATGGGGTCACAAGCCCAGCCAGCAAACCTACCCCAGCCTGGGTGCCTCTCTCCACTGGTCCTGTCAGGACCCTGCTCCAGCACAGACTTCCCACAGGGTCACAGCCTCCCTAATGCACCCACCTGCTCCAGTGTGGGGTCCTCCATGGGCTGCAGGTGGATATCTGCTCCACCACGGACCTCCATGGGCTGAGGGGCACAGCCTGCCACACCAGGGGCTTCATCATGGGCTGCAGGGGAACCTCTGCTCCGGTGCCTGGAGCACCTCCTGCCCCTCCTACACTGGTCTGGGGGGCTGCAGGGCTGTTGCTCTCAACATAATCTCACTCCTCTCTGGCTGCAGTTGCCATTGTGAAGGTTTCACACATACCCCCTTCTTACATATGTTATCCCAGAGGCAATACCACCGCTGCTGATGGGCTCAGCCTTGGCCAGTGCTGGGTCCATCTTGGAGCCAGCTGGCATTGGGTCTATCGGGCACAGAGGAAGCTTCTGGCAGCTTCTCCCCCTGCTACCAAAATATTGCCACACAAACCCAATACGTCTTCAATCAGAATAACCACCGCTACCCTCCTTTGTTAAGCTGAGGACTGAAATGCTCGTCAGTCTTCTCTAAAGGGAAGACTGGGAGTCCAAGTGGAAGGAGGAAAAAAAACCCACCAGTAAAAAAAAAAACCCTGTCATTGCCATCTCCTTCATCAGCTCTACTTTTCTGAACCATGGCTCTTGTCAAAAATTCTCAAAGCTTTGTTCGTCATTCCTTCTAAAAGACTCCCACAAGCAGACATTGTACTAAACCCCTAAACCCTCCTGCAAAAACAGAACTTAACTGATATGATTCTGCTTTGTTTCCTTCTGTAGCCTTATGTTATTTGCCCCCCACCCTGTTCCCTTGTGCCATTACAAAAGCTGCACAGCAAATTAGATCAGGGCTGATCAAGTTAAGAACAAATCAAAGTGCTTTAGGGCTCAGGTTTGCAGGTTAGCTGCAGGGGAAGAATGGGAAGGGAGGTGCTTAGTGTCCTACACAGAAAGTGCATTGGCTTAAACTGATCAGTAAACAGAGGTATTACAGTTTTGGGGGTTTTTCTCTTTTTTTTCCATTTGTTAATGCTATTACTGTACAGGCATATCCAAAAATACACCTTTCAACAGACACCTTATTTCCTTCAAGCATTCCAAGCACCAATACTAACTTATACACATGGGGACACGCAATAACCACCCTTTTCATGTTTTACTAAGCATTAAGATCTAAACCCCTTTTTTTTTTTTTTTTTCTTTTCCTCCTTTTTTAAATATATACCTTCCAATTACCTACTACCACATGGCAAGGAGGCACAACACTGGCGACTGGGAGTGAGCTTTTTGGGTGATTGGTTTTATTTCTACTACAGCCTTGTCTAATGCAGAGGTGCCACTCTGCAGAAACGCTTTTGGCTTGCCCCAACTACTATCTCTCTATCTACCAAGGAGAAAGTACTAAGGAAGGAATGCAAAAGATAAGCTAGGAAATTTTAGATGTGTATTTGTTGTCATCCTAGTCTCAAAAACCAAATTGAGGCATCTGACTGCCAAAGCCCAAGATTTGGAATGAGGGTTAATTGCCATTAACTGCCAAATAACCATTCTCATCTAACAACATACCAGCAATAAACAGCCTTTGCAAGTGCCAAAGTAGACCAACAGCTGCTTCGGACTTCAAAAACAAGGACTCAGTCACAGTCAGTCTAAAGTTATTTAGTAATCCCATGTTCTCTATGAAGTGGAGAAGGAAATCAGTCAAAAGAGTGCAAAGTGGACAGGCAAAAAGAATACGCTTTTCTGCATACAAATCAATGTGCTACTTCTAAACTTACAGTTTTATACACACTATCTGCAAATTACAACAAGTTAAATGCTTTAGCTAGTCCGCAATGGGGAACACCCACTCCCTCACACACACACACCAGCCCCCAAAAAACCCCACAGTCATACTGACAGGTTTCAGCAAAGCTCGTGGTGTGAAGTTACAGCAACCTGCAGGAAAGCACTCACTGCTCCACAGCTCCAACTCAGGCTCTCTAAGCTCCCTGCCAATAAACAGCAAACTCTGTTCAAGGTCACCATGAAAGCTTTCAAAATACAAGTCACTGGGAGAAGAAAACAGTGGGAGAAAAGGCTAAAGGTTTTAATTAACTGTTCTCTAGGATGACCTAAGAGAAAACAACTCTAACCAGGATCACTTAATAATCATCATGGCTTGAAACCAAGACACATGACTCCAGAACTTGTGCTGAAGACCGCACTTTCAGCTTGTTCTGAAAATCATTTCTTACTGGACTTAAAGCAAGAATTCAGGGCAAATTAAGGACTATTAGGACAAGATAATCTTATCTCTTCTAGATTGAAACTTTAATCTATAAAGTTTAACAAATTCTCCCCTAGAAGCCTCAATTAAAGTAGTAAAAGCCACAGACTGCTGCTGGATTATTCCACCTTTCCAGGGCATGAATTTTATTTTATGACATTAATAGATTAGACTTTTGAAAAGTAAGCACTCCATCATTTTTCTCATAAATTTTTAGAGAACTAAAAATTAAAAATCCATCTGAAATCCTATGCATGCTACTGCTTATTCACCTTCACTAGCCTTTTCTGAGAAAGGAAGGCAATTCAGAAATGGTAATGAGAAATTACCTGGGAAGTATCATGATTACAAATAATAATGAAACATGGGAAAAACAGACCAGAACACAACAGAGAAGCCATCCCCCAAGTCACAAGAGCTAAAGTTAGGAAAAGTGCATCTTTACTCAAAAGCACGCAGACCAAGGAGATGTTAAATTAAAACACTACCTGTACACATAAAGGAACTTTTAATGCCAAGATGCCACAGTCCAAAAACTATGCAAGATTATCAATTACCAGTCTTTTAAAATTACAATAATATCTTCTTAAAGCATATTCAGATATATTGTAAAAGATAACAGACCACGCCCTGATGGGAACTGGGTGGCAATATCCTCCTCTCTGCCAGCTAAAACGTTCTTGAAGTTTCTACTGTTGGCTACTGTAAGAAGCAGATACTGGATTACTGTCCTCAAGATGCAGATCTCAAGACCTTATCAAGCAAAGCAATTCCCAAGTGATGGCAAATTGTCAAAAACACCTTGAATCTTCCCCAAAGCACATGAGGAATAAACCTGAACCATGGGCTTCAACATGACAGGCTAGACAGCTCCACAAAAAGTGGGAGCTTCTTATATATAATCTTGGTTTATGGATGCTATTAAATCAAAAAACCTCTAAACCTACTGCACGTTTGGCTTGTTTCACATTTTTTGCACACAAACTCCCAAAGGTCCCCAGGCCCTTATGCAAGGACGACTGTTTGTCTATAAGGACCATCAATCCATCACATTAGATGAATTTTCTGTGTCCAGACTACAGTGCAGTCAGTACCAGCTGCTAATCAAAACATCACAAAAATAAACAGATGACCCTGTAAGAAAAATTAGCTACATAGAGCTACACCACGAGTACGGTTTAGCAGCCTTTTCGAATACTTACATCTCCACTCTCAAAATGCTGCAATACCTTCAGTTTGTCCTCCTTCTCTCACACATGCTCTCAGTAAGCCCATTTCACTATGAAGACCCTGGGCAAAGGCTTTCATCTCCATAGCATAATACACTACTTAAAGGTGACAAAATATTTCATGACACAGAAAGTCCCAACTCCTCTACCATATGCAGAACTGTCTTTGACACCAAGTTATTTCTACTTTTACTCACAAGATGCTTCTACAGAAATAACAGTTCTGAAGGTACCAAGATCATCTTGCTCCCCTATTCCACTACAGTTTTAAATTTGTATCCTCTTGGTGAGAACAGTCATCTTCAAAGTGAGCAAACTTAGATATTACCAAAGCCTTTGAAGAACCAAGTTACACACTTGGCAAAAACAGAACCCACCTTTAAGTAGTAACATATTTACTACTTTTATAAACATTCCAGACTACAGCAGTAGGAAAGTAATTTTGTTGGGAAGTGACTTGTCAGTGTACAGCAGTCCCACATAATTGTTTCTTTCTGCCGCTGTATCCCAGTGACCAAACCAACCATCTACCAGGGCTCAGTGCTTCTACAGGTCTTATTTAAAATAGAAGAATGTTTGTTCTATATGCCAGCTCTGCTTTTGATTGAGGCCAGACTAAACCGCACAGAATAGCGGCTATAGCTGAAGACAGACATACTGAGCAACCCTGACTGACATAGCTACACCTAATTCAACACTGCCAGAAAAAGCCTTCTACTATTACATTAGCAGTGTAGCAGCTCACATGATCACACAGAGCCGAACCACAAATAACATAAAGGTGCTGGAGGGGAGAAATGAGATGAAAAAAAGCTATTATGGCATAGTGATGCAGACTGCATACAGCTCAGCGCAAGAACATTTCCTCACCCCAGCTCAGCACATACTACCACCACGGCAAGCACCCCTTTAGACTGCAGGACAGGGTATGCAAGAGAGGGATGCAACATCAATTCCCAAGTTTCTTCAGCAATACAGCAGAACCTGCAGTGCTCCATTACTTTCTGGCCTGGGCAAGAACAAGTCTTGTCCAGTACACAGTCCCTGCTAACAAGCATTAATTAATAAGCACATATTTTTTAGCATTCTTTTTCTTCAACACTCCTTCAAGGGAGGAAAATGCTACTGCCCTTGCCATAATTGCCAATTCATCTACCATCATCTTTACAATTAGCAATTAGGCTGTTAACAACATTTAACACATTGCATTACTACAAACCAGGCAATCTAGATTTCTCAGAGCCATGGTATCAAGATGCAGGCAGCTCATCCATTACTATACATTCATAGTTAAGGTGGCAACTTTAAAGGAGAAAAAAAAAATAAAATTAAGCTGCCGGAAAAAGTACAAGAGCTCAAAACCAACCACACAGAGGCCCATCCGGTCCTAAAGCAGCAGCAGATTCTGGATGTTTCCAAGCCATATTCAGTAACACAAGTCCAATAAAAAAACAAAAAACAAAACCCACATCACTAACCACAGTATCTGATCACACCAGTAGAATGGATGAAGTAAGATGTAGATATTGTTGCAATGAAGCAAATGCAGAGAATAGCAAAGAGACGACTCAAATGTTGGAATACAAAAGAAATAAAGAAAGAAAAGGAAGAAATAGCAAATCTAAATGAAAGCACATTATACTTTACAACCAATAAACTTCTAAATAATTATCCAGTTGTCATACAGAGCCCTTTTTCTCACACCTGCATCTGAACATACAGACATCAGCAACCATGTTTCACCAGATACATTCAAACCAACCCATTTTCCTTCTTGCCTAAGGGTAACAGGTTTCATAGTAAGTTTCTGTTCAGAGTCACTTAATAAAAGGCAAAAGTTAAAGGTTTTATCCTGTCTGACTCCACAACTCGAAGGCTCTGTATAAAACAGATTTAAAATAGAATTGAATCTTGTTTTATTACACTTAATCAGACAAGTTAAATGTACACGTAAGGTCCAGAAGATCAATTACAAGACAGAAACAAGTAAACTGTAAACCTAAGACAGACAAAACTATCTGCAGACCAGATATCTAATGTGCATTAAATAACTGGTTTGTAACACGACATCTTTTGGATCTACAGAGGAAAACATCACACTGTCTCTAAACCAAGGGTTCATCAGGCAGAATCAGTCATTTAGTACATATACATATATTTTTTTGTAACAGGTTTCAAATAATTGTTATATTATCACATCAGACTAATTCAGCTTCCCCCTTGCACTTTGCCTATGCAAGGAAGACATGCTAATTAGACTTACAGTTGAATAAAACCAAGCAATTCAGTTACACAGAACCTTTACACATGCTTCTAATTTAAAGCTATGTCCGAAATGGTAATATCACTACTGTTTGTGAACAAACTTTCAGCTATGAAGACATCTCAGTACTGTAATACAGTACTCTAAATCTCTATTAATATTAGATGTATTGCTTTTTAGAGCAACACTTGACTTTCTGCACCACTGCCAAGTAAAACTGTGTAAATTTCTGAAGTGCAACCCATTTAAGGAAACCATCAATGTCTAATGCTTTGAAAATAGTTATAGTGTGGAAAATTGCTGAAATAAACACATGCACAGCAGTTAATTCTAAGTTTCTGATCCAGAAGAGAAAGCAGCATAAGTTTTAAATCTTACTTTGGCCTCACTAGTTCCACCTCCTACACAGCTTCCTTCAATATATACAGAGAAGGATGATACCATTCACTTGTCCTGAACGTTTCACTGTGTCATCTTCGTTGGCAAAATTAAGCTTTTCTACAGCTAATCAGATCTAAGTGCATAATCAGAATCCAAACATTCACACACAAGTCAGCACTACCTGTCAAAGACCATAAAGGTAATAGCAAGCGCTAGATTAAACATGATACAGAAATAGCAGCAAGAGGTATTTAATTAAACTTTATTTCTATCATTCAGTGTATAGAGTAAAATCTTGAGGAAAACTAAGTTTTAAGTATCATTAACCCATTAATGAATCAGTACTTCATTCTATACTTTATAGTTAAATGCAACAATTAATTGCGAGGTTTAATATTGATTCTATATATCCATTGTTCACCAGTTGCTTCTTATGAAACAGTAAAAAGACCAATTTGAACATAAAGTTAAGTGAAATTAAAAGACATCTGACTCCCCAAAAAATATTATGTTGAGAGGAGACGGAAGTATGACGAACACTTTCTAAAGGTCTTCATCACTGCTAAAAACTGACACATCAGTAACAACTAAATGCCTGTGCTGTGCTGGAGCTACCTGTCCTGAGTACTATTTAAAACATAAGACAACATCTGTCAGTGAAAGAGAAATACAGTCTTCTAACAAGCAGTTCTCTAATAATTCTCCTCACAAAAGTATTCCCAAAGCTGTTGTATTTAACAAATTGTCTTGCTATTGCTACTGTACCCAGCTGGTAAGGATGCAGAGGATAACCCTGATGGTATCTGAAAGACAGGAGTATCAACAACAACAAAAAGTGGCATCATGATACTACAAAGAAGTAACATGGACCAGGAGATTACAGAGACTATATTAAGGTAGAGATGACAGCAGGAAAGGAGGCAGTAAGATCCCTCTGAACTTCTTCATCACAATCTTTATCCAGAAGCACTTCTGAGTAATCTGGTTAATGGCTGCAGCATTCAGAAAGGTACTGGTAGCAGGACAGAAACTTCTGACTTTATTTACAGACATACAAAAAATTACCTTTTCCTTAAGACAGTATATGCTGTTGCCTTTTTGCACCATTTCTCACACCCTTATTAATTACTGGCATTTAATAGTCAAAAAGAGCAGCAAGCTGAAACACAGAAAAGGATGGTGGCAATACTGAAGCTGCTTTCAATTACTCCAAGGAAGCAAAGGTGCTTGTGACATTTTCATCCCAACACTATAGAGAAAACAGTGTAAGCATCAATCACTGCCAGACTGGGAGGAAAGTGGAATGGATGATACTGTGTGGACCTCTCCCAAGTCTCATTTCTATGTTTTCTACGTGAATGTGATTTTTCAATTCCGCACTGTGAAGACACAGCTTCCTGCATTGCACAAGCCTGTGGAGCAATGGCTGCAGTGTGGGGAAACACAGATGAGCTAATTCACTCCCTCACTGGTATATCCAGTACAAACCAGCAGTCTTAGCCTTTCATTTGTCTCAACCTGTTGGCTGATGTTCTGGCATCAGCCACAGGCTCACAGAAACCATGCTGGAAATATGTTAACAGCAATCACATTACTTCATACCGTGAGACCTGTGAATACTCTGCCTTGAAATACTTTAGAAATCTTTAGATTATTTCTCAGTCCAGCATTTAGTCATGTCCAAATAAATCATGAAAGCAAATCCATGCATTTGTTTAGTCAGGTATCTTCATAAACCTATAATTACCATAGTAACCCAGGCAGATGTTTGAGTTTTGGTTTTAAATTGCTGCAAATGACTATCACAAGTCTAGTCCTACTAAAACACTTCATGAAGGTACAACACAGAAATCCCTATTTTAACTGCCTAACATTTTACAATTTAGAACTTCTTTCAATACACTGCAGTTAATTTTAGTATACTCTTGATTTCCAACTTATAAAGGACTGCCATTTCACTTTAATTGACCAGTTGTGCAAGAATTGCTCATAGAATGTAAATGACTCTAAACAAACAATAAAAAAACCCTTTATTCTCAAACCTGCATGGCAAATGCATTAACTCTCCAAATTTGCAATAGCCATTATGCAACTCAGCTAGGAATGCCTAGAAAGGCCAATTCCATTTGGGGGATGGAGATAATTTCCAGGTAGACCTTTCAAGACGTGTGACCTTATTATATTCCCCAGCCCACTCAGAAGCTAGTTTGGATACAAAAAGCTGTTTTTAGCAAAACACGATCTGTTTTGCCAAGCAGCAATATGTATTAGCACAGCAAGAGCAGAGCAAGGCTGTTTTGCTGTCCAGGCTACTCTCCCTAACAGCCAGCACACTGCCTGAGCTGCTGTATGCAGGCAAAACCATCCAAGTTCTGACATTAGCTTCTCACAAGGTTTGGTTTTTAATATAATAACCCTCAGCTGGAAAGAGGACACCAATTTAACCTGCTTGTAAACAGGAAGACTAGCTCCCACGTCCTGAATGAGTTGTAATGCTAACTAATCATAGAGGGGACCTGAGGAAAACAAAGTCATGGGGAAGCTGGCTGCCTCACTGGACAAGTCTGGCCAGTTTGCAGCCCGCCCTGCACGAAAGGCAAGAAGAACCACCTCGGCTGTAACGCCACGTGCCATAATGCCAGCACCCCTGCTCCAAGCAAGAAACATGTGGCATCCATTAAAAAGACACTGAAATACAGAACTGCTGAATCCCAGAGCTGTTTCCACTACCTTCTCCCATTTGGCAGTAACAGAAAATACAAAAGATGGGAACCCAAACAGTATTGAAGGGTTCATACCACAGGGAAGCACCTGATCAGGAGAGCCTCGACCCACTCCTAGACCAACTGGAAGTAGTGGTATTTCACTTCTGCCCCAGCTTCACTGGAAAAAGTCCTTGAATGCCTCTTGGCCCAGAAAAGGCCTCACTGTGGAAGCCCAGGAGCAACACACATGTAAGAGATCCAGCTTTTTAATGAAATCAGCTGCTTATTACTACTGTCAGGCTTCTATTTATAATAAACCATGGTAGCTGATACTGTTTTTGTCTCTTGGCATGATAAAGACAGAGCTGCTGCTGGAAAGAAACATGCAGTTCTCCACCCCCCACCTGGTTGGTAATCAAGGGTTGGAGCAAAGGGAGCAACTTCCTAAACTCATTTCATCTCCATGTCCTTATCCATCTGTCAACAAGCTGAGCACTCTCCAAGCACCACTACAGGCTTACACAGCTCCGAACAGCACTTGTGAAACACAGTACTGCCAGCCAAACCGCTGCCGTTCAGATAAGAAAATTCTTAATGCCATGAAAGAGGAAGTAGCCAGCACACGGATGTGTAAACCAGGTAATGGCTAGAAATAAAGGAATTAAAAAAAGAAGCAAAACCAAAAAAACCCACAGTCACACAAGCCTGAAAGCTTGAGTTCTGCAGAGGCAAACAGGCAGGCCTGGCCCACCATGACCAGTGTTTCCAATGTGGCATCAAACTCATCTGTCAAAGCACAGAAAGCAAGATCCAGCAAATACGGATACTGAAGTAAAAAAGCTGAGGTTTTCTATGTTTATATATATATATATATATATATATATATACACACTATAATAAGCATGTGACCTTTTACTTAATCAACAACAATCAACTGAAAAAATCCAATACTGAAATCAAATCTTTGCTGCCATGGGAAAATACCCTTATATTTCAACTTTTCATTTGCATGTATTTAGGAGCACTAGCAGTGATTAGCTTAGCCTCTGCTGCTAGCAAACTGCATCTTTCATCTTTCAAAGTACTGGGAACATACACGAGAATAGCTTCAAAACCAGATTCCACAGATCCTGAGTCCAAAAACGTCCAAGTTTCTTCCAAAATTCTCCACAGTTCTGAGTAGATAAAACCCAGCAGAACAACACAGACAACAGACCGACACCTTCGAAATGCACCAGAAGAGTCAAAGGCAGAGGACAGGAGCCTGGGATCCTGCTCTGGCTCGAGAAGCTCCAGCAGACACAAACCCATGATGGGCCCATGCTTAAAGGATTACTTGACCAGGCTGTGATACCAAAAACTGGAGTAAGTTTTTCTGTTTACAGTTTAATGTTTCCCTACTCCAATTGTTTAGCCGTTTGAAGAGTCTCTCCCAGCAAGTGTTATTTTCCAGTTTGGCAGCAGTGACATACCCCTCCCTTCCAGGCTGCCTGGACAGGTGCCGGGTGTGCCCTTCCCATCTACGCTGCCTGTGAAGGAACAGCTTAACTGATGACAGCCCGCTTCCAGCACCGGAGCACCCACCTGGATACCTGGGCTAGCAAATAACTCTACATACACAAATGCCACCATGCTTAACATTAAGTGGATTGGAGGAGGGACATGAAAAGTCAATCAAAAGGATCTGACCAATTTCAGAGCAAGCTAGATCCTGCCTTAAGTTTTTGCCAGCCCAGCACAATGATGAGAAGCCACAAGCATCAACATACCTTTTAAATCTTGAAATAAACAGACTTATTTAAATTCTTTCGGGGAAGGGACACAGCATCATAAGCACAGGAAAAACAGTTCCAGATACAGCTGTTCCAGACAAAGCGTTGCCAAATCCATCTTGCAAGCAGTTCTCCAAAAACAGATTGGTTGTGTGGTTTGTTGTTGTTACAGATTATTGTATTGGGAGTACACGTGGAGGCAACTTGCTAACAGCTAGCTAGCCTGTCTCTCAGTCAATGTGAAAAGGAGGATTTGGTCTTCAGTGACTGAAATAAATAGTAGGTTAAAGAAGCAGCATGCTGGCAGATACAAGTAGAGAACATTTATAGGATTTCCAATGTGTATTTCTTATATGCAAGTATACACTAAAAATTGCACCTCCTAGATTTCAAAGCACCTGCATGTTTTAGCACTTGAGAGCAACCAGAACATCTACATGTTCAAATAAGCTTCCCCAAGTTAACAGGATTTTATTTTCCCTTTCTTCATGAATGCACATCTATGACACACCTGGCTTAGTACATTGGCTTATGCCTTTTTGCTATGCACAGGTACTTAAAACAGCCAATACTAAAAAACAAGTTTTCTGGTTTAGGTTTTCTTTAGTTTACTTTTATTAACATTATGAGAGAAGTTACTGAATTTTACTAGCAGCCTTAATGAGGACTAGACTATACATAATTGAATATAGCATGACCAAGCTACAGAGAGAGTTACCAAGCAGCCAAAGCTAGGCAAAGAGCCATTAACGTCCTACCAGTAACTGCAACACAAAGGGACCTCTGCTTTTAGCTATCCATGTTTTAAAATGGAGCAAAGTTTTCCCACGCAGTCTCACAGTTTACAAGCACAGTAGCATAACCACATCATCACTATCTCATTTCATTATATCAATATTATTTTCACATGCATGGTCCTTTAAACTCAGCTATCCTGTTATAGGAAAAGAAGCTTCTTTTACCAGCTCAGTAATTCCATGCATTTCCAAAAAACTAAACAAGACACAAGCCAAGTAACAACACTCAACCTCCTTCTCTGACCAGGTGCAACCACTTCAACTTTTCCGCTGCTCTTGACTCAAGGTAAGATATCTCCTATTTAGGGATCAACCCTAATACTATATTATACTGTAGAAATACTTTCAGGAGGCTAGGCAGCTGGCCACTACCTAACAGGGTCAGACAAAGCACTGCTACAGCATGTTTTCAGTATTGCAGTACAAACCCCAGCATATTCAGACATATTTAGTTCCTTAAAAGTCTTAACTCAAAAAAAAAAAGTGCCAAATAATTTTTCTAACACTTATTCACCAGCAAGAACAGACTAAGGGCAAGTATGGCTGGCTGCAAGGACCCTTTTTCCAACCATTTAAACTAAACCTCCTAAAGAAGTTGCTCAAATTGGTACCAAAAGATGGCTCAAGCCCCAGTAGCCATGCGCACAGCAGGGCTATCATCAGGCTGCAAACCACCAGCCCAGCAGAAACCAGGGGTTCACAGGCAGCCAAAACACAGCTTGGGGCTTGGAAACAAACCACATGTTGTGATTTTCGGGAAGCTTGACAATACTGAAGTGCTACAGTTGTGGACCTGTCACTGCGGTCCCCCAGCAACACTTAAAATTTATTTATCTAGCCATATTTAAGACACATAAACTGATAAGCCGTGCATTGAATTGCTCTTTCTTGACCAAGGGACATGAGCCCTTTTTTATACCACATGCTGCTACCTGGTGAGGTATGGGTGGACAGTGAGGTCTAGAAAACTAACATCTGACAGCTATCGACAAAAGCCAAAAGGAAAGCTTTAACAATGACACCATAAATAAAATTTGTCAGCCATGTAACCAGCTTTGCAGTCATAACCTGTGTGTTAAAAGGGCAGCTCACTTGTCTCCATGCTGCTAGCCTACATCAGAAAGGAGGGGGAGGAGGGAGGATCACTGTCACACAGCGCTTTCAGAACAGAAGAGTGCTGAAAATCTCAGTCTCAGAAGTTTTACATTTCCCAAGTACTGACAGCTAAGTCAGAAGAAGTTTAAAGAAGGGGGTGGGGGTGAATGTCACTTCCTGAAAGAACCCCATAATCACAGCAGTTTGCTTTAGGTGGCCTTCCTACGAAATGTACTCACTGGCCTTTTTCCCTTTTACTGCTCGTCAAATGCTTTTGGTGCATTTTAAAGTTATGTGGAAAGCACTTGGAGCACAGACATCAGAGCACTCGGCACAACCCAGTCCTCTGAATGCAATAAACACCATCCAGAATACCGCAGGGGCTCGTGGCCCACATGATTCTCATCCAGCAGACCATTTTCCTTTGCTTTTAGGCACTCACTGCTGCAGCAAAGATGACATGATCTAGAGGAAACTGTGGAAGCTGCATAAAGGTTTGCACTGAAGTTAACCTGCACAGCTCACTGTTCCGAGAAAGATGCTATCTGACAACCTGAAGAGTAGCATGTACAGTACACTCTTTAATATTAATTTGCATTAACAAATTACGCATACACTTTAGAAATGCAAATATCAAAGAACGTGCTGTAACTTTTCTTTTTGTAGAAGGCATATTAACTACTTAAAAGCAAAATTGTTACCTCTAGATGGTATGTTTGAAGTACAAGAGGTATCTAGTGAAAGCTAAAGCTGCTGACAAAAAGATCAGATACATCACTATCTAGCAGCCTACCCGTATCTGTTTGAACCAATACAGCTTCTCAAGAGATTGCATCTCAACACAGCAACTAACTGCTTGTTTTTGATGCTATTACATTTAGGAGCTGGGATGTGTGTAGAGAACATACTCCTGTATTTGAAATCCTTAACTTTCAACTATTTGTTCTTCTTTTATACTTAAACAAAATGCTAAAATCCTGCTACATTACATACACATGTGTATTATGCTTAATACTGTTTTATTGTAAAACATAATGATGCAAAGAGAAAAAAAAAGCCACTCCCAAATAATTTTTAAAATACTTAAAATTATTTACAACCACTAGCAGGCTTAAAAAAAAACCCAAAAAACAACCCCCAAAACAAAACACAAACCACATTAGGTCCAAGCCAGCAGCACTCTTACCTATTTATGCAACTTTTTAAAAACAAAGTAAACACATGAGCGCATTTTTTACTATGTAGTATTAAAGCAACAGGCTGAAAAACAAGAAGTACCCTCGTGTTCAGTAACACTTCTGCACAATAATACTTATTTTCTTATAAGGAGAATCTTTGTCCTATAACTCTCAGTCAAGCCACTTCTCATTCAAGTGGACTCATCTATTTCAACAGGACTACTGATGTGGCTCAAATTTACAGGACTCTACTTGCTAACACAGTTGTCATCACATCTTACAGCTCATAACTGCTAAAATAATCCTCAGTATAGTAAGCATGTTCTACCACACCTATCTACAGCGTAGCTTTTCATCCCCCTCAACTGTAAAAAAAAAGTCCTTCATTAAATCATGGAAACAAAATTTATTCTACAACAGCAAACTCTGCATTTACTTCATAGGGATAATGTTTAAATGTGATTCTATGTCAAAAGCCTATTTTTGCACTTTATGTATTCTCTTTTGGAACAATTCCCAAATTATCACCCTTTGATCAAATGAATTAATCCTTGAAAGTAGTAAATTACATATATATATATATATATATATATATATATATATATATATACAAGCACCATCTATAATTCTAACAAAATTACATTAATTAAATGGAAAAGTAAGCTTGAATATCAACAGAGCTCAAAATGAGTCACAAATGAACCTTTAGAACTTGAAGTAGTACAGAATAACGTTTAATTTCTTAATACAAAAATCAAGTAGTTAACTTTCTAACCAATCAACATCTAAGAAACATATCTATTGTTAATGCCGGGGTTTCCTTACTTGACCTCACCCACTAATAAATGGCCTTTAAGAACAAAAAATTGCATGCCACTTGTTTGCTTGACCACCCCTTCCAACTTTTTATCTAACAAATGTATTTTCACAAAATTGCGTCTGCAAGTATTAAAAGCTTCCAAGCTGCCCTCATCTACGTGCCATACTTTGACCATAAGCTTTCACTCTAACACATCTAGCTTTGGTGTGCACCACAAATGCTGCAAGTGTAACAAAAGCAGTGTCTGTACCCTGCTTCTGTTGCCCTCACTTGGCTCTTGGAAAGGTAAAGGAGTTGTGTACCAAGCTCTGTCATATCATGCCTCACCTGAAACTTGCAGTTCCACCTCTCATTACTGCTCTGAAACCTTCCTGCATCCACTAATAGCAACAGTGAAACCGAAGCTACCATGCCATTTGAATATTAAGACTATTTTGCCAATGATATATTTTTGTAAACTAAAGGCCATCAGGAAGTTAGGGGTAGATCTTCTGCTAGCCCAGGGACATATGTAATACTAGAGTTAAAGTCTTTGCCCATTAAGGGAAACAGGACACAGCTCTTGCTAAAGAATTACTTCATCACTGCATCTAATGAAAACTTGCTTCTAGGTGAAAAGACACCGCTGTCTCTCTCCAGAGGGTAGGACAGAAGAAACTGATCCAGCTTCTCCAACTCCAAATTTCTACTCACTGTTTTTCATTTAGCGCTTAAGGGACTTCCTCTATGTGGGTTTCTATACACAGCAAAACTCACAGACACTTCCAAAGGCACATGGCCAATTTGCATTCAGAAGCAAGAATTTGGGACTCAAGCTCACAACACTCCACTATCACTGCTGTTTTCAACATAAGCAGCACAGCACTAAAACACCTGGGAAACTGTTATTTAACAAACTGAGCTGATACACAATGACACATTTAACTCCCCAGAGATTCTTACTTCCCACTTGATTAGTAAACAGTATTTAGATTATATAAGTTAAAAGCAAGAACACTGCCTTCTAAGCTAAATAACCAATTGCTTTCTGCATGTTGATGACTGCATACAAAGCACATCATCTGCAGGCCCTCAGCATCAATTACACTGCCATCATTAAACACCCCCCTTCTTTCAGACAGCCATCCCTAGAACGCAATAGTCTTAGAACCTGAAAGCCAAGTATATAAGTTCACTTTACTTCAGGAAAGAGGAATGAGCAGCCTCAGTCCTGAAACCGATTCCAGTGTTGTGCGTTTGATTTTAGACTCGCTTTGCCTACTGCATTAACCTTGTCCGAAGTTAAGCTGTCAGGCCCCTTGCAGCCTCAGATGCAGTGTCTGCCAAACCAGCCTCAACCCCCACGGTAACCAGTCGGCACACCGGACAGCCTGAGTTAGGATCCAACGATGCTTCTGGAACCACTCTTAATCAATTCAACCACATGACAGGCAAAGGAGTCGTCGATCTCTGGTTAAGGACATATAACAGGTCATTTTGGTTACCAACAACTATCGCACTTGTGTTTCACATCCAGGCTGGAGCTACAGCCATTTCTCTTAGCGGGGACAAAGACGACACTGAGATGTGCTGCTCTGCAGACTCGCTCGTCGCTTTTTTGCCGTGATGAGCAGTTTTGCCATTTATAAATATCGGTGTCTATGCACACAGCATTTCAGATCAGGCAAGAGGAAAAACATGTGTCCGCCTTTCCCTCAACCGCTTTCAGACAACAGCTAAAGCGCCTTATATATCTTAATCGGACCAGTCACGATCCTTTCCGCAAAATACGTGAGTTTCACAGAAGAAAATAGCACCGTAAGCTAGCAGCCGCACCGCTCGCGGTTCCGCTGCCTTTTTCTTTTTTTTTTTTTTTTTTCCCCTCTAACCACAGCATCAGGACTTTTCAGGCGGCTGGCTGCGAGAGCGACGAGGAGTTTCGGCGGGCGGGCGGGCGAGCGAGGCGT
>JAVJGJ010000037.1:29480148-29499199 GCA_035590215.1 Microhierax caerulescens
AGTTCCGAAGCACTCCCGCGTTCTGCTAAAGGCCTCAAGGCACTTCCAGGTTTGCCATCCCTGAATAACTGATCCATTCATGTTTTACATAATGGCAGCATGCAAGTATGCCAAAAAAGCCCTGGATTCTCACCTGATTCTTGGAGCATCCCCTGAAGCCATCCACGCAAAAGGCCAAGGGTAACCTTGAAAGCAACACAGCAACAAACCCCGTAAATATACACACAGGCACAATTTTTAGTAACATCTCATATTTTGGTGGAGTGCTTGCAGTGACACAAAATAACATGTCAGTTAAGACTCCATACCCATAAAATTAATCTTGTTTCTACAACGATCCGTGGATTTTTTTAAAAGATATTTAAAGTTTTTTTAACTCCAGTCCTCTACCTTTGAGCTCTCTGCTCCTTATCGCTGAGCATCACCCCCCTCAGCTTCGGCCCTCCTTCCCGCCCAGCTCACTCTGCTCAGGGTTAGAAATAAAATCCAACCCGGTGGCGGCTTCATAAACAGTCTCCAAGCTCTCACGCCCAGTATTTTGTTTTTAATTACTTTTAAAATTATTTTTAATGCTTTAATTTTTATTACTTTTATTATTTTTTGTTTAAATTATTTTTAACGTTTAAATTTTTTGTGAAGGTTTATTATTAATTGTCCTAATTTTTGGGTTGTTTTATTATTTTTTATTTTTATCTATTTCTCTTTTTTTAATTTTATTTTTTATTGTCATTATCACCCCAGCGCTGGCAGGGCGGCCGCCGGCACCGCCCCCCCGAGGGGCGCCTCCGCAGGGCGGGGCCGGCTCCCACCCGCGCGGGGCGGGACCGTCGCCATCTTGGGAGGAGCCGGGCGGCGGGAAGCGCTGAGGCGGCGGCGCCGTCCGCCCCGCCGGCCTGGCCCGAAGGGCCGCCCTGTGTGGGGAGAGCCGGGAAGGGCCCGGCCCTTCGCAACCCACGAGTGGCACCTCGTGGAAGAGGGACTCTCAGGATACGAGAGCATTACCTTAGTGGGTTTTTTTTTAAAAAAAAACACCCGTCTTTCCATTCTTTGGGCACCGTCCCAGGTCCATCCGTGGCTCCAGACATTTTCTCCCAGAAGTAAATGAGGATGGTCACGTTTTTCATTACCTCTCCCTCCATAAGCCTCTTATAGCACATGGAAGGAAGTTATTAACATGTTTTAGTTTGAAGAGTTACTGACCAGGTTGGAGAAACTACGATCAGGTCATCTGGTACAACTCCCACCAGAAACGCTGCCTGGGTCGGGTCAGGAACGCAAGGAGCCCCTTCCCTCCTCCCCATTGCCATTTTCAGCGTCTCCAGACAGAGCAGCATTTTCAAATCTCAGCAGCAGATCTGAAATTAACTGGTCCTACAAAGATTTCCAGGTGTCGTTGATGGGCACTGCCAGAGTGGGAGGGTGGCTGGGGTGTTTCGGGGAGCCACGGAGCCAGGCAACAGGGGACACAGCTCTGCTGCTCCCATGGTAGCACCAGGCACTGCTATGGTGCTGCTCCAGTGGCAAAGTCTGTGCTCTGGAAAATGGCCTGAGGGGCTTTTTTTTTTTCCAAGAAAGTTTCGCTTACATGCAATATAGCAGGGTTTTGTTTTCCAAATTGCATATTATTGAGCAATAGCACCGCTGGCTTTTCAGAGGGAAAAAAATAGAGTAGTTAGGCGATGGGGCTTTCCAGTGGTAACAGTGAACCCACTGGAGATTCTGAATTTCATCTGAATTTTTTTATCCCAGCTCAGACAGGGACACGAGTAGGTAAGAGCTGCATCGCCGAGCTGAGTCTCTCCTGCAGTGGGAGAGGGAGACAGGGAAAGGAGCAGGAGGACATGGAGGGCCGAGCATGCTTGTCCTCCCACCCCAAAGCCTGGCCTGGCTGTCTGCTTCCCCATTCAAATCCACCCAGCGTTCAGCCCGAGCTGGGTTTGTTGAAGGACAGAAATTAAGGAATGGTGCTTTGTCACTGCTGTGACAGCTGTGGCTTCTGGATGTGGGACACATTGAAAAACTTCTGTGTGGGGGTGTGACAAGTGACATGGACAGCTGTAAAAGACCACTAACATAGATTCAGGCACATTCCCAGCTCCGTGAGTGAATTTCCTATGGAACCAAGGCAAGCAGAGCTGCTGAACCCACATCCCTTCTGCAAGGACAGATCTGACCCCTTCCAGTGGACCCTGATGAAGAGCCAATGAATGGTGCTAAGCAGGAAGCACCTGGTGAAGGAGAGCAAATCTCCCACCAAGACAAGAAACCCATGGCAAGCCACTTGCATTCTAAGCAGAAAGCAAGCAATAGTTAGAAAACCAAGCATGCATGAAGAACGTTTTTTATTCTTTTTTCTTTCTTTCTTTCTTTCTTTCTCTAAACAATACTGTGGTAGCTTTGTAAGCCCTGATGTAGACCCATGTATGTTGCCTGTCAACAACAACTTCATTGTTTCAGAACATTTCTGCAAGATATAGGAGTTTTCTTTTTCACTCTTATAACTTCCTCACTCTTTTCTGGTATCTGTTCATTTTGTTGTAGACAGAAATAGCTGAAAAAAAATAATTTAAAAAAAACACCAGTAAAAGCTAATGCTCCAGAGACCACTCCTTGAAACTCAACAGCAGCCGTAAGTGGTGTTTGACGTCCACTTAACTATGTGCCCTGTCCCCAACAGTGACCACTAGCGGAGGCTTAAGAAAAACAAGTAAAAAAAGCAAGTAAAAATAGCATAGTTATGTCTTTTACCTCATTAACTGAGCTTCTAATAAGTCCTCTTTTTGGGGGTGAGGGAGGAATCTGGGTTTCACATGATAGAGGTTGCAAAAAGGTAACAGACACCAGCCAATAATGAATCCCTAAATTAATCACTTTTTTTTTTTCATAACAGGTGTTGATTTATTTATTCTTTTAAAATTCATTAGTTAATGATTGAATGATTCGTTATTTCAAAATAAATTAAAATATATATTATCTATGAATACATGTTACAAAAATTTTGCCACCATCTATTTCTGTTCATTTGATAGGATCCAGCACACCTAAGAGTATACTTCATATTTGGAAAATTGTTACACCTGCTTGCTAACCTTTGATCAGTTAGCTCTTGGCAAACCCACCACGGCCCACTAACCAGCTGACCAGAGCCAAAGATGAACCATGGAAACTTACCATTAATAAGTTCTGAACACCCTGGTTCTCTAAACGGAACTCAGGTCAATAAGTATTTTACTTTTGTTGGGTCAACATGGGGTTAGAATTTTACTCTTGGCGTAGGGAAAAAAAATGTTGTTAGTAGCAAACAAATCACTGTTGCAATGGAAACAGCTAAGTGACAAATAGAGATACTCATGCTGTTTTTATGGAAATCCATTTAACACTCATAAAATTGATATATTATGGTTCTTACTTTCCATGTAACATTTATGAGAAGAGGCAGTCAAAAGAACATAGCTCAGTAATTGGCTTTAAGCATTTCCCTTTAAAAATAAAAATGTGTAAATGTATGGACTTTTTTTTTCTGTGAAAATGCATATTTGCGTATCATATTATAAACAACATGTCCAATAAAAGAGGGCCATCTGTAATTTTATATAATTTAAAAATATTTTGTCAAGTTTATGTTAGTAACATGAATTTTTGGCTGTTCGATATCTTCCAAAAAAAATTGTTGCAAAGGTTTTGCAAGTTGCATTAAAATTACATATACTGTTGCATAATGAAGAGCTTGCACTGATGTGTTATTATGAGAGCCAGTATCTGTATATGTACAATAGAAACTAAACCTGGGAACTCCAGATCCAGGGATTCCAGACTGCAGATTGATTCCCAGCCTCTCTGGGATAAAATTGCTTAAGTGTGTTCTGTAAATTTAGCCCCAAGCTGTGAACTTGAATTCAGATGGTTATCTGTAGGTTTTTTCTGTTTTTGATTGAGCTCTGTCCATGTACAACTATACCAGAGTTCAACATTTTAACCTCCCTTAACAGCTAAATTGCAAATTGCTAGGTTATTTTTGAAGTGAGATCAAGATAAACTACAATTCAGTGCTTTTTCTTTCTGCCCCTTGGCCTTAGCTACCATACAGATGAGACTCAGCAATAACCATTTAATACAGCACTCAACATTTTAACAGAATTTATTTTATTTAATAATTTAACAGTACCTTAACAGAAAGACTCAAACCAAGCTCATTTTCTGATGGATCACTTCCCTGACGCTGACAGAAAGGGATTGCTGGTTTTGACACAGTAAGGATTTTTGCTTACCATCTGTATATGTAAAATCCCTTTGGAACTATCTGAGGGCAGTTTTCTGATCAGCCAAGGGAAAACTAACAAAATCCACTGTTTGTGCTCTGAGTTTTCATATGATGAGAATTCATCATAACCAAGAGGTTGCACGTATTGTACACCTAAGGTATGAAAGAATTTGTCAAAGAGGTAGTTACCAGAAGCACGGCCTTTCCCTAGAAATAATGTTTATAATAGAAATTCATATAAACATAAAATAACCTTTTATTTAATGGTGTTCATCACATTTTTGTTGCAGAAACTCAGTTCTCTTCCAAATAGCGTTCTTTTTCCTCAATTTTCACAGCCCAACTGCTAGCCATCAGCCTGAAAAGAAAGGGCACAGAAGCTGAACCAGAAATAACTCTTCATTTCCTAGGGATGGATGTGTCTTGTTCTGTCCCTACAAATATTCGTGTAGTTTTTAACTCTAGCTTTCATTAAATAATCCTCAGTGCTGAATTCTAAACTTGCACAGCTGAAAGCAAAAGATGATTCTCTGCTCCTTATTAGAAATTAATCTGATAAGATAGATTATTTTTTAAGGCAAAAACTACAATAGGTGCTAAGTTTTGTACCTTTTTGGCATTCCAAGTGCCCTAAAGGCACATTTTTGCAGTTCAAAGCATATTACCTTACTAAAAGTTTAGACTGTAAGATTTGTGAAGTATACAAATCATATTAATCTGGCTTTGCGGAGGGTTCTACAAAACACAGAAGTAGTACAGTCCCATGTGTTCATTTCTGAATAAACCATTCACCAAAATTTGGAATTCCATCCTTAAACTGTCCTGTTCAGAGCTGTGGTTTAGGAGGGTGAACTCCTGTGTTCAGCTTGGGCAGTAAAAATCAATAGCTCAATTAAGAAAGTGCAGATGGACAAATTTTCAAGGTGCTTTTACATGTCCTGACAGTAGAAGATGACAAACAGATGTTATGCTATACTTGAATCTCTTAGGATTTTTAAGCAATAGCATCTGACTGTGCACTGGCAGGGAAGGAGTTACAGACCTCCATCCCTCTAGGAACAGTTTGCAATGAAGCTACCCAATGGACTGAGGCCCAAATCCACACCTTAAAGGCACGTAAATGCCTACTTCCCACCCTGGGAAGCAGACACCAGAGCTTGCAGCTCTCTTGCAGGTGACAAATGGAATAGCCAGGCCTGTCCCAGTCCATCTCACCTCTTACAAACACATTGTGAATCTTGTGCTGCATCGTGGAACAACTCCTGTGGGAAAAGCTGTCACACAGATCAGCCTGTTGACATCCCCGGTAGCTTCAGGTTAGCTGTCTCCTGGTGGATACGGCACCTTTGTGCATGATGAGGCCTTGGAAGTGCTACAAGGAAGCTGAGTTGGAGTCTCTGTTCCTGGGATGCCCATGAAGGACAGCAGCCACGGCTGTGTTTTGTGGAAACTCAGCCGTGCTATTCTGTCCTTGGCTTGCTGAGGGGCATAAGAGGCATCAGTAGAAGGACACTATATCCAGAGCCTGTACGATGTGGTAATGAGAGAAACATCAGACTACCCATACTGGGACATTGAGCCTGCCCACAGACACTGCTGCAGTCACCTTGAAAGATAGGGATCTGTAAAGATTAGTGGCAGCTGTTGGCCAGCAATTACCTACACTGTGATTTTAGGGTGAATTTCTCCTCTACCTCACATTAGTTGCTCATGTCCTTCACTCACACTACACAAAAAGCGGTATTTGTAGGCAGGCAGGCAGATTTCATGCAACTTCTGTAGCTACAGTTCAGACCTCATTTTCAACCATCGCATCTGTTATGAAGCCCCTTATGCATGTCCACTGTTGGCCCAGCCCTCCTATGGAGTTTGGTTCTAGGGGGAACTTTCTTGAAGAAATGTGGCCTTTCGTACACTGAAGAAGCCCAAGAGTTAAACCTTAAGTGGTTTTCTTTCCCCTTAATTTAATTTTATATTTATTTAAGCATGGCAATCTAAATAAGCATGGATGTCTGAGACCACAGTGTTTTGCTTTGCCCCGGGTAACTAAAGATGTGAAATTACAAAAATCTAAGCTTTCACGTATCAGTCTTAACTGATTATTTTCAGTAATAGGTCAAGGAACAGCATCTAAATACACTGGCAAAATGACACACATGCTCTGAATTTTTATGCTTTTGTGATTTTGGGTTTTTTTTAAAAAAAAACTATAGACTATAGACAAGTCTAAACAATCTCCCCATCCTAGGCCCAACATTTTGGCTTTGATTCTCCAGAGCACCATGATTCTGATGTAGAAAACCGCACAAGATAGATCATCATACAAAATTTCTCCTCCCTACCGCAGCCCCTCTCTCACTGGCACAGACTAAAGACCAAGCAGTAGCAGGCAGCAAACATGATGACAGTCACTGTAGCCCTGACAGTCACCTGTGGATGTATTGCCCTCCTTGCTTCACTGGCACCCCAATACAATTTAAAACATCCGTTATGTTGCTTTAGAATTACCCTGGAGAACAGCTGTAAATCCTGAAAAACTGAAAGCAAAAAACATTTTGAGTCCTTTCTGCCATCTTCCTAACCTATATTAAATTAAAAATTCCAAAACTCTGACAATAATAAAAAAACCCTGTTATTTAATGCATAATATAATCCATTTATGCACAACATTTCATCCACAAAATGGGTAACTGAATGACTGTAGTTGATTCTGCTAATAGATGGACTGGTACTTTAATTACTTCCCAGGCTCCCTTTCAGCCCTATTTTTATGATGCTGTACTGAATATCTGAGTGGAATCATCAAGATGTTTGCGTAACAGATCTGTATGCCCAATTGACCTGATTTGTTCCTGCTAAGGTACTGCCCACAGGGAAAAGCAAACAGAAGACACGCATTTGTGGCTATTTGGAAAAAGGAGATCTTTCAATCTATTCAAGTTGTCAGTGAATATGATGGTTAAGCAGGCATGCCAATTTATTAGGTGCTTAAAGAGAAAAAAATATGTTTATGCTGATGAACTACAACTAAGGTAATTTAATAAAACGACAAATTAATTAGATCTAAGCTAACAAAAATGCCCTGCCTTGTCACACACTGCCTACCTGCAGCTTGAAATAAGCTGTGGATTCTGTGCATTATGTGCAACAACAACAAAAAAGGATTTCTGGTTTTAGGCAAATCCCAGCCTTCTGGATAGTGACTGACAGTGACACCTTTACATATTTATTTATTTATTATTCCTCTGCAGTCTTTAGATAAATAAAACAGAAAGTTTGAATGGCCTGAGTAAGAAGGGAGTGTGCTCAGCCTGAAACACATAGATCAAAATAATCCTGTTCCAGACAGCAGTTCTTGGATAGCTGCTTCTGGACCTTACAGCAGGTAAGTAGTAGTACTACCTTAGCTACCACTTACAAGTTGTCTTTACTGCTGACTCGACAAAAAAACATTAACCACTTACTATTGCACAATTAAAGGTTTCAGAAGTCCCCCCTCTAGTATGAAGAAAGAAACCCAGCATCCTCCTTTAAAGACTCCCGGCTTTTTTATCCATGAAACAGAAAAGCACATCTGTCCTCCCGTTCTGACTTTGTGCAGATACAGAGGGGCCTATCCTAGAACAGGGAATCTAAAATATCCAGATTAAGCCATATAACTTGCCCCTATTGGAGCAGAGTGCTGAACACCATTTGCTTCAGCTGAGAACACACACTGGTGAATGATTATCTGCAGCCTGTCTATAAAGGCAAATACCAATCAATGTATAGCCTGAAGCATAAAGGACTGCTTGTATATATATTTTGTTCTGATTTACATATCTGTGGCTGTTATCTATCACAATTTTTTACTGGATCAGCTTCAATGGATTCAAAGTGGTTGAGGGTCAGCCACACTTAAAAAAATATAATCCTGTAGACTTAGAGTAAAATTCATGAAAGCTGGAAAAAAGATGGAGATGTTTTGACAATTGAAAGACAAACATAGTTTTGACAAGGCACAACTGCCACTGGCAAACACAATGGAAAACAGGTTCTGAGAACATTCAGCATAACACTGTATCCCCTTCTAAATCCTTTTTTAACTAAACCTTTGTAGTTCTTACCCTGGCATCAGAGCAGTAAGAAAAAAAAAAAAAAAAATCACTCACTTTTCTGGCAGCCTGCTCATAATCATCTAAAAGGTTCCTCTTGTATCTTCCTTTGAAAAACACAATGACAAAACTGCACAGCCCTCCCCTTCTGCATTATAGCAGTTCCTATATTTATGGCTGGAAAGCATTTTCTGTTATTGTTGAACGGTTTGACACTAGAGAGGGCCCAGATAAGATGCCAATATTCAGATGCTACGCTATGAGGAAAATAGAGATGATCTGTAGGAAGCATTTCTCAAAAGCAATGATTGAGATTTTTGCATTTTTCCTTGAATTTTCTTTTACTAAGACTATTATATGGCTAAGTGGGAAACCAATTAAACTGCAAGATCACCAGGCATGTGATGTCTGATGTGTTTCAGTTCACTCAGGACTTTTGATCCCATAGCTGTTACCTACCATGGACAAAATACTACCGTCTGCTACAGGACTAATACAATTCTTATGTTTTGCTAATTTAAACCTGCAAGTCTAAGTGGAAAGAGACTCTGGAACAGACATCAGTGAACTGCTCTGAAGAAAAAAATGGAGATACAATTCTGTGCTTAAGCAAGCAAGAGAAAGACAAAGATCAAAGATCAGAAAACACGTAAGGTTACTGAGGAGGATACCTGCAAGGCTGCTGCTTTACACGGACCAAGGTAACTAGACATAGAAATAATTTTCAAATATGTAATTAGCAGCTAGCAACAGATTTGCTAGTTGCTTTTCTGATACCAATAACCAGTAAGTTAGCACCAATATAAGAAAATATTTTGTCACATCAGGAAAAAAAAAAATCCACCAAACCAATCTCCAAAAAGGAGAAATAGGACAAATTTTTGTAGAATGTAGAATTATAAATTATCAGAACTGATGAATGGCATTTCTTACACGGCACCAATTGCTATTGAGAAATAAAAGGAGATAATACTAGCAAAAGCAGACAAATTAACTTGTTTGACAGGTATTGAATGCCTCCACTCACAACATTGTCCCTAAGAACCGAATCAGGCATGGCCATCCAAGAGAGCTGTTCCCCTGAAGGATACAAAGGAGACATAAATTATTTATTCAAGCAGCCTCCTGTCACTTGCAATTCAAAGTGCTGCTTTACTTTCTGAGGGCACCCAAAACTCTCTTGTGACTGAAGTCATAACTTGAATTTATTTATTCCATATCCTGTTTACTAATTCCCTGATAAGTCCCTCTCACCATGCTAACCATTCAACACATCCCATGGCTTCTTTTCTACACTAGAACAAATCAGCCCTTCCATTGATGCCTTTGTAAGCATATTGTCAAATTTGTTCCACTTCAACACCGAAGCAAAGTGCTGGCCTTGTGGCCTGGAAGCAAGATATCACTGTAGCAACTCGATGTACTGGTGGTACTGCATGGTTTCCCTTCTCTTTCTCCTTACTGTACTGCACCCCTGCCAGAAGTTAACGTTACAGGAGAGCGATTGCTTCTGAGAGGACAGACAGAGCTGCCTCTATTGTCCTCACTCAGCACGCTCGGAACAATACAAGGACCAACTGCAGAAAGAGATATTTGTAACGCTTTCTCCAGAACACAAAATAAACAAAGCAAATACGCAGCTGGCCTGGTAGCAGCAACAGAACCTAAGCCTTTGCTCTTCATTTGGCAGGAAGAGCTGCGATGCCTGCATGGGAAGGAAATATTTCCTTTTCACCAGACCTCTTTGCCATATTCAAAACCACCAAGATACAGCAGCTGACTTGAGAAGTGGCCAGAGCTTGCTAAGATTTTACTTTTAGAAAATAGCCAATATACTCTTGATGCAGTGTACGCAGATTTTTCTAGGTTCGTTATCAACCTTGATCATTACACCTCTAGTAATACAGAAACAGAGATCTTGAGCTGAACAATTCAAAGAGAAATATCTTACCCGTGAATAGGAAACTGCAGAATTAACCATGATCTGTATCACAAACTGACTTCATTCAAACATGTAAAATAAAATCAACAAATGAAGGATTGAATGTTGAGTTCCTAAGATTTCTACCATGCTGATAGTTTCTGTCATTAAAAAACCCACCAATCCTGTTCTCAGAAATTCATTACGTAGGACTGTACACTAAAATACAGGATGCTGTTATACAACCAAGCATCTGGAGAGATTAACCCCGATTAAAAAAAAAAAAAATCTCTGGGAAAAGCAGCTATTTAATAGAACAAGGATGATGACAGAATAAACTACCGGATTTGTGCAACTGAATCAAGCTGCATGTTAGGAATTATTATTTCACCAAATAAAAAATCAGACAGAAATATTTACCTTGATCCCAAAAGATGCTGAGTACAAAGCTCCTGGTAATTTCCCACTAAAAAAAAAAAAGAGAGCAGTGTATCTTTACAGAGAGGGTGGACTAAAATGACCCGGAACATTCAGGAATATGTTTCTTCATAACACTGTAGAAAAGGAGTTCAGCTTTGTAATGACAGCTGTGGGCAACAACAGAGAGACAAGAGGCTGGGAGAAAGATACAGCCCAGCTAAGCGCAGAGCTAAGCTGGAGATGAAAACTGTATAAGGGTTCCCTTCCTACACTGTAAAGCTGTCCTCCTACTACCTATAGTAACATTGATGCTCAATCTCAGCATGCAATTAGTTTCTGTACTACAGCTCTATTTCACCATTCTGAAACTCTACATAAACATTAACTACATAATTAAAACAGCTAAAGCTTTTCCTGACAGTTTTCTTGCATACAAATACATGTGCTCATTCTTCCAACTATGAAGCATCATTACTACTTGCGAGAAGTCTGCTCCTTGCATTGAACAGAACTGCTTAGCTGATTTAGAAGGCATCTACTGTAACTGCTTTTGGGCACAAAGCAAGCGTGTTTTTTTTTTCTTTTTCTTTTTTCAGTGAAGTGTCAGAACTGTCAGAAGTATCCATTAGCACAGAATTTGTCCAAGAAGAATTCTGTCATACTGCTGTTACTACAGGAAAGACAAGAAAAGTAATCTCAGACAAGGACATATGACTTGGCAGACGTGTGAAGCAGAGGTATCAGCCTAATATTTCAAGAACAAACTTAACTACTGCCAGCAAGCTGACAGCTACAGTTCATGCGCATCTGCTGTTTCCCATGAGCTCCACTTTGCAGAAGTGTGAAGTTCGACACTTAACAATTCTATCAAGATAAGACATTAAAGAAAAAACTCAGCACACTGAGCCCATATTAAAAAAACCAAACTTTAATATGTTTTTTTCCAAGATCTAATATATAAATGCAATGGTAATAATGTACTCCTCTTTTGTGAGCTTGGATGAAATATATTGAAGTCCACTTTTCGCATATTACATAAATAATCATCTAAAGCAACCTAGAAAATAAGAAAAAAAGCTTAATCCATATGGTGCACACAAATAACTGGGTATTAAGTTTAAAAAGCAACCGATGAAATTGATTGAGGAACTGCCAAAAGGCTTCACAGTTTGCCTGTTTTATTAAGTGGTAGTGTAACCATCACATTCAAAGGATATAAAAAAGGCAGGCTTTGTGAAGAGAAGCATTATCTTTTACTAGACTAAATAGCAAATTACAAAAATACATGAGATTTTGGGCCCTTGCATCAGAACAATGGTCTGTGAATATACAGACATCTTAAGCAAAACAACATAGTTAAAGAAGGAATAGGAATGTTGATCAAAATTATGAGGTTCCAGAGTCAGGCACACATTATGATTTTCACAGGTTTTAAGTATTACATCCTCCCAAGATAGATACATGAAGCATTAGTTAACCATGCTTAATCTGATACTCTAGTCTTCACAAGCCTATTAGCGCAAAAGTGAGTCCACCACTTAAAGAGTGCATGATATTACACCCACCGTACAGAAAAAAGCAGGATATGCCTTCACAGGAACTTTCTTACTGAAAGATCTAGCCTGGAAGTAAATGGGGTAAGGTGGGAGGAAAAAAAAAACACCAATAAAAACCAAACATACTTTTTAGGAGAATTTAACATTTCAGATTAAATATCAAGTACTATATATAATGGTTAGAGGCAACAGACTGTATTACAAGCTTCATCCCTTCTTATTCTGACATCATGAAACTGTAATTTTTCATTGCATGCATGCCAGCATCATCCCTCACTGTATACAAAAGTAATTGCACAGAAAGTATATAATAATGGGAGAGTCCTACTAAAATTCTTGTACAGTTTGACATCCTTAGAGTTTAGATATAATAAGCAAATGTAAATTAGCATCCCTTGTTCCCACAAAGTTCCAAGTTGCATCTGATTTAATAAATATGGTCTAGCCCTTTTTTCCACCCCCACCAAATAACTCTCTGCATCCCAGGAGACAGAAATGATGGAAGACCAGAAATGCATTTCTCCAAGTACATCTTTTTGGTCCAGTGTTGCCATCAGTCCCAGAAGTCCAGTTATGCTCCATTTACATTTATGGGACTTTGAAAGGATCACAGTGCCAGAGGTCCTCAGTATCTACATAAAACCAGTCTTAAAACGTGGCTGAATCAAATCTACAGTTTAAACCCATGTACAACTCAGGTACATCTAACAGAGCTGAAACAAATCTTCCTGTAATGCTTATTTATAAATACAGAGTCCCTCCTTGCTTTCCTTTTCTTACAGATTAAAACAAACCATTAATACTGATGAGAATACACATTTCTGTTAATTTTCCATGGGTCTTTCCAGGCAATTGAGAAAATCGGGCTGTTTAAAAGGGAAAAATACTGAATCTTTTGAGAAGGCAAATTATTTTAAAACTTTGAGATATAATAAAGAGTGTGTGTGTGTATACATCTCTCTCTAAAAAACACAAATTGCTCTTCCCTGATCTAATGTTCTGCCTTACTAGTTGTGGGATGAGAAAAGAAAGTAATCTTGCTTGATCTGCTTAACCCAGAATGGGTTGCATGTCATTCAAATCCCACGCTATTTTCCTTGGTAAACTGAGTCCATAATGATCTAGCATAATTGAGATAAATGCAAAAAGCCAAAAGGAGACCCTTCAACGAGAGGAATGGGGGAAGGGGTGCTTAATAGGGGTACACACATGTAAATGGATTGGCGGGCTTTCAAAGGGATCACGGTGGGACTGACAGGGAACTCTTATTATATGCTTTTATTCTAAGAAAATACACAATTCCTAAAGAAAACTGCAATCTTCATTACCTTATTTTGCCCTCTGCTGGTCATCAGTCACAGTATGAGGAAGAGCTGACCACACTTCAGAAACTTTTCTTCCAAAATCAAGTGCCACATCGCTACAATACGCTTCATATAGTATTGCTGAGATTTAATTTAGCACTTCAGGATTATGTTTCTTCTGACTGTGAAATGAGGCTGGTAACTGTTACCCTCATCCTCCAAAATATGTGGTTTGTGTAACAAATGCTGAGATTGTTGAAATCTCTGCAGGTTTAAACTTTACCCGACCCTGTAATTCCAACTAACACAGAGGGTAAAGTGGCTGGAAAGACCCTCAGGCAAAACAAGATGGTGATTTTATACCAGAGAACAGATGCATTTAAAGGCACAAGCCCATTACATTCACCTAAATGTCTTGAAACACCCAGCAAATGTTGCCAGTAAAAGACTATTTTATCCATTGGGGAGAAAGTTCATCCTTGCATTAACAAAGACCATCTGATTATCAAGGAGGCCAATACCCTGTTATTACTGCCAGTTATTGCCAGTTCAAGTGGTCTGAACACTTTAGAGATCCTGCACTGTCAATTATTCTTCACTGATAATGATGAAGGCTGGAAGCAGGTATTCAGAGAGGATATTTTTTTATTTTAATTAAGATGATATAACCCACATTTTTTTAAAAAAAAAGGAGGGACACACACCAACATCAATATTCAATTGAATAAAACGTTAATGCTGCCCTAATCTGTTTTCCCTGTGTTTCCACTTTCTACATAGTCTCCAACTACACGATCACATTGCATATTTTCCATAGGACCCTCCCAGTGCATAACATGGGCTGGGCTCTAGGAATGGAGTGGGAAGAAAGCAGGGGTAAGGATGTGCCTGTTCTCTTCAGAAGCTGGTTGGCATATTGGGAGCCAGGGGACCAATGCACTAAGAATTACCAAATTATCTGAAAGGCTCTGCAGAAGTGAATTCTCTCCCTGTTTCTGTCCCAAAATTTCCATGCAATACCAGGAACCAAATTCTAAACATCTGGACAATAAATACATGTTGCTCATTTTCCATGCCTCCCATCCCTGATATGAGGCATCTCAGGCCAGACACTTGGCATTTTTGTAAGCCACAACTGCAATGAAAGTCAGTGGGTTTTATACACTGTGCATTATGGGTTGAGGGGTGGGGAATAAAAAAAGAAAAATCAAAATATTTCAGCTGGAACAACAGACAGTGGGCAGTTCTGATGTTGCATTTTGTCTTCTCTGCTTCTAAATGGAATAAACAGTTTTCTTGGGCATGTGACAACAAAAACAGAGACATCAGGTGAGAAAAAATATGAACAGGAATGCATTAAATTATAAAAAGTCTGTATTAAAAATAAAGCCCAAGGCTACGTATTATTAAAAAAACCCTCAAAATATTAATCAACTAACCACTGACTGAACAAGCTAGGGATGCCTCATTTTACCTTCAGAAAAATGAAGGGCTCTCCTTATCGCTATTACGTAAAATACTGTGATCACAGGTAACACTGTAATTGAGGATTGTATTAATGGTGTAAATGCAGAGATAAATCTGGCACTTCACTTCAAAGTGGTATCTTTTCAGACTACCTTGACTGGAAGTATTGGGTGCAATGCTCAAAGTATATGTGCACATGTACTTGTAGACATACGACACACTCTACAGTGCTTCTTGCAAGTTTTGTTTTCCAGATAAAGGCAGACACAGCATTACTGATGAAACATTTTTTTTTGCTTTTGTATTATGTACCAACAAGCAATTCAGAGTGTAGCTAAAATAGGAGCGTAGAAGAAAAACAGAGTAGGACTCTGCAGTTCTCTAGGATTCATCATCCGCTGTTCCAAGCAAAAGTCTTTCCCCAATTAATTTGGTTGTGAGCCAGAAAAGAAATAAAACACTAAGTACCTTTCCCAACATAGCTTTAAGCATGGACGGTCATGTTAAGGAATGAATCCCTCCTCCCACACACACTAACCAGCAGTTAAAGGCAACATGCTCTGCTTTCCTGGCAGCCATTCCCCTGCACTGTGAAATACCATACGCAGAACTGCTTTCTATGGTGCTGGTCCCATGCTGGCATAGAGCTGCATTTATAAAAATCTGCTTGAAGTTTCTCTGCCAGTAGTAAGGCATTTAGGCAGTATTTATATATATGCACTTGGACCCAGCTGCAAGTAAACTACCTCCTGTACCTGTACATACAGGTAAATAAAATATTCCTACAGAAGTCATTGTAATATTTAAAGGTTTTGGGTGGCTGGGTTGTTTGGGGTTTTTTTTATTTTATTTAAACACTGGAAGTAATTAACAGTAAAATACCTGAAAATAAGTATGCAGCTGTAAGTCTTCTAACATCACTTATGCACAATGCTTTGTGAAGATTAGCATCAATTATATTTATTTAAATAAATAAAAGGGAAGGAATCTCACATGTTCTAGATGAATATGGGCCTGGCTGGCAATGTCATAAATTACATCTCTTACATTTTTCTCTTGCTTGCCTCTTATGAAATCCTCTTGTGAAACTCCATGCTAGACATAGGAAAGAAAATCAAAAAGAAAAAAAAAAAACTCAATAAATATCAATTTACCCTTTTAGCTTCTCAGAAACCTGTCCCAGCCATCAAACTAATGACATAAGACTGAAACAGCCTAAACGTTTTCCCACTGCCCCCTCCCTTTTAAATTCCCCCCCCTCCTTTTTTTTTTTTTGTGTCTATCACTTGGAAAAAAAATCAAGAGAACAAAGAGGACAGTTGGTACAGACTCTCTGCATGAATTTGTTCCCAAAGACTTTGTGGTCAGTCAGATAACCAAGTCAGACTTTAAAGGTTTGGGAATTTAATCAGTTTAGATGCCCCATTTTTAAAACCATAACCCAAGAACCAGTATTTTTTTCAGTTTTCTTAAAAAAAACCCAAACCAAAAATCCAAGCAAAACTAAAAAAACCAAACCAAAACAAAAAAACTCAAACAAACCCACCCCCAAAATCAAAAAGAAACTGAAAAAAAACAAAACCATCCCCACCCCCAATGCCCCAAAACCCAACCCCAAATTTATTCTTTGATTATAGTGACCAATGTGAGACATAATATGGCATATTCAGAATTGCACCAGTCGCCTGTTCTTCTCAATAACACTCAAACGTGTGGAAGCTGTATAAAGGTAGGCAGGTAGGCTTCACAGGAGGCAGAGACTCCAGCAGCGCTCTGTGATACTTGCCAGCAGCTGAAAAGCCTGCAAGATGCTCAGTTTGCACAGAAGGGATGCAAGCTGTTTTTACAGTTTCACTGTAAAACACCTTCAGTGGCAAGGAATGACTGTGAATTTTCATGCTGTGTTTGAAAAGCTAAAATCTTGGAAGGCCTCCTATACCATCCAGTCCCAGAAGGGCTGAAAGCAGGGTGCAGCTCCTTTCTGCATTCTTATAGCCTTGACCTATATTAGTATCGATGGGTTTTGCAACTAACTACTAAACTTCAACTCAAAACTTCCAATTGTATTACAATGATATTCAAAAAATACTAACACAACTGCCTTAAGCATCACCACAATTACATAAATTTTGGGTAAGTATAAAATGAACAGCATTAATATTTAAAAATAAAGACTGGAGATGAAGGAATAACAGCTGAGATGCCTACAGTTCTAGCCAGAGAACATTAACAAAAAAATTTGAGCTTTAATCCCATTTTACCCAAATTGCAATGTCTGCTAAATTCCGATGCAAATTACATGTACAATTAAATTGGAGGACTATACTATCTCCTACAGCAATGTATAGAATGTATGCTTATAGCTATCAAACATGTAACAAAAAAACCCAACCAAACCAACCCCAAAAATCCCAAAACCACCAGCACATTTATGAAATGTAGTAACGGGAAACCCAAGAACTTTGTTCAGAAGTAAAATTTCTCACAGTGTTTCCTTTACGGGGAGAGGAAAAGAAAAAAAAAAAACCCAAAAACCAAAACCGAGGCACCATTCCATATGTGTAATCCTACACATTAACGGAAAAATTCCTGAAAGCTAAAATACTACTACATTTAATAAAATTTAAAAAAACAAACCAGAAACCCTAGAATTTCATGAAGGTCACTCCTCTCACCTCCCAAAAGACATAAAACCATGACTGGCATATTACTAGGCCACAGCACAAAGAGTTAAAGAAAATAAAAGGTTCTGTTTCTGGCCTAATAAATTCTGAGAGACACAGTTAGAAACACTGTACTGCTCAATTCCAGACAACTTGCTTCTCTTACCAACATACAAACGTCCATGGGAAGAAAGACCTTTTGTCTTCTACTGTGATACGGAGTTGCTCGTAAACAGGTAACTATGCCTTGCGCTTTCCCAATGTGACTGGCTGCATGGTCAGCATGGATATCCCTCACACCTAAAATTGCAGAAAGAATAAGTTTAGAAATACACTGACAGGCCTTTTGAGGGGTATAGTCTTCCCTGATGCATGCCACAGTCATATTTAAGGAAAGCTAAGTGCATCGGTCCATGATAGAACGGTCTGTGTCCATGAACTGCCTTGAGTGCACCTCATCTCAGAGGTGCAAAGCAGCAGGCAAGGTCATCAATTTCCACATTCAAGAGCAAGATACCTCTCAGCTTGTTGCAGTTTCGGCAAAGTGAATAATTAGCAGAGCAGTGCTATGCAGATATATCAGTACACAAACTCATTTTCATTGCCATGTCCTCTCCCAGGATAACAGCATTCCAAGAACTGCTTTTCCTGCTAGAAAAGTCATACAAGTGTGAGATTCCTGACAAGCACTAATGCTTACAGTATGGTTTCATGATCAGCTGCAGCTGATTCAGCAGCATACTGAAGCCAAAGAGAATGGTCCTATGCTCCCCCCCAGAACCTGTACTTCTGCCACCTCCCTTGCACTGTCACGGGTAACGAGGTAGTACCATAGTGAACTGAATCAGATCACCAAAGCAATGGAAAACTAACTGTAGTTACTGCATGGTCACACAGTTGTGAGAAGTGAAAGAAGAGGGAGGTGAGTGGGGCAGAGCAGCACCACTGCTCTTCGCAGCAAGAACATACAAAGTTGGCTTAGACTGATCATAAAGCCGTAATGTTTTCGTAGGACTGATCTGGGATAGAATGAAAATTTAAAGGAAAACTGAAATTAAAATTCCCAACAGTTCTAACAGAAGCAGCATTCTGCAAAGACCGATGAGCCTACTGACACCTGAGAAAGGATACTGGGCGTACCAGATTCGCTGCCCAAGCCTGCCTGAGCCTTTGCAAAACAGTGGCTATAGGTAGACTACATGGACTTCTTTTGGCAATGGCAGCAGAAAGCAGAGTGTGGCTTGGAGGAATCAATGGATATAACTTATTGATACTGACTGGGCAGCTCAAGCTTTACATGTAACTAGGAAATAAAAAAAAAAAAAAAAACAAAAAAAAAACCACCACAAAAAAAAAACCACAAAG
>JAVJGJ010000037.1:29499299-29510681 GCA_035590215.1 Microhierax caerulescens
CTGAAGCTTGTTCAGTGCCTCGCAACCCGAGACAGAACTGGAGGGATACCAACAGAGGTGAAGGAGGCAGAGAAGAGAAAAAAAAAAACCACGACAAAAAAAAACCCTCAAAGTCTAAGAGTTAGCAATGATTCATGCTCTGCCTTGGAATATATCCCAAAAGTGAGGTTCTGAAAGGGTTTAACAAAATTATTGAGTAGTACCAGACTCCTCACTACTTTGGCAATAAATCAGAGAGCACATTGTTAATATTTTCAAATGACAGAAGCTGGGAGGAAGTAACAGGACTTTGCACAACAAGATAACCAGTCAAAGTGAGCTTGACAAAAGAAGAAACCCAAATCAGTAAGAATAAAGCAGCACTGCTGCTGGGAGAGAGACACACAAACTGGACATAGGTCAGAAATAAAGAAGCTAAAAACCACAAGAAATTTAGCAAATATGACCTGTAATGAAACCACCTAGTTTAGAAAAGACTGCTGATAGGAAACACCAAGAAAAGGTCTGTGTTCAATTAATTTTTCCCATCTGTGAAAAAAACCACAGAATTTAACTGTTTAATATGCAGTGAAGGAGACTTTTGCTTATTTTGTTACACTTATGTATTTAAGAGAGGTTAAACATGACAATCGGGCACCTAGAAAATCTGCAGCCCCTATAACAGATTTTCAAGAACAGGATCATCTGACTTGTATTAGGAGTGACCCAAGAATGACTGAACTTGTTCAGGATTGAGGATATTTCTCAGAATGGAAAATGTTATTTTTCATACTCCTACATTTCTTCAATGAGAAGTTCAGAAAGACACTTGCACCATTTCACTGATTTCCCATTGAGGAAGCAAACATCAGATGTTAAGAAATAGGTTCCTCATTTCTTCCAGAGAATAATGTACTTTCTGTATCTCTCTTTTTACTTCTCTCTCTTCTTTTTAAATTCTTTTAAACTCAACATCAGCCTTCCATCAGACTACTCTGATAAGGAAGAAGAAAATGTTGCTACTACAATACTAAATACTACAAAATAGTAATTCTCACCCTTCTTTTACTCCTGAGCTCATACAGGGCATACTTCCGTAATGCAACAAGACACCTAAAAGAAAGTTAACCTTTTCTTCACTGCAAATAGAACAGTTATTTCCCTATCTGTGACTCTTTTGTGTTAAACCTGACACAAACTAGCTCTTAACTGCAAGGATCATATCATCTTTGTCACTTTTTTTCTAGCTATTCAATTATTGATATTAACCCACTTTTACAAAGAGGAGAGGATTCAGACCCAAATTTACACCACCACCAAGGGAAGTTTAGAGGTTGGGAAGTCAGCTTTTCCAAGATAAGCAGTGTATATCACTGCAATATAGAACAACATCTGCAGAATAACTACAGCACTTTGTGTTCTGTCAAGTGGGACAATCAGAAAATATGGTGAAGAGCTGAATCTACCACACTCTGTAATAGGAGCAAGAAGAGAGAAAACAAAGCAACAAAGAACAGAGCAGGAGGAAACTGCACTTCAACGAGCTTTTCACTGAGCAGCTTCTAAGAAAGTATGTAGTTCTAGGACAGGTGCAGTAAGATTCCAGATTTATCGCTGAGCATTCAAAAAGTATCTGAAGTATTACCTAAGACAGCTTCTATTGAAATTAAACTCCAGTGGAAAAAAACAGAGTAGGCTTTTTGAAACATCAGTAAATATTCTACCTGCACTAATGAGTCATCAAGAAAATCTAAAAAGGGGAAAACTCCTACCCAGCATTTCCAAGGTGAGGTACAAGAGGGCACTTTGAGTGTTCTCAGCATATGCTTCAAGCTCCTGGATGTTACGATACGCCCTATCATCCAAATTCTTCTCCTGTAATATAAACAGAGAACTTCAGTAAAATATAAACACAATGATATTTGTACGAGTTTATTACTACAGTCATGTCAGCCTAATTCACTATTAGAAGAAAAAAGAAAAAAGGACAAAATTAAGAGACAGACAGTATAAACTCAGTCACTAAAACTTACTGCAAGTCTAACATAACCAAACAACTACATGCAACTGCAGCCAAGTCTGGTTACTGGAGCAAATGTAACTTTCTGCAACAATAAAAAAATCAGAATTCTTCATAAAAGATACAGCCTAAACAAAACGCATATGGTATTCTTACACTACGAGGTTGCCAATTTTAATCCTTAAACACAGAGAAATTTAGATAAATAGATATGCACTTGTTGAAATATGCACAAAAATCAATCCACCAAATACACACGAGTTCCAAAGCCATATGCAAATACACACAAAAATATAACATCCTCCATCACTCTTCCTGTCCTAGTGGCTTTTATGGTTAAAACATACCAGTCTTAAAATTAAAAAACTCTGCAGTCTTTCACAGCAATGAGACCCCACAAGTAACTGACCATCTCAAGGTATAACTTCATGAGACACTAACTTTAGCAGCTAAAGTCGCTTAAGAAATTCCTGCCTTCAGCTATTCAGTCTTGCCCTTGTGTCACAGTTGGTAGCAGCATCACTGTATCAGTGACATTCTTCCTCTTGTTTTTTTCCCAGAAAAAGGGTAGATACATTAATATTCATGTGATTTAAATACTCCATTTTACAGTGCTGCTTAGAAAAAACTTCACTGCCATGATAAGGAGAAGCAGAAAAATGTGGCAGAAAGGTTCAGACAACTCAATTTTTGAGATTTTGTATCAAGGACTCATCACAAGAGAAGGCTATTTAGGGGCAAAATTGGCATGGTCAGAAAAGAGGTGTGGAGGAATAAGATGATGCCAGTGATGTAGATCTGTGCAACTTTTTGCCATATGCAAGATGTCCTTTCTCCTGGGGCAGGATTGGCATGGCACAAAAAGAGACCATGTATGAGTTTCCCTTCTTGCACAATCTTCATTTCCATTTCTATTAAAATGTAGTTTTCCAGAATTCTTAGCATATGGAGACCTTTCTACATAACCCCACATGATGGAACTTCCCTCACACGCAGAAAAGTATCTAAATGTAACTCCCAATGGATTACCTCTAGGAGCAACCACTTCAAATCAGGAATACAGACCAGAAACAGAAAACATGAGCACAGATACACGGGTCATCAAAACAGGAAACAAGAAAGATGTGGACTCACAAACTACATCTATTTTAAAGCAAAAATAAACACAGGATTCTATTAGCCATTTTAGACAGAAAGAACAGAACTTATGAAAAGGGGCATCAAGGAATTAAAATGAAATACAGAAGTACCATTCTTAAGGAGAATACTACTGCCTAGAAAAGAAGAATTACTTAAGCTTTTGTTTTACACACAAACACCTAAAAAAAGGGGGAAAACCCCAAATACGACTAAAACCAGAATCAGACTTTGAACGGTAAATACTTACTCTTTCATCAATGATCTTCATAAACCACATTTTAGTCAATTTATGCCTCTTGACAGCCTGAAAATTATCAGATAAAACATCCATGTTAATGTATGCATTCTGAAGGCTGAAAAATATTTTAGATAATACTTTCCTTACAATCAAAGTATTAAAAGGGTTAAATCAAAGTGGCAATTCAGCGGAAAATGAGAATCTTCTTCAAATACAAAAATTTTTAACTAGCATTTGTTACAAGTTGTTGCACACAAAAAAATGAGATCTGGGACATCAAGCCAGTTAACTAAAAGAATTTATTTAAAAATACTTTTTAAAGTTATTTATTCTTTCATGGAGTCATATGTTCCCACAAAATATTTGCAAATTACTATGTTTGCTTTCCAAAGAGAACAGTCAAGCAATAAAAAGACTTCCCCTGTAAATGTTCAGAAAATGTCAGTACAGCATACAAATAGGTACTGTAAAGACAGCATCCTAACAAAGAAATGTAATTAATATTATGGTTTTGTTCAAAAACATATCCCACAGCATCTCATATTCATGCACTCCTCTTTTGGTTCTTAACTTGTATTTGACTTCCTTCCTGTACCACTTCTTTCTATCAACCTACCTTCCATCCCCTCACACATGCTGAATTTTGCAGACCACTTTGTCAGAAAGGCTACAATCACACATATAAACAAAACTTATGGAGCAGATTTCTCACAATCTTAGCCTTTATAGCTCACTTTCAACTTCTTTACATCCATTGTATTTATAAATATTTTTTCCAAGGTCTGACAAAACTACATCTTCTTGTTGATTCCACACAATCTGCTTGAGGTAATAACTGGTATGTGAAAAGGCAAATTTAAAGCTACAACTACTAACGTCAGTTTTGCTTCTCACTTATTCATCTTGAGTATCACTTTGTAAATGAAATCCTTGAAATAGTTGTTGCTTTAAGACTTGACCTGTGACTGAGTTATGCTAAATATTCCACTTTGTACATTACACCCATTTTAAGCTACCTTCATTCAAACACACAGGTCCTCATTTTTCAGCTTCTGAAAACTGACTTCTTTCACAGAAATCAATGGAGAATTAGGCCTTACTTTTTGTATGTTCAAAATGGACAGATAAGTAAGAACAACTATCACAGAGCTGCTGTGTGAGTTTATATTAAAGTCACTGAGAGTTGAGCTATTAATAATTCTAGAAATACTATTAAAAGTTACTTATATATCTTACTACTGCATAAAACTCCTGGAATACAAATGAGAGTGTTCTGGGATATACAAAACTTCGGAACCATGCTTAGCATGATAAATTAGTATTTATTCTAGAAAAACAAAGCTGTCCTCATACAAACTCAAGAAAAAGCAAGAAAAGAGTGTATGTAAAATATGCTGTACAAAAGAGATAGCAATTCTGTTAACAGTCCCACAATACTTGTGAGTTCAGGTGTCTTTCCAAACCCTTCTAAGAATTGCAATGACACTCTTGAACATTTGTGAAGCTGTGCTCTTTGAACAAGTCATCCTTGGGCTATTTGCTGAAATGTAGAAATAAAATCACATCTTGAGTGCAAAGGTCACCAGGTCCAGTTGCACTGTTAATTCGCTCCAGCACATGGCAGTGTGCAGAGCTATCAGAGCTCCTAGAAATACTTTCCGAATTATTCTTCAAATCTTATGTCACAACCATTGGATTGTCTTTTATTGGTCTTCCTTTACAGAAATCATATGTGAGGTGAAATCTTACCACAGAGACAGACCAATTCTTTCTTCCACTTCAAAATCAGTTTTCTGGTTTGTGAGAAAGGAGTATAACTGGCAGTCTTAGCTATTGGAAAAGGTTGCAACTAGTATCTCACTATCTGAATGATTTACATCTGAATGTTGTACTGGTTTTGACTGGGACAGTGAAACTTCTTCACAGCAGCTTGAATGGGGCTATGTTCTGGATTTGTGCTAAAAACAGTGTTGGTAACACACTGATGTTTTAGTTCCTGCTGAGCAGGGCTTACACAGTATCAAGGCCTTTTCTGCTGCTCATATGGCCCTGCCAGGGCACACAAGGAGTTGGGAGGGGACACAGCTGGGACAGCTGACCCCTACTGACCACAGGTATTCCACATCATACCATGTTATGCTCAGCAATAAAACCAGGAGGGAAACTGCTGCTGGGAGGGGGCTCTGCTCGGAGACTGGTTGGACATTGATACACACACGCGCAGCCTGAAATTAAAAGTAGTCTAAAGAATATATACAATCACATCCAAAACTAACTTGTACCTAAACTGCTCAACCTGAAAACTGAATGAGAATTTTTCGGAAATAAAAATACATTAAGCTACGCTAAAGCAAGTTCTTCCTTGGACAGGAGGCAAAAGCATTTTGGGAGAAAAGGGTCTTGTTCCTGGCAAGTTTACAATATGCTGAAAGACAGACAGGAAGAAGGAAATAAAAGGCAAAGGCACAGACAGATTGACATGTAAAATGACCGGTTCTGCATTTTAATGCCTACCTTGAAGTACCACCCTGGGTGCATCTTCAACTCCCATAATCCCATAGAGGCTCACAACATTTGCCAGTCTTCATTCTAACTGTATGAACACTTTGTTGTGGCTATAGCACACACTTTATCTGAGCTGGAGACACCTGTGAATAGCTCTGGTCCTCCTAAAAGTGACTATAACAGCTGGTTTTCTTTTATTTTACTTCTTGGCTTTGCCTACATTTTCTCTTAGTTAAACAAAGTATACCTTGTTTAAATCTGAATTTTAATCTAAACATGAGTGTTGATAGACAGGAACAAATGTTCACTTATGCTTTATTTCACATTTGAAGGAGGAAGAGTCAGGGAGAGGCCACAGTTTCAGCACTGCCAAAAAGCATTTAAAGAGGATTTGGAAAGGACTAATTTTTGTGGTGTCAAAGGTGCAGCAGAGTGGATGTGAAGCCAAAATGGCAGCAAGTGAAATGCTTTAATCCCACAGGAACTGCACTGTTCGAACCCAGAATTACAGCAAGTGTCCTGCTTTTCCTGGGATCTTAAAAGGAACAATGCAGATGAATTGGTGAAACTTAGGTGAAGACTCCACGCTTCACTGCCTGTTTTTCAGAAGGTCCACAAACCTAATTACTTATGGGATTTATGTTAACTGAATTCAGCTATTGATATCTAGACAGACTGCAGCTTTTCCTGTCGAGGAGCTCAGAGATCTTTAGTTTAAATATAAGTTCTGATCTTACAAAGGCCTTATGGTAGCTGCTCTTTTGGAAGGTTCTGATTTGCTGTGGCCCACAGCCCTAAGATGACTAGTTAGCAATGAATGGAATTTCCATTCCTGAAGAAATTAAAAATTCAGCTCAATGTGACCCCGACAACCTGATCCAACTATGATGTTAGACCTTCTTTCAGTGGCAAGTTGGACTAGATGACAACCAGAGATCCCTCCCAACTAAATTATTCCATGGTTCTAGATCAGCATCAAGGGGAAATCCATTTACACTGTCTTCAGACTTTCAACCATACTTTGAACATACCAGTGACAGTCCTAACTAGAAACAAAAAATTTTGGAAGAAAGCTTCTGTTTCTTTGGCTATGAATAGCAGAGGAACAGATTTGTAGGTGTACTTTCTGTGTGATGTTCTAGTGCCTGCGGAAATCAGGCACCTTGTTAAAAATAAACTGTTAGGTGCACAAGTACATTCCCTGTTACTCAGTGCACTGTTAAGTTCACTGAGTACATCTCCTGTTACTCATTGCACACAAAGGGAAATCTGTGGAAAACATAATACCTAAACAGACGTCATCAAGCAACTCCTGATGCAAGGAGAAGACTGTATCAAGATTCTCCCTGTGACCCAGTAAGGAGGTCTTGGACTTTTCCTCATACCCTATTTGCTAGTTCAGCACCTGTGCTTAGCCTCCTGTCCTTCTGTACAGCTTAAATCTATTCAGGCAGGATGAACACTGGCTCAAGATAGTATGCTTATGCACTTCACTTGCTATCAACTTACAGCTTACCACAATTTACTTGGTCCTTCACCTAAACAGAAGAGAAAAAAGCAGACTGTTTGCAGAATTCTGACCCTCCTGGTAGGTCCTGCCCACTATCCTCGTTCTCCAACTCTGCCCTTTGCTTGTAGGTAACTTACAACATCACACAAACACAATTTACATTACCTGTTTCATATAAAATAACGCTGTTAACTATGCAACACAGCACACACAAAACAAGGACATTATTTCCCACAGTAATATTTTAGTTAAGTGAATTTTAGGACAATAAAGGTGTATTTTACCCTCCACAGTTCTGTAGCAACTGGCTGATGTGGTGGGTTATCACAGTATATGTCTTCCACAGCCTCCCTCCAGAACTGCATTCGCATCAAACCTGTAGTCTTCTGAGTTATGGAGTCTTTAATCTGGAAAGGATACATCTGGAGTGAAATTCACAGTTCCTTTAAGGCACTTGGTTTGTCTATACTGAAAAGACAGACACAGGACATAGGCAAACTCAGGAGGGAAAGTGCTCAGTTCTGAATTTATGTTTATTGCTCATAAAGCATATGAGCACTATGAGAGTAAAAAAAAAAAATCTTCACCCATGAAGGTTAAGACCTGGGCAACCCTAACCTTAGCTTTCTTCCCAGAAGTAAAAGAAGAAGAGGTAACAGCAGTGAGGGAGGGCAGTGACCCAGGTGGACAGAAGCGCAGCTCACAGAAGCTGATGAGGGGTTTTACTTGGTCAGCACATTTCCTGGATGGTTCCTTTCTGGCAAGTGTTGCCAACTTTTTTGGTTGCACTGGCAGTTTCTGGCCACCTATCAAAGCAGGGAGACTGCAGCCACTCCATTTCCACAACTATCTAATTATCAGCTTCCCTCCCGCAAGCCTTTCCATCACCTAGCTTCTGCCAACAAAGACCTGGGACTGATTATATCATCCAAGTTTTTGACAAACCTTCTACAGATAAGGCTTGGCAACCCATTCAGTCACTGCATTTGAAGCCAGACATAGATGCAGTCACATAACAGTGTAATCAAAGACCACAGCCTGTTTTTTATAATTTATTTTTTAAATGCATGACAAAGAGGAAAGTCAGAAAAACTATACACATAAACAAAATAAATTGAGGAAGGCTGGCTACTTTCCAAGGGCCATTCAAAACCAGAGGTTTGTACTGCACTATTTATATTATAGTACATTACAGTACAGAAAGTTAATCTTGGCAAAACACCCCCTACTAGTGTAATTTAGAATTTGTAATCTTTGTAATTGAGTGTTATTTTACATTTCCAGAGTTTCACAAACATATTTTAATACCTGCCTGAGCCAGTTCCACATTGAAAGCTCTCAAAGCAAAAGCAGAGGTTCGAGATTCTGCAGGCAACAGCAGAGAACACAGAAACCCTTCATAGTCACGCTTCCTATAAAAGAATGAAAAAATACATTTATTATTTACATCTCTATGTAAACTGGGTGTGCTATTGCTTAGCATTGAACTCCAAAAATAGTAGCAATAAGTTATAGTTCAAAACTCTCCCTATGCAAAAGCAGCAGCTTTTAAGCTTATTTTAAAATAAGACAAACTCCCAAGACAGAGGGGATGCTGTCTGAACTCTCAGCGCATCTCTCAAATCCGTATCTCAAGATATTTGGCTAAAAGCATGGAACTAGGCTGTGGCAGAACTGCAAATAGAATCCAGATTGTCCAACTTCCAGACTTCTGTTCCAAACATGAAACCACATTTCTTTTAAAGACTGTGCTTTGGAGCTTAGCAGAAGAGCACTTGCTTAACCAGTAAGTTTTTGTTTATTGGCAACTATATTCAAACATAAAAACTCTGGGTCTCGGCAGTTTCGCTGCAGGTAACTTGTTGCCAATCTAGAGTGATATGCCTTTGTTTGGCCACTTGGGTGTGCCATTAAATTAAAAACAATCAGCAGAATTGTAAATTGCAAAATCATACATAATGGCAGCTAATAAAAACACTTGGTCACCTCTGAAAAGCTAAATTGCTTGTTTTGAATAATATTTTTGTGTGCTTTCTGATAAGACTATAACCTGATCCTTCATTAGAACAAGACCAGTAACCCCAAGTTTCACCTCAAAAGTGGAGAAGCAGGTGTCAAGGAAAACATATTTACTTATTTTCATGAAGTCTGCTGTTCTTACATGTTTCTTTTGAATGTGAGCTTAAAATAGCAAACCCAAACTAAAACCAAGGGTTATCAGGGTTGCTACTTTTAGCACCAAACAATCAGGAAGTGAGACTAACAGGATCTTACTCCTACAATACACAGCTGCTGATAACTAGCAAATCCTTAAGAGTTTTTGCAACGGTTGTGAAACTTCTTTTAGGGCTTGATGCAAATAAATCTACAAGCACCACCAAAAAAAAGAATTATGAATTTCAGCAGGCTTTGAAGGCTGCCTTCATATTAAAAGAACAGATGCACAAAACCTCCCTCAATTAAGACACTTTCTGAAAAGTATTATCAGCTCAAAACCTAATATTTTTTTCAAGGGTGACTGTAGTAATACCTAGTATTGCCCACCCTGGGCAGAGCTCCAAGGTTTATAGCCACATTTTCCCAGTTCCAGTTTCACAGTTTGCCTGGGTTGTTTATGCAACACAGAACCATCTCTATGTTACACAAAGTACATGTCAGCACAACAAGATAAATTTCTCTTCCATCTAGTAACGGTGGTGGCATATTGCAATAGTTTTTTCCTCAATTATTCTAAGCTTAAAAATTAAGTGTAGCAAAAAAAATATTCAATTTTTTTCCCATTAGTTTTCCTACTTGAAATGTTACTGCTGACCATGCACACCTTTATATCTTTTACAAGCATCAGTTTGGAGATTATCCCATTCCACTCTTTCTATACATGCTTGGAATCCCTCTCCCTGCTTTTGTCAACCATCTATCTAGGCGAGCTGTATCCAAAGAAAAATTACTTAAGTCTCTACAAAGAGTTAAAAAAAAAAAAAGTCTCTAACTCAGAACTCCCGTGGACTGGAAGGCACCTAAGGGGCCCTGCACACTGCCTACAGCCCAGACGCCAAGCAAGAAACGCCGCCTGGCCTGGGAGCCTCTGAGCTGCACCCCTGCTCCTCTTGTGGCGTTTTGGATTTGACCAAAGCCAGGTGTTTTTGGTGACAGGGCCTTCCTCGCCCTGCCGGTTCAGGTCAGCGAAGCTGAAGCTCGGTGAGCCCTCTGTCCAGCCGCCAGATTCCCTCCGCTTCTGCTCGTTTTTCCAGGGAGCACTTCAGAAGCTTGGCCATCTCCCGGCAGCCAAGAAGACCTGAAAACATCCGTTATTTTGAAACGCCCACTTCGGTGATCCTTCTCTCCAAAGAGCCGAAAAGATGAAATGGAAACGTTCGAGACTTCAGAGAACCAGCTACGAACGAAGCGGGGGGAGGGCGGAGGTTGCCACGGGGCTACACCGTACGGGGTGAGAGGCGATGGCCTCGAGTTGTGCAGGGGACGTTCAGCCCGGCCATCGGGGAAAGGTGTCTCCACGGAACGGGCTGTCCAGCCGGGGCACCGGCTGCCCAGGGCAATGCCTGCAGGCATTGACAAGACTGGCAGATGTGGCGTTTCGCGGTGGGCTCGGCAGTGCAGGGGCTGACGGCAGGACTCGGCCATCTTAAAAGGTCCTTCCCAACCCAAACGGTTCTACGTGGCTCAACTATCTGCCCGTTTCGCGCTGCCCCCCGCCCCGAGGCAGCGCGGCGCACCCCACCCGCCGGCCTGGGCCCCTGGGGGCCGCGGGGGGAAACCCGGCCGCCTTTCTCGGGCAACTCCGCAGCTGTTCCGCCGGGAGGGACGCGCTCGCAGGCCTCCCTCTGCCGGGCTCGCCGCCCTCCTCCGCGGGGAGCGGCACCCACGCGTCCGTAGGCCTCCCCGGCGGGGCACTCACCGCACCAGCTCGGCGCAGTACTCGCCTCTCCTCCGGGCGACGAGCGGCTCCAGCCCGCCGCCGCCCGCCCGCCG
>JAVJGJ010000037.1:29511659-29529600 GCA_035590215.1 Microhierax caerulescens
TTTCATAGTACAGTGCGTTGATGCAGGGAGTTAAACCAGCAGAAACCTATCCACTGCTTGCTTTTGGTTTTGCTGAGTTCATTTGCCACCCATTTGGTGCCTTGAATCAGCTCCCTGCATGGTCATTGGAACACCAGTGCCAGCACAGGGTGGTTAGCGGGACAAGGGGCAGGGGGCTGGAGAGAGGGTAGGATTTCCCAGTTTGTGGACAGTAATGCATATGTTGATAAGCTTAGCTGTAAAGTGAAGCCACGCAGTAAATATGGGGAGAGTTTTGAGTGGGCAGCGATGTTCAAGTGACAAGGCATCTGTCTGGAAATGAGAGCAAGCCTTTATTTTGTGCCGCAGAGATGACAAGGAGAGGGAGGTTAGGAATCTCGCTTAAGCATTATTTATTTTATTGATTAGTGGCTCTTATGGGTTTACCCTGAGCCTTTCTTCTTCCCTTTCCCTCGTCTCTAAAGTTCTCTTTGTCTTGAAACTCTGGATCTTGTTCTAAACTCTTGCTATGCCCTGAGCAGGATTTATTGTTTGTCAGGGCACCCAAAGGAGGTCATTTAGCTTTGGGTGGAGGCTGAAACTGCTGTTGTTTAAGTTTTCAGAGAGAACCCCTAGATAAACCAATCCAGCTCTTTCAGCTGCTGCCAATTCCTGGCAGAAGGGTTACATAAACACACTCTAAACCTCAAGGGTATTATAAATAAATCTTATAAAATATTAACTTTTGTTAATCTCTGAATGAACCAAAATGGTGCTAAACTGATTTAAACTCTTAGTACAAAAAGAATAAACCAGGTGTCATGTAAGAAACAATAATCCTGACCTCTTTCTCAGTGTGCTGACATTTGTTTCCTATTGTTCTGCACCTTTACTGGTTCGTTAAATTACAGGGTTGTTTTTTTTTCTTTAAACAACTGTTTCATGTGTTGTGTATAGTTATTGAAAAAATTCTTCAAATCTGTGTAGATTCTAGTAAATTGGCCTTTTGTGCTGCCAGTGCAATGGGAGTCATGATTTAGCTTAATGTTTTAGTGAGTTTTTAACACTGCATATGAAAAGTTAAGCTTAGTAAGGAGTGTCTAAAAACCTTTTTTCATGATTTTGTTGTGTTAAAGAGCACGTTTCATCACCTTTTCCAATATTTCTCTCAGAAGCTGAAAGATGATTGTCTGTCTCTGTTATGAGTACTTCTTAGTGAAGTATTTTGTCCTGCTGACTCATCAGATAAAACTTTGAAATCCTTGGACAGCAATGCTAGTGGCAGCAACGGCTGGTTTAGGTAGAAGTAATCCAGTTATTTCTCTAACCTGGAATTTCTGAATAAAGACAAGTTTTGTGTCAGGAAATACTGATCAGTTACATCCGACCCTTGATAAAAGAACAGCCGGATATTATTTGTCAACATATAACAAGAAAAAGGGACCCTCAGCTGTTCCATGATGGCCAAACAGAGGCTGACCTTTAGGAGGTCTACATATGTTCACGTGCCTATACCAAAAAAGCCTTCATGCAGAGGAGAATGGGGGACAGAGAGAGACCTGCCTCAGAATATCTAATGACCAGAGGCTGAGGTCTTCACAGGGCTATGGGAGTCTGGCACCCATGATCCCTCATCTGTAGTGACAACAGCAGAAATCAAAACAGTGATCTGACAGGTCTGTTCTCTGTGCTCACATGGGCAAGGATGTATTCTCCCACTCTCTAATTTTCCTCTTCTGAATAGTCCTGGATTCATTCCAGTATCGGAGTTAAGGAAAAATCAGTGTGTCGTAACAATAGTGTTTCCTGTCCAGTTCCATGTCTCGATCAACAAGCACATGCAGTTATTTTTTACCTGGACTCCTAAAAATATTCAACTAAAAATCTTTGTTTAAAGGAGTAGACTAAGAAAACATGTTTAACTGCAGTTGTTTCAGTCCTGGCCACAGAATAATACATTAATGCATGTGGTAACAAGCACTGGGCCACTTTAAAACACAGTTTTTCCATTTTCCATGGTTTAAACACCTAAGTCTTTAATTACAAAGTAGACAGAAAGTTCCCAAAGGATGTTGCAGCAGAGGGGTTTTATATTTGTTGCTGCTGCATGTGTTTATTTTTTTAGGTTTGTCTGTAAATAAATTACTGGTAAACTTTCATTTATTTCTTGTTACTGTTGTGCTCTTTCACTCCCCAGTTTCAAGCACATATAAAGTTTATAGAAGGAGCTGTGCTAACAGCAGTGGGAAATAAAGGTCTCAGTGATTTATGGAGGGTGAGGACCTCTGCATGCTTCCTTGGCTGTGTGCTGCTGGACTGAGCTGGAGTAACTGCCCTTCAGAGTGAAATGAAACAGCATTTTTTCCTTATCTACCTCCTCCACTGCCAGCTGTGGGCATACTCCACTGCACTCAGTAAGTATTGCTGCTCATCTGATATTCTCAAGCCTCCTGTGGTTTTACCTAAGATTCAGTTTTATTCCCATGAAATGGATGGATCTGTCAACACACTTTTTGTACACCATCAAGGAAAGGTCAGATACTAACAACTTTCAGTTACTCCTGATTCAGACTGCAGACTTGTGAGTGAAACAGTGGTATTCAGGTCATGCAGCTTTTGTTGCATGACACCTTTTGATACCTATCTAACAAAGTTAGGATAGTCTCTTATCTCTTTTTAGCCAGTGGATTAAAATAGAGCTTCTAGAGAGTAGAATAAAGATGTCTTCAGAATATGGACATAGCTTCAGCACTCGCATCATGCTTATTAACCTTGATCTCTCTACTGGTTGTGAGTTACTGACCCTCTCTGACCAGGAACCTCTCCACAGCTATGCTGTATTATTTGAACGCACAAACAGGCAGAAGCAGAACTTGGGGCCACATTTTCAAGGGCTTAGCACTTCCTAAGTGCCCGGCTTCCACTTTGAGATCAAAATAAGACCTTCAGAATTAAGAAGCCTTCGCTCTTAATCTAACAATTTCCTTTGAAAATCCTGCTCTCTGTGGGGACAATGCACTCCTTTCAGAATTTTGTCTCTAGTTTTTCAAGAGCCATCCTAAAACCTCCATACTGTCATGAGAAGAGATGACTTCCCTGGCTGCCCTTGCACAGAAGCGCAGGCCCACACAAACAGTTTGGTTCCATGTTGTTGCCTGGGGTGACACACATACAATATTAGATGCAAATACAGCGAGTATTTGAATGGAATTCACAACGTGTACGCTTTTAAGATAAAGTAAAGCCAAGTCCTGCTGCTGCTGCTGCTTTGGATGCAAATGTATTTGTAATGAACTCTTGTTTTTGTATGTATCCCTTATCTTGCACCTGCTATCATCCGTGTTGTAAAAAGCTTAGGAGTAAGCCTGCCAAATGATACACCCCATCTGTGCTACCTGGATAAACAGTGTTAGCAAGAAACATGCAAACTGAAAAGCCACAAGTTCTTGACAGACAGGAACCAGCACTTTTTCTCTGGCTAGCAAGGACAAGGTCTTTGTGTTCTTTCAACCAGTTGCCAACCTTTTCTTATTTAAAATTCTTGTGAAGTTATTGGGAGGGAGATGAGAAAGAGAGGAAGCTGGGGCTATGCAAACTCATTTTTGGCATGCAGGTGAAGTCAACTGCAAATATAACAAGGATTTCAATGGAATCCAGTAAGTGAATGTTTGTTTTTTTTTTACCAGAGCCAAAATAGAGCTAAATGTTGTCTGCTGTGTTGAGGGCAGGTGTATTTGTTGTGAACACTGCTCTTGTTTATATCTTTTTGCTTGGACCCCTGCAAACCAGACTAGCACTCCAAGCAAGGGAAGGTGAATAATGGGGAACTGCATCACTCGGACTTGTCCCTGACAAGTCTGGAAAGAAGTGACGGCAGTTATAGCAAGGTGAGAGAGCCCTCAGGCGTTTCAACAAAGAGGCAACAGCAGGAGAGAACAACTTATTCTAGAACCTTATCGTGTTCTACTGAGATCTCTACATTTTCCTGTTTCTTTTTTTAGGAACTTACAGCTGGGAGCATTACTGAGTAATTAAAGCACAAGGGTGGCAGCTTGGCTTCTGAAGTCCCGTCATTGAGCTCCTGTGACAACACATGTACTGTCTGCAGTGGTCACATCTGAGAGCAGCTGACACTTCATGGTCCCTGGGCCAAGTCATTTGAACTGACTTGTGTCTTTAGCGTTCACAATTCAAGACCTTTTGGATGCACAAGACACATCACTACTGGGTATTGGCAGAGACACAGGGTGGCACGAGACCTGTTCCACCAAGGAAACATCCACAGGCCTGTTTCCAACTTTGCTACCTGAGACAGAGGGGATGAGACCAGCAGCAGTCGATGTGCTTGGGTAGGGACCACTCCCTCTTCTGCCATTCATCCTCTGCTCTGCACTCCCTGAGTAGGCATGCTGGTGCTTGCTGCTTTTGTGTGTTAGAGCGAGGTAAAGGGTAGAACTTGGTATCGTGAGTGCCCTGTCCTAGACACTGAGCTGTAAGGGAGTTCACCCAGTGCCATTTCACCAAAACTAGAGACAGAAGTAGGACCCACATTAGTTTTGCTGCCTGCCGCATGGGGTCTGTATCAGCAAGAACTAGGATGGATACTGCACCCTGATCTGCCCCAGCCTTGTCAGTAAAAGAGGATAATTCATAAACTGGTTACCTTGGCAGAGTTCAAGATGACGGCGCCTTTTGGCACTTGGATACATTCCACCAGACACAAGGCAGGAACTTCTGCTGTCTTCTGCTGTTTAAAACACTGCTGGCCTGAGGGGATCCCTCATCATTATGGTCAATTCAGCCTGACCCCTAACCTGTCCAGGAACTTTAACCAGGCTCTTGCAGGGTTGAGTGTGCTGCCAGGCATCTGAGCAAAAAATTACAGATTGCTGGCAGTGCTACAGCATCCCAGGCACCCTTGCTGCCTCCAAGGCTCTTGTAACAGCTCATAAAAGGGCTCAGAGAAAATCTTCTGTGCAGAACAGGCACTCCGGAGGTGTTGCAGGCCAGGCAGTGTGCCAGTCACTGGGGATGAGACAATGCTTTGGGAAGTTCACCTGTAACAAATGGCTGGCAGCAACATGTCCAAAACTTGTAGAACTACAAGGACACCAGCACGGATTCATTCCAGCTTGACTTTTGCTCTCTGCCTCCCAGTGGCAGCCTCCTTCCCTGCTCATGGTATGAAACTAGCCTCTTCTCCTCTGTCCTTCCTTCATCCCAGCTCCTCATGGCCTGTGTCAGGCAGTCCCAGTGAAAGCAGGCTGTGCAGTCAGCTGCTTAGCAAGAGAGCGCACCAAACTTCTGAAACTGAAACTGAAAACAAACTGAAAGCTTCTTTTTGAAAAAAGTTTCTTTTTGAAACCCATTGTGCAGGGGTGCAGGGCTGCCAACCCCGCTGAAGTATCCTTAAATGATCTGACAGTTTTATACAGTGCAGACCATAGGAAACAATTGTAGGGACAGGGCTGAAGAATACAGAGTAGAGACACCCACGCAGACTCCTGAGACACTGTTCAATTTATACTCATTTAAAAATGATTGTTGAGAGGATACAGGGTTTCCTGGGATTGGTCCCTGAGGTGAGTAAGGGATGCTGATATACAAGAGATACTCTGACAGGCAGCTCTGCCAAGATGATAGCACCCAGATCCATGCACAGAAACAGGATCTTGGGTGTCTAAGTATCTTTTGCCTGACAAAATATTGGGCACTTACAGATGCTCAGATCAGCAAGCAGGGCCTGCATGTCCAACTGCTTTCTGCCACGTCTTTAGGCAGCCATATCCCCTCGGAAACTCAGCCTGGTTCCTCAGAGGTCACACAGAGTGCTTCTGCCCTGTCACATTGGTCTGCCCCGTCTCACATCGGGATCCTGCTCTTTCAGCCGTCCACATAAGCATTCATGTTTGCACTTTTTCTCCTTATATAACAAAAGGAAGCCCAGGTATGGGGTAGAGAATAGCTCTAGTTGGCTCTGCTTTGAGCACAGGCAGTGGACTAGACAATCTGCAGTGGCACCTCCCAGACTCTGAGAGAATCCACTGTTTCTGTCATTCTGTAATTGTGAAAAATATAAATGGTAGTACCAGTCCTCACTGGATCAACAGAAAGCACTTGAGTATCCTTGGGAAGAGTATGTACAAAGTAGTAGGAAATCGAAAGTACTGAAGAAACATGCAGAGCAAACAAGGAAGCTTGACATTTTGGTTGTGGACAGCACACTCAAGTAACTTCTGAAGTGCTTCAGGGAAGTGTATAGGTAGTAAAATATCCATGTAGTCAGGCAATGACACCAGATTTATTTTCAGGGGTGTTTTTTTCCACGAGGGGAATCTGCAAAGCAGAGCCATCACAGGTAGGGAAACTTCACATTGTTCAGCAGTTATCATCCTTGTTGGTTTACAGATGACATTCTTACTCCTAGAAGAGAATCCCTCCCAGCTCTGCTTGGCCAAAGTGATTTGTCAGATCCTGGAGGTCTAGGAAAGGGGACACACTTGGGCAGGAAATGGGAGGATCTTCTGTAGAGGGTTTCAGGTCACAAACATACATAGGAATTTTGATACTGAATCTGCAGTGGTAGGTAGAAACATTCTCCCCCAGTAAAGTGCCCCTTATCAGTCAAACATAACTAGCGAAGTACCGAAGTTGCTGGAAAAATTAGATGCCCAGTTGCTGCCCTCCTTTTCACTTCCCCACATTTTTCTGGTGATGTGGGATCTCAAAGCATTTCTAAAACACCTTTTAAAAACCAACTGTTTTCAAATCCACAAACAGTCCAGAGTTCAATTCTGAGCATTATAAATGGTTGTGCTAATTAAATGCAGCTAAAATAGTGAAAAGAGTTGCAGGGCAGACGAGATCAATGACAAAACACCCTTAGAGAGCACAGAAGGGGAAAAAGTGCTGATGTAGAAAGGTGATTTATGACGACTCTGTGGTTGCTGAAACAGAAGAATTATTGAGAACCTTGAGGAGAAAGGAGCTTTAGGTTGGAAGATTGACGACTAAAAACCATGGAGAAGTAATCCTTTCTGCATCAGTATAGCAAAGCTTCAGTTCTGGGAGGCAGGTCAATGTAGGTCAATGCTTGCACTGGAAATGCTAAGCTGGGGAACCTCTCTAGTTGCTTCCTTCCCCCATTGCCTCCTCCCCACCCCCTCTTTTGACAAAGGGAAGCCAGTGCATTTCGGTGTGGCAATTTCACATACTGAGCATTCAACTCCACGGTCTAATTCTGAACCAAAGACTCCAGCACTAGGCAGCCTGGTGTGAGATAAAATAGGTTGCTCTGAGTACAGTGATCCTTATTTTACCCTAGAGTTAGCAAGTTATTAAATGTGGCTAGCACTGGGGCTTGGCGTCCGTGAGTGTAGGGGGTCCTTTTCTCATCTTTTACCCTGTATAAGCCACTACGGTCTTTTAACATGAAACAGTTCAAGTTTGGTCTGGTACACATAGACAACTGTGGGTTACTTTGTGGCCCCCCAGTAGCTGCGTTAAAAATGAAGCAAGGATAAACTTTTCTTCAAAGTGCTGTTTTTACAGTTTCCTGTAATCTGAAAACATTATGTGAAAGCGCCGTCACTCTGTATTCTACACAATAAGCACTATTCCAACCTGATCTGTAATTCCATTGCAACACAGGATGAGAATTTGAAACTTAGATTTCTTTTGGATGAGTGGAGTTACGTATTTGAACATCGATACTGTTACATTTAGACAGTTATATTATTTTATGGCTATCACAGGCTGTAATTAGATATAGTTGTCTCACTTTAAAGATACAATTTTCTTTGTTTCAGGAGGTTTCAGCCAGCAATTAACTGCAATTGGATGGCATTTCAATAGCCAGTCTCTAGCAAACTCCTATGATGAGTCACAGCATTGGCAGAACATGGCACATGTGGTGGTGTAACGTCATGTAACAGCAAGTGAGTGTCTTCTGCTAATATTTTAACGACAACCATCTCAAGTAGACCAAGTTTTCAGAAAGTGTTTGTTATTCACATATAACGACCTGGGTTGCAAAAACACCCTTGGAGGATAGACCTAATAAGATAAGCAGCTAGTTAGTAAAAACTCCTTCATTTAATTTTATTGTGTGGAAAGTAGTATGGTTTTCTCGCATGAGAAAGGCCCTGTTGTCTGGAAAGTTTACATATGGCCCTGCAGCTTTCAGATTGCTCCAGTCAAAGATCTCAATCAGAGATTTGCTGCACTTCCACTGTTGGCGTCTTGTACATCTGTATGTATTTCACAGATTGGTTTTATTTGAAAAGCAATGTATAGCTGTAAAGTATTAGTCATTAATCTGGCACCATTTAGCTGTAAATTATTAATCATTAATATGGCATCATTACATGCTGGGTTTGCATTCTGATTTCCTTTGCTTGATCATTAAATAACGTATTGCAAACAATGTGCAAGCTCACATTTTGTTTCCTCTGTTCCCGAGATGCATTTCAGAAGCTGCCTGTTGTGCTCCTTTCCATCAGAGAAGCAAGCAAACCTGCCCAGCTCAGCGGGCCACTGCACTGCTTCCTGCTCACCATGACTAACACAATTACACCAGAAGGAAGTTTAAAATAATTTTGTTAGTGTTTGGAGCATGAGGTTCATCTTCAGCCAGACCTCAGACCTTGCTTTCCACAGTGTTTGGATCACTGAAATACTCTTATATAAGCCTAATTGACACAAATAGAAGAATGACTCCTAACAGATGTGTGTTGCTGTAGCAACTTGGGGGGAGGGCAGCCAAAGTGCCCTCCATATTTAACAAAACAATATTAATCATAATAAGTAGAAGCACTTTATCCTTTTTATAAGGCACTTGCTCGGGAGCCAAGTGCCTTAACATGTTGTGACAAGGATCACTGTAATGGAGTTAAATAATTTGAAGGTGAGTGAAAATTCTCTTGGTAATAACCAAAATTACATGGAGACAGAGGCATAGTCAAATGTTGCCCAAATCTCCCAGGATATAAGGCAGGAAGATTAGCTGTTCAAGGCTTTGATTCTGCCACCGTAGGAACACTGAAGGAAGAAAACCACCAAAGGCATCCATGGAAGCAGGAGGAGGCCTAAATGGCTGAGCTTGTCTCAGGTTTATTCTACCAAAGGGCCCAGTTGTCCAGTGAGAGCACTGTGAGCAGACTTTAAATCCACCTGCCACCTCCTTTCTGTTAGAGGGACTCCAAGTTGTTCTGTGTTGGCAGTGGATATGGTTGTGTATGCAAGTATCAATGGGTGCTGGCAGCATGGTGAAATAATAACAGGCCTCCTGCTTTCCATGTGGCACACCAGAGTGGGAACAGGTGCTTTGCAGAGTGGATCCAAATGGGTTTGCTCCTGACTCTTCTCTTGCCTGTCCCAGTAAACTTGCACATTTCATCCAAACAGCGTGGTTTCTTTGAAGTGTCAAAGAGACCACGCACATTACCTGAGACCCATGACTTGGGACTTGTTTTCATTAAACCTTTTGATTTGAAGCCAATGATAAGTATTTTGACTGGTATGATTGTCACTTCAAAGTTATTATTTTAACTAACACCATTTTAATCTTTGTCTTGATGTCTTTGCAACTTGAACAGTCACAATGTGTTGCTACAGAGTACAAGAAAAACCTGAAGTCAGCGCTGACTGGAACTGAATAATGGGATTTCCATTTCCAAGATGAAGAAGCTAGTAAACAGCATGAATAAATAAGCAAGTCTGAAAAAACAAAACACTCATCTCTTGGATGATCATGGAAAATACAGATGAAAAGGGATCTCAAGAAGTCATCTATACCATCCCACTCTCTACAGATGGATTAGTTTTATCTCTGTCATTCCTGACTAAGTTTTATCTGATCTCTTTTTAATAAGTTTTACAATCCCCAGGCAATCTAGCTTAATGCATCACTAGCCTTATTTTTAGAAAGTTTTTCCTAATGTCTAACCAAAGTCTATTTCTGCTGCAATGTCTTATTAATCTGCAATATCTTTATTTTTTAAGACTGATCTCATATTTCTGTCAAGTTTCTCTTCACTAGAGCCAGCACCCCGTATTTCTCCAATCTTCCCATGTAACCTGTTTTTTTCTAGAGCTCTGATCATACACATTGCTCTCCTTTGTAGCCTGGTGGGTGTTTCATCTCCCCCAAGCGTGGTGCCCCAAGCCAGGCTCACTGAGCTCCAGATGAGCTTTGCCAATACTGAGGAAAGTGGAAGAGTTACTTCACATACTTTATAGCCTCTATTTATATTTGTACCTCTCAGTATGTAGTTTGCTTTTTTTGAAAGAATATGCAACTTCCAGAATATTTCTGCAGGGCTTCTCCCTACTCATTTGCTCTTCAGTCTGTGTTTTTGCAGTGCTTTATTCTTGACCAGACATAAAATCTTGGATTTCCTATTCTTAAATAGCATCTTAATTTTCTTCACTAACAATCCCAGCTATGTAGTTAACTAACGTGACATTGCTCAGTTGAATATTAAGCTTATATTTCTTCCAACTTACTTTCAATTTTTTTTAAGCTTTATCATGCTGGTTTGTGTCTGGGATCCATAAACCTTCAGCTTTGCTGTAATTATAGTTCCAGAGCCCAGGTACAATATGTTCATGTGCAGCCTGCACGTGGCCCCTTCCCTTATCCTATTCCAGGTACAGTGGTATGATTATAGCTGTTTGACCTGTTGCACCATTGGGAGCTCAGCTTGTCCTGATAATAGCGCAGTTATGTTTACTGTCCTTGCAGCTCTGGCAATTACATCTCATTACACCACCTTAATTATTCAAACACTGACATTTGAGTGATAATATGTCTTAAAATTCAGGCACAGAGAAAAAGAGTTCTTTCAACTTCAGCATCTTTTATTTAGCTCTCCTCTTGAACTGCCTGTTTTCTCACAACACATTCCTCATTCTGTCACAACCAGCCATGATGTTTTTCCAAAAACCCTGGAAGACACTCTAAGGCCCTGCTTCTGCCAGGAATTCTGTTATAAAAAAACATTTCTAATACTTGACCACTTTCACCACAGCAGGATGAAAGATGTATCTTTAAAATACATCAGGTAGCATGTTTTGAAGAACTGGCACAGTTGAGGCAACTGAGCCCGTCAGCTCCTGGGTTTGAGCCTTGGGGGACACCAGGTGCTTTGAGACTGAAGGCATCACTGTCAAGTTGTCGCATTCTGTGGCACTGTCACTCATAGCCAAGAAAGTGCCATTTTGTTGTGTGTGTTTAGGAATTGAAGCATACTAACTTACTTTCTCTAGGTTTTGGACCTCACAGCAGCTGGAAGAACACCCCAGGAGCAGCTCTACTTCACCTTACCAAAGAACCTTTCCAACAACAATAAAACTGTTTGAAAAGTTCTTAGCCTATAGTAAAAAGGGTTAAGTGCACACAACTCTCTTGCATCATCCTGGTGGAGTACCTGACTACCTGACCACATCCTCCACATCCTAGTATGAGGAACTTAGGCAGAGTTACAAGGAACTTATGCGTTACATAGTCTGCCCAAAGCCACGCAACAACGACTAAATCTGGAACTACAGGTCTCTTGCTGGGATGACAGGACAAGACAATCTTGCTGGCAAGTTTTACTAGAAGCTTTGCTGTCATCTGGGGAGTTACATTGTTATGCAGGGAAGGTAAACCTTGCTGTGAACACTAACTTTTCCAGACTGGAAGTGCATGTGGCAGGATGTCTCTTGCCTGGAGGCGTATTAGCACATATCTTGCAGAGGCTGAGACCTCATTAATTTGTTATTGTGCAGAGCCAGTTTTAAAATGCTATCTGAAAAGAGCTCTTCAGATGACTGTAATACCAGATTCTGAGTTGCAGCGATTCAGTATGCAATGATGACGCTTGCACCTGGCTTCTACGAAATGTTTAGCCCAACAGGCAAGACCTCCCACGTTATTTATTCATTCAGCGGAGCTCAGCTGGCACAGAATGCTGGCGTTCATCCTGCCTGACCTAAGCAAGAAAGGGAACCTGTCAATAAGTGCTTGGGATCCCCAGTCAATTCCTCCATGTGTGAACTATATATACATACATATATACTGTAATAGTACTGTATAAGTAATTATGAAATACACACACACATATGTATTTGTATATATACTATGCTAAAATTAAGGTGTAACATGCAAGCTAAGGTTGTGGCGAAGTATTGATTGGCTTTGTTACCAATGCAGTACCTGAGACCTGAGAGTAGGAAAGGTCACATCTTTTTTACCCACCATCATCACCTCAGGCTCCATGGTGACAGACATTATTTGATCTTCTCTCAGAAGTACTTGGCTTTTTTTTTTTTTTTTATCTATTGGGGCCAGTCTGAGCTAGGTTGAGAAACATTGGGCTCAGTATTTGCAAGGAACATCCATGGCTGATAAGAATAACATCGTGGTTCGTGGCTTTGTACCCTGCAAAGACTGAGACATCTTTCAAAAAAATTTGCAATCAGTTGGAGTGTTACAGTTGAAATCCAAGCACATCCAAGTATATGATGTGATCCATATTACTTGATGCTAAACTAATGTTGCTAATTCTTTTGTAACTCATCACAACAGAACAAAGATAGGGCTTACTATTTTAGGAAGTATGTGAATCAGTAGGAGAGCTGAAAGAAAACAAATGCATCGCCAGTGAGACTAAAAATGCCTCAGAGATGTGAACAATGTGTGTCTGCTGACTCTGCAGTTGTGCAGAAAAATTCAAGGAAGGGTTTTAAGCATGGCTAGCCACACAACAAAACATGCTTTGGGCTGGCAGTTTAAGGAGGAAGCTGTCTTGCACGCTGTCTGTCATTCCCACGTGATTTAAAATGCAGATATGCTACAGACAGAGAAACCTACTTATCGTCTCACTAAATAGTAACTGACAATCATTATGAAGATAAACTCAGCATAGGAAAATAAATTATGGTACCAAAGTAAGTTCCTCTTAAAGTCAAGCTATAGTAGTTGATCAAGCAGACTTGCCTATTCATTGAGCACGGGATGCCCATCGTCCTAACATCACCACTGAAATAAAGAACAAAAACCCATGAAGGGTTAACAACCATGGTAATAACCCATCAAACATCTGAAGCATGTAGGAATTTCATAAACATAACAAATGAACAAATGCATGTTCATTGCCACAGTCAAAAATTCACAGGCCATCTCTCCTTTAGATAATAAGAACACTTCACGTGACTGTCTTAGGCAGGAGGTGTGCTTCTGGAAAGGCTCTAATCACAGGGCAAAGAAAACAGCAGAAGAGCATGGTTCCTGGTTGTACGCAGAGGTACAATAGGGTCTTTTATTACCAAGTGCTGAAGGAGAGGACAGGTTCAGGCAAGAGTAGTGAAAATATGCTGGACTTTTTCTAGTACAAGAGGCAAATATGAAAGAGGACAGACAATCCCATTGGAAAATGTTTGATGTATGCCTCTGGGCTCAGGAGAAAAACGGTTCACATAATGACACAAGAAGAGGCATCTGCCTTTGGCTCCCTGCGAGCTGGCACTGCAGTACAGCACTACCTGCTGAGTCGCCCAACACACTCCAGTCTGAGCTAAGGGTTCAAATGCTGCTGAGGAAAGTGCTCTAGAAAAAACAAACAAAAAAAAACCAACCCCAAAAAACCAAAACCCCAGAGTTATTCAGACCATGGAAATCTATACTGACTTCTAAGAGGATTTTTATTTAGACAGAGAGGAGGAAAAGAGCTCAAAGTGTGGCTAAGCTTACTGTTATTTTTTTAATCTGGCTATGATTTACAATGGCTTGCTGCCAATGGCTATTTGAAGACAGAGTTATACCTGGTTTTGCTCTTGAACAATACGAAAAGCAGGAATTACATTTTGACAGTTTCTAAGGAAAAATAACTTTATTCTGATGTGGACTCTTTGCTGAAGAGGACAACTGGTTTAATGTTTTAAGATAATACTTCTTCAACAGAAAACTGAGTCCCTCAACTTTTTCAGTCTGGTTTGGAGGATCATATCTGGTAATTTCTGCTTCCTTGGATCTCGTTCAGCCAAATCATGAGGCTCCTACTAATGTCAAAACTGGATTCTTGAATTTGCTGAGTTCATGCTCTAGAAATACAGAAACAGGTTTCTAACACCTGTTTTGCATAAAAGTCTGGAAAGGCCTGCTCTTACTCAAAACTTTAACTTGCTATTTGGGAAAATAGCATTAGAAACTTGTGACTTACAGCAGGAACAATCAATCTGGTGTCCTTAAGCCAGCATTGCAGAAACCTTTGCGCTAACTAGAGACAGAGGAAGAAGAGCAGAAAAGGAAGTGTCTGGTTTTGTTGAGACTGATGTTTAAATCTAGACGTCCACTTCAAGAAAAGGGATTGACATTTGTGCAAGGACACAAATGTCAGACTGTGCTTTTTTAAGCTTGGATCTGTTCAGACTGCTTATGCTTTGAACAACAGGTTTGAAGTGTTTGTACCTAAATTTGGACAGAAAAGCTTGGACTCTTTTGAACAGCAGCTAGTATCCTTTCCATAAGGGGGAAAAAAAAAAAAGTATTTAATTGTGGTTAATCATAAACTTGAGATATTTTTAAAATTATAAACCCACAGTATTTCTGCATATTGTATTCAGCTGGACAGACCAAGACCTGTCTGACAGCAGTGATCTTGCAGAATCATGCAAAATCGCACAGAACGTTTTCCCATACAGCACAGGACTTTCTGCCACAGCCAGATATCTGGAAGCCATGGAGCAGAAGGCATTAGGCTTGGTCTTAACTATGATTAGGTTTAGGGCATCAGTTTTTAATTGAACATTAAACTGAAACTTTGGTTTTGGTAGCTGTGCTGCACTCACCTTAAACCAATGACACACATCAGCAAAGATGAATGGTGTGGATGTTCCTGTACAGATATGCCAGGTTCATGCTACATGGGGTCAATGGATTTGTTCATGCAGATCACTCAGAATGATATCAAAGTGCTTTGTTGCACATTATTTGGAAAGAATTTTTATTTACCATTGTCTGGAGGATATAGCTTCTCCAAAGTTTAGAGGGAGTTTATTTTTCAATCTGTGCAAGCTCTGGCATCATTCTCCCTCCCTGCTACTCAATGATTCTAATGCAGAGATAGATCTGCATTCTCACCTACCATTTAAACAGGCACGTCTGTGGAGTAGGGCCTCTCCAAGAGGCACAACACATGGCAGTGCTTTGTTATAAGCTCAATGTGCTCATTGTAACTCGCAGGTCTTGTGGTAGGAAGGTCAGTGTTTCTGTACTCCATGGCTAGACAGACATTGTGCCTGCTAAATACTGCTGTAGTATTTCATCGCAGTGGGAACCCGGACAATAGGTCATGCCTTGCATTAATATGTAGGATCTTGAAAAATCAATACAGTTCAAATAACAGGGGACAGCTTCCCAGTCGTTTACTATTCCTGTGACACAGGGCGCTCTGGACACACAGGAAAATTTTTGCAGGCACAGCAATGGCCGTGCCATTAAGCTGCCACTGAGCACACAGAAAGTACGACAGACTCTCTGCTAATTCCTACCAGTAATTCAGAATCGTGCAAGGGCATGTATTATTGGAAACATAAACGGTTCCCTTGCTCCAGAAATCTCTTCAGGGTTTTTTTTCAGTAATACAAATATAAAAGTCAAGTTCCACAAGGGAAGGCCAGTCTCTGAGTCAGCTTTTGTGTCCAGCAAGACCCGGACCAAAGTGACTGTATTTCTTTTGCTGTCTGAGGGCCTGATCTAACAACCATTAAAATCAATAGAAAGGCTAATTGATTTGAAAGACTTTGGATAAAGCATCTAAGGCCACAACCTGCACCATTGCAATCACCAGAAAATTTGTCGTTGACCTCAGTGAGTGCAGGATGAAATACCCAGGCTCTTGGTCAGCTGGTATTTAAGTTGACACACATAATTTATTTCATTTTAAACCATTCATATGCCAAGTACTTGTCAGATCTGGAACAAAAGCACACTGGTTGCCAGGCTGAGAAGTGGGGTAGCTTTCAGGTCTGCCCCTCTCCTGCCAACAGCAATGCGATGTGGAGGGAAGAATGAGCAAGTCTGTTGTTTCCACCATTTTGTGACAACAGGGAATTAAAAAATAAGATAAGTGAAATTAATGGAAAAGAAATTGAAAGCAACACTACAGAAAGAAGAGAGGTTCTATCCCCTTACTTCTCGGAGGACTTTAAAAAATATGAATGCTGGCCTTTTAACTTCATTCGGAGTCTGTGTCTCAAATACAACCCAAGCCTTCCTAGGGCTTGCCTACACTGGAAAAATACATTATGTTAATTGATTAACACGTAATGCTTAATGTAAAAGTCAATATAAATAAAGACTACTATGTTTAACATTTGTTGTTGTTGTTGTTGACCCAAGGTAACCCAGCTGCCAAACATGACAGTTCTTGTCTACACTAAGTGCTTTCTATCGCCTTAATTAACGTGTTCTAACACTATGTAATTTTGCAATACAGATAAAACCTTTGGGGCATTTATTCTGTAAATTTAATTTTCTGTCTCGCCTATCTTGACTTCGCAGACACGCGCTGGTTCTGCCATCTCCCCTCCCCCCTTCAGCCTTGCAGCCACTGTCACTGAAAATCAAAGAGACTTTGTAGGGTTTTTTCATGCGTTGTATCATCTTATAAACCAAAAGTTCAATCGAACATACAGTCAGTTTACACCCCTCGATGGTGCCAATATAAAAATAAAGTTGATCTCATAATTCAGGAAGGGTTAGTTCAGTCTAGAAAAGTATCATCAAATACCAGACATCTGAAATTTTTGCAAAAAATGTTGCAAATTGCCACAGGAGAACACTTTGCAGCATTTTTCCAGAATTTACTTTCTGCATTATGGTCTACATAGAAAAGATTTGTCCTTACAAGGAAGGGAAAAAAAAAAAACCCAAACGTGTACAAAAAAGACATTAAACATTGTGGTTAAAAGATCAAGAGGTTTATCTGGACTCCAGCAACTGTAAGGCACTCATGTTGCACAACTTGTATTTTAGTAGAAAGTGTTACTATCGCTTGCTACAAATCAAATTAGTCAGCACTACTGAAACCATGAAAAATCCCAAATTGTTAAAATGTGTTGCACCTAAAAAGCTGCTTGGCTACACATCACCCATTTATTTCAGCATCTTCAGAAGGCTGCAGACTGTTGCCTGGCCAGCATTTGCTTCAGTCTGAAGCAACTATTAGCACTCTGATACGTTTGGAGTTACACGAAGCAAGTGAAGGTGTACGGCACAGCTACAGTAGCTCTCCTGGACTGTAACTTCACTGCCTGGAAATCTCTTTCCTTTTAGCTGCTCATCTCTCAGAAGAGCACCGTGTTTATGTCCATTGCCTCTTCTTTTTTCCCTAAAGAAAAACAGGGAGTGGATGGAGTAAGTGACGTAATGCACAAGTTTTCTAGGGCTTCAGATACGTGACTTGTAAACTTTACAGCCCAGCTAAGGTGCTTCAGCCTAATGATTCTTGAGGGAAGTGATTTTGCTCCTCTACTCTGCCTCTGTGAGATCCCACCTGGAGCCCTGCGTCCAGCTCTCTGGGGTCCCCAGCACAGAAAAGACATGGACCTGTTGGGGCAAGCCCAGAGCAGGGCCATGAAGATGGTCAGAGGGCTGGAGCCCCTCTCCTGTGAGGACAGGCTGGGAGCTGGGGTTGCTCAGCCTGGAGAAGGGAAGGGAGACCTTAGAGCTGCCTTCCGGTACCTAAAGGGGCCTGAAGAAAGCTGGGGAGGGGCTTTTTACAAGGGCATGTAGTGAGAGGGCAAGGGGCAATGGCTTTAGACCAAAAGAGGGCAGATTTAGATGAGGTATTAGGGAGAAATTCTTGACTGTGAGGGTGGTGAGGCACTGGAGGAAGTTTCCCAGAGCAGCTGTGGATGCCCCATCCCTGGAAGTGTCCCATTCCAGGCTGGATGGGGCTTTGGGCAGCCTGGTCTG
>JAVJGJ010000037.1:29529700-29546128 GCA_035590215.1 Microhierax caerulescens
AGCTCCGAAGCGATACCATTAAAGCCAGTACCCACACTCTGTCAGTTTTACACAGCTCACTACGGTCGGGGCTTTTTTTTTCTTTTTTTTTCTTTTGGGGGAGGTGCTCTTCTCCTCCCCCTCGCCCCCTCCGCGATCACCAAACCCAGGATCCGACAGACATCGCGGAAACGAGAGAGAAGGAGGGAAAAACACACACACACACACGCACGCACGCACACACACATCGAGAAAGAAAAGAGGAACGTGAACGCTCCGCAGCCCTCGCCCCCGGACTCGCTCCGCGAACATCAAATGCATGCCTCATATGCTGCGCAGAGCCGCCCCACTTGGCCCCGGCTTCACAAAGCAGCCTCCGCTGCCTCCCTGCCTCGCCGTGCCCCTCCGGCCGGCCCTTTGATGGCAAGCCCCGAGCCTCCCTCCGGGTCTATCTCTCAACTCCAAACTACAAGTTAGGGCTGACTAAACGTCCGTGTCACGCCGGACCTAACGCCAGCACCGCTCCGCGTACGAGAAAGCCCAGGGCCGCCCTGCCCCACGTGCACGGCGGCGCCCGCCCCACCGGGGCGGAGGGAAGGGGGGGGGGAAGCGGCACCCCGGGCTCTCCCGGGGAGGGCAAGGCAGCCTGCAGCGGGCTCTCCCCGCCGCTCACCTGCCCGCCCGTCACGTGCGTTAGCGACAGCCGCCGCCGCCGCCTATTGGTGGAGGGGCGTGGAGGGGCGTGGCCAGGGCGGCCGGGCCGTCAGCTGCGCGCCGCGGCCGTAACAACAAAGGGCTCCGCGGGGCGCGGAGGCGGCGCGGTAGCGGGCGGCGCGGTGCGGGTGAGTTTGTTTAGCGGGATCGGGGCCGGGCACGTTGCTGTTGTCCCCGTACGCTGCGCGGCGGGGTGTAATGGTGCCCTACGGTCCGCAAAACAGCAGCGGAGGTCCCGTCTCTCCGTGCATCGGTCTCTCTCCTCGGAAAACGTTGAGACCCGGGAGGGTTTTGCCCGATTTACCGGGTGCTCAGCAGCCGGGGGTTGTGTGTGTCCCCACCCCGGGGCTGGCCGCCGGGGTGCAGCCGGGTAGGTGCGCAGCTGCTGCGGGCTCTGCCGGGTCACTCGCCGGCTCCGCTGCAAGCGGCGTGTGGGAGCCGCCTGCTGGTGGCGGGGGGCTGCGGCGGGGGCGCCGGCGGCCGAGCTCCGGCAGATTGTTGGGGGGGGGTTGTGTGGTGGTGTCGCTTTTCGGTTTCTTTGGTGTGCATTTCATCTCATCTGCTAGGATAGAAAGGGGGAAAAAACCTGTGTTTGTTGTTGCTTTTTTTTAATGGGATCGTGAGATCTCTCCAGAGTGCTGTACCCAGCTCTGGGGTCACCAACATAAGAAGGACACGGACCTGTTGGAGCAGGTCCAGAGGAGGGTCATGGAGATGGTCAGAGGGCTGGAGCCCCTCTGCTATGAGGACAGGCTGGGAGCTGGGGTTGCTCAGCCTGGAGAAGAGAAGGCTCCAGGGAGACCTTAGAGCTGCCTTCCGGTACCTAAAGGGGCCTGAGGAAAGCTGGGGAGGGGCTTTTTACAAGGGCATGTAGTGACAGGGCAAGGGGCAATGGCTTTAGACCAAAAGAGGGCAGATTTAGATGAGGTATTAGGGAGAAATTCTTGGCTGTGAGGGTGGTGAGCCCCTGGCACAGGTTGCCCAGAGCAGCTGTGGATGCCCCATCCCTGGAAGTGTCCCATTCCAGGCTGGATGGGGCTTTGGGCAGCCTGGTCTGGTGGAAGGTGTCCCTGCCACAGGCAGGGAGTGGGAGCTGGATGACCTCTAATGTCCCGTCCAACCCAAACCGTTCCGTGATTCTAAACAACAATACAATATTGTTGACATGCATCAGGTGTGTTATCTGTAACAGCCTCTTAATCACCGCTGTAGCTGAGTCAGTTGTTCCTGGTCTTTTCTTGCAGCTGGTAGTTCCTGTCTAAGAGCTAGGGTATCTCTCGTTCAGTCTCTGTCTCGTTTGCCTCCCCTAACGATGCCCCTTGATAACAGTGTTACTTCTTGGTCCCCACCTGAATTGCACGAGAGTGCAAGTGTAGCATTTCTAAAGGCGCATATCCAAAAGGATGTCAAAACATCGACCGGTTTCTAAGTGATTCAGATGGCTTTTCTGGATCCTCCTTGGGGTGGGGGAAGGGGGAAATGGGACAAACTCCTTTTGATCTACAGAAAGACATCTATGGGTTAAAAGCTGTAGCTTGTTTACGTTACGCTTGTTAGAGGTTAATTATTTGATGTTGCTGTGGATGCCTGTGGAGCCTTAATGTAGGAGTGTGAGCTCGCATCTTGCACAGAACAGAAAGACAGCTTCTGCCTGAAGGTACTTCCAGCCTCGATCTAGGAAGGAGGCAATGCGTGCGTCTGGGAGTACAGGGAAAGCCAGTGCTCATCAGCAAGTACACTATGGCTTGCTAGTTAGCCCAAAGAAAAAACAAACCCTTTTGTTCATAGGCCTTATGCCAGAAGAGGGTTAGGGATGGATGTGGAAGATAACTGGAAAGCTACAGACCTCAAACTTTCACTTAGAGCCCTTTTCTTTATCTGTGGTAAGCTCTGTCTGTAATTGAAGCACTCAAACCTTGAGAAGATGCTCAGGAACACTGTGGGCATTTGGTGTTTCCTCGGGTAACCCATCCAGGGCTTAGCAGCCTTAATGGTTAAAGAAATTTCCTGCTAGTAACCACTGAAAATTTAACTTTACTGCAGTTAAAAGCCACTTCTGCTTGCTGTGGACATAGGAGAAGGGAATAAATGTTTGCCTCTTTCTTCACATAATTGACTACTGTTGTCGCTTCTATACTTCCCTCTGTTAAGCCTTTCCATTTGTTAAATTTTATTGTGTTTCTGTAGACTTATGGTCATTCTTGTAGCTCTCTTTCAGAGCCCAGACATTTAATTTCCGAGTGTGGTCCTAAAAACGAGCCTTTTATCACTACAGGAGCTGAGCCAGTTGTTCCTAGTCTTGTGTTTTCCTGTGGCTGATAGTTCCTGTGGAAGAACTAGAGTGCACAACTTCTTGAGTTACACTGTACCTTTTCATATGGCTTCTGAAGAGTACTTTGAACTCTAATCCTATCTTTCTGTGCTGTTTGAATAAAGAGGTAGCTGCATAAATGTCTATAGGAGCAGTATATGTATGGAGCAGGTACTTGTCCTTGTAATGAACAAGGATGATGTAGGTGATGGGGCCTGGTGTCCTGGGGTAGGATGATGTAGGAGGCCAACCTGACCCTTTAGCGTGGTCTGAGAGTTATGGGTGAAGCAGGGTATACTGCCCTTAAATAATATTCTTCATGGATTGTATCTTCTTTTAATGGCTGTGTCTGTCTAGTCTAGTGTGTCTTACTCCCTTTCTCTTCCTGAATGCGGACACTCATACTCTCTTACGTGCATATCTTCTTCCCTGTTTAATTATTAAAGGAGTGTATTAATATGTAGTAATTCTGACATGCTGTGATAATTCAAATATCACTATGGTGAAACTAATTTGCAGTTAAATCGGTGGATATTTTTCACGTATAGTCTTTTTCAGCTACTTCAGTAGCTTCTATTTATCAGCTCACATGTAAATATTCAAGGGCTGTAGGCATGCTAATCCGAAGCGTTTGAACGTTCAGCTTCTCAGTGCTAACGGGATTTTTCACCTTAACTGCCAATGCACAGTTCAGGCTTGTGGTGACTAATTACATGTAGATTTAGGGAAGCGTATTGAGTTTAAAACGTTGGTTTTAAGTAAGTATACAAGTTACTTTGTTACTTAGACTTGCCATACCTGACTAGTTGGGCACTTGCTGTGAAAATGATCTCGCCGGTGACTATCCAGTGCGCTTTGAGCCTGAAGGTGGGACATGCCTGCCCACTGTGTTAACTTGTAGGCAGTGCCCGTGAACTGTGTGTGATGGGAGAGAGAAGAAGCTGCCTTGGGCACCCCTGGGAGCACTGGCAGGGATCTCTGGGAGAGGGGTGAGGCTGTGTCAACAGAGATGTGTTGTCTGGAGCAGAAAACATGCAATTGCCCTTTGCATCTTTCTCAGTCCAGGAGGAAGACGGACGGGGAGCATCTCAGTGAGCATAGGCGCAAGACTCCTCTCCTGCCATAGGAGAAGATGGGAGTTGACAGCTAAACAGCCCTTTGCATGGGGAGGAGGGTCAAGAGGGAAGGCACTTGGCTCTGAGGAGAGACCTGGGCTTTTTCTGTATGTGTGTAGCTGAGAGGGGATGGTGAACGCCAGTGAAGCTGCCTCTCCTCTTAGGGAAAAATGTTCACTGGTACCTCTGACTGCACTAACGAGAGGGTTTTTAATTTGTTCCCTAGGGATGTTATGTGTTGCTTTGTCATTAAGACCCTTGTCATCATTTTTTGCAGGTTTCACATAAACTGTTTACTAGTCATGCCTCTGTGTGCCCTGTACCTAAGCTGATAAAGCATCTATGCACTTTAATCTCAAGTCTATGCCACTCTGCTAGTACAGTGTGAGCTGTGCCTTGAACCTTGGATATAAAGACCTACCAGCCAAAGTCTTGTTCCTGCCTTAGTAATGTTCCAGAGGTTAAATAACATGCTCATGGGAGAGATTGATAGCTTGTCCAGCCAAGAGCCAGAGTTCAGTGAGAAAGAAGACGACGAGTGGATTCTGGTTGACTTTATAGGTAAGACATCTGTCAAATGTAAGCTCTGCCTTTGTTCTGCTCTGGCTGTTGCTTGTCTTGCTTCCTTGTGAAGAAACCAGTAGCCCAGGAGAAACTTTACCGAAAAGAAACAGTGTAGATTAGAGCGTAGAGTTTCTTCAAAACAAATGTACCAAAGCATGTTATGTAAACTCATGAGAAAAATGATGTCAGATTTAGAAGCCTGATACAGCCTTCAGCAGAACCATTTGTACAGATAAAATATATTTGACTTATTACGCAATTTTATTGCTTTACCGATAGCACTTGTTTTACGTGTCTAGCATGGCTTATCAGGGAACTCCCTTTTCCCCTCCCCTTGCTTAAAAAAAAAAAAAAATCATGTATGTGCTAATAGGGTTTTATTTCTCTTTCTTTGGTTGTTTTGTTTGTTGTTTTTTTTTATATATATCTTCTTTCTGGCTACATGCGACCTTGTTGTTTTCTGCCTCCTGCAATCACCAACATCCATGGGTTCTGCTCAACTGACTAATGGCCACCTACAGCAGACACTTGCACTAATTGCTCTGCGGAGGAAGCAGACATCACTGAAGCATCAACCACGGACGGCTCTCCTGTCTTCTCTTGTTTACCGTCTCCTTTGGAACACTTGCCAGAGGCCAGCGAGTCTTGCTTCATCCAGTTTGAGTCGTGTCCCATGGAGGAGAGCTGGTTTATTACCCCTCCCCCATGTTTTACTGCAGGTGGATTAACCACTATCAAAGTGGAAACCAGTCCAATGGAGAATCTCCTAATAGAGCATCCCAGCATGTCTGTGTACGCTGTCCACAATACCTGTCACAGCCTTAATGAGACTGCATGTGGAGATGAGGAGTTTCACAGCCCAGGTAGTCCCAGGTACGTCTGACTTCTCTTGTCAGTAAGCCCTGTTGCTGAAAATATCTGGTTTCTACTTGATCAGCTTAGACACTTAATACTGAATTTTCCAGCTTATTTTGGAGCAGGTGAATAAAGCATGAATACTACACAAGGTGGGTAGGGTGGTCAGGGCTGCCTGCCTGCTTAGAAAAATGTTATACAAGATGGCTGTGTTGGGAAACAGTTGGGTATGCTGTTCTGACACTGCAAGGAATATTGATGGAGCATAATTATTCCCTTACAGAATATACTCTGGTCCTGTTGAAACTGGTGGTAGTTAACTGTGTAGCTAGTAATGTAGATTTGTAAGCACTTTTCCCCCTTCATAGCTGTGTGGATTTGTCATAACTGTTAGTCAGTACCCTTTCAGTCACCTGATGAGATGAAGGATGTTATTTAATTATCCTGACAGGGAAGTCTTGGTTTAGTGGGGTTTTTTTTGTTGTTTCTCAGCCTAGTGATAGTTTAGGACAGGATTAAGTTTTTCCACAGGTGGCTTGTGGAGCAAAAGCAAACTAAAATATTCCACAAAACTTAAATTCCCTCAAGGTAAAAATTTGTGCTGCAAACTTCTACTTTTAGCAAGGTAAGAAGTTGTGCTTTTTGGTTTCAGGTCCTAAAGAATATCTAGCCATATGATATGATTGCAGAGGCAGGTTTGCCATTACCTGCTGCTTCGGTGTTAAAAGTCCAGTATATGCAGCTATGCAAGTATAGTATATGTAGGCGTATCCATGTAGGGTGTTACTTTGCTGTTATGATTCCACACTTGCCCATGTGTTCACTGATTTGGGTGATATATTTGGGTGTTTTGTGAGTCCTGGTTAATAACAAAGTGATTTTTTTGTACCAACTGGTGCCTACCTTTAAAAATAATAAAAAATCGTAGTATACTAAACTTCATTACACAGGAAAAAATGAGTGTAGTGGTACAGTTGCTGTAGGTAGATGCTGATTGACTTTTCTGATCAGCTCTCTGCTGCTTTTAAAGTTCTTGGTTCAAAGAAACAGGTGACTGATATTATACAGCAGCATGTCATCTCAAAGTATAGCGCTGATACCATTAATCTTAGAGTGGGGGATTTGTGCAGTTGTTTGGGGAGTGCAGTTTGTGAAGTTAAGCATCGGGAGTCCAGCTTAGCTTAAACTGGGGGGGAAACTGTAAGCAGGCAGCAATGAGAGTCTGAAGGAGTCTGCAAGAAAACTGTAGACTGTGAGGCATGCCCTAGTGTAAGACAGTAGACCAGTTTACCTAAAATACCAGTTTGCAGTGGACAGTAACACACAGATGGATACTGACTTCAGTGGCTTGAACCAGGGATAATAGTGTAAATTCTTCTGGAGAAGGATCCTGTCTTATACTGTACAGTTAAGATGCTTTAATGTGTGGGGAAGCTAAAGGTGTGATGATCTTCAGCTGGTGTGTGAGCAAGTTTCTTTATGCTGAATTCCTTGTCAGAGGATCTAGACTTTTGTGTACTTTATGTTGAGTGGCAGAGCTGGGAGGAGACTTCAGTCTAAAGCTGAGGCAAACTACAGAAACTGGAAACATCAATGACACTGATAATGCAGTAAGTTTCAAAAGCTGTTTTGAAGTCTCTAGTGGTTTAATGGTTGGCCATTTAACATTGTAGGGCCAAGAAAAGCTGCTTAAGGCACACTGGCACAGTAAGTACTGCTGTTTTGGGACAGTGCTTTTTGTTTGATCAGGCTGCTAGCAACACTGCTTCCTCTAGAGCCTTGTCTGCCAAAACAATACTGGGTTTAGGACTAACCTTTGTGCCAAATGATGTTACTTGATCAAGCCTAACTACATCTGCATTAACAAGCCAAAACGCTAAGTGCAGAAAAATTACTCATTAATCGGGGTGGGGCCTGAAGCCTTTAATGTTTCTTGTGAGGTCTGGTTCTATATTGCATCCAGCAGGACACTTTTGCTTTCTAGCGAAATAGATGCTGGAGGGCAGCAGTGAGTGTATGTAGCGACAGTTTAGCTTTAGACACAGCCTGTCTAAAATTACACTTTGACAGTATTGATGGAGGCTCACCAGCCCTGTTCTCTTGGTGCCTAGGGCTCACTAGTGCCAGGCTACCAAAGGCAACCACTAAGATACCCAAATGCTACGTTTTGGAAGGGTACGTGGCCTTTTAGTTAATTCAAATCACCTCTGCTATCCCAGTTTCGCTTTAAGATGACAAGTAGAAGAGTGTTGGTTTGCAAACCAGTGCTGGAAGGGTATTTGATAAGAAGGAGAAGAAGCTTAAATACCTTCAACCAGCAATTTTAAACCAGTTTTTCTCCTTTTGTGGAGGAAATATATTTGCTCCTTTTAAATACCTTTCAGAGCAAAAGGATGATGTTTAAACTTCCCTCTGTTTGCCAGTTTAGTCACCTTTCCATAAGAAGCCACGCTACTTTGTATTAGCAGCTGATGTCCTTTGCTAGCTAATAACGTGCAACAAGGGCATGGTTAGGACGTACGGGTTCTGGTAAGTGTTGGTGTGGCTTCCTAGCTCCTTACAGCTTTCCCCAGAAAGGCTTCATTTGGAATTCCACCTCCAGCACCGTAGCCCCATATTTGCAGGCACCCTCATGTAAATTAAACTGGTGTAATCTGCATAGAAAGTATTTGCAAGGCACTGTGAATTGATTTGTGCGGTGTTATTCATTTATTTCTTGCTTTATATTTCAAGTGTTAGGTTTAGGGCAACATCCAAGTGAATGAACAGGGAAAAACCAGCATGTCACACATGGCTATTCCGGAGTTTGTGGGCTTCAGTCAGTCACATCAAGCTACCCAAGAGCCAAAATCAAGTGGATTTGGATATTTAAAAGAAAAAAAAATATATAGAAGGGAGGAACTGTCCCCGTCCTGACGAGGTATTTCACTCCGATGTGGAGCTGGGGGACAGCAGAAGAGCTCACTCCTGTGCTAGATACTTGCAGCCCACCAAGAGCAAGGCCACAAAGGTGGCCCATGGGCACAGCAGACCAGACATGTCAACAGAGATGTGATACAATAAATGCATGTTAAGCTCTTCCAGAAGAGACTTTATTGTAGAGTCAGGGTAGGGCTGAAAAAGAGACTTCCCAAGAGACCTCTCGCTCATGCCTGAGCAAGCTTCTGCCCTTGCAGACACCTTTCTGGGGCACCACCGAGTTGACAGCTAGGCATTGAGTCCTGGGTGGGGAAAAAGAAGGCAAGCAACTCTGGTGCCACTGGTCTCACACCAGCTGGGGTGCTCAGGCTTGTGATTCGCTTTGCTTTTAAAACTGCCAGGCTATTTTTAGCTTTACTTTGGAAGGTTCAGGAAACACCAGTGATTGTTCTGTCAAGTAGGGAAGTCCGTTTTCAATATGTCAATATCCCCGCTTGCATAGGCTGCTGGTTTGTTTTTCACTAGTGCATGATGGAGTAAGGGTTTGCCAAAACTGCTGACTCTCTGCTCGTGAAATCTAAAGGGCTGGTTGAGGAACAATCCTTCTAAGTTATTTCCGCTGTGTGTCACAACTGGTCTATCTTTTCTGTTCCTCTGCATGAACGTTGTTTGGATTTACTTGTGTGGCTGGCAATCCAATGACACTTTCATTAGCGTCGTTGTTTTCAGGCTGAGCCAGCTGTGTTCAAGATGATTTTTAAACCCAAACTTTGCCTAGTGGATAACTCAAAGTCTTCTAAAGCTGGAGCAGTGTGACACACATTGCCTTTTATTTCTGATCTATGTTGCATCTCGGGCTTAGGGAGGTGGCGTGGGGAAGGAGGGGTGCAAAAGTCCAAAGGCTGTTGTGGTGCCCTCATGCAGAAACTAAGTTAGCAGCACTGCGTATTATTCCCAGTGCAGTTTTCCTAAACTGTCTTGACCTCACCTCAGCCCAAATCTCCATCCAGTAGAATAAGAATGCCCTTTTGAAATGCTGGATGTTGGTGTCCACGTTCTGCCCTTCATAGTTTGCTTGTCTTTCCGATGCACCTCAGTAATGACTGATACCTGCTTACTCCATTTCTAGACTGGAGGCCCGAAATGAAACGGGACAGCGTGTTCACTGCTATGTCACAGCTCTTGCTACCCGTTCAGCTTTTCTGGAAAAAAACAAGAGCTTTCGTCCTACCCACTGGATAAAAGAACATAATGAAAGACACTATTTCAACAGAAACAGTCTCCGTCGCCAAAACCTTACCAGGGATTGCCACTCCCGGCAAATCAAGCACAACGGACTGTTTGTTCACCAGCCTTGCCAGCGTCAGTTCAATTACTGATGGCTTTTGTGGTTTTAATCTATGGTCTAATTGTTTTTTAGGTTGCTCTTGTTTTCATGCATAGGTAAGTGTGGTCAATCTGAAGCTGATCGTCAATCCCTCAAACACAATCATAACTAGAGTTGCTTTTTTTTTTTTTTTGAAATGGCACATAACGCTCTGAACATCTTGCAGCAGTCCTAAATGTTGATGTTCAATATCAATGTCTTGGAAGCCTGTCAAATACAATATTTGTGTGCTGTTTTATAAACTATGATGTATAGATGGGTTCTTAGTTTGTATTTTAAAGGAACTTGACTGAGGTGGAAATCAGTTACATTTTGCATTCATCAAAGTGGAGTTAGAAAATTTGAGGTTAGCCGTATGCTGTAACAACTAGTACTTGACAGCTTGTGTATCTGTCCATATTCAGCATCCATGATTACTTCCTAACAAGGAAATACTATAGCTGCCAGTGGATATTACATAGCTATGCCGAACTGTTACGAGAAGGACATCTAATCTGAATTGCCTAGTACCTGCTTGTGTTAGTGGAGTCTGTGTAGGTGTGTTGGGTACTTGCTATGGGTATCAGAAAAGGGTTAAATGTCCCCCCAGTATTGTTGCAGTATGATATGGCACTGGTGTTACAGGTGTAGTACCTCACAGTGGAGTGGAAGGAAAAGTGGACCTATGGGTTAAGTGCAGACACACAGCCCAGAGATCTGGCCTGAGTTTTACTCTGTGCAGTTTGAGTTCTTACTCCCTTTCTCTAACTCTTCTTTTTTTCTGTCTCTGAAGGATGTATTTCCCCTACACTATTTCATTTAATCTTTAGTCTAGTTAAAGGATAAAGATGGTGGATCGACTGTTCTTTTAATCCCATCAGTAGCTGACTGCTTTTTAAAGAAGTCAGGCTGATGGCTAACTACTTCTGAGCTGCTAATTGCTGTTAGTTTGTCTCATATTTACAGATTGAGAATAGCTCAAAATTAGCTAGAAGGAAGGTTTTATTAGAAATTCTCCTAATTCTCTGTCTGTCTTCTATGAAAATGAAGTCTGAATTAATTGTGACTGAAAATGAGGGGCAGTGTGTGGCAAGGAGAAGAGGATGCTGAAAAACAGTCTTATAGAACTAAACACAGTGATAACAGGGTGTTTAAGAATTGAGATGGAGCAACAGTAGTTGTTCCCTTGGCCCATTGAGGGCAGAAGGACTGGATAGCAATTCTGTGAGCCAACAGGAAAGAAAAGCCATTCGAAACTAACAAGTTAAAAACACTTTGCAAGATGTTTCGGAAGTTGGCGGGCACTTAAAAAAAAAAAAAAAAAAAAAAAGGCAAGTTTACCTGTTAACAAAGAATATGTGTTACACAGCAGCCACATGGCCTGCTGAACCCCAGTAGATTAATCTGGGAAGTAGGTTAAATGGTTATGGAGGTGAGGAAGCAGAAATCTGCACTGAAAGAAGGGGGGAAATATATGTGAATTATCCCCCTTTTTGTCAGTGCTGGATGTGACTTGCTGTGGTTTACCTTGTGTTTAGTGCCTAGGGAATTAAAGTGTTAACATGATGTTCAACCATGTCTTCCAGCAGTCCTTACACAGAAGTTAGTATAAGGAGTCTTTAAAATTAGGCAAGATCAATAATGTGAATTATTCCAGACCTGTGACTTATTTTAAATTCAGTCAAATGCTTCAGTTTCCCTGAAGCAAAACCCCAACAGTTTGGATTGACCTTGATGTAGTGGTACTGTTGCACATTCTGCAGCTGGAATTGTTGCAGAATATATTCAATGTACAGGAAACAGCATTCATAACCTCTGTTTCAATGCAGATGTGCTGCTTCACTGGGATTAGTTAAGATTGTTGCAAAGGGATGTTGACAAATAGTTAAACACATAAAAGCTAGAGGTGCTGTCCTGGGTATGCTAGTCTCATCTTATTTTTTTAAGACACATTGAATTCATGTGGACAGTGAAAGAACAAAATCGGTCACGTCGTGAGAATCCAAACCAGATTTTGTTACTACTCTTTTCAGCAGTATGTGCCCATGTCCATACAATTCTTTTGTGGTCCGAATACTCCAGTTTATCTGCAAATAGCTGCAGTTTCACCAGTCTCTCATCTGTTCACAAATACTCTTACTTGCTTCAGATTATTTACCTTTATCACTCCAGCTTTTTGCCCGTCTTAAACTTCCTTCTCCTCGCTGCCAACTTTCTAGCTCAGGAAAATTCTTTGCTTTCCTGTGGTTTTTCTTTATATAAAAGTAACTATTCTCCTTCAGCTTTAATTTTCTTAAAGTGAAATGAAGGAAGATGGAGTCTCCAGCTCCCCATGTTGGAAAGAGTAAGTAACCCTTTAACTCTTAATGGGGAGATCGATTTGAGAGTGTAAGGCTCCCAGGCATTACAATGAGAGCCTTGGTCTGTTCTTCTCAGTAGGCAAGTAAATGCAACTTTAGACTGCTCCTGGAATTGGGAGATACTGATCTTTTTATACTGCATTACTAGATGACTTTCTGGTGATGAAAACCTATATCTTTCAGGATATAAACTTATTTTGTTGCACAAAGCTGTGCTTCTCAATTTGTAATATTGGAAACCATATTATTGTGTGAGTACTGCATCAATGGCTTTTTGTTAATTTGTTTTACATATTTATGTTGGTCTAGCCCTGTTTTGTGCCTGGAGCTATTGGGCAATTAGATTTGTTTTGGTTTTCTGTTTTAATAGTGAGCTGTATGGCTTTTATATGGTTTTTTGAATTGTATTCAAGTGTGTGGTTTTTCTTGTAAAAGTGGAGGCCTTGCACTGTCTCATACTGATTGATATTCATGAATCTTGCAGAAACTGTATTTTCATATGTATTGGTCAATAGACAGACTTGCATTTTAAACTGTGCCTTCTACACAGCAAACTTGAAGATTCAAAAGGGACATTTCAGTTAGGATTAATACTGTACAGCAGTCTATGCATATATGGCAGCTTCTCTCCAGAGCCACTTCTCTATTTGTAGCAGTCCTTTTGATACAGAAGAATGTCTGGCTCTTATTTTTAATAGTGTAACACAAGCTGAAAACTGACAAAATACAGCACTTTGCCAAAAAGTAGCATTGCTTAACCAGTGTGTATTTACTAAAGCGATCTTCTGTATTTTGTTTTCATAGTGCGTTCTGCACACCATGGGGAGATGTGATCTTGAACTCTCAATAAAAAATGGCCTATTACAAATTGTCAGTCCGTTCTTTTACGTTACAGGTCAGTCAAAATCCAGATTTCCTGAGCACCCTGTTCAGGTTTAGGAGGTGCAAATACCAAGTATCTTGGAATGCTTGCTCTAGTGCAGGAGTTCCTCGGGGAATCAGTTTGCATTGCTGATCAAGTGACAATGCTTGGTTCAAGTAGTGCTACACATCTCTGCCAGCTGGTGTGTTTCCTGATCAGCGTGCAGAAGCGCTATAGGTGAACAGGACAGAGATAAAAACACACTACCGCTTAAAGCATGCACGGGGTGGGGGGAAAGTTGTTCCTTATCTAGGCTGAACCTCTCTTGTTTCAACTTATGCATGTTGCCTATCATCCTCCTGCCACACACCACCGAAGCATCTGTATGGAAGACTGTTGTTAGCATTTAAAAGGTGGAAGCAGGGACAGGTAATCTGTGAGGGGCATGGGGATCCTGTGCAAATGTCCAAGGGTGGGGTTAGGGAAGCCAAGCCATCTGTAGCTGAACCTGGACAACGGGCCTTCCACAGGTATATCAGCTGCAAAAGGAAGATCAGAGAAGACATGGGCCTGCTGCTAAATGGGGCAGGAGTCCTCATGACAGAAGACCTGGAGAAGGCTGAGGTACTCCATGTCTTTGCCTTGGTCTTGGCTGGTAAGACCAGCCTTTGGGAACTGCAGGCCTCTGAGGCCAGTGGGAAAGGCTACAGCAAGGAAAATCAACCCTTGGTTGAGAAGGATCAAGTTAAGAAATGCTTAGAGATGGGACAGACACAGATCTATGGGACATGTCCGTGACCGGCAAGGGAGTTGGCTGATGCTGTGAAGCTGTTCATGGTTATCTTAAAGGTTGTAATGGACAGGATTCCTGAGGGCAAGGAGAACAAGGGCAACTATGAGACAGTCAGTCTCACCTTCATCTCTGGGGAAGGTGATGGAGCAAATAATCCTGGAAAGCACAAACATGAACAAAAAGGTGATTAGAAATAGCCAGAATAATTTAAGCAGGAGAAGGCATGCCTGACAGCCTGGTAGCCTTCTACATAGATGACTGGCTTAGTGGATGAGGGGACAGCAGTGGATCTTGAGTTTAACAAGGCTTTTAACGTGGTCCAAACTGGTGAATTATGAGCCATGTAAGTAGTGAGCAGGTGTGTTGAGAACTGGCTGAACTGCTGTGCTCAAAGGGTTGTGATCGGTGGCACAGAGACTAGCTGGAGGCCAGTTGCTACTGGTGTACTCTGTCAGCAGGGGATCTTATGCTCTGAAAAACCTTCATTAACGACCTGGGTCATGGGGAAGAGTCCACTATCAGCAAGTTTGCAGAAGATGGGAGAAGTTGCTCATATGCCAGAGGGCTGCGCTGCCATTCAGAAGGACCTTGACAGCCTGGAGAAAGGGGCTGACAGGCACCTCGTGGAGTTTGACAGGGGGAAACGTGGAGTCTTGCGGCAGCAGGAAAAATAACCCTAGGCCAACTGGCTGGAAAGCTTCGTGATAGGAAAGGTACTGGTGGACACCAAGTTGACCGTGACCCTGTGCACCTAGTGTACCCTGGTGGCGGACTGCAAACCGAGAAGTTTCCTGGGCTGCGTTAGGGAGGGTGTTGCCAGCAGGTGGCGTCATCTCCTGCCCCTCCGCTCGGTCTGGTGAGGCGCGTCCGGACGCTGCGTCCCCCGCTGAGGTCCCAGCGCAAGAGAGACAGGGACATCGCGGAGCGTGTCCAGCAAGGGGCCAGGGAGACGGTAATAGGAGCAAAGACTGAAGTAACGGGAAGAGGCTGACAGCTGGGATTGTTTAGGCTGGAGAAGAAAAGGCTGGGATCTTGCCAAGGTGTATAAACACCTGATCAGGGGCAGTAAGGAAGACAGGCCCAGGCTCTTCCCTAGTGGTGCCCAGTGAAAGGACAAAGGCAATGGGTGCGGGCTGAAATACGGGAAATTCTATTTTTGTAAGATAATCACCTTTGCCTCTGAAGAGATCTGTGATGTGCCCCAAACATAGCCAAGATCTGGGCTATGGGCAATCACAAGTCTTAGTCCCAGGTGTTGAAAAGGTGTTTGCTACATATATTTGTAAGAAATAGGCTCACTGGTCTTCTCCAGGTTGTTCTTGTGGTTCTTCTAAAACTGTGTGTGATTTTATGGTTGGTTTTTTTTTCCTCTGGTCACCAGGGATCGTTGATTCCTGTGGCTTTTCAAAGATTGTTAATGGCCTTGCACGGACATCAGCTGTTTGTCTCGGCACACGGGTTGCAGCCTGCTGGGCTCCGTGGACTTGTATGGGCTGAGCTGTTGCAAGTAGTCCCTGACTTCATTCTCACCCACTGAAATAACTGGGTGAAAAATGATCTATCTAACTGACAGTGATGAAAAGGAGTTTGTGCATCAAAGCATCCACCTTCCCAGAGCAAGCACTGAATAAAAGGTTTCCTCTTCAAGTGCAGATTTTGTGATCCATACATTTATCAAAGCAGCAAGTCTATGTGGAGCACTGTAGAGTATTCTGCAGGAGAAAGTTTGACCAGTTATGCCTGTATAACTGTATCCACAGAGATAACCTGACACAGCTACGCTGATAGTGTTCCTCTTGGGGGTGCTTAGTTCAGTCTTAATGCAGCTTTTTAAATTTAGGTTGGACACTTTCCAAAACATCATGAACTAGTGTTTTTTTAAAAAGCTTCTCCATGCCAAAGCAAAAATGTTCATATAAATGGTCATATTAATGTAAACATACTGACTTAGATTCTCATTTTATATTCTACTTTTCCTGTTTATCTAAATCCTTGTACGTCTCTGATGAAACTGACATACTAATTACTGTTCTCTCTGACACTTAACACTGATGGAGGCACTCTGTTTCCTTACTGAGTCATTTGATATCTGTTTTCTTTGTCTTATTGACTTCTTTTGGTGCGTGCTTATAACCACAAAATGTTGTCGCCAACACCATTGAGTAATACCTGCAAGGAGGGTTCAGGCTTTTTGACACACAGAGAAGTGACTCATCAAAAGAAGCTGCTGCTGTGCTGTTGTTCCCATGATGTGGTCGTGATAGATCAATCCGAATAAAGGGACTGAACTTAACAGGATGCATATAATATTTTTTTTTCTCAGCCAGCCTTTTTCTTCATGAAAATACCATCCTGGAGCTCTTGCTATATAACTAATACTTCAGAAGTTAAAGTCTGTTGACTTGTTCCAAAGTTTTGTGGGCAGATTGATAGTTGGACACTCAAATAACTTAATGAGGAAGAGAACTAAATTGTAATTTCATGGGCAAATTAAGGAAAAAAGAATAACAGCCAAATAAGGAAACCCAGGTAGGTGTAACAAAACTAGGCTAGTGGCCAGGAGCAGACTTCAGATCTCAAAAGTCTATAC